>CM053656.1:10457600-11657600 GCA_028654395.1 Scutellaria barbata | reverse complement strand
GCTTGATACTTAGGAAATATTTTGAGAATGATGAGGTTATGGTATCAAGAGAAAAGTTTAAAAGACGCGTAGTAAGATCAACGGCTGAGATTAAAAGATTAAAGTTGATCCCACGGTCCTTATAAAAATATGGAGGGGTCAAAGTGTAAATACCCAAAACATAGCAGTTATGGCCTCTGACCGTGTCTATTCGAATCCTGACACACGCAGTCTTGCAGTAAATATGAGGAAAGGCATGAGTTTTGCCGCCTAATTTATTATTTTTTAAGGTTGCAGCATCCTGGTACGAGGTTGCAGAGTATTAAATACTCCAAGAAATAAATGTTGTAACCTTCTGCTGCTTACTTCGCTTACTTACTGTCCATACTGTAAGAATTAATGATGCAACGCTGTATGAAGCTAGCACTGTATGAAACCGCATCTTGCAACGTGATACTTACAGCTTCTAGCAAGGTTGCAGAGATTCCCCCTGAGTTTCCACAACTTCCTTTTCCACTCACAACTTCAGAATTCGCAGCTCATTTCTTAGCATTGAAAACCTCGATTCATATAAGGGCTTGGTGAATATATCAGCTAGTTGGAGAGTGAATATAATTATCATCTAGCTCATTTCTTAGTATTTAAAAAATAGTATTTTTATAAAATATATTGAAAATATGCACTAGTATATTTTATAATTGTCTTAAAATGACAATTATAATTATACTAGTGCATATTTTTAATATATTTCATAAAAATACTGTTTTTTAAAATTATGAGTTTGTTCATATATATAAGATAATATTAATGCAAATAATATAAAATAACATCATAAAATAATTAAACTTTTCAACTTTAATTTAATTAAAATAATATATAATTTTTGTATTATTATATAAAGAAAATTTGTATTGACCAATTAATATATGTATGTTTTTTTATTTTGAAATATAGTTTATGGTTCAATTAATATATTTAAGTTTTTTTTTTCATATTATTCTTTTAAATAATCTGTTTTTATATCTTTTTTTATTTTATAAAATAATTTTTTCAAATAATTTATGTTTTTGGTATTAATTTTAAAACCAAACTCATTTATCTTTATTTTCTAAAATAATAATATTTAATTTTTATATTATTATGTAATACAAATTTTTATATTTTTCAAATTAATATATGTATTGTTTTTTTTTGTTGTAAAATAATTTTTGGTTCAAATTAAAACCAAACTCATTTTATCTTTATTTTCTAAAATAATAATATATAATTTTATATTATTATGTAAACCGTTGTGTGCCAACCGTTGTCGTTGTGCAAAAAAATCCGCACAATGACAATGGTACTTAAAAATCGTTGTCGTTGTGTGCATTTTTTTGCACAACGACAACGGTAATCTACGAAACCGTTGTCGTTATCATATACCACAACAGAAAGAGCTAAACCATTGTTAATCATGTGTTGTTGTTCTTCATATTTCTTGTAGTGACTCCTTCATCTGATTTTGCATCAAAGGTCTTTAGATGCTCCTTTCCATTATTGAAGATATAACACCTGCATCCATAGATATGCAGATAGGAGATATTTCGTGTATATCCATTCCAGACTTCATAAAGAGTTTTATTTAGATCTTTGTTAATCAGACATCTGTTCTGAGTGTAGCATACAGTGTTGATAGCTTCAGCCCAAAATCTCTTGGGTATCTCTGCTTCTGTTATCATTGTTCTTGCTACTTTCTTGAGTGTTCTTTTTCTTCTTTCAACAACACCATTCTGTTGAGGTGTTCTTGTAGCAGAGTATTTATGACGAATACAATTGTCAGAACAGAATTTCTCTATAAATTTGTTGGTGAACTCAGTTCTTCTGTCTGATCTAATCTTCACAATACTCAAGCTTTTCTCATTTTGAATCTTCTTCATGAGGTCAGGCAGCTTGTTCTGAGTTTCTGATTTCTTAGTAAAAAATATAGTCCAGGTGTATCTGGAATAGTCATCTACTATCACAAGTGAGTACGTCTTCCACTTATGCTCACTGGTTCTATTGGTCCAAAAAGGTCCATATGTAGAAAGTCTAGGATCCTGTGAGATGACTTCCGTAACTTGTATTTAAATGAGCTTTTTATTTGCTTTCCTTTCTAACAAGCTCCACAGACATTTTATTTCTTGTATACCACATTTGGCAGCCCTCTTACAAGTTCTTTTCTTGCTAACTTGTTAATTATCTTGAAGTTCAAATGACTAAGCCTTTTGTGCCACAGTCAGCTTAGCTTTGGTGTGTTTTTTACAATGAAGCATGTAGGTTGAATAGAAGAGCTCCAATCTGCAAGATATATATTTCCTCTTCTTGTTCCTATAAGCTTGACTTCATTTGATGTGTTGTCCTTGATTAAGCACTTGTTGAGGTTGAACTCCACAGTGTATCCTTTGTCACAGAATTGACTGATGCTCATCAAGTTATATCTGAGTCCTTTCACATAAAATATCTTTGATTTTTATGTTTCGTTTGACCATATTTTCACTTCTTTTTGTGTTTCCTTTGAAATCATCTCCAAAGATGACCTTCGGCCCTTTACATCATTAGAAATCCTTTAAGGCTTCTTTGTTGCCAGTCATGTGCCTTGAGCGGCCACTATCTATGTACCAAACTTCACTGCTGCAACCTAGCATTGAAACCTGCAACAATTTCAAACAGATTTAGGTACTCATTTCTGTAAGGGTCCTTTGGGGTTAGTTTCTTTTGAAACCCAAACTTTCTTAACAGTCAAGACTTTGCTGTAAGTTTTGTTGGTTCCCTTTCTATAGGCAGTCTTGTTCTTAAACTGCTTGTTAAAAGTGTGTGCAGAAACTATGTGTGTGATACCAACACTTCTGTAGTGTGGTCTTCCACCATACTTCCCTAGAGTATGTCCTCTTTGAGGTTTAGACATGAAAGTCTTAGTATTGGTGGGGTAATGCTTTTTGTGCTGCAACATTGTAGGTTGCTATATTCTTTTACTGCATACAACAGATGACTTCTATTGCAGCCAGTTTTTATATACAGGCTTACTTCCTGCAATTGAGCATAGAGGCTTCTTTCCCTTGTCCATCAACACCAGTTTGTTCAAGATCTTTTCAGAGTTATAGGGTAACTCATTCTCCATTGAAGTTTCAACTTGAACAAACACCACAACTTTGGATGTGCTTGCTATATCTTGAGAAGTATGAGTGTTGTATTCTAAGCCAGTTTTCTCAAAAGGACTCCTGATCATCATCAGGCACTCTCTTGCCTCCTTAGCATATTTGCTGAATATTTTAATTGTGGACTGTAAGTTTTTCTTCTCATTTTCTAGCTTGGTGTCTAGTAGACTGAGCCTTGAGACCTCCTTTTGAAGCTTGCTGCATTTTGAGTTATCAGACTCACTTGTTGATAGCATCTTTGCAAGATCATTGTTTTTTCTTCTAATGTTCTCATTTCAACTCTTAGGTTCTCATTCTCAACCTTTAGCTCCTCATGGGTTGAGTTTATCTGCTCAAAGTCACTCATGATCCTTTTGAGAGAGTGGATCATGTTCAGCTCCTCTTTGTCAGGTATAGACAGCGATTGGTAATTTACCTCATCTTCTTTGCTGTCCTCACAGTCTTTTACCATTAGGTAAATCAGTGCTTCTTCATCTGAGAATGAGGTTTTGCTGTCACTATCAGAAGATTCTGCAGCTTTTAGCATCTTCTTGGAGAATGTTGTATCTTTAGTTTTTTCCATCTCTCCAATGAGAGCTCTTAGCTTTTGTCTCTCATCTCTTCTCTTTTCTCTCCTTTGTTCTCTCTCTTATTCTGGATACTTGTGGACTGTTGGGTGTGGACAACTTCTTGCATAGTGTCCAGACTTCCTGCAATAATAGCACAAGTCAAGATTGTTTAAATTTGATTAAAGAGAGAGAGATACTTAAGGTGGTAGATGGCTTCTTCTGAAGTCATTCCTCTTGTTGTCGTTGATTTTTATAAATCTTCTAAACTTCTTTAGAAGTAGAGCCATATCCTCTTGTGCATCCTCAACTGTAAGTTTTGACTGCTTGCTGCAACTTGTTGTTGCTGCATCCTTCGTACTTCTTGCAGTGACCTTTGAACTTGATTATTCTGTCTTCTTTTTTCTTCTGTTGATATCATATTTGAAGGCTTTAACATCAGAGAAGAGGTCGAACGTACTCATGGATTTCAAATCCATCGACACTCTCATAGCGGTGGTCTTATTGTCCCACTTCACTGGAAGGGTTCTTAGCACTTTCGTATTTTCTCTTTTTGTGTGTAGTGCTTGCCCAGAGCTTCAAGTCCATTCACTATCGAAGTGAATCTCAGGTCCAGCTGCTCCAGAGTCTCTTTATTCTTCACTTTGAAGAGCTCAAATAATTGGGTGGTGTTGGAGATCTTGTTATCCTTAATGAGTTCTGTGCCCTCACATAACTGCTCCAACTTCTCCCATATCTTCTTGGATATCCTGCATGTTTTGACCTTACTGAAAGTGCCTTTATACAAGGTAATAAATAGAGAATTTTTGGCTACATTATCCAAGTTAGCTCTCTTCTTGTCTTCGTTATTCCATTCCTATCTTGGCTTGATCAGGAAGTTAGGTAGTGGATATGCTCTCCTCCATATCTTTTCCCAACATGAGATTCACCTTTGTGGGAATAATCGATCCTTCTGTGATGACCGTCAATATCTCATCGTTCATTACTGAAAGATGTGTCTGCATTCTAATCTTCCAGTCATCATACTCTTCTATGAAAAACATAGGAAATTTATGGTTTGAAGAATCCATGATATGCTGAAACTATAAGATTTTTCAAAGATACAGAGAAAACAGCAAGTATAGGTTGGATTTGGGTAGGTGACTAGATAAGTTGGCTTTTAACCCAACTTGCTCTGATACCACTTGTTGGTCCCAAGTGGTCTTGAAGGTTCAGAAGGGGGTGAATGAACTTTCGTCGATTTTGAAAAACTTTTTCAAACTTACTGTTCTGCAAGTTACTTGAACTTACAGCACCAGCAGCTACTGCTTACAACACTAGGATGCAGTGCTGCACACTGTAATTTAGAGTTTTATGCAGTGGAAATTATGTGTTGACTGAAGGCTTGTTTTCTCAAGTATGCTTTTTTTAAGGATTCTTTAATGTAAATGACAAGATATGTATATAAGATGTAGCACAGATATATATAAAACAATAAAATACTTATGGCTTATAGTGGTTCAAAAGGTGGTGTAATCTTTCTATGTTCACTCTACTGCTCCTCGAGTAGGAATTTCATTAATCAAGATCGGTTTATAGGATATCACCTAACAATCTATCAACCTAACAAGTTAACACCTACTAGAACCTAGCGTATACACAGCAACTACAAGTTCTAAAGACAAACCCACACATGATTTCTACACTCCCACACAGGGAAATTGTCTATCACCTAGACAACTATACAAACAGTAAGGATAAATTCTATCAACTGTTGACACGTAAAACAACCTAGCACACAACAACAAGGTTAAAGTATATATGGTTTTCTTCAACTAGTGCAGAGAAGTGAACTTATGAATCCTTCTTCAAATCTTTCAGGTTGAGCTTTGTTCATTTTACTTTAGGTTGAGTGACTGAAACTATAGGAATGCTTGAGAGAATATTGCTTGAAAAAATTTAGTTTTGTTTAAGTGCAAATGTTTCAGTAGTTAGCTTTAGTGTAGCTCGACCTCTATTTATACTTGTGGAAAGATATTCGTTGAAGGAAATATCTCTCATTTGAAATATTTGTACTAATCAAAGACATGACTTGCATTTAATGCGCATTGACTTCTCTTCTCAGAGCATTCAATGTGGTGATTGCGGCTCGCAGCTTTCTGCAGGCTGTCAGGCCACATGTCGTCTCTGTATTGGCTCCACGTTTGTAACTTTGATCATCTCATGAACGACTCTAATTATACTTACTTTGTTCTTCATTTCTCGTATGGCATTTATTCTTTCTCGGATAGCAGGATGTTGCTTCTGTTCATTGTAGTCGAGGTTTGTTGAGTATGCAGCAAGTCATGGCTTCTGCTCTGTATCCTTGACCTTTTTACAACAACTCCTTCCACGCAGTACTGTTGTATCTTCTACTTGCAATAGTGTTGTATCTTCTACTTGCAACATTACTGCAACCACTTCTTGCTGTGTAACATCTTTTCTTCTTACAGTTGCATTGCAGTAACCTCTTCCTGCATCTAGTATCTTTTTCTTGCTGGATGCTTGCCGTTCTTCCTTACTTACTGTATTACTGCAGTTCATACTTGCAATATCTTTATACTTTCATCTTCTTGATGCAACACGGCCTTGTTGAGCTCCTCTATCTTTCTGAACCTAAACTTACACACTCAAATCTAGTCTATACGTTTTCACTTAAACACTATGAGAAATTGGGTACTAAGCTTCCTATTACAAAGGTGGTTTGTCTCATCAAAATCTAAATATCGAAATCCCAACAGTTGGCTAACATGGTTGATGAAAATATAAAGGTAGTAATATATAAACTTGATTGTTGCACATACATGCAAACACAAGATCAGGTCACTTTGAAATATCGCATATATACATGAATGATGATTTAGTTCAACAAAAAAATTCTTATTCTCATTTGTGACCTTATATTTATATCCGTCAAGTTTATCAACTTGCATTCGGCAACTAATACTTCATGTTTTCAAGCAATCTGTCATGTGCTGACTTTGTGAGGGTATTTTTTTCTTTCTTCAGCGGTCGTTCTCCTGTTATAGAATCATTTTTCTGTAATCCATCGAGCACACTCTAGAAAGAAATAAACATGTAGCTTTTATTACCCAAAGCAAGCGAGAATTTCATATCTTAATAACATTCGAGGTTATGAAGTTAAATCTTCTAACGAAACATTTTACCCGGACCCATCTACTCTCACATGTCTTCTTTAAGATATCTAGTGCATCTTTGATCTTCATAGCATAAAGACCGCTTATCTACCTCTTAACATATAGAAATCAAATGTGCTAATTAAATGCACCGTTTTACATATATAAATAAAATGCATTTGAATATTATGGGTAGAGAAAATATATAGATTGAAATTAGTACTTTGATATAATATGGCGCCTTGTTTAAAAATCCAATGAGATACGATCTATGTTTGGTTAAATTTTTTTACAAACGAAAACAACATAAACCATGAATTGCCTATTGGAAAACTTCGACGATGGCATTGTTGATGCTGATATGTTGATCAGAGACGATAAGCAGCTGTTTTGGGCATCCAAATGCATTTCGAACATGTATTAAGAACCAATTCCAAGATTCATCATTTTCCACATTGCCTATCCTAATAGCTAAAGGAAAACTCTGATCATTCCCAATCTTTTATCACTGCCAAAAATTCAATACCTCTCTATTGACCGTGTTGGTCTCAAGTGGTATCCGAGGTTCAGAGGGGGGATGAATGAACCTTGATCGTTTTTCGAAATTCTTTACAAACTTACTATTCTACAAGTTACTTGAACTTGCAGCGTCAGTCAGTTACTGCTTACAGCACTAGTATGCAGTGCTGCACGCTGTAACTCAGAGTTTTTATACGCAGCGAAAAATATATTTTTGATACAAGGCTGGTTTCCTCAAATATGCTTATTTTAAAGATGTTTTATGCTTATGATAAATAGAAATAAAGAATAAAACACATAAAAGAAAAAGAATAAAACACTTATGGTTTATAGTGGTTCGAAGGTGGTGTAATCCTTCTACGTCCACTCTACTGCTACCTCAAGCAGGAACTTTGTTAAGCAAGATTGAATTACAGGACACTCCTAACAATCTATCAACTCAACAAGCTAACACCTACTAAAACCCAGTGTACACACATCAACTGCAAGTTCTAAAGGCAAACCCACACAGGATTTCATACTCCTACACAGAGAAATTATCTATACCCTAGACAACTTATACAAATAGCAAGGATAAATTCTATCAACAGTTCGACACCTTAAAACAACCTAAGCACACAACAACAAGGTTTAAAGTATATAAAATTGTTTTTCAACTGGTGCGGTGAAGTGAGCTTCCAAATCCTTTGAAGGATCTTTCAGCTTTGAATTTGTTCACTTCACTGAGGTCGCTTGAGAGAGTATAGCTTGAATACTTGAACTTTTTAGCGTCAATGTTTCAGTAGTCAGCTTCAGGGTTGCTCGTCCTCTATTTATACTTGTATAAAGATATCCGTTGAAGGAGATATCTCTCATTTGAAAATAAATGTACTTGATCAAAGGTATGGCTCGTATTTAATGTGACTTGACATCTCCTTTCAGAGCATTTAATGTGGTGGTTGTGGCTCGCAACTTTCTACAGCCCACCAGTCCACGTGTCGTCTTGGCATTGGTTTCATGTCTGCAACTTTGATCTTTTCTAAAACGGCTCTAATTATACTTGCTTAGTTCTTTATTCCTCGTACTGTATTTATCCTTTCTCGAATGCAGGATATTGATTCTGTTTGTCATTTGTGTTGTTGGTTGATTCTTCAGCAAGTCATACTTTGCACTATATCCTAGACCTTCTTGCACTTGTTTGTTCTTTATAGTGCTGCTGTAACTTAACCTTCTTGCAGTATTACTTTATACAGTACTGTTGTATCTTTTCTTGCAGTATTCCTATAGCCATTTCTTGCAGTGGCGCTGCTTGCTGTTCTTACTTACATGCTGCATTGCTGTATCTGTTTCTTGCAGCAACTTCATTTTCTTAAATTCTCGATGCAGTACGATCCATTAGAGTTCCTCCATCTTTCAACACATCTAATTAGACTAAATCCTAGTCTATGTTTTCACTTAAATATTGTAAAAAAATAGGGTATTCAAACTTCCTATTACATATATGGTTTATCTCATCAAAATCTATACACTGAAATCCCAACAGACAGTTCAAGTGACAATCGTCCACCGCTATAACCAAGCGTGAATATCTTTGAACTTCATTAATAGACATCGCTAGTGCAAAAAATCCAAATTTGAACTTTATGTTTTTGTGTGTATACAGAGCTATATAGGTCTCGAGATTAGCAAACTCCAAGTAAGATGGAAGTAATGAAAAAGATAATATCGGATCTCTATAAACAACCCTCATTACATGATGTTTTACCCTACATGCAACCTTATAGATGAGACTTAAACCATGACGTTGATTTATTTCTTGAATGATGCCTCTTGGAACAAGTTTGAATTTTCTGTTCTTAGTGTTTCAACATACTACTCACCAATAAAAATAGATGGAAGATGATGAGAGGCACTACTATTCAACTCTAAACCATGAGTACAACTACTTGAGTACAATTAAATGTTAGATAGAAAGTTAGATATATAAGGCTATTGGGTAGGTTTAGAGTACAACTATGAGTAAGTTCACTTCATAAATAATTAAGAAAAAATTACCGGTTCCATCATGATATAGTGTAAATAACCTCCTTCTGGTTCTGCAATTTCTTCATGTTCTATGACTTCATTTTGTCCATAAGCAGTTGAAGACCTATTTAATCGATACCCCAATCAAATCTATTATCAACATAACCATTTGATAATGTCCAAGGATGTCACTGATCATATGAGGACGTCCCAACCTGCATAATCTGATTCCCAGCCGATATATCTTATCTCGCATAAAATTTTTCGTCAGTTTGTAGTCCAACCATAAGATTTAGATTACCAAATTTCGGTATAAGATCGTAAATCAAGTTTGTCACCTCTACATCATATTCCTGATTCAAGGATCCAACATTAAATATTCCAAACAAAAAATCACTAAGGTCGCTATTCTGAGTCTCCGTGGGCATCACATGTTCAGATACTTCAACATTTATACTTATGAGAAAAACAAAATCTAAAAGAATCTTATTGACGATGGATGATAATTATTCAAGATCAGAATCATTCTTTATTTTTATCATTTTCACTATTCATTTTGTCTCAACTAGCAAGTGGATCACATATCCTTAATAATTCATGTCAGTACACACAAGTTTATGAATAGAGACAAACAAGTTATGATATGTGATTTTTTGAAGGTGAATCACTTTTTCAAAACAAATTTTGTACTTTAAACCTTCCTAATAACTTCCAAACCAATTCACTATAGATATAGAACTCACTTTGTATATGCTATCTCAAAAAGAAAAAAAAAATTAGTTGATCATAAAATACATTTAAAAAAATTAAATAATATCGCACTATAAATAAAACAATAATGTTCGCACTATAAAAACATTTGAACTAATAACATAAAATACATACTGTATTAAATATATTAAATAAAAACAAAATACTAATAAAGCGTTACTACAACATTTCATATCTATTAATTTTATGCTTAATTATTAACTAATAAATATTATTAAATAAAAAGCAATATATCTCAAATGTAACTATAAATAAAGGTGTCATGGTAACACGAGAACTAAAGACTAAAGATTATATTTATATTAATTTATTAATTACAAATTCAAACAGATTCAAACAGTTTTAAATCGTCTAAGCATTAATATGTAAAATCATATAAGCTTATATCAAAATCGTGTAATACAATTATGTAATTTCCGTATTATCCTAAATGAAATTAGTCGTTTTCGTGTAAGGTTATATGATTTCACAAGTTCGTGTAACATTATAAATTTCAATTATTTTCGTATAAGCATGTAATGTCTACTAAAATTGTGATGTCTACTAAATTGTATTCATTTCCGTGTAAGATTGTAATGTCTACTAAATTGTATTCATTTTTATGTAAGATTGTCATGTCTACTAAAATTGCAATATCTCCACTAATATTTGTGTAAGACATGCATTCAAATAATTATATTAGAATCAAAACAAACACAATGCATACAAAAATAAATAAATACCTCTTCAATAAAAATTTGTGGAAGCCAATATAGGGCATACGAAGTTACGAAAAATCGTGGAAGCCAATAAATATTAAATTCAAGTTTTGAGAGTAATTTTAATTTGACAGTGCATGTTAAAATGGAAGAATATAAATAGAGGGTAGCCAGTGATTTTTCATGTGCAGGAATAAGTTTCACTATGCCCATGTGACCTCTTTTTTTAGACTTCAATTACATCATATAACTTGTATCCATGTGAAACACACAACTTTTGGCAGGTTTTGTGATACAAAGGGCATACATATTTATAAAATTTTGTGGTAGAAAGGGTCATAACTATATGTTTTGTGGTAGTTTGATTCATTTTACCAAATTTATTATTACATATTTAGATAGGAGATTTTGGGCGAGACCGAGAGGAATATAAGATTTATTATTTTGGGGGATTTTGTATTTTTAGTATATATATGTGGATAAACACAATTGTTTCTATACACCAGGTGCACGGATCCTAGATCCGTGCAACCGGGTCAACCCGCCAAAAAGTGCATTTCACGCGCCCCCACGCGCACCTCACGCGCCCCCACACGCCCAAACCCTAGCCCAAACCCTAATTCAAATTCTAGTTCTGCTGTATATTGACATAACCTTTTAGCTTAGCGAACTTAACCTTTTAGTTTAGCGAACTTAACCTTTTAGTTATATGCACATAACCTTTTGCAGTGCTGAGTAGTGAAAAAAGTATAAGTTATTCACTGAAAAGGTTATGAAATTTGTACATAAAGGTTATAGTATTACAGTATAAAGGTTATATCATTACAACATAAAGGTTTCAGCTATATTGAATTTTTATAGTGAAAAAACTACAAGTTATTTATTGAAAAGGTTATGAAATCTGTACATAAAGGATATACCATTACAACATAAAAGTTATATTATTACAACATAAAGGTTTTGGGTTATATTGCATGAATTTTTATAGTGAAAAAAGTATAAGTCATTCAGTGAAAAGGTTATGAAATCTGTACATAAAGGTTACACTATTACAACATAAAGGTTATATTATTACAACATAAAGGTTATGACATAAATTTAAAAAAAAAAAAAAAAAGGGCGCGGATCCGGGTTAAACCGGACCCGACCCGACCCGGTTGCATGGATTATGACCCATGCACCTGGTGTACAGAAACACTACTCATGGATAAATAATGTTATTAATATGATTTATAATTATTTAAAAATTAATCCTTTGAAAGAAAAAAAAGATATACTATCTCATTTTAAAACAAATCAAAAAACTTTTGTACATAAATAAACACCTTAATCAAATTTATTCCATTATATACACGAGACCATGTAAAGATTTTGAAATTTTTAGTTGATATATACAAATTGATAATTGTTTTTTTATGAAAAAATATAGATGAGGAGCAAATTTAAGAAAAAATAAAAGAATTTTTTTGAATTAAGATGGATGCAATAATATTCAACATTTTCCTATAATAGTGACTTATTTGAAATAAAAGAAACTGATCAATCGAAATCCCCACAAAATGTTATAGACGTAATTCAAAATTTTGAATTAAGTTAGATATAAAAAACAAAGATTCAATATTTTTCTTTAATATAACCATATATTATATATAAGTAATCTTTTTATATATATAGATACATATTTTTTTGCTACACAACTTATCATAACCCGTTCTTTTTAATTTCAAATTCAATCTGATGTGGATATCATTTAATAAAACAAATTTTTTTTAAATTTGTAAAATAAAAATAAACTATATAATTAATGTTGATCAGGAATATTCCAACTATACAACATGACCATATTCCATAGAAGTCCCACTTACATATGTGTACAAGCACGTGATAGATTTGAACTCAAAACCTCCGTTATCTTAGGGGAGAAAAATGTTCTAAATATGCATACCATATTATCCAAATTTAATTAACATAATTAATGTATGATCAACTATATAAATCTTAATAGAAAATATAAAAGTAAGGGTGTCAAATTTCGAATCTTATTTAACTCTTTACAATAGTTAAATTGAAATGAATAAAATATAATTGAGGGGGACTACAAAAATCGACAATTTAACGATGGAAATTATTGATGGAATTTCGTTAATAATAATTTTTTTTTTTTGAAAAAACAAAATACTGACAGATTATCGAAGGAAATTTTATTTTACTGACAAAAAATTCCATTGCCAATTTGTTGATGGACATTTCCGTCTGTAATAATGAATTAGAATTACAATTTTTTTTATTTTTTTCATAAAATTACCGATGGAATGTAATATGTCAGTAATTACCGATGAATTTTTTAAATTTTTTGAATTTTATTCCGTAAATTTACAGACAAAATATGACTAATCCGACGCTATACCCTAAATTTAGGGTTTAGCAATTTTAAAAAGAAAACTTGTTTTGATGTTTTTTTTAATAATCTAAATTTTAATGACCGTTATATTGTATTAATAATCATAACATACAATTTTCATATTGTTGTTATATTATAATATTTATCTATGTGACGTACATATGTATATATAGTTAATCAGTTGATGTTCATCTAGCTAGATTTATCTTAATCTAATAAATACATAACCTATCATTTAGATAATTATCCGCAATTAATAAATGACCGATAAGATATAATTTTATTATTTATATTGTTCAACGATTTTACATATTTGTTTTTCATTTTCAAACATAAATAAATTTAATAATTTTAAGATTTTGAATTGAACTCATTGTCATATGTGTTAGATTGAATTAAACCTTAAACTATTATATAATAACAATACATGCTCAGAGCCAGCTTTTTACGTATGCATGATGTCTCTTTAAAATAAATAAATAAATAAAATGTACACAGCATTATGAAAAGATTGGATTGTGGGCAAGGGTAGATACTCCAAGCGGTCAGTGATTTGTGTGTATGTATATAGATTTTCTCGTTAGATCGGGTTATACTTCATCATTATATTAAAATTTCATTTGCATCCTTAGTTAGGTGATATTATCATTTTTTTTTCTATCGACCTTACTTTAATATATGTATTGCATTTATTATTGCCATATGTCTAATTATTTAAAAACATGGTTGCACCTCATGAAAGAGATGATCATCATGTCATGTCACTTCAAACAATATATATATCTGAGGTATAAACAGCAGCAAAGGGTGGAAAGAATGAATCATTTCAAATGAAAGCAAAAGAATTCAAATTTTCAATTTTTTTCAATTTTTTTTTTTTTGGGTATTACTTTTATTAGATAAATGTAGTGTGTACTTAAAAGTATATTTCAAAATGGAATTTTAAGGATATCAATTTTGGGTAAATGTAAATGATGATGGTTATTTCATCATTATCCTGGAAATTACAAAATGTATGCAGGAATCTCTGGCTTCATTGTAGACTATAGATGTCAAAAAGTTATAATAGGTCCTATGCATTCATGTTTTATTTTCCTAATTGGTTTACATGTTTTTGTCCATTTAACTTGATGAGAAACTCATGTAAGAAAATACAAATTTGACAATTTAGAATGTGAGATTAATGTGGGTGAACTTGTATATGTCTCTAAAAAAAATGACATACGTCTTGAGAAATAGGCATATCGAAAATATCAGCAACAGGGTTATTTATTCTCGATCCTAATTCAATGTATATCACCCTTTTTAACACCCTATTTTCATAAAACTTGCATAGCATATATTTTTATATAAAAATTTACATTTTTCATAAAATAATTTATAATGTATGATATTTTCAAGTTAAGAAGAATTTTATTGTTTATCAAGAATGTATGATCTAATGTTTCTTTAAATTTAAAAGTCTTACAGGATAGCTCTCCAAGGAGACTGAGTTCGATCCTAATGCACTCAAGATGCACGAGTAATAGAACGAACGAAAAATAAAAAAGGAAGATAAGCTATACTTAAAATAATTTTAATAATTAATATAAGAAATGTGACTATTATGATATGTTAGATTAAATATATTTTTCAAACATATTTATGTGACTTAAGTGATGTGCTAATTTGGTTATACTTTCATGCATAATTGTCTTGACTAAATAAGTACTTTTGCATGTCAATTTAGTTAGAACTACACTCAATCTCCCATGCCTCCATCAAATCCACCACAAATCTCAATGTTGCTAATCATTACATATCAAGTTGCTAAGCACTACAAATTATGATTTAATTACATGTATCATTGTGTATTATATTGTGATCTATATACATGTTATGTATCATATTAGAATTATACAAATATAAACATATAATTAGTAGTGTATTATATCATATAAGTTGCTCCTCACTTTGCAAATGCCATAGTATATATACATTTCTCCTTTCTTTTCCTCTTCATTTGGAAGCTCTCCCTCTCTCTCTATGTTGGTCCCAGTGGTATAAGGTTAAGAGGGGGGGGGTGAATTAGCCTTATCAAATTTTTCAACTTTCACTCCGAAGGATGTTAAGTCCCTGATGGGCAGGTAGCTAGTAAGCTTACTGCTCGATAGGTTCCTGCTTAGGCAGTAACCTCAGGACTTAGTCAGAGAATGTAATGCACAGCGGAAATACTTATGTTTTTCGAAACGTGCTTTTTAATGCAGTATGCTTAGATGCAGGTAGATAGATATAAGAGGCACAAGCAAGCTTATAGAGGTTCAATGGTGGAGTAATCCCTCTACGTCCTCTCTACTCCTTCACAAGGAGGAACTTTGTTAAAGCTAGTTTCATTTACAATAGACTCAGCTAACACAAACTAAACTCTAAACAAAACTGTCAGCTCTATCCACACAGGTAGCTGCACAGTGACCAACTATCGACCCACACAGGATCTCCACACAGGTTAACCGACCCACACAAGATCCTTTCTCTTCTTCAGAGAGATTACAACTTAGCAGTTTCAACACCTGACTAAGTGACTCCTATCAGACTTAATAAATAAAAGATTTAAGGCACAATCAAATGCAGCAGGCTCCTTGAACTTCAAAAGAACATAAGGGTAGCTGGCTTGCTGCTTGCTTAGTCTGAATAACTTGAGAGTATAAGCTTGTGCGTTTGTTTGCTTCTCAGTTCTCTTGGTTGTGTATGATCGTTGTATATATATTTTCTCTTTGAAAATCAGACTTCTATTTATAGGCATCAGGTGGTTTTCTGCCCGTTGGAAATGTAGTCCTTTGTATGGTGAGGTGTCTCTTTTTGATTAGTTCTGCTGATCTTCTGACACCTGTTCTGAAATGCCTTCATTCTGTTCTGCAACTGCTTGTCCTTTGTCTGCGTAACTACATTCTGCAGACTGTTTCTACTGTGTCCTTGCTGCTTTATTACACATGGCAGATTCTGATTTGTTGGAACTGGAGTGACTCTACTGGCTAGTCAGGTTGCATTGACTCTGATGTATCTGGTAGTATCCTCATTGAGTCAGTCAGCTTACTTGATTAGCTCCAGGTTCCTTGTAGCATCCTTCTAGAGCTTTGCTTGCTGGTTGCTTGATACAGTATGCAGGTAGCAGGGACTTCGGCTTCCTGGCTACTTGGCAGAATCTTCAAGTCCTTCCAGCATCCTTGCCTTAGCAAATTTACATTAAAGACTTATCCAGATAGCTAAGGTTCTAATCTATTACACGTTTTGTCTCATCAAAATCTATTACATTTCATCCTATCAATTTCCCCCTTTTTGATGATGACAAAACTCCTTAACAGGATCAAATAACCATATATTATTAACTTGGAACAAAGATGCAGATAAATCAAGTTTATTCAAGAGCATGCATCAAGTTCACAAGATGTGAGCTTTAATCAGAAGGGTCAAATTTTCATTGATCAAAGTTAAGTACAAGACATATACATACACAAGCAGATAGCAAAAATAAACAGAAGTTTAAATAAACCAACAGAATAAACATAAAAACACGATAAAAGCATTAAGTCTTTAACCAACTGGCCTTCTTCTTTCTTTCAAACTTTGTGCCTTTCCACCAGTTGGCTATCGAGTCCTGATAGCTAGGCTCCATCCTTTTCACCATATCCTCGGTCTCTTCAAACCTGAGCCAGAAGTCTTCACTGTATGGTATAGGCTCCTTTCCAAGTTTCTGCTTTAGCTTCACTTGAATTGGAAGTCCACCTTTCTTTGTTAGCTCCAGGAACCTCTGCAAAGCTTCCTTGTTTGTCTTGAATCCTCTGAAGAGAGCAGATTCTTTGCAGAGGGTGGTGAAGTACTTCATCAGCTCCTTCCTTTTGAAGGCTTCTATCTGGAAAAAGGACGGGTTGGCCTCAGTAGGAAGAGTGACTTCCGGGACTTCTGGGGCTAGGAATCTGTCACTCCTGGGATCCGGGCTTGCTTCCAGGAAGCTTCTAAGAGTGGCACTTGCTGCGACATCTGTACTTTGCAAATTTTTCTCCATCTCCACCATGTCAGGCAGCTTGTGCGGGGGGAAGATCTTGTCAAGGACAACCCTAGGATCTGTTGCAAAGACAGCATCCAGGTTGCTTTTCAGCTCTGCTTCAGTCCTCCTCCTTTTCTCTTCTCTTATATCGGCCCCCTTCCTGAAGCCTGAATGAACAGACCCAGAAACAGCATCTGATTTTCTTTTTGAACTGCTGTCTGAAGGGCCCCTAGATCCAGCTCCCTTACTTCCGCCATCTCCAGAGTCATCTCTTCTCCTACTGCTCACTACCATCTGTCTGCAGGCAGCAGGGTCCTGTCCAGCCTTCTGTCTACCTTCAATCCTTCCTTCCCCCTTTTTGTCATCATCAGCACGCCCAACCGCAAAACTGACCATGGAGTGAATGTCAGACAAGGTGCCTGAGTGATCCCGCAGGGTCTGAGATTGGTTGAACTGCTCCTTATCCATCCGGTCTACTGCAGTGACTAGAGCTTTCTGACTGGCCTCAAGAGAGATCATCTTCTCCTCTTGCCTGTTTAACTTCTCCATCACGCTCTTGACAACTTCAACTGCATCATCCTCTTTAGGGGGTCGGTAGGCGGCTATCATCTGAGTGAGCTTTGACAATGTCATGTTGAGGGAGTCCATGAAAGAATAGGTCTTCACAGAGTGAGAGCGGGTATCCTTGCAGATTTTCCTGCTCGCTTTTATCAAGGACTTCCCCATTTGTTCAATTGCTGTCAGCACCTCTTCATTTGACCTGGCAGGTTCCTGGTGTTCTCCCGCTGGTGCCTGTTTATCAGAGACAGATGTTAGTTCTTTGGATTTTTTGGCTCCGGTATCACCCTGTTCACTGGGTGACCCTTCATCGCTGCTGGTAGGGCTACTGGATCCTCCGCCTCCTGATCCAGTATTCTTAGAGTGTGTTTCCTCCTCACCATTCTCCTCACAATCCTCCTCTGGATCTCCCAGCTTCTTATCTTGTTCAGCTACCTTACCCTTGCTGAACACTGTTTCATCTTCATTCTCCTTCTCTAACTCCTCTACTACTTCCTCCACTGCCTCCTTCTGTACTTCAGGCTCCTTTTCTCCACTTTTGTCTCCTTCTTCCTCCTGCGCTTCCACCATCTTTTCACCCACAGCTACTTCCCCCTCAGCGACCGCATCTCCCTGGTCCACCGATTTGGCAGGTGTTGTCACTTCCACCTCCATTGGAGTAGCTACATCAGGTTGCTCCTTCTCCATGGGGGCAGGTTCCTCCACTGCATCAGCTTGAACAGGTGCCTCCTGCAGCACATGTTCCCCCTCAGCCTCTACCTCCATTGGTGTAGGCATGGTGATTTCCGTGGTGTCATCGGCGGCTGCTACTGTGGTTGGAACTAACAGCTCGAGAGATGCCACAGCAGCGAGGGTTTCCAACTCTTTAGCCTTGGGAAAGTCAGTTGGCGTCGAGCTCCTCTCCTTCATTGGCGTCTGTACAGGTACTTCAAGAAGAATGATCAGGTCAGTAAGGTATGAGAATTCCTCACCGTTCTTCTCCGTTGGTGAAGGTGACCTCCTGCTGATAGGTTCCACCATCAATGCTGAGCAGGATGATCCTTCACCTATTTGGGGTTCCCTTACTGGCCTTCTCATTCTGGTATCTGCCAGACTGATGTCAGCAGCCTGCTTCATCATCCTCTCCATAGCTTCCTGCTCCCCGTACTTCGCTATCTGGGCCTCAGCAAAGCCCACATCGTTGCCTGCTCTGACCTGGTCAGCAGCAGCATCCAGTATCACCTCATCCCTATAGAAGTCTGGCTGGATGACAGCTTCCTTTCCCTTCAGGCTCCTGGGCCAGGCAGCTGTGCGGCAGCTTCCTTCTGCTTCCTGGCCTCCAACTCAGCGTCTATCTCCGCGTTTTCTAGAAATTCCGGCCACTTCATTTTCTTGAGATCCTTCAAAAATTTCTTTTGAAGGACCTCCTCCAGATCATCCATGGCGACCCAGTTCAGCGTCCATTCCTCCTCAGACTTCCAATCTGCCCACTGGATGAGTTCCTCCCTGGGCATGTGCCTGAACTGCCACCAGGTGGTGAATCTTTCCACCAATTTTCCGAACTCCGCCTCCAGCTTCGGTATGCTGATGACGAACTCAGCTACCTCCTCTTCATCATCATCATCATCAACGGCTGTATTCCCTTCCAGTTCCTCCCTTGGAGAATCAATCTCCACTTCCACTGCAGGCTTCTTGACAGCCCGAGTGGTGACAATCTCTGGTTCATCATCAGAGATGACCAGTCTCCTCTGCACATCTTTCTTGTGCTTGATCTTCTTCGGTACAACAGGAGCTGGTGAGGGCTCTGCAGGCTCCTCCATCCTCGAGCTGCTTTCAGACGAAGGAGAGGCAGTGTCGCGGAATGCCTTCCTTGTCCTTGGAGCCCCCTTGAGGTCCTCAAAGACCTCCCTGGTTACTGGGGATGACCGAGCAGTGGTCTTCTTGGCAAAGACCCTACCCGCACCAATGAATTTCCCTTTCTGGATGGGCTTCCCCTGGGACAGGTCCACCTTTAAGTGACCCAGGAGAGTGTTGATGATAAGTCCATAGGTAGGCTTACCTACCTTATTCTCCACTTCCTCCACCAGCCTGGAAAGCAGGTAGCTGGCCCAGTCCACCTTCTCCTTCTTCACAATGGCCATCATCATCCTGTACCGGAAGTTGGTACACTTATCAAAGGAACCAGAGCGGTTCTCTATGATATGACAGCAGATATCATGCAGCAACTCGAACTCTAGAAGGAAAGCCTTCTTGCTGCAACTCCTAGACATCCCAGCCGTGTCCTCCTTCCCGGTGAACGTCGTCCAGAACTCCTCCAGCTGGTCTTCTCCGTAGGTGGAGAGGTCACTGGCGTTCATCCCTACAGTAGGCAGAGCGAACACCTCTTCCAAAAGACCGGTGTCCACCACCACAGTCACTCCACCAACCTTTGATGTGATCTCTGACCCATCAGCAGAGACCTTCGCCCTCCGGTAGAATTTCTCCACCTGCTCCTCCGCGTACGGGGCTTTGTGATAGGAGCAGAGTCTGAGAAGTCCCGTCTCATAGAGGCATTGAAGGATGCTCTTCATGGCCTCCTTCGGGTGCCCTTCTTCCTCCACAATCTTTAGGAGGATCTTGCGGTCCACCAGCCTTCCATCAACAACTTGGGATGTTTTTGGTGCCATTTCTGAGAGAGAGAGAGATCTGAAAACTGGAAAGCTTGGGAGAGAGAAAGCACGAGAGATTAGGGTTTGCAAGAGAATGGAAATGTTTAAGTGTAAGAGATGAGTGAGAAGAAAGACTTCCTTATATTTGAATTTTGGTGAGAAAGGATCTGACGGGTCTGATTGATCTAGAATTCGAAAAGACCCTTAATCCAATGGTTGAGATTTTTGGCGCGGTGTACGTGTGCGTAAGGCCTTGATGTGATATTTTGTGAATATCGAGGAGTTTCCTGTAAA
Organism: Scutellaria barbata; assembly: GCA_028654395.1. NCBI lineage: Eukaryota > Viridiplantae > Streptophyta > Magnoliopsida > Lamiales > Lamiaceae > Scutellaria > Scutellaria barbata. The sequence goes on along the minus strand of CM053656.1, from coordinate 11,636,852 downwards.
AACGGCTGCTAATCGCAGGGTAACTGTTCCTCTTTTCACGCGCTTCAGTTACTGGATCCTGCAGGTAGCTTAGAGCAGTAACATTGTGTCCAGTAACTGTTCAGGAACCTTGAGCAGTAACATTTAGGTTGCTGTTTTCCCTTCGTCCTGCCTATGGTTCCCCCTGTATATTATAATCATTTCAAAAAGGAGAAATATGAAGTTATGTGAAAGAGATATCATAAAGAGATTATTCCCAACTCGTTTCTTAGAAACGAAAATCTTGATTCGCATAGAGGCTTTGTGAATATGTCAGCTAGCTGTAGATCAGTATGCACTTTTTGCAAATTTATATCTTTCTTTTCAACGTGATCTTTGATGAAATGATGTCTGATATCAATGTGTTTGGTTCTTGAATGTAGAATTGGGTTGTGGGTGATGGCTATTGCACTTGAGTTGTCACATAGTATAGGTGTTTCCTTCTCTTCAATTCCGTAGTCTTTTAGTTGCTGTTGAATCCATAGAATTTGTGCACAGCAGCTTCCTGCAGCAACGTACTCGGCCTCGGCTGTTGAGGTTGCTATAGAGGTTTGTTTTCTGCAGAACCATGATACCAGTTTGTTTCCTAGTAACTGGCAGGTACCACTGGTGCTTTTTCTGTCAATTTTGCAGCCTGCAAAATCAGAGTCAGTATAACCAATAAGTTTGAGTCCTCCTTCTCTTGGGTACCATAGACCAGCTTCCTGGGTTCCTTTGAGGTATCTTATAATTCGTTTGGCTGCGATCATATGTGATTCCTTTGGAGCTACTTGATGTCTTGCACACATTCCTACTGAGAACATGATATCTGATCTGCTTGCTGTTAGGTAGAGCAGTGACCCAATTAGTCTTCTATACTTAGTAACCTCCACTGCTTTGCCATCAGTGTCCTTGTCTAAGCTTCCTGATGTTATCATCGGTATACTTACTGTACTTGCACTTTCCAATCCAAATCTCTTTATCAATTTTTTAGTGTATTTTGCTTGATTGATGAAGGTTCCATTGCATAGCTGTTTGACTTGTAGACCGAGAAAGAAGCTTAGTTCTCCCATCATGCTCATTTCGAATTTGGATTGCATGAGGCTTGAGAATTTTTGACACAATTCTTTGTTTGTTGAACCGAAGATAATGTCATCGACATAAATTTGAACGAGCAGTATGCTATCTCCATCTTGGATTCTGAAGAGTGTCTTATCCACCTTGCCCTTTTTGAATCCATTATCGAGTAAATACTTCGAGAGAGTATCATACCAGGCTCTAGGTGCCTGCTTTAGCCCATAGAGAGCTTTCTTCAACCTGAAGACCATGGTTTCTGAATTTTCTTCAAATCCTGGAGGTTGCTCCACATACACTTCTTCAGCGAGCAGTCCATTGAGAAAAGCACTTTTGACATCCATCTGGTAGACTGTCAGTTTGTTGTGAGCGGCATAGGCTAGGAAAATCCTGATTGCTTCTAATCTTGCTACAGGTGCAAAAGTTTCTTCAAAATCTATTCCTTCCTCCTGGCAGTAACCTTTTGCTACTAGTCTTGCCTTGTTTCTGACTACTTGTCCTTCTTCATCAAGTTTGTTTTTAAATACCCATTTTGTGCCGATTACTCCTTGGTGAGTAGGTCTGGGAACTAAATACCATACTTGATTTCTTTCAAATCCATTAAGCTCTTCTTGCATTGCCTGTATCCAGTTGGTGTCCTCTAGAGCATCTTCTAAGCAGCTTGGTTCTGTTTGTGAAATAAAACAAGCAAACATTGCTTCATGGGGGTTGTTTCTTCTTGTCTTTACTCCAGAGGTGGAATCTCCTATGATCTAATTCCTTGGATGATTCCTTAGCCATTTCCTTCTAATTTCTTCAACCTGTTGTTCATTTTGATGTTCAGCAGGTTGCTCGTGATTGTTCTGTTCAGCTTGCTGATTTTGATCGTGCTGTATTTCTAACTGTACTTCCAGTTGTATTCCTTCAGGGTGGTATATTTCTTCTTGTATTACAGGTGGCTGCTGATTTGGAGTAGGTTCCTGTTCTCCATGTTGCTGTGTAGGTGCAGGTTGCTGATTCTGAGTTGATTCAATATTTTGGAGATTTGGTAACTCAGCATCAATATATTCAACACGAGTGTTGGTGATGTGTGTTTTTCCAAAATCTTCATTAAGTTCATCTATTTCAGCCTTAGAACAGTGTGGTTCATCAAAATCCACATGTATTGTTTCTTCTACAACAAATGTTCTCTTGTTGAAGATTCTGAAGGCTTTGCTTACCGAGGAGTATCCTAAAAATACTCCTTCATCTGACTTTGAGTCGAATGCCTTCAGGTAGTCCTTTCCGTTGTTGAGTACATAGCACCTGCATCCAAAAATATGGAAATGTTCAATGTTTGGAGTATAACCGAACCATAGCTCATAAGGAGTTTTATTTAGATCTTTGTTGATAATGCATCTATTCTGGGTATAGCATGCTGTGTTGATTGCTTCTGCCCAAAATCTCTTGGGTAGCAATGCTTCAGCTAGCATGGTCCTCGCAGCTTCCTTCAGGGTTCTGTTTTTCCTCTCTGCAACACCATTTTGTTGCGGCGTCCTAGCTGCTGAGTATTCATGCTTGATTCCATTGTTAGAGCAGTATTCTTCAATAAATTTGTTTGTGAATTCAGTGCCTCTGTCTGTTCGAATTTTGATGATGCTCAGGCTCCTTTCGATCTGCAGCTTCTTCAATAGCTCCGGTAACCTTCGCTGAGTGTCCGACTTCTTTGTCAAAAATAGTGTCCATGAGAATCTTGAATAGTCGTCCACCACTACAAGTGTGTACTTTCTTCCACTCATGCTTACTGGTTCTACCGGTCCGAACAGATCCATGTGTAGTAGGTCTAGCACTCTTTCAGTTGACCTTTGTATCTTATTTTTGAAGGATCTTTTAGTTTGCTTTCCCTTTTGGCATGCTTCACATAGACTCTCTTTCTTGTATACCATGTCGGGTAGCCCTCTGACCAGTCCTTTTCTGGCTAATCTGTTGATCATTTTGAAGTTCAGATGGCTCATCCGTTTATGCCATAGCCAGCTAGCTTCTGATGATCCTTTTGCTATAAAGCAGGTAGCTGTGGTTACTGAGTTCCAGTCAGCTACATAGATATTTCCTTTTCTAGTTCCTGATAGTTTTACTTCCTTGGATTGGCTGTCCCTTATCAGACATTTGTTGTGACTGAACTCCACTGAGTAGCCTTTGTCACAAAATTGGCTTATGCTTAGCAGGTTGTATTTTAGGCCTTTGACATACGACACTTCTTTAATGTGAGTGTTTCCTTTGATGAGAGTTCCAACTCCTCTAATGCTTCCCTTGGAGTTGTCTCCGAAGATTACTTTGGGTCCTTTGTACTGTTGAAAGTTCTTGAGGACTTCTTTGTCTCCAGTCATGTGTCTCAAACACCCGCTATCAATGTACCATACTTTCTTGCTGGTTCCTGCTGTGGGTACCTGAAAAAAAAAAGGTTACTGGTTCTTAGGTACCCATACAAGTACGGGTCCTTCTTTGTTAGTACCTTTAGGAATCCAAACTTTTCTCACAACAATTGTTTTGTTGTAGACTTTGTGGTTTCGTTTGTAAGAGGTATCCTTCGGATACTGAGGTGTGTGTGCAGTCTGTGTATACCCGTCACTTTTGAAGTGAGGTCCTCCACTATACTTCCCTTGAGCATGAGCTCGTTTAGGTTTAGACATTCTGGTCTTAGCATTAGTGGGATAGAGGTTTCTGTTCAGCATCCTTGTAGGTTGCTGTTTTCTATTGTTTATATCAGCAGATTTATTCTGCTGCAGCCAGCTTTTGAAAACAGGCTTATCCCCTAAGGATGTGCACATGGGTCTCTTGCCCTTGTCTATTGCGTTCTCCAAGCTTGCTGTTGAGTTATTGGATAACTCCTTTTCTTTTGGGGTTCCAGCTCGAATGAAAACAATAGTTTTAGATGATCTTGCTGTTCCTTGAGAGGTTTCTGCACAGTATCCTAGGCCTGTCCTGTCAAATGGACTTTTGCCCGAATTCATGCATTCCTTGGCTTCTTTAGCTGACTTGCTAAAGGATCCTATAACTGCTTGAAGATCACTCTTCTCATTCTCAAGTTTGGCAATTCTCAGATTGAGCTTAGATGCTTGCTCTAGGAGGTCACTGCACTTTGAGCTATTAAGCTCATATGCAGATAGCTTTTCAGCTAGCTGTTTGTTTTCCTTTCTGAGCATCTCATTTTCGAGTTTTAGCTCCTCATGAATTGAGTTTATCTGTTCGAATTCGCTCATGATTTGTTTAAGGGAGAGGTTTGTTTTAGACTTTTCCTCTACCATTATGAACTGGTTAGGGCATGTTACCTCATCATCCTCGCTATCCTCAGCTTCCTGAGCCATCAGGCAGATAAGTGTTTCATCTTCCGAGGATGAGGAGTCACTGTCATCGTCAGAGGAGTCCGCATCTTGCTGAGCCTCCTTGGAAGGTTCCTTGCCTTTTTCCATCTTACTTAGGAAGGCTTTGATTCTCCTCCATTTCTCTCTTCGTTTTTCCCTTTTCTGGGATGACTCTCCATTGGGGTACCTGTTGACTTTGGGGTGAGGACACTCTTTGGCATAGTGTCCTGGCTTTCGGCAGTTGTAGCAGAGATCGGACATATCCTGGTTTGATTGCTGAACAATGGGTTGTTGGGGAGGCGCCTGAAACTTCTTAAAGTCTCATTTCCTGTTGTATCTGATGAATTTCTTGAAATTTCTTAGTAGAAGGGCCATTTCTTCATCAGTACCCTCGACAGGTGACTCACCCTGCTTACTGCAGATAGTTCCAGAGTCTTTCACATTTCTGGCAGTCAGGGCAGTTACCTTTGTGCTAGATTCTTCAGCTTCTTTCTTTCTTCTGTTGATATCATATTCGAAGGCTTTTAAGTCAGAGAAGAGGTCAAATGTACTCATTGATTTTAGATCCATTGACACCCTCATTGCAGTAGTTTTGCTGTCCCATTCTGCAGGTAGTGCTCTTAGCACTTTCATATTTTTCTCCTTCTGAGTGTAGAACTTGTCCAGGGATTCAAGCTCATTCACAATGTTTGTAAACCTCAGATCCATCTGCTCTAAGGTTTCTTCAGGGAGCATTTCGAACAGCTCGAATTTCTGGGTTGCTGTAGACACCTTGTTCTCCTTAGTCAGCTCTGTTCTTTCGCAGATTTGTTCAAGCTTGTTCCATATATCCATGGCAGTCTTGCATGTCTTGACCTTGCTAAAGGTTCCTTTGTCCAGAGTAACAAACAAGGCGTTTTTGGCTACATTGTCCAGGTTAGCTCGTCTTCTATCATCAGCCGACCATTCTTCCCTTAGTTTGTCAATCACAGCTTGATGGGGAATGGCTCCTGCATCGCCAACTTCGGTAGCTCTCACGAATATTGGATTAGGTTTGGTGATCCTTGGAGGTCCATCCGTGATAACCATCCACATTTCGTCATGCATAGCTGAGAGATGTGCCTGCATTCTAATCTTCCAATCGTCATACTCTTCAATAGAGAACATAGGAAGCTTGTGTGAATCCATGATATGATGAAAATAATGTATGCAAAATTTCGAAAAACAGGGATCAGGGATTTGACCAGACAGATTGGGTTTCTAATCCAACCTGCTCTGATACCACTTGTTGGTCCCAGTGGTATAAGGTTAAGAGGGGGGGTGAATTAACCTTATCAAATTTTTCAACTTTCACTCCGAAGGATGTTAAGTCCCTGATGGGCAGGTAGCTAGTAAGCTTACTGCTCGATAGGTTCCTGCTTAGGCAGTAATCTCAGGACTTAGTCAGAGAATGTAATGCACAGCGGAAATACTTATGTTTTTCGAAACGTGCTTTTTAATGCAGTATGCTTAGATGCAGGTAGATAGATATAAGAGGCACAAGCAAGCTTATAGAGGTTCAATGGTGGAGTAATCCCTCTACGTCCTCTCTACTCCTTCACAAGGAGGAACTTTGTTAAAGCTAGTTTGATTTACAATAGACTCAGCTAACACAAACTAAACTCTAAACAAAACTGTCAGCTCTATCCACACAGGTAGCTGCACAGTGACCAACTATCGACCCACACAGGATCTCCACACAGGTTAACCGACCCACACAGGATCCTTTCTCTTCTTCAGAGAGATTACAACTTAGCAGTTTCAACACCTGACTAAGTGACTCCTATCAGACTTAATAAATAAAAGATTTAAGGCACAATCAAATGCAGCAGGCTCCTTGAACTTCAAAAGAACATAAGGGTAGCTGGCTTGCTGCTTGCTTAGTCTGAATAACTTGAGAGTATAAGCTTGTGAGTTTGTTTGCTTCTCAGTTCTCTTGGTTGTGTATGATCGTTGTATATATATTTTCTCTTTGAAAATCAGACTTCTATTTATAGGCATCAGGTGGTTTTCTGCCCGTTGGAAATGCAGTCCTTTGTATGGTGAGGTGTCTCTTTTTGATTAGTTCTGCTGATTTTCTGACACCTGTTCTGAAATGCCTTCATTCTGTTCTGCAACTGCTTGTCCTTTGTCTGCGTAACTACATTCTGCAGACTGTTTCTACTGTGTCCTTGCTGCTTTATCACACATGGCAGATTCTGATTTGTTGGAACTGGAGTGACTCTACTGGCTAGTCAGGTTGCATTGACTCTGATGTATCTGGTAGTATCCTCATTGAGTCAGTCAGCTTCCTTGATTAGCTCCAGGTTCCTTGTAGCATCCTTCTAGAACTTTGCTTGCTGGTTGCTCGATACAGTATGCAGGTAGCAGGGACTTCGGCTTCCTGGCTACTTGGCAGAATCTTCAAGTCCTTCCAGCATCCTTGTCTTAGCAAATTTACATTAAAGACTTATCCAGATAGCTAAGGTTCTAATCTATTACACGTTTTGTCTCATCAAAATCTATTACATTTCATCCTATCACTCTAGCATCTCCATCTTCTCTCTACAACCCTCCCCACCTAAAAGCCCTCATATCCATCTCCAACAAGCTGGAAATTCAAGAGTGAAGAAAGGATAAGGAATCCCTCAAGACAAGGAGTTAGGTAGAGTTCAAGGACTCTTTGGTGTGCAACTCCAAAGGTATTTTGCCTTTTTCTTCACCCATCTTCTTCCTTAGGAGCATGATTAGGTCCTAATCTTGAGTTGCATGTGAGATTTAAGTAAGTTTTCCTACAAATATGATAAAATGGTTGGATGTCTTGTTCTAGGTAGTGGATCCTTAAAATATGTTACATTTGGGTGTTGATTGAGCAAATGCATGTTGATTTATTCATTGCATGTTTGATTTCTTTACCCCAAGCACATTGCATGTATGATCCAAGAGTGGTTTTCTACTAATGTGAAGATATTTGTTCAAAGTCTTGTTTTATATGGTTGATCTTTAAAATATGTTATGTTTGGGTGTTGATTGTACAATTGCATGTTGATTTAGTCCTTGCATGTTTGATTGTCTTATTTAAGCTCATTGCATGTGTGATAAATTAAGTTAAGATGGTTTATTTGATGTTGATAGAGTTATAAAAGCTAGATCTACATTTTAATTATGAAAATAGGTTGGTTAATCAAGTTGTAAAAATTTTCAGAAATGTCAGTCCACTTTGTCGATTTTTATAAAAATATATACTTGGAGTTTTTCAAAACAGTTTTAGTATGTATTATTACATGAAGTGTTGAGTTTATGGTTAAATTTTGGTAATATTTGGGGTAGTTTACGAATTATTATGATTTTTCAAAGATAGACCAGTTCAAGTTAAAATTATCCAGTTTCGGACCCTAGAAAAATAATTTTATAAATTCAAACGATTATAATTTTTCAAAAATGTTTTAGTATGTTATACTATATGATGTGTTTAGTCTATGGTTAAAAGTTGGTAACATTTGGAGTAGTGTATGAATTATTATAATTTTTCAAAGATAGTCTAGTTCACGTTGAAATTATTCAGTTTCAGACCTTAGAAATATAATTTTATAAATTTATTCAATTATAATTTTTCCAAACTGTTTTAGTATGTTATACTACATGAATTCTTGAGTCTATGATTAAATTTGGTAATATTTGGAGTAGTTTATGAATTATAATGATATTTCAAAATAAGTCCAGTTTCGAATTTGAGATTCTACAGTTTTGGACCTTAGAAAATTAATTATATAAAATCGGTCCATTATGATTTTTCAAAACTGTTTTACTATGTTTAAGTACATGATGTTAGAAGTTTAAATTATTAATTTCAGAAGGTTTTAGTAAACATAAAAGTTATGGTGAATTTTATAATACATACTGGTTATAGAGCATTTTCGAACAAAATTTTGATTATGGTTAATGATTTATTAAAACTTTTGTGATTTGAATTTATTCCTAATATTTTAGCATGGATAACTAAGGGTTATTATGTAAATGTATGCTTATTTTCATGAATTTTGGATGATCGTTTAAATTATGAAAAATTATTGTGATATACATATGTTATATGTACAATAAACATGTTAAGTTAGTTAAGTATGATACAATTGAAATATAATTTAAAGACTATGAAGTTATGAACGTGCCGAGTGCAGTACGAGCGATCGGATTCTTCAGGAGCTATCCCAGCTTTCGAATCAACGTCAAAAGTGAGTAACATTTATTTACATTTACATTGATTAGAATAACTCCTATGTTGAGTATGATGAAATGAAATGACACCTTCTGGTGAAATACCAGGTTGACGAACCTTGGATGCCAGGTCTTCGAACCTTGGATGTTTATGCCAGGTTTTCGGACCTTGAAAGATGATGTTTCAGTGTATTAGTTAATCTCTTTAACGTAATAGTTCATAAACGTTATCCACTAAGATTTCTCAAATCTTATGTTGCTATGTTTTAAATATTTTCAGGATCCCCTTACAACGAAACGGATGAATAGCCAGCTGTACGGACCCCTCTCTAGAAGCCTATATATTATATATTTTTAATATATGTTAATATGTATGAAGTTAATATGCTTAATGTCTCTTTTAATATTTTCGATGTTGGTTTAAGTGAATTTTTAAAACGTCTTAAAAATATCGAGGTTTTGATTTACAAATGTGGGTAGAACACGAGTTAAGTTTTTTGCATGCTAAACTTTTTGCTTTAAAATAGAAAGAAAAAAAAATATATGCTCGTGTTTAGTGAAGTCTTCCGCTGAAATTATTTATGAAAATTATTTAAAATGAAAAACTATTATTTCCTTTATAAATATTTTAAGCAATTAAAGTTTTAGTGGTGTCTCAATCCTACAAAGATGGGCTGGGGTGCTACACCCTTCTCAAAGATTATAACTGCTACTTTTAGTAGTGCTTTTGTTAGTGTTAAATTCTTGATTATCTTTAAGTAAAGAGATTGATTTGTCTTATACAGATCAGGCAATATGGTTTGTGGAAGAGATATGCAGATTTGTATCCAAATCAAGACTTGGTTTATATAGTTGGTGTTAGTGATTACAAGAAAGACAGGTTCTATATGCTTAGGTCACAAGGTGCATCTCATAATACTTAACGGCTTCTATTGTGATGTTTAAGTTACACCGTTAACATGGTCTTAAACTATAGAAAAGTTGGAGAAACATATCAAAGAACAACATGTCTAATAAAGTTTAAACTTGACAAAGTAGATGATGGTGGAAACTACACTCTACGAATTGCATTGACATCCGCGACTTTCTTCATACTAAAGATAATTTCGAGTGCATTCAAATATTACACATTCCTTCTTGTTAAATGAATATAAAATCCGAATCCACATGTTTGTTAGTTGCCCTCAAATTCAGCAAAAAGAAAAGAAGGATCTCAATTACTTGCAAACAATAGTCATAGCAAAGCAAATACTACACTGACAATTCAACAAATATAAAGTGTACGACATCAAATGATTCAAATACATGTAAACCAAGCCATAAAAATACCAAAACTCATATCAAGAAACTCTATTACATAATTCTTCAATTTGAGTGTGTGGAAGTGTGAGTATCTAACATCGATCTCTCTCATATACCAAAACTTATATAAAAAAACTTCACTATACAATTCTTCAATTTAAGTGTGTGGGTGTGTGAGTATCTAATATCTCTCTATATGAGAGATATAACCAGCTACACTTACCTGAGGAAGCAAAGAGACCCAATAAAAAGATTAGAAAACGTGGGTGGGTTACATAATTTGAAGCATTACATATAACCAATGAATGAAGTCTATGATAAATAATAACCATAGAAAATCAAACTTTCAAATAAAATCCAACTAAACTTAAAAAGTCATTATAAAAATGTGTAAAATTAGTGATCCGAAATAAACATAAGTGAAGTTATAAAATAAAAAGGGAAAATTTCCAAGAATTAATTATAACCACAAAGCTCCAGCTTGTTTGAGAAAGAGAGTCAACTCGTCCGTGATATGCGTGGCAATAATCCGCTCGAGGCCACCAAACCAGCGTCCGCCCATGAAGACCGCCGGGAACTGGAGGTGGTCGGCGGCGCATGAGACGGCGAGCTGGCGGAGGACGTGGTCAACCTCATTGTCCTCGACCTCGTACACGGCGGGGTTAGCCCCCACAACTTGGAGCAATCGCATCACCACGAGGCTCAAACAGCACCCTCTCTTTGCGAACACGATCACAGCATTCTCCTTCACCATCATCTTCAAATCACCACTTTCCCCATTAATCAACACCTCCTTTTGATGCTCTCTGTAAGAAAGTAGTGCTTCACTGTGCATTCTTGGAGAGAGAGAGAGAGAGTGAGAGAGAATTGTGTATGCATAGTTTCACTGCTTCTGCAATTAATAGTTCACGAATGGTCCTCATTCTTATAAAATACTATTTTCTTGATATTGACTATCTTCATGTAACTATAATAATTTTCATGTTACTTTTTTACGTATACCTCCAGCTCCATAAATAAATAAATGGTTTAAATAATCTCTCTAAGATTCAGTCGAATCTTAATATTTTTTATTTTTTATTTTCGATAAAATTTCTAACAAATGTTATCCAATTCGGTGGTTAAATTTAAAGTGACGCATTTTATTTTGTCAAAAAAAAAAAAAAAAACACTTTTTAACCACCAACAAATGAAGTTTAACCTAAGATTTTACCTTTTCTTTACAGTTGTATAAATGTAACATCCATTAAAATTATGTTTAGAGAAAAATAGGATTTCTTTTATTTATTTAATTAATAACAATAATTGGAATGAAACTAAACTAATAGAAATGATAAGCATGGTGTGCCCTTGTCATCTTATTCTTTCTCTTTCTTCACACAAGTTGGACACCTTATAACGGTAGGTCATTAACCATTTTTTATCAATTGAAGGTAAAAAAAAGTTCCCATTTGTGGAAAAGTAATTTGCAGTAAAGCAAATAAGTTTTTCTTTTCTCTCTCTTCCAAGCAAAGCTACTGCCACGGTCACCGTCGCGTCTTCATCGTCGCCGGCCGACGTTTGTCCGATAAGATAATCAGATCGTCCATATGTATTACTCATCGAGCCCATCACAAGTATGGGCTCGGAGTTTGAGATGGCCATTTCCTCCGTTGTATACGGTCGTGGGAAGAGCAACAACCCTTTTCTCTCTCTCCTTTCATTTTCTCCCTGTTGATATGTACTTCTTTATACGAATAGTTCGATTAGATTCTAAGATGAACTACATTTTGTAGGGTATACAAGATGAACGAGATAAATCGGCATAGTACGTAGAAGCCTTTAGAACACCTTACTAAAAGTAAGGTAAAATCTTATTTACGTTTTAAATCATACAGTTTTACAGAGAATATTGTGAATATGTGATGTGAATTCTGTGATTATGTGATGTCGATTTCAAGTGGAACGTTTTTACCATATGATTAGTTTGCGAGGAAAATATATGGTTTTAAAAGCTATTGATTTCAAATGACACAAATGCGAATGGTTTCAAATGATGATAAGTCGGGGTAATTCTCGCACAAAAGGAATGTCTTATGAAGCCAACATATGTCAAATGATTTCTTTACCTTTGTGTTGTAGTGAATTATGTGACCAACGTGAACGTGACCAATGTGTACTATGTGTTATGTGAGATAATTTAACTGCGCATGCGTCTGCACGTCAAGTGGGGTATTCCTTGTCTGAAACCCAACATAGAGGGTATTCTACAAAAATCCAACATGAAGAGTGTAACAACCTATAGGGTCGGCTTGGGGCCCACATGAGTTTTCTTCGAAAACCTATTCACAGTTGTAAGGGACTACTCGGGAGTCCACAATGTGTAATAAGTATATAATACGCTAAAAATATTATGTGCCCCATTTACTGTACAGGTAAACCCCACTAAGTGTTCTTTTGGCACTCACCCCTTTTATGATTTATTTTACAGAAAACTCTAGATGCGAGGAGGGATGAATAGAAATATCTGTTATTTTTGCATGTAAATATAAATGAATATGTACGACATTCCTGAAACCCTACTTTTGTATGCTATAAAGTTAATGTACTATGTACTAAACAAAAATATATTTTCCGTTGTAAACTTCAACCTTTCGTATTTTCGAGGGTTATCTTCTAAATTTTAAATTGTTTTTGAATCACAACAGTTAAGAAAGTTGTTGGGTGCCCTATGAAAATGATGTGCTTTCTCTCTTTTAAAAAATTATTTCTACGTCTAAGACTATATACAAAAATGGGCCATGACAATAAAATCATAGGATAATTTCAATTTGGGTTCTCTTTGTAAGATAATTTCCATTTTTTTGATAATCAAGTTTCAATTTTTCAATTTTATCTTTTATATTATAATTTTTTTCAATTTCAATTTTTTTATCAAAATTTTAAAAATTACCAACTTGCTGGAGGAAACCACTTTAGATTTCTCAATGGCTATATTAGATTTTCAACTACTATATCAGCAGTTTTGAAAATTCCAACAAACAAAAATTAAAATTAAAAAAAATTAAACATGACCAAAATTAAAAATTGATACTTGGTTATCAAAAAATAAAAAATATTATATATAAAATTGAAATTACCTCAAAATTATATATAGATTTTCACACAATTTAAAGCTCGATGAGGTAGCTTTCCAATACTTAAAATCAAACGTGGACATGCTTAAAGCTCATTATTAAGAAGATATTTGGACAGGTTTAAACTATAAGCTACTAGCACCTCTCATATCTTAAAAGATATTTTTAGATTCAAAAAATAATAATTGATTTTAAAATAAGCTTTTGAAATGTTTAAATAAATTAAAATTGCATTGTCTTTGAGCTTTTGACATATAATGATTACAATTTTCTAATTGAAAATATTCAATGTGGGTATCTTTAGTAAATAGCTTAGAAAATATTTCTTCAGGACATTTACTAAATAGTCCTCTCAATTCCAATTTAGTATCATTTTAAAGATCAATTTTTTTCTTCCTTGTTAAATGTTATTTTAGATTTTTATATAATTTTATTTTTGAATTATCCCTAATAAAATTTCTTAATTAAAATTTAGAAATTTCATAGAGAAAGTCACTGATGCATTTCAATTTGATCTCCTTGATTTAAAAAATAGTCTTGTTTCGACACATTGCAAAAGTAATCCACCGTAATGTTTTCCGTAAAAATATAAAATTTGCAGAATTAGTCCCAAATCTGAAAGTGAGTTTTTTGGGGGGAAATTGTAACTGGATATTCAATTCGGCTGAGCTATAAAATGGAGGAAAATTGCAACTGAAGTTTTATAAAATTGCAAAATTGGTCTCACAATTAATGCAACTTAAAATTTTTATATGATTTCAAATTTAAAAACATGGTAATTATGAAATCTTTGAGGGGAGCTATGTAGGATCTTATTTTCCTTTCTTTTTTTCTTTTTTTTTTTTGTAAATACAAAATCATAATTACAAATTAACTTATTTTAAACTTTATTTTTTATACATGCATGATGTATTGAATTTATTATAACTATTTGTAAAAAAATTTATAAGTTGGAGGCTTTATAATTGAATAACTTCTTTAAATTTATTTTCATACATGATGTATCAAATTTATCATTTTTATTTATAATTTTTTTTATTGTTAGATTTGTGTTGTATCTATAATTTATAAGGAGGTTAAATGTGCTTCCCTTTTTAAAACAATTCATAATTTAAAATTAAAACTTATTCATTTAAAATTTATTTTCAATGCATGACATATTGAATTTATCATTTTTATGATTTTTAATTTGTTATAATATTGCATATAAAAAAAATCAAAACCAAAATGTTATCATGATGGATGGAATTTTTCATTGTTATTTGTAATTTTTAAAAGGGTTTTAAATTATCTTTAAACAAATCTTAATTTCATATTAAAACTTATTCATTTAAAATTTGATTTCATTGCGTGACATGTTGAATTTATTATTTTTATGATTTTTAATTATTTTTATGATTTTTAATTAATTATTTACATTGCATATATAAAGTACTTTTGTAGTTATTTTTTATGCATTGTAACTTTCTCACAAAGGGATACACCTTTTTTAGATAATGTAAATGACTAATTAAAAATCATAAAAGTGATAAATTCTATTTCATGTCATGTATTGAAAACAAATCTTAAATGAATAAGTTTTTATTTTAAAATTATGATACGGTTAAAAAAGTTTAAAATCCCCTTCAAAATAAAAAATACAAAATAAAATTGACAATAAAAAATTACAGACTTCGTCCCACAACTCTCAAGGTCATTTCAATTTTGTCCCAAACATTGCAAAAATACTCATAAGAAAATTTCATCCAAACTATTGTTCATCATTAATTTGGTGGGACCGATTCTTGCAATTTTTAAATAATGCGGGACTACCTTTTCTAATGGCTTATGGGACCACTTTTGTAACCAATTGGACCAAATTGAAATGTCGACATGACTTGTTCAACGAAATTTGCAATTTTCTCAAATTTGATATAATTCTTTTTCCACATTTAAATCATAAATTACTTAATTAGTTAATGATAGATTTGTCCAATTTTTATATTTTTTGATTTATGAAAAAAAATTCTATAACATTTAATTGTAAATTGAGGGAGTACTTAATAGATTATTTATGACACTTTTATATATTTTGAAATATATTATGAACTCTGATTAACATCTTTTTTAAGTTATATAAAAAAAATTCCCAATCTAATTTAAAATAAATGTTGTTCTAGAAATTAAATTTTGCTACATATTAAGTGTTTTTTCAGCTATTTTTGCATTTTTTTCAAGTTTACCGTAATCTCAATCCCTAATAATGGTATATTTGGATTGTGAGTTGGGAATATAAACTTGGTTTTAAAAACATTTTTAGGGTATTTGGATTGATGGTTAAGAGAGAAAATTTGGACTGAACGTATAATAAGTTGAAACAAAATGTGGGAATAATGAGATGTGGGTGATGGTGGAAGCAACCCACCAAGATTGGTGGATTTATTAACTAACCCCTACAATCTGTAGACACAAATGAATTTTCTTATATATACTCAAAATTTGCCCTACAAATTAATATATATATATATAATAGTTAGTGTTGAAGGGTATTATGGTACTTCACCAATCAAAGAAAAAATAAACATACAAATCAAATAAAAGTTTGAAATATAAACTCACTTCAAAATGATATTAAACACTCAATCCAACATAAATTTATAACTAAACCAACAACTCCAACACTCAATCCAAACAAAAAAACACAAATACTTATATATCCCAAAAGTATTGATTGTATGCTCATAAAGTATTAGTTTCATACTCATAAGATATTAATTGTATATTAATTGCAATATATATTGACATTTCACTTATTCAGTAAAAGGTATTGGTTGTATTTTCATATAATATTAATTGTTTACTCATAAGGGATTGTTTTATAAGTGAAATATATGTTTTAGTGAAATTTATTAATTGTATATTCAAAAGGTATTAGTTGTTTACTTATAAGGTATTACATGTATAACTAAAATGTATGTTTTAATGAACGATATTGCTTAAGGTATTATTTGTTATATATAAAAGTATTAAGCATATTGTTTAACGGTATTAGGGTTGGGGTTACCGTGTACCTTATGACACACCAACCCTTCTCAACAAAAAAAAAACACAAAATCACATATAACCGCATTTAACTAACCTAGCTCACAATCCAAATATGTCCTCAAAGATTTCTTGATAATTTAATTTAACTATTTAACATTTTTAAAATTTATTCACACAAGACTCTACGATCTTTCCTTCTCTCTTTTTTATTTTTTTGGTTCAATGAGCTAGTGGTAGTGGAATGAAGGAAATAAAAATCAGAAAATTTGCTTGATATAGGTTCATGTTAATATTGTTTTTTGAGTAGGTCTTGTATGAGACCGTCTCACGGATCCCATTCCGTGAGACAGGTCGGGTCAGGTCTAACATAATAATTAAGTAATACTTTTGTGTATATTATGTAATACTTTTCTATATTTCAGGTAATACTTTGTATTATATTATTTAGTATATATGCAAAATACAAAAGTATTACATTATATGTAGAAAAGTATAACATAATATACACAAAAGTATTACATGTTGCATGAGGAGAAGAGAGTATCTGGAAGCCCTAGGATCCGCGTGTTTTTTAAGACCCGACTCGATTCGAGTCATATATCCTATAATACAAAAATATTATCCGATACACATAAAAGTATTACATATTTTCTTATAATCTGACTCAACTCAAAATAAAAGTATTATCTAATATACATTAAAGTATTACCTGATACACATAAAAGTATTATATATTTTTCGTATGGTCCAACTCAACTCAAAACACATCTTATAATACAAAGTATTACTTATTATATAGAAAAGTATTACATAATACACGCAAAAGTATTACATAATTTCTTATGTTCGATCCGACCCGACCCGTCTCACAACATGGGATCCATAAGACGGTCTCACCCAAGACTTTGCCTTATTTTTTTCTCACTTTTCTCTTATTCTTTCTTTTACAAATATTATCTCATTTCATGTTAATGTATGAATGAATAAGAAAATATCGATATTTTCTAATAGGATATTTGTCCAATTTTATATTCATTAATCTATGATAAAATCTTGAAACCACACCTATTTTAAATCGGTTGGAGTACAAATTTAAATCAACATATTTTTTACTCCATTGGATCCATTATTAAGTTTTCAGACAGTAATAAAGATTTTATAAAGTATTTTGAGAAACGTTCCTGAAAAGGCAAATTATTTTAGATCTACATTAGTTTCAACTCAATTAAATTCATATGAAAAATTAGTGCTGGCCTACTCAAGTGGGTTATGTTGTACCTTTGGACTCGAAAAGTTAAGCAATGTGTTTTACCCTTACCCACATCCTTGTCGGTATTAATTACAAGTTGAATCTACATTTTCATCTAAAAAAGTAGAGAGAAAATAAAAAAATCATCTTGTCTTCTAAGATCTTTAATCATTTATCTATCCATTCTTTTATTTAATCCTATTATCTTAATCAAGTTATCTGTTAAACCAGTAACCTGATGCTATTTATTTCGCATCTGATTGTAGTTGTAATTTTTTTTTCTGAAATTTTGAAATAATTTTAAAAATAAATAGTGCTAACAATAATAATATTTATTTATTTATTTATTTATTTTAAAAGGAAAAATATTATTTCATAAAATATTTAAACTTGTTTTATTATGTTATCCGGTGAATTAATACATTTTTACTCATCAATAAATTTAAATAATCATTTTAAAAATTTATTCATTTTTAATTGTAATTTTGATGTCAATTAAACTAATCCGACTGAAAAAAGATTTTAACAAGAAAAAAATAGATAAATGATTAAAAATCAAGGTACTTCAAAAACTGTCATTCAAAAAACACATTACTAATAATGGATAGTACTCCTAGGGATTGGCATTGGGGTGGGGATTCCCCATTTCTGCGGGAATCCGTCCCGAACAGTGGTGGAAATTCGTCGAAATACATCTCTGTAAAAATGAGAATGGGATGACTTTTTTTCCCGAATCACATGGCGGGGCGGGACGCAGCGAAGTGGGGATGGAGAACATAATCCCCACCCTGCGGGATCCCCGCCCCTTTCCCGCAGGACCCCGAATTATATATATTTTTTTATTTATTTAAAATAATATAATATAAATTATTATAAAAAATAAATATATTTTAATATATAAATCAAAAACTCAAAATCTTATTTCTTATTCTCTTCTGAGTGAATTGAAATATTGAAAAATGATGAAAATTAATGAAATATAATAGAAAAGTTTATCTTTATATTTTAATTTTACTTGTTTAATTATGTTTTATCTTTTATTTAAATTATGAGTCATTTTTTATCTTTTTTTGACATTTTAATTATATATAATTATATGAATTATTTTTATATATTATAAAAAGTTTATTAAAAAAAATGGTGGGGCGGAGAATAAGGATCCAACGTACTAGGAGCGGGGAGATTTTTTTCCGTGAAGAAAACCGAGTGCAGATTTGGGTGGTACGAGTCGATAGTAGGGATGGCAATGGGGCGGGGCGGGGCCGGGGGGAACAATCCCCGTCCCCGTCCCCGCGTTCGTGGGGAATCCCCGTCCCCGTCCTCGCTAGACTCACGGGGAAAATTCTCCCCCCGTGCCCCGCCCCGCGGGGATCCCCGCCCCCGCGGGGATTCCCCACCCCGCCAATTTCGCGGGGAAAATTCCCCATCATACCGTCCCAGCGGGGATTCCCCGTCGCTTTGCGGGGATTCCCCATCCCATCTTTTTTTTTGTTTAAATACAAATTAATATATAACAATAATCCATACAATTACATGTAAATAAAATGTCAACAAAAACATGAAAATGACTCATAATACGAATAAAGATGAAAACACAATTTAATCCAATTAGCTAAAACACAAAAATAAATTATCCTATTACATTTCCATTAAATTTCATCATTCTTCAAAACTTCAATACACCCACATCTTCAATCTCCACGCGACTTTTCCACACAAGTGATATCATCCTTACATATCAAATAAGAAAGGTCAATAAAGTTAGTCATTTGGAAAGTTATAAATAAGTAAAAAATTAATATCATTATTTCTTAAGAAAAAAATACATAAAAGTAATATACATTTTAAATAAATAAATAAATTACTTACATTTTCTTCTTCATCAATGTCCTCGTAAAATGTACAACATTCGGAATGGGCAGACGTACAAGTATCTACAAATAAAACAACATAGTTAATTATTTAATTTAAAGTTAAAAAAAAAAGAATAGTGTAATTATTTGAACAAAATTAAATGATATTACCTTGAATTTCAGCCCATAACCAATCTTGAGCACACATCAAAGCTTCTAATGTGTCATGATGAAGTCTATTGCGATGTGGACTAACAAACCTCCCACTTGTACTAAAAGCGGACTCTGAAGCAACAGTGGAAATAGGAATCGACAAAACATCTCGAGCAATCAATTGAAGAGTAGGATACTTGAGTGCATTCTTCCACCAACTTAAGATATCAAAATCAACCTTTCTTGGTATCACACGCTCCTCCAAATAAAGATCAAACTCAGACTTAGCATTGTCATTATTACAATCTGAGGCAACAAACTTATCATAATCACTCATTGGATCCACCTCCTCATGAATCGATGAATGAGAATAAGAATGTGAAAAGCTTGTAGAACCACCATCTACACTCATTTTCAATTTGGATGAGTATTCAACCATCAAGTTAGAACAAAGCTCTTGAATTCTTTGAATTTCCCTCTTTGCACCTTCATCACCATAAAGAAGAGGAAAATAGTAATGCAATAACTTGAGCTTGTATCTGGGATCCAAAACAGTAGCTACACCCATAATGCCATGAATTTGAGACCAATATTTATCAAATTTGTCTAACATTTTAGTTGCCATAACTTCAATGTTAGAATGCCCACAACAAAGCCATCGTCTCAAAGCCATTCTAATTTCACAAATTTTTGGGAAATATAGATTAGCAGTGGGGTATTTGGTCCCTGAAAAGATCTCAGTCACACTGTGAAACAACTTCAATTTATCACAAATTTCCTTAGCCCTTTCCCAATCTTCCTCATCAGGAACACTTTTATAAAGCGGCTCTCGTTGTTTCAAACGAGTGAAGACATCTTTATAACAAATGGCATTACTAAGCATTGCATATGTAGAATTCCACCTAGTCTTACAATCTAAGACTAACTTTCTAGTGATTGAAATTTTCAATTGACGAGCCGTCTCTTCAAACCTTTCATATCTTTTAGGAGTGGCTACCCAAAAAGAAACACTAGTACGTATTCGTTCAACACCATCACCAATTACTTCCAAACCATCTTTGACAATCAAGTTTAAGATATGAGCACAACATCGCATATGTAACAATGAACCATCCAACCAAAGTAGACTTGTATCCAATTTATTCAAAACAATATCAATCAGTGCATCATTAGTTGTACAATTATCTACTGTTAATGTTGACAACTTTTGATCAAGATTCCAATCCATCAAACAATCGACAAGAACATCCCCAAGTACTTCAGATGTATGCGGACATGGCACATAGATAAACCTAAATTAAATAATAAGGAACAAGTGAAAATGCAATTTATGTATGTCATACTAGCAAATTAAACCTTATTAAGTTTGAAAAAGAACAAATACCTGATGATTCGACTTTGAAGATTCCAAGATCCATCAATAAAATGAGCAGTGATCGTCATAAATCCTTTTTTTTGATTGCTTGATGTCCACATGTCTGTTGTGATGGCGACTCTACTCTTATTTTTATCAAGAAGCTTCATTGTCTTTAACCTCTCGTATTCATAGATCTTCAATATATCCCCCTTCAAAGTATTTCGACTAACCATTTTAAAGAGTGGTTGAAGAGAATTCACAAATCTTCGAAATCCAATATGCTCCACCATACTCAATGGGTACTCATGCAATATGATCATGGTAGCCATTTCTTTCCTAGCAGTTTCTTGATCAAACGAGTAGGTCCCTACAGCAACTTTGCCATCAATGTTTTTTGGCATAAAAAATTTTTGTTTTATGTCTCTCGTCTTTCTCAATGGACATATTTTAAAGTGATCATGCAAGTGCTTCGTCCCATTCTTTGTATCCCCTCCAAGTTTTTTCATGCAATAAATGCATTCTGCTTTCCATTTGCCGTCAATTTTTTGTCTCTTATAATGATTCCACACTTCTGATTTTAAGCCCCTTTTACTGCTCAATGTTAGAACTTCTTCACTTTCATCTGTGTATTGTACTTCATTTGTATTGGATGGTGTTGGATTAAAATCATCTCCAGGAATAGTTTGATCACTAGGTAGAGAGCTATTCATTGGTGACGGATGAAATGTGGAGTCTTGAGTAGGAGGGCCGGAAGACGCCATTTTTTACCTATTAGCATGAACCGAGATAGTTAAATTAAGTATACTGAGATAAATATCATGTTAACACAAGTAATTGATAACAATCAAAAGACCGATACAATAGTAATTGGAATCTAAAGAAATTTGACTCTTTCAACCTGCCAACTAAAACTTTCAACTTCTTTCTTTTGTGAAATTATGGATTTCAAAGATGAGCATGATTAAGAAACAAACAATATGGATATTCATTGCAATGCATAACAGAAGTCTTCTTTTCATTAGCAAACAAACACATTAAAAAATATTCTGAGTGTCAACTTCTCTCGACTGTCCTCTCAAAATCTATGATTTTTTTGAATTCATCTATTTCCTTTTTCTTTTATATTCATTCCTTTTTTTAATAATAATGATGAATATTAGTGTGCAAAAAATAGTCCAAAATCTACAATAAAAATATTGTGTAGTGTTGGAGCTAAATGATTGATGTCCTAAGCCTAAGCAAGAAGTATATAATATTCCAACTTAAAATCTCGTTTAAGCTGATACATCATAATCAATGAGATTAAGCAAGCCTTTAAGCGTAATTTGACATTATTAATCCACCTAAACTTGAGTTGAAACATACTCAAATTTGAATAAAAATAGAAACAAGACAGACAAAAATCCCAACAAACAGAGAGAAAATGAGATTTCTATATACCATTAGTATTAACATGATCTAAGAGTAAGAGTAATATTAGAAATAAATTAATCTTCAAAAGCAAATTGCTTCGCTCATTCAAAAAACTAATGCTTCAGAGAGGGAGGAGAGATTTTCAGATATAATAATAGCCTGCCTCAAAAAATTCTAAGTATCAAAGCAGAAATTAAAATAAAGAGCAAAATGAAGATAGAATTCAAAAATCCAAAAGCAAAAGTCATATTATCCTAGTCCCTAGATTATACCAAGTTTTTGACTACCAACAGTAGTAGCCCTAAAACAGACACAGAGGTTTACATTATCATAACAGAAACTTACCAAAATCTGATTTTCCACTCAAATCATCAACTGGGGGATGAAGGGAGCACGAGAGCCGACCTCAGCGAACGGAGCCTGGGCAGAGCAGAGAAGGAAGAGAGATGAGGGTAAGTTTGGGGGATGGGGGTGGGACGACGAGGCAGCGGCGGATGACAGCAGTGGCCAGTGAGAGTGACTGGTGAGGGAAGGTAAAAGTTATGATTTAGAAATTAGGGCACGGGACAAACAACTGAAAACATCACATTTTTGAGGAAAAATAAAATAAAATATATATATATATATATATATAATTCACGGGGCCCCGCGGGGAACGGGGCGGGGATCCCCGCGGGGTGGGGAATGTGATCCCCGTCCCCGCCCCGCCCCGCCCCGCCAATCGGGGCAAAAATCATCCCCGTCCCCATCCCCACGGGGGATATATTTCGGGGAATCCCCGTCAATTCGGGGCGGATTCCCGCGGGGAACGGGGAATCCCCGTCCCGTTGCCATCCCTAGTCGATAGGTGCACTATTTAAGAGAATTTATCTTATTTTAATTGTTCTTACTATTGGCCTGGGTGGTTGATAAGTCAATAATATGCTCTACTGATATATAAAGACAAATTCGTGCAGTCCTTGCATGCATACTGCCACAATGGGATATTAACTAATCCAGATTTATGATTAATTAGAGAAATTATAATATGATAAATAATATTATATAATATTTTTATATATAATAAAATATTATGTAATATTCTTTTACAAGTAATATTTTTGTTTAATTTTATAGGTAATATTTTTATTTATATCATGTATACTTTTTAAGAAATTATAACATTGAATAGAAAATATCACCTGCTATATACAAAAATATTATATGTTACAAGTTGACTCACGTGTTGATTCGACTCGAACCATTGTACAATACGATTGTCGCAACTTATTAGACTCTTTCATATATAAAAAGGCATAATTGTAATTAAAATTATGATCCCTGTTTCCATTTGAATAGAGTGATATGAAATTGAGATTTCAAATTCATTCAAATTGGAGTAAATTTGAAATCCACCATAATGACTTCAAAATCAATTCAAAATGAAAGTTATGAATTTCGAATCCACATCTATTCAAACACCATCAATAGATTTGCGACTATGAATTTTAAATTTCTTCTCAAATCCACATATCCAAATGGACCTATGGCTACGTTTGGACTAGACTTGACTCATTCGAATTTTGGATGAGTTCAATTCAATTCATGTTTGGACAAGAATTTTAAAATCCTACGAGCCTACCATAATTTTTTTTCTACAATTCCTAATAAAAACATCTCATTTTTTTATTTTTTCTACAAATCCAAACAAATAATATCTACTTTTTTACAATTCTTAATATAATGACATCTTAACTATAATTCTATCCTACTAAATTTTAAAAAAAAAAATTCAAAATTTTTAAAATTTATTCACAAAATTCTCCAAAATCCTAAATTCAAATTTGTAAAACCCACCTTAATTTCAGAAGAATCATAGACTAAATTTTTGACAATTATAGTACTATATTTGGATTTTGACTAATAATCAAAACAACTTTCCTTTTTCTTTTTTCTTTCTTTTGTATTTTGTCTAAAGTATAACAGTAGTGGATTAGAAACGAAATTATTAATTATTAAAATGTTGAGTGCTGAAATTTAGAGTCAGGAATTTTTCATTTCTCTAAGTTTAGTGACCAAATTTTATTTTCTAATAAATTTTGAGTTCAGATTATTCGTCTCAATACCAGGTCATTACTTCGTCACTAATCAAATGTTAATGTTTTAGTAACTTTTTATGCCACTTTTTGTCTCAATTTCGGAACTATTTCTTGATAAATGTTATAAATCATTAAATTTCATATCTAGTTAGCAAATTTCTTGTATTAATTCTTGATATTGTATTTAGGGAAAAAAAATGTTTTTTTCATCCTCTAAGTTTGTCACAGAATTTTCATCTTCTATCTTTCACTCTTTTTTTTTTTAATCATCTATGTTTAAAAAATGTCATTTTTTTAGTATTTATTATTTAACATGCTATAGCATGTAATTTTATTTTTTAAATTACATAGAATTAATTGAGAAAACACCAAAAATTATTATTATCCATTTTCTGGCACAAAAAAAATGTATATAATTTGTGATAAATAAATTTACTAGTTGCTTAATATCAATTATCATGCTAAAGTGTTTTATTTCTCATAATCATAAAACTCTAATCCACATATTGAGATGAAAATGAAAAAATTTAATTATTAATATTAAATTAGGTTTGTTAAATGAAGAAAAATATAAATGTCCTTTAATTTTGGTATAAAATAACAAATAATATATAGTAAAAAATGCTAGTTTTACTTATGTTGGAAATATAAATTTGTGATTAAAAAAGCCACCAAATTAATTTTTTTTCAAACAATGCATCAACATGTGGCATAGAGGACTAAAGAATGATATTTTTTTAAATATAGATGACTAAAATCAAACGGTGAAAGATATAGGTTGAAAATTTGATGAAACAAACTTAGACAACCAAAAACAAAAAATCTCTTATATTTACAGTTCATCTTGCATATTAATTCTTTTTATTTTTTTTATATAAAATAATCTAATCAAATAAATAAAGAAACAATTCGCATTCCTTAATCTTTCGCAAAATATATCTATATTTCCCAATCAATTACAATATATGCAATTTGGTTTTATCTGAAGCTAGCGCCATGGTGTTTGAATATGTTATCGAGTATATTATCAAGATACATTATGTTTACATAATTTTATAACGATAATACTTTTCTATATTGTAATTGTTGATATCGGCATTTGTTTAAGTATTAATTTTTAACCAAACATTTAAATTGAAAAAAATACAGTTCAAATGATCGAAATTGGATAAAGAAAATGTATAAAAGTGTAGAAAATACTGTGCCCGGTGCTTACTCGGACAATTTAATTCGGCTAATCCTGATCGGTTTTGTGTAGCCGGCCAAAATCATATGTAATTTATAGTAGAGAAATGAGTTCTCTAGTGCTTGAATACAAAAGTGTTCGAACCCTTTACAAGTTGAAAATTCTGCTATTTATAGCTAAGGAAGAACACAAGTAGTGGAGATCATGTCTATTTTTCCCTTATTTTTAGCCTATTTTCTAGGAAGTGTGCGGTTATTTCACCCCATTATTCCCTATAAATTAGGAATTTCCAGGTCGGTCATCTAGGTTGCATCATGTCCTGCTCGGCAATTCCTAATTGAACCCACCATGAAATAGATCCTGGTCGGGTCGCTTGATTGCCGTCCAGGTGAACTGTTTTGGTTGGGTCATTTGGGCATCTACTCGGTGAGCTATCCTAATTGAACTCTTAATGGCCACAATTTGATAATCTGGTTAGGTCATGTGCTTGGTTCGAGCTCGAGTCGGGGGGTCCAACAATAGCCCCTTAGGTCGTGAGAGAAATTTATTTTGTCGGGACCTAATTAGACTCTACCAGTCGAGCCGAGCTGAATTCAGGTCAGACATGGCAAGGTATAAGGCATTCCCTAGGACGGACACGTGTTATCATCTGGTGTAAAGAAAGTCGAAGAGTCATTGAATCCTTATCGTCTGATCAGCCACACATCATCTCTGGCAGAATGGAAGTCGAAGGTCACTCTCCTCTTATAAATAGAGGTGACTTCTCCTCATTTTACTTTTTACGAACTCAAAACCCTTGTAGCAATCCTTAAAAACTCCGAGCAAAATTAACCGATTAAGATCCACGGAGCAGTATCAAACATCTAAGTCTCCTTTTAGGTAAATTGCTTTCTTTACTTAAATTATGTCAACCTCCGAGTCTTTTGGGTGTGGGTCAGCTCGGGATTACGATCAGGGAGCATCCAACTTTGGCGAGTACAACTCGGATGAGTTAAGTCTGGACTTCAACTCTTCTGAAGTGGAAATGGTGAGAGGTCTAGCCCGAGTTGTGGCTGAGGAGGTAAGAACTTCAAGCCGGGCACCCGCCTACATTTTTATTGGGTGCCAAGGCCCCCTCGGCGATACCGGATGTTGGTCCCAAGTGGTGTCCGAGGTTCAGAGGGGGGATGAATAAACCTTGATCATTTTTCGAAATTCTTTACAAACGTACTGTTCGGCAAGTTACTTGAACTTGCAGCGCCAGTCAGTTACTGCTTACAACACTAGTATGTAGTGTTGAGCGGTGTAACTTAGAGTTTTTATACGCAGCGGAAAATATGTTTTTGACACAAGGCGGTTTTTCTCAAATATGTTCATTTAAAGATGTTTTTATACTTATGACAGATAGATATATATAATGAAGCACATATATGAAAAGCAATAAAATATTTATGGTTTATAGTGGTTCAAAGATGGTGTAATCGTTCTACGTCCACTTTACTGCTACCTCGAGCAGGAACTTTGTTAATTAAGATTGAATTATAAGACTCTCCTAACAATTTATCAACTCAATAAGCTAACACCTATTAGAACCCAACGTACACACAGCAACTGCAAGTTCTAAAGGCAAACCCACACAGGATTTCACACTCCCACACAGGAAAATTGTCTATCACCTAGATAACTTATACAAATAGCAAGGATAAATCCTATCAACTGTTCGACACCTAAAACAACCTAAGCACACAACAACAAGATTAAAGTATATAGATGGTTTCTTCAACTAGTACGATAAAGTGAGCTTCTGAATCCTTCGATGGATCTTTCAGCTTGAACTTGTTCACTTCACAGAGGTCAAGTGACTGAAACTATAGAAATGCTTGAGAGAGTATAGCTTTGAATGCTTGAACTTTTTAGCGTCAATGTTTCAGTAATCAGCTTCAGGATTGCCCGTCCTCTATTTATACTTGTAGAAAGATATCCGTTGAAGGAGATATCTCTTATTTGAAAATAGGTGTACTTGATCAAAGGTATGGCTTGCATTTAATGCGACTTGACTTCTCCTTTCAGAGCATTTAATGCGGTGGTTGCGGCTCGCAGCTTTCTGCAGCCTGCCAGTCCATGTGTCGTCTTTGCACTAACTTTGATCTTCTCTGGAACGGCTCTAATTATACTTGCTTCGTTCTTCGTTCCTCGTACTGTATTTATCCTTCCTCGAATTGCAGGATACTGATTATGTTTGTCATTAACGCGGTTGGTTGATTATACAGTAAGTTATAATCTTTGCGTTGTATCCTACATCTTCTTGCAGCTGTTCGTTCATTACAATGTTGTTGTAACTTGACCTTCTTGTAATATTACTTTACACAGTACTGCTGTCTTTGTTCTTGCAGTATTCTTGTAGCCACTTCTTGCAGTGGCGCTGCTTGTCGTTCTTACTTACTTGCTACATTGTTGTATTTACTTCTTGCAACATCTTCATTCTTTTAATTTCTCAATGCAACACGATCCTTTAGAGTTCATCCATCTTTCATCTCCCATAACTAGACTCAATCATAGTCTATATTTTCACTTAAACATTATGAAAAATTGGGTACTCAAACTTCCTATTACATATGTGGTTTGTCTCATCAAAATCTATACACTAAAATTCCAACAATTTCCCTTTTTTTTTATAATGACAAAACCTTTTACATTATTTCGTTCATAAAGGAAGTTTTTACTCTACACTATATTGTTTCGATCAGGATTACATACTTGATATGTTGAGAAAGAAAATCTAATCCTGGATTCATCAGAGATGTATCTTATCTAATCATTTATCACAAAGCATCAGGATAAAAAGAGCATGCGGATGTTCATAAGGAATGAACTTGAACATAAACAAAAAATAAAATTTCTTCATTAAAAGAAAGAAATTTTACAAGGGAAAGCAGAAAGGTATATATATATATATACATATTCATACAGCGGTTACTGCTGAAACAGGGACCTCCTTGTAGAAGATTCTTCAGGTCTTCTTTCAGCAGTTCTCTTTTCTTATTCCTCTCTCTGTCTTGAGCCTTTCAACTAATCTCGAATGGACTCCTGATAGGATTTTTCTAGTTTTTGTTTGATCTTCGGAATCTAAATCCATCTTAGTGAAAAGAACTCACAATAAGACACTATCCTGCCTTACTTCACTAGGGATATGTATTTCTTTTGAATTTCTAGCTCTCCATCCCTAGCAAGCTGCTCATATCTTCTCAATGCAGATTGGCAAGACTGAAACCTTTTGAAATAGCCATTCCTGCAGAGATATCTGAAGTATCTGAGGTATTCTGATCTCTTATACAGAGTAATCGACTCAAAGGATGGATTCCTGTCAGTAGGCAAAACAATTACCTTAAAGATGTTTAAGCTCCAGGTCATGTTCTCTCCTTCAGGCCTCTGATCCATCAGCACAAATACTTCAGCAGATATTTTGTTTGTATTGAGACGTGGAATGTCTTGAGGGGGTATTGGTAGAGAGCTCTGTCTACATCTTCCATCATTTTTGGTCTGCTCTCTCCAATGACACCAAGCCTCTGCATCCAAGCATTTTCTTCTTGTTCTGCTCTGGCTCTCTCCACCCTTTGAACAACCATCTTCTCATTGTAATATCTTTCACCTTCAGCTCTGCTCACCCTTTTTCTTAATCTCTACTGCTGATCCTCTCTCCCTCTCTTGGTTTGGTGAGAAGAGGAAAGTGTTGCATCTTTCCTTGCAGCGCCGGCAGCTGGTCTGCTTACAACAACTGCACCACCAGCTCCTCCTTCATCATCCTTTCTCCATATTTTCGGTGAAGAAACGTCAGCAGTAGCTGATGATTCTGATCTTCTCCTCCTCCTGCTTAGAGATTGATCATTATCATCTTATTATTCTTCTTCTTTCTCCTCTGAGCTCCTGTATCTATCTTGAAATCCTTCCCCCTTTTTGGCATCATCAAAAGCCGGGGTGGAGCAGGGATAGACTGAACCACTGCAGAGCGTGGTCTTCTTGCAGGTGCTAAGGCTTGCCTGGATCCTTGGGTATACTGAGGAAATGCACTGACCATCATGTCCCTCAGTTCTCCTATGATCATTTCTAGGTTCCCCAACCTATCATCGACACTTCTGGTAGTTCTGGATTGATCAAGCACATTATCCAAAAGTGTCTCCAGCAGCATGGAGTGAGATCGAAGTCTTTCGGCTGCAAAATCAACCGAGAGTTTGCATAGCTTTATTTCTGCGCGGTTGATTGCAGCCTCTCTCTTCAACTCTCTTTCCATCTGAACCATATCCTTGTACAGCCTGTGGGTGGCATCTTTAAGATCACGTCTGACCATTTGAGGTAAAACTTCAATATCTTTCTTGAAGTTGGACATGGTTTCAGCATGGAATTTGACGATGACTCTCATATTATTCTGCATGTTAGACTCATGATCTTGAAGAGTATGAAGCAGGTGTCTAACAGCAGCAACAATCCTGTCAATCGATTCATCAGGGGTCAGGTCTGCTACATTTTATCGTTTGAGGGCAGAAGTCAATGCAGCGTATGGAATCATAGCTTGAGGTGGCTGTGCTGCATCCTGCTTTGGAGCCTCAGACTCTACTTCAGCATCAGCATCCTCATTAAGGCTTAATAAGGGACTTGAAAAGCCAGAGGTGGGATCTTCTCCATCAGCTTCTTCAGTATCACTGCTCCTTCTTGATCTACGGAGAGCAGCGAGCTTCTCGAGTGAAATGGAGGTTTCAGCATCTTCAGCCTCCTTAATAACCTCCACTGCTGTAACCTGGATAGATTCTGGTAAGCTTGCAGCAGTAACAGTATCAACCTCCTTATAAGGTGTCTCTAGCTGTGTTGGGGTTACCTCGGCCACTTCTTCATCATCCTCTAAGGGTACTGATACCACTTGTTGGTCCCAAATGGTGTTCGAGGTTCAGAGGGAGAGGTGAATGAACCTTGGTCATTTTTCAAAATTCTTTACAAACTTACTATTCTGCAAGTTATTTGAACTTGCAGCATCAGTCAGTTACTGCTTACAACACTAGTATGCGGTGCTGAGCGCTGTAATTTAGAGTTTTTATACGCAGCAGAAAATATGTTTTTGACATAAGGTTGGTTTTCTCAAATATGCTCATTTAAAAATGTTTTTATGATTATGACAGATAGATATATATAATGAAGCACAGATATGAAAAGCAATAAAACACTTATGATTTATAGTGGTTCGAAGGTAGTGTAATCTTTCTACGTCCACTCTACTGCTACCTCGAGCAGGAACTTTGTTAAGTAAGATGTGAATTATAGGACTCTCCTAACAATCTATCAACTCAATAAGCTAACACCTATTAGAACCCAACGTACACACAACAACTGCAAGTTCTAAAGATAAACCCACACAAGATTTCATTCTTTTAATTTCTCGATGCAGCACGATCCTTTAGAGTTCCTCCATCTTTCAGCACCTATAACTAGACTAAATCCTAGTCTATATTTTCACTTAAACATTGTGAAAAATGGGGTACTCAAACTTCCTATTATATATGCGGTTTGTCTCATCAAAATCTATACACTGAAATCCCAACACCGGAGGACCGAGCAACTATCGAAGGACTCTAAAGCCATTTCCTGGCCATCAATAGTAACCCAAGCCGAGCTTGACCGATGGCATGCTCTTTTTACCTCGGGGAATTACGTTTGACCTTCCGAGGCTGGAGGAACGCATGGATAAGCCGCTTAGGGGATGCATGACCATCAGCATCTAGGCATTGGAGGCCGGTCTACGCTTCCTTAAAAACTCGTGCCTCACTGGCTATTTGCGGCATTGGGGTGTCGCTCCTGCCCAAATTCATTCGAACGGATGGTCGGCTATACTAGGTCTGCTCGTTTTATTTTGGACCTTCAACCTTGGGGTTCCAACCCCTCAAGAGCTTGCTTGGGTGCTCAGCATCAAACTTATCTCGAGAATGAAGAATCACTTTTACTATCTCTCCCCAAGCCTTTCCGACCCCAACTTATTTGAGGTCTTTCATCCTCCGGTAAGGATTGGAGGACTAAGTAGTTTTGGATCGGGGGTGATTAGATGAGCCCCAGGCTGGTCGAGCAAACTCTTACCCAACGAATTTCCTGCTCCAGTCATTTCGGTCTAGCCAATGGTAAAATTACATCTTTTTCTTGCTCGATTTTTCTGATTTTAATTACTTTTTATTATACAGAATTTCCTGCTCAACGACTCCTGATTGGTAAAACATTATCTCAGAAGATTATCTTCCCAAGGGATAACACCGAGGAGAATTCGGCGAACCTTCAAGGCTCTGATCACTAAAGACCGACTCTCCCGAGCCGATCTTATTTTTTGGTTCACACCAGCCCCCAACAACTTCCTCGGTACGTTTTAATTCCTAGCTGTTTGATGTGCTCGGCCCCTTGCCTTGATACTTAAAAGTCTTATTTTGTTTTTCAGCTATTCTCTCCCGAGAAGGATTGCAGCTCAGAATGAATCCACGTGAGCGAATCCATCAAAGGGCCCAATAGACGAGAAGGTCTCCGATCCAAGACCAGGGTAAAGGATGGGGCTTTAAACCCCCGATGTCTGCCATGGTTGTTCCTGTCCGGGAGCAGCCTGTCCCGCCATCTCCTCCGATAAAAAGGGTCAGGCCAGAAGATGGCTCCTCAACTACTAGCGCTGAGGGTGTGATGGTCACCGCCCAACCTGGTGTTTGGGAGTCCTAGCACCCTCTGGCCAGCTCAGTAAGCATCTGCGGCTGGGACCTTGAGAGGATCAGGGTCTCTAATGAGTACCTAAGGCGGAGGCCTCCATTCCAGATCAGTTATACTTGTGTTCAGCTCCCGAGCACGAACCTGATGAAGAACCTTTCTGTCAGGGTCGAGCCGACAATGGAAGCCCCGGTCAAGACGTGGACCGAGGAGTTGGAGCGGTACATCGAGCAGATGTCCGGAGTTGATATAGAAGTCTGTGCATCCGTTCTGATGGCCCAGGCCTCGATTTTCGCTTGGCGAAGCCACTTCTCCTACTTGGATCAGCTGAAAAGGTATAATGCAAAGAAAATCGAGAAAATGTCTGAGCTGGCCGTTGCAACTGAGGAGAAGGAAACCCTGCAGGCCCAATTGGTCTCCTCTCAAGAGCTCCTGGCCAAGACAACCAAGGCCATCAAGGTCGACCGCCAGAAGGTAGTAGACTTGGCCTTGGAAAATGCTCAGCTCCGGGTGGAGCTGGACACCGTCAGGGCTGCTATTGTTGACGAAATGGTCGTGGTGAACAGGTACAAAGACTCAAAAGAGTGCAAGTACGAGGGTATCTTGGGCTACCTCTTTACTTTTATCGATGTGGCGATGAAGGACAAAGTCGACGAGTGCCCCCCTAATGGCAGCTCTGGCCAACTATGTGGAGAAGAATCCCCTCCCATCATACTTTTTGGGGATGGTGTCTGATCTCCCCGAATATCTGTCCCCCGGGTTGGAGCATCTCATGAAGCCGACTCCACTAATCCATTTCATATTCCATTCAAGTGATGTGATGGAGGCAGTTGCTGAGCCGAATCGAGTTAAGGAGGCCAGACCGGCTGTTGAAGACGACGATATGGTCGAAATTTGACCAATTACTTCTATTTTTTTCTTTTTTTTCTTTTTTCTGTTCGGGTCAATTGGCTCTTTTGTACGAGGACCTCGCCTCCAAACCACTTTTTTAATGAACATACATTTTGCATATCATACATATTCAGCTTAGACTTACTGTTTATACTTCTATATATTTTTTCAATGTTGCTTATATAATTAACTTATCACCTGCTCAGCTCGACATTATTATCTGGCTGGCTCAGCATATATTATATAAACACTTAGTTTAAATGTTAATCATTTTCACGAACATAATCCTTACTTGTCTATTCAGCTCGATTTATTTTAATTGATTTCTTACCATGTACCAAACTTGGTCGGTCTAGGTCGGGCCAAAACATAGCCTCGGGTTAGCTCGAATAAAATCGAGGCCCCATTTTAGCTATAGCCCAGGTCAGGCCAAATCCCAATCTACTTGGTCGGCTTGGATGAGGTTGGAATCTATCTTGGGTCGAAATCTTACTGTTCTGTCCGGCCTGGATGGCTCGAACAAGGTTGTAGCCTATTTTGGGTCGGAACCTTGGGTCGAAGCCTTATTGTTCCATCCGGCCTGAATAGCTCGGACGAGGTCGTAGCCTATTTTGAGCCAAAGTCTTGGGCCGAAATTTTACCGTTTCGTCTGGTCTGGACAGCTCGGATAAGACTGTAGCCTGTTCTGTGCCGGAGCCTTGGACCAAAGCCTTACTGTTCCGTCCGGCCTGGACGGCTCGAACGAAGCTGTAGTCTATTGTGGGCCGAAGCCTTGGATCGAAGTCTTACTGTTCTGCCAGGTCTGGACGACTCGGATGAGGTCGTGGCCTGTTTTAGGTCGAAGCATCTTATTGTTCCATCCGACCTGAACGGCTCGGACAAGATCGTAGACTTGAACATTTTATCAAAAAATTTAACTTCATTCAATGGAAAATTACAAAGCAAATTTATAGGGAAATTCTTAGCCGTGGTTGACCAAAGTCAATATTTCCCGAGCAGTCCCATTCGGTGGGGATGGGGGTAGTGTGGGCTGCGGCCCCTGCCCATGTTACCCCTGGCCCCTCACATACTTCTTTAGATGACCTTAATCTATTAATTTCATCAACTCGGTCAGAAGTGTCCAGCACTTGTCTGTGTCGTGACCTTTTATTTTGTGGTATTTGCAGTATTTATTCTAATTTAATCGGGCTGGATCCGCTCTTAATGGCCTTGGCTCTAGCAGCAGATTCCTGTACTTAATCTCTATGAGAACCTACGTAGGAGTAACTATCAGAATCTCTATTGCCTGGCCAGGTCCCCCAGGCTGGAAAGTCCTGAAATCTCATGTCGGTCTGAATGGTTTCATAGGCTTTCTCCTTTCTTTTCTACTCTCTGGCCTCCTCTCTATCCCGGAGGGCTTTTCATTCGGGATTGTCTCTTCTGCCTTGATATACCTCTCTGCTCGGATCAGAAACTCATGGTAGGTTTTTTGTCCTTCCTCATGAATCGACCACCAAAACCTTGTTTTGGACTTTAGCCTGACCATTATGGTCATCAGCACAGCGTCATCTGATACCTGCTCCATCTCTAAGACAAATTGATTAAACCTATCTAGGTAGGACTTTAGGGACTCAGCCCTCTCATGTCTCACATTTACCAGTCTCTTCTTTGGGGTCGATCTTATCTTTGACCCCATGAACTGCATTAGAAACAACCCCATTAGGTCATCCAATCCTCTAATCGAGCAATCTGGAAAGCTTTACACATTAGTTCCTCTTCGGTCCCTTGCAGCTCCATCCAAGATGAATATTTATCCAGGTGAGTGCTCGGGCTAGTCTCACTGTTGTACAGATCAATCGGCAACATCTTGAACTTGAACGGTGTGGCCATGTCAGAGATATGCTCCGCAAAGGGGGTGGCCCTCTTCCAACCCCTATCAGTTTTATTCTTCTTAGCATGGATCTCTTCCAATCTCTTCTTTAACTCTTA
The DNA here is from genome assembly GCA_028654395.1 of Scutellaria barbata. Lineage (NCBI taxonomy): Eukaryota > Viridiplantae > Streptophyta > Magnoliopsida > Lamiales > Lamiaceae > Scutellaria > Scutellaria barbata. The sequence goes on along the minus strand of CM053656.1, from coordinate 11,601,960 downwards.
CTCCTCGGTCAGGTATGAGTACCTTTGAGTGTGGTCAGTACTCTCTTTATGGGGCCCTTGAGCTTCCTCTCTGTCATCTACCTTTCTAATGGGCCATCTGGCCCCCAATACCGAGGTCGGTTCTACCCGGTTGGAGATGCCCCTAGTCTCCATATTTACTTGATCTAGCCTTGCTCGGTCGCTTATCCGAGCTCGGTGCGATGATGGACTCCTTACTATTCTTTGATCCTCTACAATCATTTTTTCCAAGTTTCTCCTCGACCTAGGCTCACCTGATGACTTAGCATCCTCCGTTTGCCCATTTATTCGTTGGGCCATTTTCTCTACTCGGCCTCTTTCAGGTTCTTGTTTAGCTGGGCCATTATGGTCCTGATTTCGCTCATGGACATTGGAGTTCTGGGGGTTTTCAAAGTGATGGAACCCATCTGGAAGACCCTTTCCGGTACGGCCAGATTTGGCCTGTCAAACCCGCCTAGCTGAGAGAGGCGGGCCTGAGAATTCAGAGTTATAGTGTGTTCTTTGTTGCTCATCATGAAATTTGGAGTTTTTCGTTCGTTTAGTGTGCCCCTTCTTCTAGCGCCAAAATGTTAACATCGGAATTTGTTTAAGATTAATTCCTAGTCAAACATTCAAATTGAAGAAAATATGGTTCAAATGGTCAAAATTGGATAATGAAAGTGTATAAAAGTGCAGAAAACATTGTGTCCGGTGCCCACTCAGGCAATTTAGTTTGGCTTATCCTGGTCGGTTTTGTGTAGCCTGCCAAAATCGTATGTAATTTATAATAGAGAAATTAGCTCTCTAGTGCTTAGATACAAAAGTGTTCGAACCCTTTACAAGTTGAGCGGTTATTTCGCCCCACTTCTTCCTTATTTTTAGCCTATTTTCTAGGGAGTGAACGGTTATTTCGCCCCACTATTCCCTATAAGTTAGGAATTTCCAGCTCGGTCATCTAGGTTGCATCATGTCCTACTCGGAAATTCCTAATTGAACCCACCATGAAATAGATCCTGGTTGGGTCGCTTGATTGCCATCCAAGTGAACTGTTCTGGCCAGATCATTTGGACATCTACTCGGTGAGTATCCTAATCAAATTTTTAATGGCCACAATTCGATAATCTGACCAAATCATGTGCTTGGTTCGAGTTCGAATTGGGGGTGCAACACTAATCGTAATAATCGCAATGATTTCTCACTCTCCCAAAATCTCGTTATCCATTATATATTAGTATAATTATTTGACCTACTAAAAATCAATAATTATTTCAAAACCCAAAAATCAAATTATCTAGTATCTCTTTCACCGGATCACCACAGAACGATATTAACAAAATATATTTTCGTATGTTAGAAATTAATATCTTACAGCGAGAGTCGTTCGTTTACAGATGCGTTATCAAATGACTAGTAAAATATTTTTCAAACATTTTAAATGTTATTTTATCCTTAAAACCTAGAAATGACGATTTCAAGGTAAGTTGTCATAATTAATTGAGATTGGTTACTAACTGAAATAAGTGTGTGGTGCTCAGAATTTGACCACTTGGATCAATAAACTGCCATATTTTGTCTGAGCAAGCTTATTTATTAGTAATAAATTTATTTTTCAGGTGTGCAGTAATAGTAGTTGATGAAGTGGTCCTATTCCCATGAATAACTATGTTTGCCTGTTTATATATAGTAACTAGCAGTGTACCCGTGTGTTGCGCATATTGTTATATAACGAAATAATTTTAATATAATTAAATTAAATTTATAAATATACAATACATCAATATTGAATACAACTATTAAACATTAATATATATACACTATTAAATAACAACATAAACAACTAAATTAAATTATTGTTTCCAAATCATACATCAGATCCATCAAACTACAAATTATTAAACTTCTTTATAAACAACATTTATAGTGGTATTATAAACAACATACCATCCGTCATCATCTCTAATCATTCTCGCATCGGCCACAAGCTTCCATCTTCATCATCTCCCTCGGAATACATATATTCGAGATGTATTCATGCTAATTAAGTTCGGCGTTGGCATCGAAAATGATGGAGATGGAGAGCTCTCCAGTGTGAACGTCGGGGTCGACCGAATTCCGTCGATAGTGGCCTAGATTGACTATGATGGATGTGGTAGCCTATACCAAGAACTTTGTTCTTTAAATTTTTTTTTCTGATTTTTTGTTTTTCCTTACCAATGTTATACAATGTGCACATAGCTTATTTATAATATAGCTTACTCTACAAGATTTAGAATATTGAACAACACACAAATAGCTTATCAAGAAAGATTATATTTTTTTAATATTTTAATGACATGACATTTTTTGGCGGGAAAATGACATTCTTGTAAATATTTACAACTGTCCTGTTATTAGTATAGTATAGATATATAACTAAGTAACTACTTTTTTGGGTGATATTGGTTCCCAGTAATTTTTAATTTCAATTTTCATTCTAACATAATTCCATATATCTATATAATATAAATTAAATATTAAAATAAATCATAAACTAATAATATAAATTTGAAATTTTTTAATATTGTCGTTGCTACTAAAAATCAATAACGTTGCATTCTATTTTTTCCTCAAATTTTCTGTTTCAAAGCCTTTTTATGGGAGACTGAGATCTTTTATTACATTTGATGTTACATCTACTATTCTAAATCAATTACCACACGCCACGTGTATTCAATGACATCACTAATTAATATACGATGTGTATTAAATACTATATAACATAAGATGTAACTTCAAATGTAATAGAAGATCCAAACTCTTATTATGCTACACATGAGCAACCGACCAATAAACTTAATTGTTTTTACCATAAGAAAATTCGTCTTGTAAAAGGGAAAGTGATATGAATTTTATAATAAATTACCATAAGAAGATTCATATTTTAAAAGAGAGTGATATATATGTAACAGTTTGCTTTATAAAATTTTTGCAACGCTTTTTTTATTTTTTTTTTGGAACTTGGTTTATATTTTGACCAAATACATTTCGAATATTCTAGTTAAAGTATTTAATTAGTAAGTTATGACAAATATCTTAAATCTTATTTGACAATTCTTTTAATTAAAAAGAGATAAACAACTCTTTCATCCAATCGTAGACCTTCTAATCGGATGAAAGTAAATTGAGGAATGTGTTTGAATGATGAAACTGTGTGAAAGAGGCAACCGAATTCGTATCATAGGATGATTAAATATATTGTTGTTTATTCAACCAACCGTGATAGATCATTGGTAAACATTATAAATACCAACATTCTATTCTTGGGAAGATTTGAGTAGGTCATTTATAAAGAAGGGTTGGTTTCATTTTTAACTCTCTACGCTTATGATTTAGCATTTATCCATATTTATATTATCAACTGTATAACTTTTATTCTATCTACTTTGACTATTGAATCGTACTAATTCTTTAAAGCGGTAAGAGCTCATACTACCCATTTATATAAATCTTTATCTCATTCTACCCATTAATATAACAACACACCTCAATATACCCATAAATATAACAAAACATCCCTTTATACTCATTTTTCATAAAAAATTACTTTGCTACCTTTTTTTTACTTTAATAAATCACCAAAATACCAATCTTGCCATTAGCCATTTTCTATTTCCACACTTATATTTATTAGATCCGGATTAGCTCTCTGATCAATATCAGGCCCAACATGCTTCCGTAAATAAAATAAAGTTGAGTTTAAATCATACCTCGTCTTTGTCTCTTAAATTCCCTTGAACCTCGGTTCAGGTTTTATGGATCAAAGATCCAACCACTCGTCCGCAGTCTATGGTTCTGAAACCGATTTTCTTGGGAACCCTGATCGCAATCCTTCTCAACGGCCACCTGCCTTTAAGGAGATCACAGGGAGACGCACTACTGGATGAATTTTCACTCAGAATTATAAAATTTTTGGACAGAATGTCGGAAAGCAAAAGCCTTGTTTATTGAAGAAAATAAATTAAACTATTTTACAATATAAATTTTGTCCGCCATTGGAAGAGAAACTTGAATTAGCCAATCATGGCTAATACTCGAGAAGGGGAAACCCCCATGAACAGGAAAGCTTGAAAGCTAAACTATTACAAAACTAGAGAGAAGATTTTGAAAAGCTTATGAATAGAGAAGTGTTGTGTATTTTTTATGATCTTCTTTTGAGGCTGAAGGCCTCCTTTTATAGGCATTCATGTGCTCCTGTGTGGATCCATTATTGCCTTGTCTTGCATTCCACTTGATTAGTGGGGAATGGGTCAACCTTCTTTATTTCCCACCTACCGTTTGGTAAGTGCATCTACCACCTTCGTTGTCTTCTTGCGTCGGCAACGAATCTCTTGGTGAGTGGAGGGGTCCTCCACTTTTGTTCTTTTAGACCAGATGCTGATCCTTCAAAGATGGCGGGACCTACCACTATCCCATGTCTGAATTAGCATCCAATGCTTGATTATACTGTATTCATATCCTATTACATTGTTTGGAATACAATACAGCTTGTTTTCAATCGAGTCGAATTAGACCCGCTTCCTCTTATTACATTTTTGGTTTTTATTTTCTAAAAACCCCTCCACTTTCCCTTTTTCTTTGGGTGTTCGAGTTTGTCCTGTTTTATTTTGAACCCTTGTCCAAACAAAGGTTTCTCTTGAGTTTGACAGGATGAACAAAGTCGTTCTTCCCATCGTCCGATATGTATCATATTACATATCTTTCTTCTAGTTTGTTCCGTTGCTGGAACCTTGTTTTCCCAGATCAATTTTCTCTTGTTTTCGAAGAGGCTTTCAGCAAATCTGGTAGTATTTCCTGTCATGGAGTTTAACAGGAATGATCTGTTTGCAGAGTTATGAAATATTTTGAACGGATACTTCACTTTGTCCATCTCAGTGAGACAGACCCAAAGTCCCCATGCTCGCCTTGTTGAGATGTCATCTTCTGTAAGGGTGACAACTAGGGGGCTATTCGTTGGGGGTGCTTTAGTTCGGTTCAATGCCCCCGTATCAGGTCTCTGTAATTTTATAAATTGAAAAACTGGATGAGACCCTTTCCCTGTGATTTCTGGAGCGGCCGAGATAATCTTTAGCTCCAGTGTATCTCCTCGACCCAAGTGTGGGTTATTCTGCCATGAATCGTACACAGCAGTAGCTATCCATTTCAGTAGTTTGGAAATTTTCGAAAAACTTGGTGCGGTAGTAAATACTGAAGCAATAGCTCCAAAATCAAACCATTCCCGCACATCTTGAGGGTTTACTCCGGGAAGCATCCAAAGTCTTGGATACTTTCCAGACCAATCAACAGTAATTCTGTTCGGATTGATCCCATTTCTTGTAACCAATTTCTCCCACGTTCTTTGGTAAACCTGCAAAGGAGAAATAGCTTGGTTAGTGTTAACCTGTCTAGGGTCAGTCTGGGGCCTTAGGTTAACCTCTCTCTCTTTTACCCCAGAGGTGCCGGGTTGACTCGGGTTGCCTGGAATTGCTTCCTAACCTTCCAAATTAATATTTTTATCGGAGTCCGATAAAACACCTGGTTCAGCCTTATCAGCCTTTTTACCGGTATCCGATGAAAAACTTTTATCAGCAGGATGTCCTGCTTCAGGTATAAAAGTACCCTATTTGTTCATCGATGATGAACTCCTCTCGTGTAATTCTTTCTGCATCACCGATGGTGAACAGGCCTTGTTTATAGGTTCTACTAATGCATTCCACAAATCATTATTTGAAGTTATGGCAGCACGTAGGGTCATTTGGACTTTGTCCAAATCAGCTTTCTGGACATAAGATGCTGCTTCGGCTCTTACCCTTAGCACCTCAAATGCCTTGTAGTGCTCCTCAAGGTTTTCCCTAAGGTGCCTTGCTCGTATTGTGATGGAATCTGCTTCAAGGATATCCATCTCTTGTTAAGAAATCTGCAAGAACATTCTCATTAGATTTCACTATAACAATATCAAAAAGATAATATTGGCATTCTGCTTGCCACCTGATAATACGTGCTTTTTCAATCTTTGATTCAAGTTTGTTTTTCAAAAAAGCTTTAACGTTAGTATTATCAACTTTTAATATAAATTCTTTGGCTAATAAAAATAAAGGCCATTTTTTGAAAGCCTTCCAAACCGCAAAGAATTCTTTCTCGTTAATATGCCAGACTCTAGCTTGTTGTTCGGTAAACAACCCTCCTATATATCTACATGGTTCTTCACCCGTAAATGTCTTTCTCATAAGCACTGCTGCCCATCTAAAATCATTAGCGTCTGTGTAGACGACTAACTGATCCTCATCTTGAGGAATCGCGAGTTTTGGTAAGTTACTACAAACCTGTTTCAACTCCCGAACCCTTTGGGAATGAATGTCTTCCCATTTCCATTTGGTCTTCTCATCCTTTTGTAGTAAAGGACGGAAATCCTTGCGATATTTTGCTAAGTCCTTAATAAATGAACCTGCAAAATTAATCACTCCTAAGAAGCTTTGAAGGTGCTTCTTATCTTTAAGAACATCTGGGAAATTGTAGATTTTTTCCACAATATGTTCCTGAAGTTCCATACCTGCATGATCAATAATAACACCGAGAAACTCGATTCTATTGACCGCGATTATTACCTTCTTTTCAGAGAGCACTAGTCCTTCTTTATGACATGCTTCTGAAAATATTTCAAGATGCTTTAAATGATCTTTCATATTTTTAGAGGCAATTAGGATATCGTCTATGTAAACAAACATAAACTCAAAATAATCTTTAAATAGATTATCCATTTTTCATTGGTATATCTGAGGAGCATTCGCAAGCCCCATAGGCATTACGTTCCAGATATACTGACCTTGTGGTGTAGAAAAAACAGTTAACTTTTTAGACTCTTTTTCTAACTTAATCTGGTAAAACCCAGACTTGCAATCAAACTTTGAAAACACTTTTGATCCTTTAATGCAATCAATTAGGTGTTCTCTACTTGGGATATAATAACCATCAAATTCGGTAATCTTATTAATACCTTGATAGTTAATTACTAACCTTGATTTTTCTCTCTTTATTTCACCATGGTTTCTTACCAAAAACCCTGGGCTACTATAAGGAGAAATACCTGCTTCGATTAGCTTGAGATCGATATGCTCTTTGATAATCTTTTGCATATCCTTTCGATCCTCAAGGTTCATCTGAATCGGCTTGTATCGAACCAACTCGTATCGGTATTGTTCTTTTACCTTCAACGTTGCTTCGATCTGATTCTTGTCCCACCAGGCTAATGGATTCTCATTGTAATTCCTCTGAATTAGCCTTTTAACATTTTCAAGGGAAAGTAAACTTTCCTCATCAATGTCAATCTGGGCTGGTCCTTCTTGTAAGGCATTTTTCAGAAACTGAATAGCTTCTTTGTGTGCCTTCTTCATTCCTCTTTGTCTATAAGACAAAAGAGCTTCACCAAAATTCCTCTTATCCTGCATTTTAGGATGAGTTAACTTGGCTTCATTATCACCACGTTTGCTGCGAAAATTAATAGGCATGATCCTATTAAAGGCTTTCTCTCGCCGCAAAACCTGTATCAAACTACCACAGTTAGTAGTAAAGGTTAACAGGTTCTTGTGATTATCCTGCTCATATTTTGCAAAAGTTTGGATAAAATTATTACCAAGCAAAATATCAGCACCTGTATCATGAATATAGATAGGTGGCATTCTTACTTTATACCAAGGGGTATCGAATGCGCCTCCAATCATTATTCGTGATTCCCGAATACCTCTATTGAGTATTAGGATTTTCTGGGAAAAATCCATTCCTGCAATAATAGGTAGTTTTTCCACTGCTTCGCTGGGGAAAACACCTGACTTTGCTGTGCAAATGCCTGAACCTGAGTCAATATAAGCTGCAAAATATTCCGTCTTATATTGATCATATAATATCCCTACAGATATATATATAGAGAAAATACTTGTCATTAAGAATCGTCTGGATAGATTCCTCTTTTCCACGATTCTAATAAGTTTATCCTTGAGCTTCTAATATTATGCTCACGGATTAACTCTAAAAACCTTATTTGATGAATTTGTCCATTATCTCGCATCTCCCTTATGCGTTCTGTCAACTCATCTTTCTCTTTTCTGAGATCCTGGATCTCATCATCAATACACCTCTCTGGCATAGTTTAGAATCCTTCTGGATTGTTTGGATAAATCCTTCTTCTCCAGCGTTCTAGCATGTCTATTCGTGCGTTTATTTGATTTATTTTTAACGCAGCCTCTTGTATCCTTATGACTTCTTGGATACTTCTTTGTTCTGGTGGATTTTGCTCTCGCAAAGATCTTAACAAAGTTCTCGCCTGGGTTCTTTGTATCATGAGATCAATGATCTCTTGGTCCAGCTTGATTCCTGGCATAATGGTTTTATTCTACCCTGATTGTATGTCCATCAAGGTCGAATTCCATCCAGTTTCCTTCTCTTCTCCAGGGCTTATGTTCCTCAAGGAAACTTAACCCTAGGGTCATAACTCCTTTGGTTATGCCTGCACTTTCTGTAACAGATACATGATAGCCTGCTATTTCTAACATGCATTCGTATCTATTAATACTTGGTTATTGTAAATGATATATCTCTTCACAAGGAAACAAATTATCAGTTTTAGATATATCAAAAACAATATGGATTTCTTTCCATTCATCATTAGGGCATTTGATTTTCACATTTCTTACCTTAATTTTTTGTGGATACAAATCCTCACATGGTTCTTTTCCTTTTAGGCTTAGAATCCTACCTTCGGAAAAGGACAATCTGTTACTAATTTCAGAATCAAACCTTAATGATCTATTGTTTAAAATAGGTTGATCCTTAATTAGCAGATTAACACCCCCGAACCTTGGTATTTGGATTGGGTCTGGTGCTCTAACCTTTGCGAATTCCTTAAAAATTATAGGAATTTCTATATACTATTTCCTAAGAAACATATCTGAATGATGTGTGTTGGAAAGCGCATATGCAATTCTATACGTGATAGAATATGGACTATTTCCTTCTTTCATAAGATCAGGTCTTTTAAAATCCTGATGAAGGGAATACTCTGCTAAAATCTTGGTCAGCTAGGTTGTATGCAATCCTAGGATGAATGTCAAACATAAGTTTGCCCGCATACAAATTACCTACCATTGTACCAAGACAACTTTCTCTTAAATTATTGATTCTTTTATCCATTATAGATAAATGCAATTCAGAATCAATTCCTTCTTTGAAGGTAGCTTTAATCACTACTTCAATGGTTCCAATATGGATCCATTTCATTGTGACCACTACTTCCTCTTTGAGATGACTCAGTTCCTCAAGAATTTCTTCTTTTGGAATAAGTTGCATCTCAACATTATTACCGGTTAGATCTATGGGAAGAGAAAACTCACCTGAGTTCACCCGGTAAATGATATGGTGCTTGCGCTGTCTTATCCCGATCTTGTCAAAAAATCGATTAAGACTCCCTTTCTTAAATCCATCATATGGACCTAATGTTGAATCCTGTCTCATGATCTTTTCCATCGTCTTTTTAGAGATGGTCATTTTTTAGAAGAATCCTGATAGACTATTCGAGGTCTGGAGTCTATCTTCCTGTTCGCCGGAGCTACTTGTCTGATTCTGTGGATGATCCATCGGATCCTTCTGAATTAGATTCGAACTCTTCTTCATAGATGCTTTCATCTGAAGAGATGTCCTCGAACTTGTAAACTGGCACCAAATCACCATAAAAGACAGCATCACGGATGTCTTCTGTAGTTTCGAACTGGCGCATATCCTTCTCCTTCTGTGGGCAATCGGGCGAAATATGGCCTCTCGCACCGCACGTCCAGCAGTTGCAATCTTTGAAACTCTCATTGGTACGAGTGTGAGCTCGTTTGAAAGTTCTCTTCCTGGTTGTTCCTCATATTGTCTTCCCTGTGGATTTAGATCCCTGTGAAGAAAACCTGGAAGGACCAGACTTTTGACCAGATTTGTAGGATCTAGCCTTTGATTTGGACCACCAAGATCTCCCTTGTCTGGAAGGCCTTCTGTATGATCCTCCGGACTTAGATTGAAACCCTCTTAAGTGTTTCTTTCTCTTTCCGTGTCTTTCTCGTTGTGGTTCTCCGATAATACTCGGAAAATCATTGTTGTCACAACAAAGAGGAGTCTTTTTCATCATCCCTCTTAGTTTCTTCTTGTTCTTTTGTAGTGTTGCCTGATGACACCACTCTCTTAAGCTGTCTTTAAGAAAAGACATCCTTCGAGCCACTGAATCAATTCTCCCTGGAGGCACCTGATATGTTTGTATCAACATTTCTCTCCATGGGCTGCATATTCTTGCAAAGAATAATTCTGTTGCAACTTTCAGTGGTATCTGTGCTTCGAAGTAGTATTTGCGGAACCAATATATATATTCGTCCACATGACCAATACTTCGTAACTCGAGAGCATACAAAGCTTGTGTGTATTCTCTCTTCTTTTCTTCTTTTCTTTCATCAAAGTATCCATTTCCGATGAAATATAGTTTGATCAGGTTCCCAACCTTTTCGATAATTTCAAAAAGATTATCTTTAGATTGGATTTCTTCTTTAATATGGTCTTCCGTAGAATCCCACATTCTCTTAACTGAACCTGTCAAGCTATTTATGATAAGTTGGAAAAAATGCTCCTTATCAATATCCAATGCTGATGTCGAGACCTTCAAGGACGCCATCCATTCATCGATTAAGGTTTCCATGTTCCTAAAGTCGATGATATCTGTTGTAAGTGTCAACCCGAACGGGTGTGTTGGTTCAAGCATCGTTTTTGCCCAAGGGCTATTGGATGCTGCTTTCTCCCATCCTGGCCGTCTCTTGTGTTGTCGGGCAACATGGGCACCATAGGCAACTTCATCCTGTTTCCATGTTTGTTGGAAAACAGGTACATCAGCTTCCGGTATTCCCGTACTTGTACTCCCAACTTCCTCCTTTGGAATGGGCTCATTCATCCTGAGATTAACTAGATCCACAATTCCCAGATTGAAAAGTGATTCGGTTAATTCTACCAGATCAACTCTTGAGACTTCCATCAGACTTTTCGTATGATTTCCAGCAAGAGTTCATCGTAGCTTTTAGACTTCGGGACTTCCGTAGCCTTTCCTTTTGGGATTTTTGGTTTATCTCCGAACGTATCTTTATATCGTTCGTTCATCGATCTACCTGTTCCCTTTGGTAATCTTCTTTTCAGATCTAACACTTCTTGTTTTAGATCTAGAACTTCTCATTGGATCTCAGTTAGAGATCGGACTATCTTCTCCATCTGTCCACCATAATAAATGATGGTCTTTTGGATCTCCCTAAGGTCTTGAGTAACCTTAGATGTATCTGGAACAATTATGTTCCAATCTTCGCTGGATGTCATTACAGATATTCTGCACTTGTGTGATCTCGAAATATTTTCGGATACATTTTCTTGATTTTCTCCTCCGTTAGGCATAAGAAAATAATATTGTCTATCATAATTTAATTTATCTCTTCAATAAAACTTGGCTCTGATACCATTTTTGCCCAGTACCCCAACTCAAGCCCGAAGGTTCTACCAATGGGCCTTGAGGGATCCAATGATCAATTACAGGGCAACACACAAAAAGATACCTATCAGTTTGCAAACCCAGATACTCTTTATCAGAGCCTAGGTTATCCCCTACGGAGAGTCATGCTTCGTGTCAGATCACACGATAGAGGCTCAGGGCTTTTTATATGCTCTGATACCAATTCTTGCATCGGATCACAATAAATATAAATCGTGAAAATTTTTAATAATTTTTCATTCGGATAATAATTCCTTAGTACGTGGCTTTGTTATACCTTTCTGACCAGATCACAAGTATAAATACTAGTGTTTTTTGGGGCACGGGAAAGGTTTCCATCCGATATACCAATACAATTATATCCGATTTTTTCATCAATGTGGCTTTAGCAAATTGGTTTGGTATCCTTAATTTTGGAGTGGCAAGACAATTTTTCAATAATTAAAAATCATTTTTTATGGGATGTCAAAGGGTTTTTTGGTCTCTTTACCAAAAATGGGTATTTTGGGCTTATATATTATATTTGTGGGTATTTTGGGTTTAGGTTTTATAAAAATGGGTATATTCAACCCTTATCCCTTCTTTAAAACCAGCTAAAAAAAATTCTTATTTGTCAGTTTTTGCTGAATCACTTTTTTGATGACATTGTACGATTTTGATTATCGCGTTTTATGTTTTAATCATTTGATTATCTTTTCTATTTTTATTATTTTAAATAATTAGCATTTATAAAGATATTTTTCCAAAAAGATTATTAAACATAAAATACATATTTTTTGCTAATATTTATTTTTTTCCAATTACATAATAGGCAATGGCAATTTGGTTAAACTTTCAACTAAGTACAAGGTGTACAGTAACACCATGCGAATATAAATGGCTAAAGTAATGAAATGAAAAAAAAAAAAATGGGTGATCATAATAAATTATTTGATATAAGAGATTTTCTCTTTTTTTTTTACCATAAATGATAGTTTTGTTATCTTTTTACCACGTATTGAAAAAAAAAATAACAAAATTGCTCATTTAAAAATGATTTAAATAAATCACACGTTGGATGTTACACGAATTATACCTTACACAAAAATATTTTAAAACATTCCAAAAAAAAATAAAAACATTAAAGCATTCCACGAATTTTCATTTTTTTATATTCCAAGAAAAATAAATTAAAAGCATTCTAGAAATTTTTTTCTTTAATACAAAAAAAAAAATTCAAAATTAAGTTCGTGTAAGACATTTAAAATTTAATGGAAGACAAATTTGTGCTTATGTTATACTGGCTATATTCGATGCTGACTATTTTATCATTCTAGTTTCTAACTACGGTAAATTCGTGGAAGGCATACTGAAAAAGTAACACACAAGTTTTGTTTTGTTTTTCAAATTGGTATGTAAGGAGTAGCACAAATTTTCGTGTTAAACATTTTTTCAAAAAATATAATTTTCGTATAATCTTATAATTCTATATGGTTACATAAAAATTATGTAAGTCATTAACTAGTGCAGTAATTTTTAACTTTTATCACAAAAATAATTATTTATATTTTCATGATTTATGGTATAAAATGTACAAAACTATCTTTGATAATAGAAAAATAATATATTATTTGATTTGTGATATTAAGACTCTTATCTCAAAAAAAATAAAAATTTGTTATAACAATTTAGTGTATTAGAAGATAAAGTGAACTTGATGAGAGTTGAGATGGAAAGTATAACGCTTTTGAAATAATCAAATCACTAAATAATATGAGTTAGATTTATAACTAATTATGAATATTTTATCAAATATCGTATTACTTCTTTTACTTTATATAAAATGCATTTTTATTTCTTCTCTTTGTACTTTATTTTCTACATGTTTTGCCCATTATACTCTTGACAAACACTTAGAGGAGACAGTTTCGTGTGTGATGGAATCAGGCACGGTTGTATTCGGGAATACGATCGATCGTGCGACAATAATATGTAAATATATGTTTATCAATTATAAGTATACATTTTTTAGTTATATGTATGTTTTTTTTTCCTCGTGTACAGTCGTGTTCCGAGACACGATTTGACCCTAATGTGTGTGGCGCACAATTGTGTCCTCGAATACGGTCAATTGTGCACAACAACAATGTGTAAGTATGTAATTTTCAACTATAAGTATGCATTTTAAAGCTATAAATATTTATTTTTATTATTGTCGCGACTGATCTACAGTCTCATACAAGAGTTATTCTTATTTCTATTGACATTTGTTCCTTGAACTCTTATTTGTTTTTCTTTTTAACTTTAGCCTTTTAATTTTCATTTGTACTCTCCCCTGTAGGAAATAAAGTATCTAAAATAAAATAAATGGAATTAAAGAGCAAAATAATAATAACAAGAACAACACTAATAATAATAAATGAAAAGGAAGCAAAATAAAAAAGATGATAGTTCGAGGGCATTTTTATTTCTTTGATGGTTGTAACTCTAGATACATGTCAACAAAAACTGCACATGAACTGTCATCTCATGTTGAACCTTCAAGAATTTAGATCAAATTGAACACTAAAAATTATAATTTGTATTAAAATGGAATTTGTTACAAGTTAGAGAGTTTATTACTCAATTTGGTCCAACCTTTGTATGAGGTAGTAGTCCCCGTGACACTTCAACTACAACATTGAAAGAAAAAGAGTAGCTAACTTTAATACAAATAAAAATATAATGGCCCAATTAGAAGAAGTAGCATAATTGGGGACCCACACCACAGAGCCTAGCTATAGCATTTTGGGGTAGCTGCAGTGTAATGGCAATATAAAATAAAATAAATGTATACACCTACCTCAGTTTGTACTCATTTTTGCTGGTGCCAAATACCACGTCTACTGGTGTTAATGGTAAGTGTTCTATTCAATTCTCTTATAAATTCCTAGAAATATCCGAAATTGATGAGTCATAAATAAATGTCCCTATCTGCATTACTTCTGCAACCCCATTTCGTTTTCCTTTTTCTTTTCTTTTCTTTTTTATCAATATTTGTTAATTTTATAAATTTTAAAATAACATAAGTGTTAGACTTTTCAATTTGTAATATAAAATATGTAATAAACACGAATGGTAATTTGAACGACGAGATGATAATAAAAATCTAAAATTAACACGGGTGGTCATTTCTCGACATGGATAGTAAGATATGAAATACGGGAACAATTACATAAAACTACTTAAACTAAATTAAAATACTTAAAAATAAAACATAAAATTAATTAAAATACAAGAGAATAAAATATGAAATTAATGAAAATAACAATAGAACCTAATAATTTGAGATATCACTACATAACATCTATTTTCCTTTCAATAAAAATAAGTTATTGTTTTTTTTGTTTTCATCTTACATAAATTTTCATTCAATTAATCATATTATTTGTTAAATTTAAAATATGAGTAAAATTATATTACATAATGTTTATGTAAATATGTTATCCAATTATATCAAAAATTTAAAAACAAGATTATGTAAATTAATAGTTCAAAATATTAAAAAATATTTATTTTTAGAGTAATGAAATACTTTTGTAGATGTTCCAACAGAGTAATATAGAGGATCTATTTCCCTAGTTTGGTACGGAAATTAAACTTCAATTTGATGCTAGCCTATCAAACAGATCAGTATTTACAAAATGTCAAATACGCATACATTTGATTTATTTTCCAAGAAATACACTTGAAGATTGCAGATAAAATGTTGGCCAAAAAGTAAAGACACCAATGCCAATACATGACATAATTTAGACACCAAAACACCATAATATACCTTTAGGATTTAGAAACAGCACTAACGTCAACCAATAATCCAATCCTGAAAGTTCGATCCTATCATTGAAGCATTATTGTACTCAAGGAAACATATCATACAAATCCCAGAAAATATGAAACCTTGAGTGAATTTTCAGATGACCGATGATGCGCTGATCCCAAACCATATCAAAATCCACTTTTTTTCAGATTACAAGAAAAGATCGTTAATCCCATAGTTTAACCTGGTGCGATGAAATTTAGATAACTTAAAAGATTGGATTATCTTTGAGCATTATTTATTTCTTCAGAACTTGCTCCGTGATTTCATGAAGATTAAGCAACAGCTCATCGGAGTTCAAGTACACCTTGTTGGTTGAGGCAGCAACAGTGTGTGAAATTTCCTTGGATGCTTCGATTCTCCTCAGTGTAATAAAGGCCGGATTGTTGGAGATAGCTTGACCAATCAACTGAGCACTCTTAGCTTCTCCCTGTTGGCCAAGTAAGAAAATTTTGAAATGATTCAGTGCAATTGTTCAATTACACAAGTAAATAAATAAATTTACTAAGGCCCAGAATCCAGAAAATTTGCTCTTGTAAATATGAACATCAACAGATAAAGTCAACATTATATATTTTCCTGTAGAAAGTGTCAGAATAAGAACATTGAACTTCAGAGAGGGAACAGGAAGTACCTGTGCTCTAATGATAGCACTTTGTTTGTCTTGCTCAGCCTTTTCAACCACAAATTTGGCCCTCTCAGCTTCTTGTGCAGCTACCTGCTTAGCTTCTATTGCAGCAGTGAATTCCCTTCCAAAGGTCAGGGTGGTTATCGACACATCATCCAATGCGATGTTGAAGTTGGAAGCTCTCTCAGTCAATATTTTTCGTATTTCCCTACTGACATTCTAAAGTAAGCAAGCAACTGTCAATATATCAATGTATGTTTAAGGAAATTCACAAAATTCATATTCATCTTATGAGCTTAATCTACTGTTGTCACTGGAAGAAGCAGACTTTTACAGTGCATAAGTCCTGCTCACTATCCTCTTCACTCAACTCATCTCCAAAGCTAGTGAATCACACCATCGAAACTATTTACAATGATATTCTAAAAGAGTTCTTTAACTGGAAATGCTTAACAAAGCACAATTGCTCCAGTTAAGTTCTTCCAGTTCTGTTTCTCTCTTTCTCATGTTCAATGTCGGCTCGACTTTCCTCTTTTAACTTCTCCATTTATGAAACTGGATTTCATTACTAGAGGTGGCATCATATCTCAATCTTCAACATCTAGTTGTTTATGGATTGAAGGAGATCTAGGTAGCATTTATCAAAAATTAATTTCATTTTACTGTTATCCCGTGCAAATTGCCCATACATTAAACTACAATAACAACATCTGCGTTTGGAATTTCCAAACTATTCTCATAATCTATTTTAAGATTAGCTAGAGCTATTTATTTGCTAAATGAACATGAATGTTGAAAAGAAATCTGAAATATTCCTCAGAAAAGTAATTAAGATCCCTTTACTCCTTACCTCTCTCTGGGTGATAAGCTGGCTAGCATTGTATTGAGCAACCACAGCTTTTAGAGTCTCATGAATTATTGAAGGTAGGACTCTTTCATTGTAGTTTTCACCAAGGGTTCGATAAACAGTGGGCAACTGATCAGGAACAGGACGGGTGAGAACTCGAAGACCAATTTTGACCTGAAGTGCCAAATGGTAAACCAAGTACAAGAGTAGATTCACAAGTCAGAGCTCTTTCCTTATCTTACTAGATAAAGATGACAAGAAAATAAATTTCAATGGCAGGTACCAATGAAGTAATATTTCAGAAATTGATTGTCCTATGTAGAATACACAAGAAAAGAGGAAAAGATAAATTTAAAGGTAACTAGAACTGTATAGCACATTTTCTGGAACATAATAACAGTAAAACAACACGTCCAGCAAAATAATCACCACTGCAGTACCATGATTTGTCCAATAAACAGTTTTCCAGAAAAGGAAACCTATCATTGGTCCATAACCCAGCCAAATTAGTAATCAGATTACCCAAATCTACACTAAGTCTTGTGATTTCATAATAACCGAAAACCCTGACGATATGAATTCACCCAACATCCATGATGAATAGAGGAGATACAAAATGGACAACAAGAAAAGCAACGTGAAATTTTTCATGTACAAATTTCTTTAAACTTACAAAAAATCTCCTAGATACTTAAAGACATAAGACACATAAATAGCATCTCATGACCCTGGCCCATACATACACCTAAACGTTTCAAGCAACACACTGCAAAATCTAAAGACAGTTGCTCCCTCTTCACCCAACAAGCAGGTGGATGCTCTTCTTACACAGCAAGGGCATCAATGATGGAGACTAAACCTACATATCTCCCCTATTATTGAGGACGGTACGAAGTTAAAAACCATTTATTATTAGATAATACAATTATTAAAAGATAAACACGGAACATCAATCTTGAACAAAATCATGGAGTGATAACCAAAGCAACTACCAAGAGACTATGTGAACAGATGTGGGGCTGGAGGAAGAAGGGAAAATACACAGATCACATGCATGAGTGAGATTTACCATCTGAAGATCACGACTGCCTGATGTGCTCTCCACTAGATGAGGTCGCGCCCGAACATCATAAATGACTGGCCTTTCAAACCATGGGATCATTATATGAGTCCCTTCCGGGTACACCTGTATGTTAAGCATGTGTGTGCAAATGTTACTAATCTTCATGAATACATAGGCAGTTCATACTTGAACCACATCAACGGAGAGCCACGTGTATTGAAATAATATTGGATAATAGGTATCAAGGTTTTGGTTTACGAATTATGCAAAAATGTTGAAGAGTACAGGAAGCTGATCCCTCAGTTAGGTTACTTTACATGCACCACATTTCATTTAAGATTGTCCATCTGAAAGATTGAAGAGAATGTACCGTGGAAAAGGACTCCACTAGGACAAAATATCCAAACCCTCCCCGCTCATGACTAAAAGGATCATTCAAAACCAAAGCAAGATAGTAGTATATGGCGCCATTTGTTTCATGAATAGAGATAGCAACCTCAACAAGCATTCAAGGGTAAATAATGTAGGGCCATTTTTTTTTAGAAGTTAATTCAGAAGCATGATGTTTAAACTGGGAAAAAGCAATCAAATGTCAAGTCTGATAGATATCAACGCGTTAACAAACCTTATCTTTGACCCCAATGATACGGTTGAAAACAATAGCACGGTGCCCACCCTCAACATTGTAGAGACTGTTTGAAATTGCATACACACCAAGCCCAGCAACAACTCCCAACTTGATTAAGGCAGAGGATGCACCCCCACCAGGCATCTTGGGAACGTTCACATTTTTAAAATTCATCTTCTAAACCACTGCATATTTCAAAAAAATAATGTCACAATTCTCATATCAAGTGTATAGATAATCAAACTCCAAAAGAAGAGCTAATATATAACTCATACACCCGCTACATGTATAATGTAGATCATATTCTTAGAAAAGCTTCAGCTAATCTGATCAAATAGAACTCAAAATCCAATTGAATATGAACCTCTGATATCAGGGAACATTTGTGATTGTAGTTGAACATAAGGAAGAAGAAATGATAAAGGGGCCAAAATCTGGAAAGCATGGTTTTCCTGTTGTTTAAAACCTGAAGGACAAGCTTGTAAGAGTCTAGGTGTACTAGAGTTATGCAACCACACCGTTGAAATATACTCCAATTTTCTGTTATATGCCTAAAACCATCTAGACATAAAGGAGAAGAGATGCCGGTCATTGGTGGCTATGCATAGGGACTTTGTGCTAGGCATACATACAAAAAAAATTCACCTATTTCCCCTTTTCTTTATCTCCATGTTTTGAGTTTCATATTTAGACCATGAAATTGAAACAGGACTCAAGGCCAGATGCTGGAGTCAAATTTTGGGAGATAAGTTCAATACAAATTCAAATAACTTTCGAAGGGACTAGTGAATGTACAGTCCATTTCAAGAAGCTCAAAAGTCAGACCAAAAAATAAACAAATATAAAACATTCATTGTTGATAAAACACAATTTAAGAAACGAATCTCTCAAAATTGTAACCCAAGCTCCGTCTCAGAGCCTGTTAAACAGAAAAAGAGACAGAAACAACAAGAGTTTGGCTCAAACCACCTTGCAAAAGTGCATCCCACCCCTACCCCCATCCACCCTAAGCCACACTCAAGAAAATGCAATTGAGCTCAAATGCTACCCACACCCACCACCCCACCCCACCTCGCCCTTCAAAAGAAATGCAATCGACTCAAAATACTGCAAAACAAGATGTAACAGACAATACTTGTAGATTTCAGGGCCCTGCAAACACTAAATTCATATGAAGCCGACATTTAGAAAAATATCAAAATTTTAAGCATAAAAAACAAAAATAAAAAACCTACAGAGAAGAGTGCGTAGAGTGAGAAAAATGGGAGTGGATCCACATACCTCGATCGAAAGAGAATGTGGAAATAATCGTCTGGAGAAAAATGAGAAGAGATAAAGAAAGGAGGGTTTTAGAGAGGGGAGAGCTTGGCGAAGGGGTTAAGTGCTAGGGCTTTATTAGGGTTTTTCTTTCTCAGTTTTTTCCTTTTTTTTTTTTTTTTTTTTATCTGCTCCGTTGTTCTGGTCAGAATACAATTCTGAGGTTCTTGGGAAATTTGGGCTGAAAAGCCCCATTACTGAGATCTTTATCCTAATTGGGCCCTTCTACCCCAAATTGTATTATTTATTGTTTATTACTAGGGAATAAATTTAAGGTAATAAACTGAAATAAACACAGAGAAAATGATATATGGGATATATGAATAACTTGTGACTAGAACTTTTGTGAAATTGTGCCACAATTTTTTTTTTTTAATGTAACCGATCAACTCATAATTTATAAATAAAAAATTAATTAATGAAATTGAATTTAAGTTGTGAATTGTGAAGCTTTCTTATCTCATATAATTATATTGTAAGACGATTTTTTATGAGTTCTATAATATAGTTTTTACTTTTCATGACAAAACGTTATGGTTAGGTATGTCATGAAAATGTCATTTATATTTTATGGATTAGGTTTTGCTAAATTATACCAGATGCATGTGGGCAATATAAAATTAACCCTATTTTAAAAGATCAACATTCTTCTCCTAAAAAATTCTCTATAATCTTAATTTACTCAAACACTTGAACAAAATTTAACTTTAGAAAAGAAAAACAAAAACAATATCTTATAAGATATAATTAAAATTTTATAAGATCTTTTAATAATTAGTTGAATCAGTTAAGCACATTTTCTTAATCATATCAAGGTAGTAGGGAAATAATTCAAGGTATGTAAGGAGGGATGGTAATGAGTAGAGTACTCTATCATTTAGGGAATCTTAATATCTAACTATATTAATATTATATTATATGTATCCATCTCATTTTCATTTAGAAGTATTTGTAACGGTTTAGTTTTCGATTATCACTATCCAGCAGGTATCTATACCCATCAATATCAATTTACCAAATATAAATATTTTTGTATTTGAATCTAAATGGGTGTTTTGAATGGATATTTGGTATTTTTTTTTTATTTGTAATATTTGATATACTTATATACATTTTTACTAATTACAATAGTATATGTTTTTTTTTTTTTTTCAATTAAAGGTGTAGGGTTTAATCCCTACATAATACATATTATACACATATATTGTATGGGTCTTAATGAACAGGTACCCAAGATAGAGGATATTGACCCAAATCCATGAATTTATTTTATTTTCTCCAAAATGGTTTCATTACCATTTAAAACTACATGTACTATTACCATCATCCCTATAGTGACAAGTAATGGGTGGGTAGCTAGATAGAGGGTATCAACTTGCATGAATTTTATTTTTTTTTCTTAAATACGTAAAAAAAAAAAATTAATTTCTCAAACCCATCTCATTCCTATTTAGAACTATATGTACCTGCTCTATTAGAATACGGACAAAATACTTGTTTTTACCTACGAAACTACCAATCCCTATATGGGACAAGTAGTTGTTGGAAGTACAAGCTATTTGCATGGCACATGATTGTAGAAGATTTTAATTTTTGAAATTCAAAGTGACCAATAACTTAATTTGTTTGCTTAGCACTAAAAAAAAACCAAACTAATTATGGACAACTAAACCGATTAGAAGAGACCATAATATATATTTCATTTTATACCCCAATTTTAGCCTATTGTTCAACTAATCAAGGATAACAATTTGATTTCTCTGAATGTTGTAAATTATAAGATGTCATTAACATCTCTAACCTTATATGAGTACGGTGAGTTGATCAGACCCATTAAAAAAAAAAATTGGAGTCTAAAAATATTTTTAAAAACTAGCATTAGGCCAATGTATTATATGGTTGATGTGTCATTATCTGCACATAATTTTTCATCACAATTATTCTTGGTTATAATTCATTTGTGCTTAATTGATGAATTTTATCATTTTTATTTTTATGTGTATAAATTGATTTTAGTAGGTCTTACAATAAATTAGGCTTAAATACTAAATTATGATTTTAATTGTGAAGATTGGCTTCAATAGGTTTGGGAAATCATATTAAATTGGCTCAAATGACTTGGTGAAGAAGAAAGGGCAAAAAAGAGTTTAACTCCAATTTAACTTTTATTTTTTATAATAAACTTTTATATTCTTAGTATTCTAGTTTATGAGTTATATTAGGGGTGGGAAACTTAGACATAAAGATTTTTTTATTTTTTTTTGCGATATTTTTCAGTATATGATTTATCTCTTTTTTTTTTTCTTTCTCTAGCGCCTAAACGCACACGTAAATAATTCTCACTCTCAAGTTTTCTTTCTCCTCTCGTTTTTTCTTGATTTTAAGATGAATGTTGAAGATTCTATAGATATAATTAATCAAAACATTAATGGTTACATTTCTCCTCTCAAGGGTTATTTAATTCAATTATTATCACTATGAGGTTTTTTGCTTGATTTGATTTCTTGCTTTATTTCAAGTATTTGTAATTTATGATTTAATTATAATAAAGTGAGATATAGTTTGGATGATTTGATAATTCAGTTTGAATTATATTTTATTATTGTTATTCATGAGTTCTTTTTTATATGTTGATGGAATGTATGATTGTTGAATAATTGATACTTAGTAGCAATAGGTTGATTATATTTTTGTTGGGATTGTGTTAATTGTCTCAAATTAAAAGGACTAATGAAACTATAGGCTTAGGTAATTGTAGCTATTTCAATTACAGGTTTTAGGTTTTGTCTTAGGTTTAATTGTTTCCATCGGATCTTAATGCAGGTTTTTATTAAGATAAATTTCATAACAAAACCCAATTTATAAATTAGTTCTCAATTTTGAACCCAATTTTTAAAGTTTCTCAATAAATTACTCAATTTAACATTTTTTATCAATTTAAGGCTTGAAATTTATTGAGTTTTCAATTGAAAACAAAATTTCATTTCCTTTTTTATTTATATTTATAGATTTATTTATATTTCAATATGTATTCATATTTTGGATAAATTACGACAAGTTAGTGCGCTTTAAGAACAATTTTCACCCAACTTATCTTAATTTAAAAAAAAAAATTAATTAATACAATTCATAAAATATAATTTATATTAAATTGATAAATATTAAAATCGATTTTTTATACTTTTATTCATAAAATTAAGAAAATAAAGAAATCTTAATTTTTAAATTGCATTTATTTTATATATATATATATATATATAAATTAATACAAGTTGGATGAAAATTGTTCCAAATTGCACGAACTTGTCTTAATTTATCTAAATTATATATACATATTAAAATATAAATACAAAGAAAAAGAAAAAGAAAGTGAAATTTTTTCTTGAATTGAAAATTCAATCTAGTTTTTAACCTTAAATTGAGAAAAAAAGTAAAATTGAGTCTTTTATTGAGAAACTTTAAAATTTGAGTCTGAAATTGATAACTAATCTATAAATTAAGCATTGTTATGAAATTTATCTTTTTTATTAATTTGGAAAGCGTCAATTAGTTAATAAGTAATTTTGATTGGATGCTGGGTTTGATCAATTAAATTGAGAAAACATGGACCTTTTTATGGCTTCGAGTTTAGTCTAAGGTTAAATGCTTAAATGTGCAAGATGATATTTGTAGCCTATGATCGGTGATGCAATTGAATAATGATACCATTGAATCGGAGTTTCGTAAGATTACTCTCTCCCCTATTTATTTTCGTTCGTTCGTTGCTTAGTTTAGTTTTAGTTTTTCTAGCTTGGATATCAAAAATCCCCCTTGTTCATTTTATACTCAAGAGAAATAAGTTATGTTTATTCCTAAGGATCGACCTTGCTTACTGTTATACATATTTGCTTATTTCGTGGTAGGAATTTATTTTTATTGATTTGATACTCTATCAATGGGTTTAAATAAAATGAATTTAATAAAAATTGAAAAACTTGAAATATTATTTATATTGGAAAAAATATTTATTATTTATATTATATCTATCATCTAGCTAAGTTATTATTAAATATATGTAATTTTGATTAATATATTATTTAACTATTGAAATAAATAATTTTTTATATTTGTGAATAAATCATATTTTATACATATTAAAATATTTTTTAAAATGTTATTAGTTGATTAAAATTTTAGATTTAATACTGTAACATTAATAATAATATAATTTTCCATACATACTAAAAGAATAATCATTTTAAGGATATATTTCGCGTTGATATGCATCCATTTTCTCGATCAAACTTATCATTTAGATTTATTTTATTTCAATTAATTCAATAATAAATCAAAATCTCTCATATCAATGTTATTTGAAGTACTCACTTTCCTTAAAAGATGATAATATTATATTTTGGCAACATGACAATTATATCACAAAAAATAAACTATATCTCAAATTAATCTAAAAAGTCTATGTTTACTTAAAAATACATGAAAATTTAGATAATAATGTTAATATTATTAAATAAAAATTTTGTTTAGAGTTTTTGATTTTACTAATTCAATTATAATTTTTTTTAAATCTCATAAATTTCATGGTCACATGCTAGTAATAATACTATTGTTAATAGTCGTATATTTTATTGTTGATTTTTTGAGAAAAATAACTTTAAATTTTTTAAACATTTACATCATACATTTAGTTTATTTTATTTTGTAATTCTTTCAAAATTTACCTAAGATTTTAAAATGTTTTATATTGGAAGCCTATTATTATTTTATATTAAAAGCCTACAATTTTTATATAGAAAGTCTATTATTTTGTTATCTTTACATATATGGCAATAAATTATCGACATGAGATTAGAAAGATAGTGTTTACAATAAATTAGTTCAACACCCGTGCGATGTGCGATTTATTATATAAGATCTAATAATTTTTAATATTGCTAACATAATGTAATGATATATCATTTAAATGTAAAATATATCTTGTTTTTAATATTTAGGTTAATAAAGATGTAGGTATTTTAACTTTAAAATATACTTTTATAAATAATTATATTTTATAAAATTAAAAATTTAAAGAGTCACAGTCTTTGGTGAATGTTGTTTCCTCAGCTTTCAGTCCTGATAAGCAAGCCAGAGAAGTTGCATCTACTTTAATTGATCTCACCTTATGACTGTTTTAGGAGACTGGGAGGGAATAGACAAACTCAACCACGTCACGAAGCAAGTTTCGTTTTTCATTTTGAATTGAATCTAGTGCAGTGCTATGGACTCGACCCGCTCCTACCCACCCTGGGGCACCATAGCATGTCGGGTGAATCCCCAGGAAGATCGGAGTAAACAATTCCTCCTCCCTCATATTTAAGTTGCCAATTTTAACAAGATTGACCCAACTCCAAGGTGAGTAAGTCGAAAGACACTGTAATTAAGAGCTCCAACTAGAATGTAATATTTCAAATTTAATATAATTCTATTGTAAAATGGAATATCACGAACGTCTTCTTAAACCACGAGAATCAACACATCAACTTATACAATAATTCTCAAATGAATAATAATATGAAGTAAATAATAGAGGCAACCAAAAAGAAGAATTTTATTAATAATGAATCCAATATATATATATAAGTCCTTGAACATGAAGGATCACTATATATGAAAAACCAAAAGACTAAGAATCTTAAAGGCTCTAGAGTAATGTCCATTAAAACTAATAAATTTATAACACTCCCCCTTGGACATTACGACATGATGTACATGCCTCATTAAAAAATCATTAGGAAAAAATCCAGTGGGAAAAAAACTAGACGAGAAAAGTGTACATGACATACAATTTTTATTGTGATACACTAAAAAAATCTTAGTCAAGGAAAAAAGAGTACAACCATTAGTCTTCAGGATCCAACCTTTAAGGTTGTTTTGAATTTGTCGCTCCCCCTAAAGACAATAGTCTTTCAAGCTTACACATCCATATACCATGGACATATTTTTCAAAAGTAGATGTAGGTAGGGATTTCGTGAACAAATCTACAAGATTGTCACTAGAGCGTACTTTTTGTATAATAATTTCACCATTCTTTTGGAGCTTATGTGGATAAAAGAATTTAGGGGCTATGTGTTTTGTTAAATTTTCTTTAACGTATCCATTACTTATTTGGGCAACACAAGCTGCATTGTCCTTATAAAGGACAGTAGGGGATACATCAGTTTTAGTAATGTCACATGATTCACAAATGTGTTTTATGATAGATAGTTGCGCTAGCAAGGCATAATGCTATCTTCGTCTAGCAAAGGCTATGTCTTGCCAAGGTGGAGTCTAACACAGACAGAGTCACAGGTTGCGAATGAATCAATTTAGATGATCGACACTGGAAAAGACATTTTGGTGAGAGTTACTAAAAGTCAACCTTTCCCTAATTTTCAGTACAGACGCGTCAGATGTATGTAAGCTAAGTGTGTTTAGCCATACACATTCTCGTGAGGCTTCATGTATGTAACGTCCCGATTCTTTTGTAAATAAATCTTAACTGAGATGTTACTTATTTATAAAAACATCACTTTTTTAAGAATAATAAGGATAAATAAAAGTTCAAGATTTATTATAAAAATATTCATTTCCAAAATTCATAAAATATTACACTTTAAATAAAATCATTTACAACCTTTTATTATTGGCTACCAGCATCCACCGCTCGCACTCCATGCCTTCAACTCTTTAAACTGAAAACATTTTAAAAAGAGGGGTGAGTGTTTGAAATACACTAAGTGGGGAAACTCGGGATGACATAAATAATTTACAGCATTTGAAACCTTTTGATAAAAGATATTTCATGCCCTATTTCAAACATTATAAAATTAAAAGATTTTATTCGAGCATTTCTCAACTCATCATAACACAATTTTATCAGAAAAACCCTGGTTGAAATAAAACGTTTATCTTTTAATAAAAACAATAGAAAATAGATCACTTTAATCACGTGACTTAAATCATTTTAAATGCAAGCAATCATCTCAATCAATCGTCATTCACATTCAAACATATCACTTTCATTACGGTTCTTAGCCGTCATAAATCATTTTAAATGCAAGCAGTCATCTCAATCAATCATCATTCTCATTCAAACATATCACTTTCATTACGGTTTTTAGCCACCATAGATATGGTTCTTAGCCGCTATAGATACGGGTCTTAGCCGTCATATATACGGTTCTTAGCCTCCATAGATATGGTTTTCACCATCATTCACATAATTCAAGTATATCACATATTTTCATACACGCATGCACACATATTTACTTCACACATAAACATATCCATTGCATATTTAATCACATCATTCTTCACCTTTGCATTAAAAAATTCATAGCACCTTATTCATTCAGTACATAATACAAACCACATTTCACACATGTATAAGATTTCATAATTTAAATAATTTGGATGAAACGTAAATGCAGGAATAAGCAATTTACCCCCACCTCATGAGAAAGGTGTGTGTAATTATAAGTTGTCGAGCAAGCATAGATAATTCTTCATTCCTCTTTTCCTACATCGATCATTAAAAATATCTTAGTACATTGTCTAGCTATAATTTCTTTAGTTAAGGTCATTAGTAATTAAAATATGTCCTTTAAGGTCTTCTTTGATAAGTTGGAACAGTTTTCTGACGATGTTGTGGTTTGAAGAATAAAATAAATGATTTTAAGGTTAATATAAGATTTAGGTGAATTTCTAATAAAAATTAAATATTAGAAAACTTAATTAGACTTTATTTAGATCTTGAAAGATTTGGCTTAGTTTCAGGAAAATAAATTATAAAATTATGATTTAGGTTAGATCTTGAAGTTTTGATAATAATTCTAAATAAGTAAATTATAAAGCTTTTGCCTTAAAATAATTCTTGAAGACCTTTAAAATAATCTTAGAAAATCTAATTTTATAATTTACAATTTAACATAGATATTAAGAAATTTGAATATATTTTAAAAAAAAAACTATCTATGAAATTATGGTGTAATTAAATCTTTGCATAATAAATATAATTAATTTTGTCTAAGAGGATCAATTTGATATTTATGTTGGCACTTGACTTTGGAAAATTAACTTGTAAAGTTCATAATTAATTTAAGATCATTAGGTCATTTTTAACAATATGGGGATTTATTTGAATGTTTAATATTTATAATTAGGCCTTTGGTTTGTCTATTAAATTATGAAGATCAAAACATAATGTCCATAATTATATTTTGGTCCATATTTATAATTTCTATTAGTTCCAAGTGGTGTCCGAGGTCAGAGGGGGGTGAATGAACCTTGATCGACTTTTTAAATCTTTCGAAAAACCTTTCTGTTCGGCAAGTTACTCGAACTTGCAGCGCCAGACAGTTACTGCTTACAGCACTAGGATGCAGTGCTGCACGCTGTAACTAGAGTTTATACGCAGCGGAAAATTACGATTTATAACACAAAACTGATTTTCTCAAAAATGATCATTTTCAAAATGTTTTATGCTTATGAGATATATATATATATATATATGTAAAACGAGATAGGCACATATAAGAAATCAATAAAATACTTATGGTTTATAGTGGTTCGAAGATGGTGTAATCCTTCTACGTCCACTCTACTGCTACCTCGAGCAGGAACTTCGTTAAGCAAGATTGAATTACAGGACCCTCCTAACAATCTATCAACTTTACAAAGCAACCACTTATTAGAGTCCAACGTACACACAACAACTGCAAACTCTAAAGGCTAACCCACACAGGGTTCTAAACTCCCACACAAGAAAGCTGTCTAACTCTAGACAACTTATACAAACAGCAAGAATCTCTCCTATCAACTGTTTGACACCTCTAAAACAACCTAAACACACAGCAACAAGGTTAAAAGTATAAATGTTTTGTTCTTCAACTAGTGCGGTGAAGTGAGCTTCTAAATCCTTCGAAGGATCTTTCAGCTTTGTTAAGCAAGATTGAATTATAGGACCCTCCTAACAATCTATCAACTTTACAAAACAACCACCTACTAGAGTCCAGCATACACACAGCAACTGCAAACTCTAAAGGCTAACCCACACAAGGTTCTAAACTCCCACACAGGGAAGCTGCCTAACTCTAGACAACTTATACAAACAACATGGATCTCTCCTATCAACTGTTCGACACCTCTAAAACAACCTAAGCATACAGCAATAAGGTTAAAAGTATATATGTTTTGTTCTTCAACTAGTGCGGTGAAGTGAGCTTCTGAATCCTTCGAAGGATCTTTCAGCTTTGAGTTTACTTCACTTCACAGAGGTTGAGTGACTGAAACTGATGGTAGATTTGAATGTTTGTAACTTGAAAGCTTTAGAGTTTTTGCGCAAATGTTTCAGTAACCAGCTTCATTGTTTCTCATCCTCTATTTATACTTGTAGGAGAAGATGTCCGTTGAAGAAAACATCTCTCTTTTGAATATGAAGTACTTTGACCAAAAGTATGACTCGCATTTAATGCGACTTGACTTTCTCTTTCGGAGCAATTAATGCGGCAGTTGCGGCTAGCAGCTTTCTGCAGCACGTCAGTCCATGTGGTATCTTTGTATTGGCTTCGTTTCTGTAACTTTGATCTTGTCTCAAACGGCTCTATTTATTCTTGCTTGGATCTTTGTTCCTCGTACTGTATTTATCCTTCATCGGATTGTAGGATACTTCTCTGTTTATTATTGACGCTGTTGATTGTTTGGACAGTAAGCTTTGCGCTATATCCTAGGTCTTCTTGCAGCTGATACTCCCTTGCAGTGCTGCTGTAACTAAGACCTGCTTGCAGTATCTGCGGGCAGTACTACTGTATCTTTTTCTTGCAGTACTCCTGTATCCTATTCTTGAAGCGATGTTGCACGCCATTCTTTCTTACTTTGCTGCAGTGCTGTAACTGCTTTCTTGCAGCGATGTTGTATCTGTTTTCTTGCAGCAGCTTCTTTCTGATACACTTGATGCAGCTATGTAACTTATAAAACCTCTATCTTTCAACTCCTATAACTAGACATAAATCTCGTCTATACTTTCACTTAGACATTGTGAAAAATGAGGTACTTAAAACTTCCTATTACATATATATTTTGCCTCATCAAAATCTAAACATTGAAATCCCAACAATTTCTCCCTTTTTGATGATGATAAAATCTTTACATTATTTCGTTCATAAAGAATTTACATTAACTCATTTTCATATGTCATCCGGATTACATGCTTGGAAAGCTTTGAACAAAAAGATTCTAATCCTGGATTCATCAGATATGCATCATACTATTCCTTCATCTCATAACATTAGGAAATCATAAAAGCATGCGAAAGTTCATAATTGATGAACTTGATCAAAAGCGATAAACTAAAATTTCTTCATTAGCTGATAGAAATTTTACAAGAGATAGAGAAAATACAATAAAGAAGATATAGAGAGCATGCATATACATGTATAAGACTATTGAAACAGGGACCTTCGTGATGACGATTCTTCAGGTCTACTTTCAGCATCCATCATTTCCTGCTCAGCTCTTTCTCTCGATCCCTTTCACCAATCTCGAATGGACTCCTGATAGGATTCTTCAAATATTTGTTGCATCTTTGGAACCTGAATCCATCTCAATCAGAAGTCCTCACAGAACGGCACTATCCCGCCTCACTTCACTAGGTCGGTGTAGAAGTTCTGAATCTCAAGCTCTCCGTGCCTAGTAAGCTCTTTATATCTTCTTAGTACAGACTGGCAAGTATGGAATTTGCTGAATTTGCCCTTTCTGCACAGGAACCTGAAGTATCTGAGATATTCCGATCTCTTGAACATCGTGATCATCTCGAAAGATGGATTGCAATCAGTAGGCAGCTTGACGTATTTGAAAATGTTCAAGCTCCATACGATATTCTCCACATCCAGCATTTGATCCATCAGCACTGATACTTCAGTAGATATGTTGTCTGTGTCGAATCGGGGTATTTCTTGAGGGGGGTACTGGTAGAAGTCTCTGCCAAAGAACTTCCTTTCTCCAATCAGCTAAAGCCTCTGCATCCAGGCATTTTCATCAGTTTCAGCTCTGGCTTGCTCCGCTCTTTGAGTAGCCATCTTCCCGTTGTAATGCCTTTCAGCTTCGGCTCCGCTTACCCTCTTCCTTGAGCCTTACTGCTGGCTCTCTCTCTCTCTCTTTGTATAATGAGAGGAGGGAGGTGCTGCATCTTTTCTTGCAGCACTGCTATATGCAGCGCCTGCTGCTGATCTGCTCCAGCAGCTGCACCAGCTCCTTCAGTTCCACCTTCATCATCTCTTCTCTAGCTTCGGAGAGAGGATGTCAGTAGTAGCAGATGATTCAGACCTCCTCATTCTCCTGCTGAGAGGCTGATCATCATCATCTTCTTCTTCATTAGCTTCCCCTGAGCTCCTGTATCTTTTAGTAAACTCTTCCCCTTTTTTGGCATCTTAAAAAATCGGGGGCTGAGCAGGGGCAGCTGGGACCACCTTGGAGCGTGGTCTTTGAGTTGGTTCTGGGGCATCCTTGGATGCTTCAGTATGCTGAGGGAATGCACGGAACATGATATCCCTCAATTCTCCGATGATCATCTCCAAGTTCCCCAAACAGTCGTCCATACTTCTGGTTCTTCTAGATTGATCAGTGACGTGGTCTAGAAGTGTGTCAAGGACGAGAGAGTGAGTTTGCAGCCTGTTAGAGACATTCTCAGCATGGCGCTTGCACAGCCTTACTTCTTGACGGTTTGTGCAGCTTCGATCTTCAACTCTCCCTCTATCTTTACCCGTTTCATGTACAGCCTGTGGGAGTGATCATTGAGCATTTCTTTTGATCATCCCAGACAAGGCTTCAAGATCTTTCTTGAAACCAGTCATGATTTCAGCGTGAAATTGGACGGCAACTCTGATGTTGTTCCGCATGGTAGACTCATGCTCCTGGAGAGCATGTACCAAATGTCTAACAGTGGCTTCTACCTTGTCGATTGACTCTTCAGGAGTCAGGCCCGAATTTTTTCTTGTTGAGGCAGCAATAGATGCAGCGTAAAGAATGATAGCTTGGGGGTTCTATGTTGCATCCTGTCTTGGTGCCTCAGTAGCAACCTCATCCTCATGGTTGCTGGGTTATGAACTGGTTGAGCTTGAGGATGGGTACTTTTCATCTTCTGTCTTCTCTTCGCCAGATGAGATTGTAACAGGTTCTGCTCCGCCAGCTTTTGGCCCATAAGTAGCTATGTTTCGGTCCCTCATCACCTTGGTGAATTCGGCATCATCAACTGCAGCGTCCTCAGTAACCTCTGCTGCTGTAACCTGAGACGGTTCTTTTGAGCATGTAGCAGCTGCAGCATCAACCTCCTCTTGAGGTGTCTCTAGCTGCACAGCGGTTACCTCTGCTTCCACTCCAGCTTCCTTTGTGGGTTCTGTCTCAACAGTCTCCCCAGCAGAGGTCTTCTCATCCTCAGGGAGTGTTGTCAGAATAACATCCTCGTCTGAGGTCTTCTGCAAGGACCCCATCTTCTCGACCGGTCCTATAAACTGGATAGCTTCTGCTGCAAGAATGGGCTCTTGCAGTTCGGGTTGGTTTTTTACAGCTTCCACAACATTCAGCACTGTAAGCTCCTCTGCTGCAAGAATCTCAGCCTCCACCCTCCTTGTTTTCTCAACAGCTTCTTCTAGGGTGGCTGTCTGCTATACTGATGTCTCGGCCAGTACAGGGAGTCCAGTCTCTACAACTTCTTCAGTGGTTGCGTCATCGGCGATCTCAGTAATGTTAGAGATGACATCTCTGATGATGGCGGTCAGTTTCCTTTGAGAGTCTGTAGCAGCAGCATCCATGTGAACAAGGGAATCATCGTAATCTATCAGTTGGGGCTCCTCTTCCTCCAAAGGATCAAGAGAGACAATGTTGGAGAGGCCTTCAACCATTTGCTCGTATGTAGGGGAGTTTGCATGATGTTGACTTGAGCTACCTTCTCCCCGCATCCTTCTAGGAGTATGCTACATCCTTGTTTCTCTAACACTAGCTTGCAGCGCCTGTTGCAACATAGCTTCTTCAGCTTGCTCCACTCTCAGGGTGTCGATTTACTCTCGAGCAAAAACGACGTCATTATCCCTTCTTACAGCCTCCGCAACCGGGGCTAGGAAAACCTGGACATCTTTCAATGCTGCTCTCATCGACAGCTTTGCAGAGTCGGATTCTGCAAGAGTTTTTCCATTTTCCTTGTCCTTTGCTCCCTGAGCAGCACTGCTTGATGATTGATCTTGCACCATGACTGCATACTCAGGTTGCAGGAGCACCGGAATATCTTCTGAGTTAGTCCACTCCAGGACTGCTTGCTCAACTATCAGGAAATCCTTCCACTTCAACAAGATTTCCCCCTTAGACAGTCACATCTCCCTCCAGAGATTGTATTGCAGCTCCATATTTCTAGCCACTGGGAGGGTAGGATCAAGAACTGATGCAGCAGCAGCTTCATGATCGCGCGAGGAGGCTAAGTTAGTAGCCCCCTTTAGATGAGCTTCTACACCAGCTTCTCTGCCAGTTTCTGGCTGATGTGACTCATCCTCAACAGTAACTTCAATCAAGCTTACAACACTATACTTACTGCTTCTCGCAAGCATGCAGAGATTTCCCTGGGTTTCTGCACCATCTTTTTCACCTCATAACTTAAGAATTTCCAACTCGTTTCTAAGTATAGAAAACCTCGATTCACTCAATGGTTTAGTGAATATATCTTCAAGCTAGAGATCTGTGTGAAGTTTCTCAAGCACAACATCTTTCTTTTCCACGTGATCTCTTATAAAGTGATGTCGTATGTCAATGTGATTCGTTCTTGAGTGAAAAATAGGATTATGGGTGATTGCTATTGCACTTGTATTATCACATAAAATCAGAGTCTCTTTTGCTTCAATCCCACAATCTCTAAGTTGCTGTTGTATCCAGAGAATCTGTGCACAACAACTACCTGCTGCAACATACTCTGCTTCTGCTATAGAGGTTGCAATTGAAGTTTGCTTCCTGCAAAACCATGAAACAAGTATTTCCCAGAAATTGACAAGTCCCACTAGTGCTCTTTCGATCAATCTTGCAGCCTGCATAATCTGAGTCAAAGTAGCCTTTAAGCTTGAATCCACATTCCTTAGGATACCATAGGCCTACTTCCTGAGTTCTTTTCAGATACTTGATAATCCTCTTTACCGCTGTAAGATGTGATTACTTTGGTGCTGCTTGGAATCTTGCACAGACTCCTACTGCAAACATGATGTCCAGCCTGCTTGCTGTAAGGTACAGCAAAGATCCAATTAACTGTCTGTATTTTGTGATATCTACATCTTTACCATCTTCATTTTTGTCAAGGCTTATGGATGTAGACATAGGAACGGATGTTGCTGCACCATTTTCCATGCCAAACTTCTTGATAAGCTCTTTTGTGTACTTGACTTGACTGATGAAGGTTCCTGCAGACAGCTGTTTTACTTGCAGCCCGAGAAAGAAACTTAATTCTCCCATCATACTCATCTCGAATTTTGACTGCATCAGGTTGGAGAACTTCTCACACAACTCTTTATTGGTGGATCCGAAGATGATATCGTCCACATATATCTATACCAGCAGTACATTCTCTCCATCCTGTATTCTGAACGTCTTGTC
The DNA here is from genome assembly GCA_028654395.1 of Scutellaria barbata. Lineage (NCBI taxonomy): Eukaryota > Viridiplantae > Streptophyta > Magnoliopsida > Lamiales > Lamiaceae > Scutellaria > Scutellaria barbata. The sequence continues at coordinate 11,567,441 of CM053656.1, read as the reverse complement.
GATTGTTCCTTTCTTGAAACCATTCTCCAGCAGATAGAGAGATAGGGTGTCATACCAAGCTCTCAGTGCTTGCTTAAGTCCATATAGGGCCTTGTGTAATCTAAACACCTTCTCTTCTGCTTGATCTTCAAAACCTGGAGATTGTTCAACATATACTTCTTCTGAAAGAAGACCATTCAGGAATGCACTCTTTACATCCATTTGGTAGACATTGAAATTCATGTGAGGGCCAGAAAAATCCTTATGCTTCCAACCTTGCTATTGGAGCAAAAGTCTCATCAAAATCAATTTCTTCTTCCTGACAATATCCCTTAGCAACTAATCTTGCTTTGCTCCTCACAACCAGTCAAGATTCATCTAACTTGTTCTTGAAGACCCACTTTGTTCCTATAACTCCTTGATGAGTTGGTCTTACAACTGTTTGCCATACTTGGTTTCTTTCAAAACCATTTAGCTCTTCTTGCATAGTCTGTACCCAGTTGCTATCTTTTAGAGCTTCTTCAACAGTCTTGGGCTTTGTTTGAGATATGAAGCATGCAAACATTGCTTCATGAGGGATGTACCTTCTTGTCCTTACTCCTATGGATGGATCTCCTATTATAAGATTCCTAGGATGGTTTCTTAGCCATGTTCTGTCAGTCTCAAAGACATGTGTTGTTCTAGGTTGCTCCTCTAGTTGCGTATGATTGGATGTTCTGTAGCTATAAGAATATTTGCTGCATTCAGAGGTGCAACTTCTTTTTCTTTGTCTTCTCCTGTATGTAGAACTCCTTCTACATATGGAATAACAATCTCTTTCCTTGGAGCTGTATCTTCAGCAGGTTCTTCCAGCTTCTTGGTGTCACGGTGTGGTTCATCAAACACCACATGAATTGATTCTTCAACCACCAAGGTTCTCTTGTTGACTACTTTGAAAGCTCTACTTACAGCAGAGTATCCTAAGAATACACCTTCATCTGACTTTGCATCAAAGATTTTCAGATGTTCTTTTCCATTGTTGAGGATATAACACCTGCATCCAAAAATATGCAGATAGGAAACATTTGGTGTATATCCATTCCAGACTTCATAAGGAGTTTTGTCTAGATCTTTGTTGATTAGACATCTGTTCTGTGTGTAGCATGCAATGTTGGTTGCTTCAACCCAAAATCTCTTGGGTATTTCTGCCTCTGCTATCATTGTCCTTGTTGCTTCTTTAAGGGTTCTATTCCTTCTTTCAGCCACACCATTCTGTTGAGGTGTTCTTGCAGCAGAGTATACATGTCGAATACCATTATCAGAACAGAATTTCTCAATGAATTTGTTTATGAACTCAGTTTCTCTATCTGATCTTATCTTCATTATGCTCAAGCTCTTTTCATTCTGGATTTTCTTCATGAGGTCAGGCAGCTTGTCTTGAGTTTCTAATTTCTTGGCAAAAAAGATTATCCATGTATATCTGGAGTAGTCATCTACTACCACAAGTGAGTACTTCTTCCCACTTATGCTTACTGGTTCTACTGGTCCAAACAGGTCCATATGTAGAAGATCTAAAATCCTGTGAGATGACTTCTGTAACTTGTCTTTGAATGAACTTTTTACTTGCTTTCCTTTCTGACAAACTCCACATACATTCTCCTTCTTGTATGCCACATCTGGTAATCCTCTTACAAGACCTTTCCTTGTTAGCTTGTTGATAGTCTTGAAGTTCAGATGGCTTAGCCTCTTGTGCCATAACCATCTAAGCTCTGGTGGACTTTTCACAATGAAGCATGTTGGTTGAGTAGAGGAGTTCCAATCAGCTTGATGGATGTTTCATCTTCTTGTTCCTATAAGCTTGACTTCATTTGAGGTACTATCCTTGATTAAGCATTTGTAGATGTTGAATTCAACTGTGTATCCCTTGTCACAGAATTGACTGATGCTCAGAACGTTGTATCTGAGTCCTTTCACATAGGATACATCCATGATCTTTATGTTCCCTTTGACTAGGAATCCACTTCCTTTTGTGCTTCCTTTGGAATCATCTCCAAAGATGATTTTAAGTCCTTTGCATTCTTGGAAGTCTTTGAGAGCTTCTTTACTGCCTGTCATGGCTGCTCCCTTGAGCAGCCACTATCAATATACCATGCATCGCTGCTGCAACCTGGCACTGAAACCTGCAACAATTTTAAGCAGATTTAGGTACCCTCTTCTATAAGGGTCTTTTGAGGTTAGTTACTTTGGGAACCCAAACTTTCTTAACAGTCACTGTTTTTGCTGTAAGATTTGTTGGTTCTCTGACTGTATGTAGTTATGCTTCTAAACTGCTTATTAAAAGTGTGTGCAGAGACAACATATGTATTACCAACACCTTTGTAGTGTGGTCTTCCATCATACTTCCCTTGAGTATATCCTCTTTGAGGTTTAGACATATAGATCTCAGTATAGGTGGGAAAGTTTCTTCTATACTGCAACTTTGTGGGTTGCTGCATCCTCTTGCTGCATGCAGCAGATGGCTTCTGCTGCAGCCAGTTCTTAGATGCAGACTTACTTCCTGCAGCTGAGCATTGGGGTTTCTTCCCTTTATCCATCATTGCTATTTTGTTCAAGATCTTCATAGAGTTACAGAGTAACTCTTTCTCCATTGGGGTTTCAGCTTAAACAAAGTTAACAGCTTTGGATGTACTTGCTATGTTCTGAGAGATGTGATTGATGTAACCAATGCTCGATCTTTCAAAAGGACTTATGTTTTGATTTATGCAATCTCTTGCGTCTTTAGATGATGTGCTGAACGTGCTTATCGTGGACTGCAAGCTTTCCTTCTCAGTTTCTAGCTTAGTGACCAGCAGATTTAATCTAGAGACCTCCTTTTACAACTTGCTGCACCTTGAGTTATCAGACTCACATGTAGCCAGAATTTTGGTAATATCTATGTTTTTGCTCTTGAGGATCTCATTGTCGATTCTTAGGTTCTCATTTTCAACCTTTAGTTCCTCATGGATTGAGTTGATCTGCTCAAAGTCACTCATGATCCTCTTTAGAGACTGGATCATGTTCAACTCGTCTTTTCTAGGTATGGACAGTGGTTGATAGATTACCTCATCTTCTTCACTGTCCTTGCAATCTTTTGTCATTAGGCATATCAGCGCTTCTTCATCAGAGGATGAGGTTTCAGTGTCGCTGTTAGAGGATTCTACAGCTTTCAGCATCTTCTTCGAGACTGTTGTATCCTTGGCTTTCTCCATCTCTCCTATGAGAGCTCGAAGCTTGTGTCTGTCCTCTCTTCTTTTATCTCTTCTCTGCTCTTTCTTCTTCAGGATACTTGTGCACCGTTGGATATGGATAATTTCTTGCATAGTGTCCCGATTTTCTACAATTATAACACAAGTCAACATTGCTTGTATTTGGCTATGGAGAGGATGATACCTGAGGAGATGGATGACTTCTTCTGAAGTCATTCCTCTTGTTGAGGTTGATGTTGTTGTTGTTGCTCTTCATGAATCTTCTAAATTTCTTTAGAAGCAGAGCCATATCCTCTTCAGCATCTTCTGCTGTAACCTCCATCTGCTTACTGCAACTAGTGGTTGTTATATCCTTGGATCCTCTGGCAGTTAGCACTGTAATCTTGGAGCTCGATACTTCGGACTCTTTTCTCCGTCTATTGATGTCATACTCAAGGTGCTCATGGATTTCAAATCCATGGATACCCTCATGGCAGTGGTCTTGTTATCCCACTCCACGGGCAGGGCTCTAAGCACTTTCATGTTCTTTTCCTTTTGAGTGTAGTGCTTGCCCAGAGCTTCTAGTTCATTCATAATGGATGTGAATCTCAAGTCTAGTTGCTCAAGAGTCTCTTCATTCTTCATTTCAAAGAGCTCGAATAGTTGAGTAGCATTAAAGATCTTGTTGTCTTTGGTAAGCTCTGTCCCTTCACATATTTGCTCCAACTTTTCCCATATCTCTTTGGACGTTCTGCTAGTTTTGACCTTGCTAAATGTGTCTTTGTCCAAGGTGATGAATAGAGCATTTTTGGCCACATTATTTAGGTTGGCTTTCTTTTTGTTTTCATTGTTCCATTCTTGTCTTGGTTTGACCAGGAAGTTTGGTGGTGGCTGACTTCTTCTTCTAAATCTCTACCAAGCACTAGATTCACCCTTGTGGGGATTATTGGTCCTTCGATTATGACCGTCCATATCTCGTCGTTCATAGTTGACAGATGCGCCTGCATTCTTATCTTCCAACATATTCCTCTATGGAAAATATGGGTAACTTGTGATTAGAGGAATCCAGGATATGTTGTAAGAATGGGATTTTGGATGCAGAGAAAACAGCGAGTCTAAGGCAGATCTGGGTAGGTGACCAGATAAGTTGGCTTTTAACCCAACTCGCTCTGATATCACTTGTAGGTCCCAAGTGGTTCCGAGGTTCAGAGGGGGGATGAATGAACCTTGATCGATTTTTCAAATCTTTCAAAAAACCTTTCTATTCTGTAAGTTACTCGAACTTGCAGCGCCAGACAGTTACTGCTTACAACATTAGGATGCAGTGCTACACGCTGTAACTAGAGTTTATACGCAGCGAAAAATTACGATTTATAACATAAGGACGGTTTTCTAAAAAATGATCTTTTTCAAAATGTTTTATGCTTATGAGATATATATATATAAAACGAGATAGGCACAGATAAGAAAGTAATAAAACACTTATGGTTTATAGTGGTTTGAAGGTGGTGTAATCCTTCTACATCCACTCTACTGCTACCTCAAGCAGGAACTTCGTTAAGCAAGATTGAATTATAGGACCCTCCTAACAATCTATCAACTTTACAAAACAACCACCTACTAGAGTCCAGCATACACACAGCAACTGCAAACTCTAAAGGCTAACCCACACAAGGTTCTAAACTCCCACACAGGGAAGCTGCCTAACTCTAGACAACTTATACAAACAACATGGATCTCTCCTATCAACTGTTCGACACCTCTAAAACAACCTAAGCATACAGCAATAAGGTTAAAAGTATATATGTTTTGTTCTTCAACTAGTGCGGTGAAGTGAGCTTCTGAATCCTTCGAAGGATCTTTCAGCTTTGAGTTTACTTCACTTCACAAAGGTTGAGTGACTGAAACTAATGGTAGATTTGAATGTTTGTAATTTGAAAACTTTAGAGGTTTTGCGTAAATATTTCAGTAACCAGCTTCAGTATTTCTCATCCTCTATTTATACTTGTAGGAGAAGATGTCCGTTGAAGGAAACATCTCTCTTTTGAATTTGAAGTACTTTGACAAAAGGCATGTCTCACATTTAATGCGACTTGACTTTCTCTTTCGGAGCAATTAATGCGGCAGTTGCGGCTAGCAACTTTCTGCAGCGCGTCAATCCACGTGGCATCTTTGTATTGGCTCTGTTTCTGCAACTTTGATCTTGTCTCGAACGGCTCTATTTATTCTTGCTTGGATCTTTGTTCCTCGTACTGTATTTATCCTTCATCGAATTGTAGGATACTTCTCTGTTTATTATTGGCGCTATTGATTGTTTGGACAGTAAGTTTTGCGCTGTATCCTAGGTCTTCTTGCAGCTGATACTCCCTTGCAGTGCTGCTTTAACTAAGATCTGCTTGCAGTATCTTCGGGCAGTACAGATGTATCTTTTTCGTACAGTACTCATGTATCCTATTCTTGCAGCGATGTTGCACGCTGTTCTTTCTTACTTCGCTACAGTGGTGTAACTACTTTCTTACAGCGATGCTGTATCTATTTTTTTGCAGCAGCTTTTTTCCGATACACTTGATGCAGCTTTGTAACTTATAAAACCTCCATCTTTCAGCTCCTATAACTAGACACAAATCTAGTCTATGCTTTCACGTAAACATTGTGAAAAATGGGGTACTTAAAACTTCCTATTACATATATATTTTGTCTCATCAAAATCTAAACATCGAAATCCCAACAATTTCCCAAGAGTTATGGGGTTAACGAGACGTGAATCTAGGGTTTTATACCCTAAATTTGAGATAAATGATTTTATCGTATATATTTCAATTATTATAATATTTCTAAAGTTAATTTATAACCTAATTCATTTGTTTGGGTCTAACACCTCATTTTATATATACTAAGTCTCGAAAGCAATATCTATAATATCTAGGGTCCATTTTAAAATTTCAACAAATTATGGGTGAAAATATAATTTCAGCAATTCTAGGGGTCATTTTATAATATCCAGCAACTCTAAGGTGCAATACATAATATCATCAAATTTTAAGGTTATTATATAATTTCAATAAGTTCGAGGTTTTAAATGTCATTATTCATAAATCATGGGTCATATAGCACATTTCATAAATTTAGGGTGTTAAATGTAATATCCATAATTATTGGGGTCAAAAATTGAATTTTCAAGAATTATAGGGTTTGCAAAATAATCCCTAACCTTTATCAAATTTCCAAAAATTAGCCCCCAATCCAAACTCTTCCCAGCCACCCTTATTGCCGCCCACAACCACCACCCCTGCCACCGCTCAACCCAACGCTGCCACTCACGGCGGTGCCCAACTCCATCACACACCACCCTTCCCGACGGCCACAACACACACACGCACAACAACATATATACACACACATATATATACACAACAACATACACACACATATATATATATATCCAGTAGCAGTGTCGTCGCCCCTCGCAGCGGCACGACCAGACCCAGCTGCCGGCACCACCCGTGCCGGCCACATACCCCCATCTACTACCACACATGGCTGCAGCCTAAACACATCCTTCACGGGCAACCCATCAACGGCAACGCAGTGAAGAGAGAAATATTAGAGAAGAAGGAAAGAGAGAAAGAAGAAAGAGAGAAGAGAAAGAAAGGGTGTGTAGAGAGAGAACGCAGATGAGAGAGTGAGAGAAAAAATCTTATCTTTGTTTTCAATTTTGCCAATTATTGACTCTTCCTAATGTGATAATGACTATTTTATATTATACTTATTCTCTTATATTACAATAATACATAAATTATATTTTAAAAATTTTAGAGTGTTATAATATAAAACAATAATCTCTGAGTGGTTTGAGGAAGTGGTAACCACAGATTGTTTGACAGACTTCTAAGAGATTGCAGTACCACCACAGAGAAAAATATAACCAGTCTGGAATCTGGCATTATGAGGATCAAACATATAGCCAGCATTTGAGTAACTTACCAATGACTTATTTTGATTTCTTGTATATAGTAAACCAAGATCCTGTGAACCTTGAAGATACCGAAAAATATGTTTAATGCCATTCCAATGTCTCCTTGTAGGAGAAGCACTAAATCTTGCTAGTAAATTTACTGCAAATGCAATATCGGGTCTATGTGATCGACATGACCTTCCGACTACTCCTGAGCTGAGACCTTATGACCCATCTAGCAGTAGTTCGGAGTCAGAGGATGAGGACCCTGAGGAGGATCCTGAGGATGAGAATCCAAAGGAGAACCCTGTTGAGGAGGATATAGAGGTTGGTTACCCGAGAGATGGGGCACCAGGATTATAGGGGCCTTTGATTCCTTCAGCCGCCGTCGCGTTTGAAGATTATTTTTAACCCACCGATGTTCGACGGGAAAGGTGAACCTGCAGAAGCGGAAGAGTGGTTGAGGTCACTTGATCGACTTTTTGGGCACTCGACGTGTACGTAGGAATAGAAGGTTTCCTGTGCAATCTTCCAGCTCACAGATGAAGTCAGTCATTGGTGGGACTCGTATGAGAGGACGCTGCTACCCGCCCAAAGAGAGGGGATAGTGTGGGAAGAATTCAAGAAAGTGGTTTCTCATCACTTCATACCTCAATCCTATCAGGACAAAACACCTATACCGTCGCCTTAAGATCGCGTTTGAAGATAAGATTCTTTTAGCCGATCTTCATACTCTGGAGATGAAGGATTTCGATATAATTTTAAGAATGGACTGGCTAGAGTCCAACCATGCGGTAATCAACTGTCGTGTGAGGGAAATCATTTTTCCAAGCACCGGGAAAGTCGGAGTTCACCTTCCATAGGACACGAGTCAAAGTTGACTCAAGGTTTATATCGGCCATAAAGGCAACCGAGATGCTTAACAAAGGAAATTGTAAAGCTTGGTTGGTCAACATTGTAAACCCCGAGCAAAGATCGCTAGTTATCGAGGAGTGCCGGTAGTAAAGAAATTCTTGGACATTTTCCCAGATGAATTACCTGGCCCTCTGCCGGATAGACAAGTGACATTCGGGATTGATCTCATGCCCGAAGTGACATCGGTGTCAAAAGCTCCTTATCGAATGACACCAAAAGAATTACAAGAATTGAAGGTCTAAATACAAGAGCTTTTGGACAAAGGTTTCATTCGGTCAAACATGTCACCTTTGGAAGCTCTAGTACTTTTTGTGAAGAAGAAGGACAACAGCTTTCGGATGTGTATCGATTATCGAGAGCTGAATAAGAGGACAATAAAGAACAAGTATCCACTGCCTCGAATTGAAGATCTTTTTGAGCAATTAAGAGGTGCTAGTGTGTTCTCGAAGATTGACTTAAGATCTGGCTATCACCAGATGAAAGTCAAATATACGGATATATCCAAGACATCGTTCAGGACGAGATATGGCCACTATGAGTTTGTAGTTATACCATTTGGACTCAGTAATGCTCCAGCTGTCTTTATGGATTTGATGAATCGTGTCATTGTGTTTATTGACAATATTCTTATCTGTTCATGCGATAGAGCGCAACATGAACAACACCTCAGAATTACACTAATGGTTCTACGAAAGGAGAAGCTTTATGCGAAATTCAAGAAGTGCGAATTCTGGATGGACAAAGTGGGCTTCCTAGGCCATATTGTCTCTTCAAAAGGGATCGAAATAGATCCTGGAAAGGTGGAAGCAGTCAATAAGTGGGAGGCCCCAACAAATGTCAAGGAAGTGCGGAGTTTTATTGGTTTAGCGGGCTACTACAGAAGTTTCATAGAGGGATTTTCAAAAATTGCCACTTCGATGACTCGCTTGACAAGAAAGACGTAAAATTCTAATGGAGTGAACAATGTGAGCGCAACTTTCAAGAACTAAAGAACAGACTGACGGAGGCACCAGTCTTAATAGTTCCAGATGTAACAAAGGAGTTTGTAATCTACAACGATGCATCCAAACAAGGCTTGGGATGTGTTTCGATGTAACAAGAGAAGGTGGTGGTATATGCATGATCTAGAGATAGCAGTTGTGGTACACGCTCTCAAGATATGGAGACACTATCTCTATAGCGTGAAGTGTGAGATCTACACCGACCATAAAAGTTTGAAATACCTCTTTGAACAGAAGGAGCTCAATATAATACAAAGAAGATGGCTAGAGTTGATTAAGGATTACGACATTACAATCCACTATCATCCTGGAAAGGCTAACGTGGTAGCTGATGCTCTCAGCAGGAAAGGAAAGGAAATGACAACGTCTACGGTCACCAATCAACACCATTTGATCGAGGAGATATCCAAGCTGAGTTTGGAGATAGTCACGTCTCCGAATAACATCGAAGCTAGAATGACAGCGCTATTTGTGAAACCTACCCTTCGCGAGAGAATTGTTGAAGCTCAGCAGGAAGACAACTTTCTAAAGAAGATGAAAGCTCATATGGATAGTGTAAAAATGGAAGCTTTATCTTTGACATCTGGTGGAGCTCTTATCTTCAGAGGAAGAGTGTGCGTGCCAAAAGATGAGAAAATAAGAGAAGAAATTCTCAGAGAGGCACATTGCACGCCAATGTCTGCACACCCTGGAGGTACAAAGATGTACCGAGGTTTAAGGGAATTTTTTTATGGAGAAACATGAAGAGAAACATAAGGTTATTCGTCAAGAAGTGTCTCATTTATCAACCGGCTGGGATGCTAACTTCTTTGGAGATACCCGAGTGGAAGTGGGAACATATAGCCATGGATTTCGTGGTTGGTCTGCCGAGCACCAGACGAGGAAACCACGCGGTTTGGGTAATAGTTGATAGATTAACGAAGTCTGTCCACTTCTTGCCAATCAAGATGACTTTCGGACTGAATAAGTTAGCACGATTATATCTCAAGGAAATTGTCCGATTGCACGGTGTACCAGTTTCTATCGTATCAGATAGAGATCCTCAGTTCACCTCCAGATTTTGGCAAAGTCTGTAAAAGGAGTTAGGGACCAAGTTGTCATTTAGTACAACCTTCCACCCACAAACTGACGGACAATCAGAAAGGACCATACAAATCTTGGAGGATATGTTAAGGGCATGTGTTTTGGATTTTCCCAGAAGCTAGGAAGACCACCTATGCTTGGTGGAATTTACCTACAATAACAGCTACCAATCGACAATTGGTATGGCGCCCTATGAAGCCCTCTACGGAAGAAAATGTTGCTCACCTATCTGTTGGGACGAAGTGGGCGAAAAGAAGATTTTGGGGCCCGAATTGGTAGATCAAACGATTAAGGCAATAAAGAAAATTCGGGAAAGAATACGAGTGGCCCAAGATAGAAAAAAAACGTATACGGACACAAGGCGGAGAGAGTTGAAATTCGAAGTGGGAGACAAAAGTTTTCCTCAAGGTGTCACCCACTAAAGGAGTATTATTTTGGGAAAAGGGGGAAGCTGAAACCGAGGTATGTGGGACCATTCGAGATTTTAGATCAAGTAGGAGAGGTTGCGTACCGTTTAACTCTACCGCTGGACTTTGCTGGAGTATACAACGTTTTTCACATATCTATGCTACGAAAGTATATATTCGATCCGAGCTACATAATCGAACAAGGAGACATAGAACTTGAGAAAGATCTGACCTATGAAGAAGTCCCGATAGCCATCTTAGATAGGAAATATCGTAGACTAAGAAATCGGGAGATAGCTATAGTAAAGATTCAATGGAGCTGTCATGGAAAGGAAGAGACGACTTGGGAACTAGAAGACGAGATCCTGAAAAAGTATCCCGACTTATCTTTTCTAGGTACACGTTTAATTTCGAGGATGAAATTCTTTTATGGAATGAGTTATCAAGAGATACTCTACATTATTTTCAGTGTTGGTTTCAATGTGCAAACCATTCGATCAAATATCCTTAAAATTAAGGAGGGTACGTTTAGATTGTGGATTTAACAATGCATCATTGATAATTAATTCAGTACATATAGGGAGAATTAGTGAAGCTCTACCAGAGCATACTATTAAAAGATTATCATTTGCAATTGTACTAACACTCCCTTTTTTCAGTTAAAGTTTGAAATTTTTTTCTCTCTCTAAGGATAGTGTGTGTTGTAGCACTATCCACTAAGTATAGAATATTCTCTTTCTCCATATGGTAAAAATAGTAAAAGATGTTGCAAACTGAAAAATTAAACATTAAAATAAGCATCATAATAAAGTCAAACTCAAAAGTAACCATATTGTAGCCAACATCGTTAAAAAAAACATAATGTCTTGAACAAAATATAAAATAAACTTAGGCAAGCATTTTGGTTGATAAAAGCATCATATAAGATCACTTATTATCTCCAAAGTCTTCAAGTTCAACCTTCAAAAGGTCATCATTATCAATAGCCAAGTTCATGTTTGCATCAAGCATATTAGCATAATGAGATTCTCCTTGAGGGGCCTTTCTCTTTTTATCTTTCTGCATTTTTTGGTATGCTTCCACCAAATGCGGCACGTGCGAGACCAATGGTTATCACATCCATACCTAAAACAAATTTATTTTTGTCCTCCATAAGAACCAAATTTTGGTGGAGTCTTAGAACTGTCTGAACTCTTTTCACGATCTTGAACTTGATTAATACTTATATTACCTCAACCTTGACCACCTCTATAAGGTCTATTAGGAAAACCATAACCTCGACCTCGACCTCGACCTCGACCTCGGCCTCGACCACGACCTTGACCTCTACCTTTTCCACGCCCACAATCGTCTCTATTTGTTATGGCATGTGTTTCAGGCATAGCTTGTGAGCCAACTGGTCTTGCATTATGATTTTTCATTAGTAGTTGGTTATGTTTTTCTGCAACTAGCAATGCAAAGATCAACTCAGAATGTGTAGTGTAATTTTTTTGCCCTATACTGCTGTTGGAGTACAAGGTTGCTCGCATGGAAGGTTGATAACGTTTTTGTATCAGTTCAGTCTCGGTAACATTTTGATTGCATAGCTTTAGATAGGAAAAAATACGATGCAAATTAGAATTATAGTCAATCACAGATTCGAAGTCTTGAAAACGAAGATTTAGCCAATCATATTGTGCTTGAGGTAGAATTATGTCTGTTTGTTGATAGAAACGATCTTTCAGGGACTTCCACAAAACAACAGAATCTTTTTTAGTAAGATATTCATTTTTCAGGTCCTGATTGAGGTGGTGTCGGAGAAAAATCAATGCATTTACCTTTTGGGCAGGAGTGGATCAGGAATCTTGAACAATTGTTTCACTTAAATCAGAGGAAGTTAGGTGAATCTCAAAGTCAAAGGCCCAAGTCAAATAATTTGTGCCATCAAGGGAAAGCTCGGAGAATTCTCTTTTTGTAATATTAGACATTTTCAAAATCTACAAAATTAAATTTAAAATATTATGTTATGGCAATAGATTAAGGTTGAAGAGTGTGTGTTTACTATCCTAATATCTTGACAAATATATACATGAACATATTCTCTTGACAGATGTATACTTATCTCAATCGTCCACTCCGAATTCTGATACTGCTGAATTCTTGTTAAAACTAAAATCAAGAAAGAAAAGTTAAGGTTTTCAAACAAAAATTAAGAAGAATGATTTCGAGATTTATATTCAATATATTACGCCACAAGAGAATTATAAATTTACAGGAACAAGTCGTATTACCTTCAAAACAAAGAAACTAATAGTGCACCCATAGAACAAGCTAATTTGCAGAAAGAAAACATTATCACTATATTCAATAACAAGGGTAACTTTTTTCCAACTTTCATGCTTCATCACCATTCATTGATTCAATCACTAATTAACAAATTTTAACACATTATTTGATTTCTCATTATTGACTTCATGAACTTGACCATAAAAACATACATCAGGCAACATCCAACTTTTGCAGATTATAAATATAATAAATCAGATTATTATGTTATATACAAGAATCATATTATAAATCAAGAGATGAATCAACGAAACACTGTATAATGCGTATCAAATGAAGCCATAAATATAAAATGATTATATCAATTGAATCAAAGGAAAATACCTTGCAGGAAAAACATGATTCTTTCTTAGGGCACAACTTAGATTCAGGTAGAGGATCGTGCTGATAACGTATTGGAAAATGGAATATCACGAACGTCTTTTTAACTCACGAGAATCAACATATCAACTTATACGATAATTCTCAAATGAATAATAATATGAAGTAAATAATAGAGGCAACCAAAAAGAAGAATTTTAATAATAATGAATCCAATACATATATATATATACAAGTCCTTGAATATGAAGGATCACTACATATGAAAAATCAAAAGACTAAGAACCTTAAAGGCTCTAGAGTAATGTTAATAAATTTATAATAAATTCTATATGCAATGTAAATAATAAATTATGATTTTTAAATAGATTTGAATTCGATATAACATGGGTTAAAAATGAAATTTAAATAAAAATTATAAATATAATTAATTCACAAATATATCAAAAAATACTAAGTAATTTGGATCATAATTTTTTGGACCATAACTAGTTATTTCAATATTTTCCAAGGATTTATTTTTTCATAAATTTAACTTTTGGGATATATGTGATCTTACTATTTATTGCATGGTCATGAAATTTTTTTGATTTAACTTATTTAACATTAAAATTAGATTTTTGAAATATATTTTAGCTTGAAAATTTGCATTTAGATTTTTAAAATAATTACCAAAATTTTAAAAACAATTTAAGATTTTTTGAGCAATTTGTAGATTAATTATATCTTTATTTTTATTTTGACTAAGTTTTTTTTAAATTACCCATCATTGTTAGTATTTAAATTTTATTTGTTGATTTTGAAAGAAAATTCGACTAATAATATTTTTTTATTATTAAAAATACTATCTATTATTACTGTTCTTGTTGTCGTTAAACATCCTATAGATTCTATAAGTTGGTTTATATACTTGTTTCACAATTAATATGTTATACATATATATGTATATAAGTTTTAAAATTAATACTTTTTTGATTTTACATTGTTAGATTTAACCTTATGAGTTATGAATTTAATATTTCAAACTCCTATATATAAATTAGGTAAAAAGGTCAAAAAACTCATTCATATTTACCCTAAGGTACATATAACCTATTAAAGTTTTGTTAGGTACAAAAACACCACTCAAGTTATGAAATTAAATCATTTAAGTCACAAACCATCAATAGATATTTATGTTGAACCACAAACCAGATATCCTATTCCAAATGAGAGACATATAAGGAATAAATATAAAAATTTTGTACTATCTTCTATAAGCGCTACTAGGAAGATCAAGTTTGTCTGGGATGGCTTAGAGGTGATTTATGCCAACAACCTACCTATTACAGCTCTAGGATTGTAGTGGATGGAAGGTCGTTCAATTAGCTCAACAAAATTGCAGATGGATAGAGACGAGTGTGTTGGAAGATAGAAGAGAAAGACCAACTCTAGAAATATTTTCTTGCAAATCATTTCATATGTTTTGTGATTTTTTTTGTCATATTTGATGCACTTTGGTAACACTAAATTTGAAAGGAATAAAAACTTGCAAGTTTGCAACTCAGGTGCTTTCTTTTGAGTGTGAACATGTAGTTGCTTTCTAGTTTCGTAAATTTTATTTTCATTTAGAAAGTTGGCTCCATTATATTATCTTCATTCTCTGAGGAAAGTTAGCTTTATTGGCTCTCTTCATTTTCTGAGAAAAGTTGGCTCTTGTGGCTATCTTCATTTTCTAATGTCAAGAAAGATAATTTAAAAAAAAATCTTATATATATTTGTATCTTCCAAATAGTGAGGTTTGAAATTTTCTTTTTTACGGGTCTTATAATTATTTAATTATAAGTTTCTTTTGGTTGTCATCTACCTATTTAGATTGTTTCAGTATATTATCAACTATTTTCAGTTAGTTTTCTTTGATATAGGTTTCTGTGAGGAGGGATAGTGGGAGTGAGAAGAAATGTACTTATTGGAGTTAAACAAAATTTTATAAAATTTGTTTATTCTGTTAAAAAGGGTTTAAATCACTATAACAAAAATGATTAACAATAACACTAGCTTTACAACACTTTTATACTAAAAGTGTTGCCGTAGATAGATTACAATGGTTTTGCGTAAAATCGTTGTCCGGGTGTTAAAAAAATGCACAACGACAATGGTTGGCACAACGGATATAATGTATCATTGTCGTGCTTTTTTTTTTCGCACAAAGACAACGGTTGGGACAACGGATATTATTTACCGTTGTCGTTGTGCATTTTTTCGCACAACGACAAAGGTAATTTTGTACCATTGTCGTTGTGCAAAAACAAATTCGCACAACGACAATGGTTGGGACAACAGATATTATTTACTATTGTCATTATACATTTTTTTCGCACAAGGACAACGGTAATTTAAATTTTTTCACACAACGACAACGTTACAAAATTACCGTTATCCCAATAATTGTCGTGCGAAAAAATAATGACAACGGTAAAAAATATACATTGTCCCAACCGTTATGCGAATTTTTTTTGCACAACTACCTTTGTCGTTGTGCGAAAAAAATGCATAACGATAATGGTAAAAAATATCTGTTGTGCCAATCGTTGTCATGTGAATTTTTTTTCGTACAACGACAATGGTACAAAATTACCGTTGTGGTTGTGTGAAAAAAATGCACAACGACAATGGTAAATAATATCCGTTGGCCCAACCGTTGTCATTGTGTGAATTTTTAATAATGACAATCTATTAATATTGTTTTGTCGAAGATTTCAACACCTGATTAGGTAATAATGTGTTGAGGAATACAGTTGTGGAGGATTTCAGTGTAGTTTCTGCAATTCTCATGATATCGTTTGTACGTCTTATCAGACTGGAGTGTAGTTAGTTGGTTTTGATAATGTAATTTTTTTCTGGTATACTTCGCAGTATCTTCTGCCATTACAACTTACAAGTGCATAGATTTATCAATCCCCTTGGCTTTTATTAGGTATAGATTGTATGGAATAGATCTTTATTTGCTCTCTATAATATTTTCCATCATTTTTTTCCCATCAGCTTGTGTTGGAAGATGGTGAGAATCAGTGTGTTGAATGATGCTCTTAAGAGCATGCATAATGCTGAAAAGAGGGGAAAACGATAGGTCATGATCAGGCCCTCGTCAAAAGTGGTTATCAAGTTTCTTCTGGTTATGTAGAAGCACGATTGGCTACTCATTTAGTCAATACCATTTCCTTTTTCTCTAATGTTTTAGACTTTTTCATAATGAGTTTCCTCTTTGAATTCGCTTTACAGGTTACATTAGAGTTTGAGTATGTTGACGACCACAGATCTGGAAAAATCGTGGTTGAGTTGAACGGGAGACTAAACAAGTGTGGTGTTATCAGCCCACGCTTTGATGTTGGTGTCAAAGAAATCGACCCATGGACTGCAAGACTCCTCCCCTCAAGACAGGTAGAATTAGCAGCCTAGATGAACTATTATGTGATGTTATTATAATATGTGGATAAACCTTGTGACATCTCATGTTTTGCTAATAAAGTTTCCATTTGATTGCAGTTTGGTTATATTGTGCTAACAACATCGGCTGAAATCATGGATCACAAAGAAGCTCACAGGAAGAATGTTGGGGGTAAAGTACTTAGGTTCTTCTACTAAGTCTATGGGTTTTGGCTGAGTTTCTTTTTCATTGGAAGAGGATTTTTGTCATCGAAGTTGTTTTTTTGTGATGCTACAAATGCTTTATTTCAGTTAATGTAATGCACTTGAAATTGATAAGGTTGTAGTTAGGGTTGTTTTGTTATCCTTCTGATACAAATTGCATGATTTATGTGATGAACTAATATATTGTTTTATGAAAAGACCTGAGCAGCCAGATTATCTATTGGGTTTTAATATTGATCTCTATATAATTTAAGAAACATTTTTCTAAAATTTGGAACATAGGATTCAGTGTAAAATGATGGAATTTTATTTTGGGTTTGCTTCATTCCTTTGCACTAGCATCCTGATTGTTGAATTTTATTGGTTTCTAATTGGAACTACTACTTTAGTTGTCATTGAAATAATTGGGCTTAGAATTATTTGACAAATGTAGATGTCCAAAATGAAATTTTCTTTCTTTTTTCAATTTACTGGTTAATGATGTTTTTCTTTATGCTCAGTCTTGAATTTTTAAACATCATAAAAAATTTGTGAGATGGAGCTTCATTATCTATTAGTTAAATCCATCTTCATCTAATGGTAACAGCTATGGCAGGTTAGACATTCCCTCATCTGAATGTTTGATTTATGAATTCGTTAGTTTTGTTTTTAATGTATTATAGTTAATATGATCTGAGAATAATGAATTACTGTCTACGCCCTTGTTGTATGCATAACTTAATCATAGAAGAGAATGTACGAAATTATCGAACTCCAGTAAGAAAATTTTATAGAAGCAAACCATTTTGTGGTGGCATGCTAGGTGAGAGTAGTCCAAGTTGTGTTCTCAAATATTTTATTTTTTGTTTAATTCTATATTTGATATATTTAGGCAATAAAAAGATTGAAGATTGAGAGAAACAAGTTATCTCAGGACCGGTATAAATCATAAATCAACAGGTAGATGAACATATATATCATGATCAACATTTGCTTTTGATGCTATATTGCTATGCATTCTATATGTACATTTTGATTCCGTATTTTTGATTTTTTCTATTAAGTATATTCGTAATGATGAGGATACCAATTTTGGTTCTGAAGCTATGTTACTATGCATTCTATATGTTTGTTTTGATTCCGTATTCTTGATTCTAACTATTAACTATATTCTTAATGATGAGTATATTTTTATGATCCTATTTCTTCACAAAATTGCTTTCTACTTGGCTTCAAACGGGGCCTCATGAGTATGCTGAAGAGAGTAGTGATCAATTAAATGGGTAGAATAACTTGTACAAATGGTGTGACTTTTGATTGTTTTGGCTTTTCTTTATTTAAGTTACTACCATGTTTAAATTAGTGTTAGTTGGTTAATGTTTGGTTCACAGTGAAAAATAGAAGTTGTGGTTATAATATGTAATGTTTATGAGGGACAAGGAACATGGGAACTGGAAAATATTGATTCCAAAATATCAAGATTAATTGATTTGAACTACTATAACATCGATACATATCTACTTGCATTAAAGCCAGCTCTCAACCTTTGAATACAACCTTGAGTAATTTGAAAATAAATATTTAAGGTTGTGTTTTTTGTTTTTTATTTTAATGAACTAGAGGGAATGAAAGAGAGGGAAAAAATACTAGAAAAACATGTTTGCTTCACGATTAAACTTTAGTCATTACAATATGTATCATTGTAAAAGGTTACAAAGGGGGGATATTATTTGAAGACAAATTTGAGAAGTTTTTAATAGTAAATTTATAGGGGTGTTTGAATTTATTTGAATTTAAAATTAATTATTTTTATATTGAACAATTTTTTAAGTAACAAAAGTGAAATTTTAATCCTTCCTGATTTGGATTTGAAATTCATTTATTTCAAATATTGTAATTCAATTCTCTAAATTCATACACAAAATTAATTGATGGATAACAAATCTGCATAAGAGCATCTCCAACATGCTATAAAAACATTTGAATTTGAAGGAGCTTGTGTGGTGTGCTTTTTATGTTTCTTCACTGCAGTAGTAATTGCTGTAGGACTTTGAGTATTAATGCACATTTTAATTTGATTCATGATGACAAGTTTGAGGTAAGCATTGAATTGATTTACCCAAAAAAAAAAGTAGTTGAGAAAGGAAAAGAGAAATGAATGATTCCATTGAAAATGCATCAGATGGGTAATGGGGGTTAGTGATTAGTGCATCTATTCGATAATGATCCTCAATACCATCAAATACTAGTAATACAGTAATACTACTACTCTATCTCATATTTAATGCCTTCTACATGTGTTGTTATTGCTATGGTGATAGTCTTTTGAGATCATAATTGGGAGATATAACCCAACTGCTACCTACAAATACGTTAATTTGGAATCGCTGCAACTTAAAGTACTATATTTGTTTATATTCTTAAATCATGAAGTCATTTGCAATTATAGGTTTATTTTTATTTTAGGTTAATATAATTTATGTTGTTACGCATTTCACACAAGATGAATACTCAAAAGAAGAAATAGATGAAGTACGTTTGGAATGGGCAACATGTGTCCAACGACACGTACAAGAATACTAGCTGGGTACTTTGTAATTCCTAGTATTAAAAATTATTGATTTTGATGATGAATACTTTGTTATTTGTGATGTTCTTTTGGATAATGTGAATTGTAGTAAACTTTATGTTAGTTCTATCGATCTTAGTAATGTGACGATGGTTTCGATTGTAATTAAATTTCAAATATTTAAAAATTATGAATTTTTTATTTATATAATTTATTATGCATTACAACAGATTGTAAAGGTGTTGGTGTTGTCGTAAATAAACAGGACAATAAAGAAAAATACAAAAAAATTATAAAAAAATAATGACAACGGTTATTAACCGTTGTCGTTATGGTCTTCGACAACAGTTAATATCTGTTGTGAAGCCGATGTGAAATGTGCTCTCAATTACGATAGTAGATAAAATCATTGTGCCAAGCATTGTTGTTATATTATACAACAACGGTTAAAAACCATTATAAAACTGTTGTGGTAAATGTTAACGACAACGGTTATTAATCATTGTCCACACGTTGTAAATGAGCGTTAGAATACAGCAGTTCACCAACCGTTGTGCCAACCGTTTTCGTTATCATATACGACAATGGTTAATAACCATTGTGGAAGATGGGGTCTACAACAACACCATCTTCCACAACGGTCAAAAAATGGTCTATGACAACGGTTAATAACCGTTGTTGTTTAGTGCAGTTTTTGTAGTGAATGGTTTAATTTCCTAATATAAATGGTGTTTTTGTACTTAAAAAACTTTAATGAGTTATATGTACCTTAGGATAAACATGAATGGTTTTTTTGATCCTTTTCCCTATAAATTATTAAATTATAAAATAATTATTATGTAAAATATATTTGAAGCTTATTATGTAAGATATGTGTAAAGCTTATTTTGTAAAATACATATAATTTTTTTTTATTGCATGATAGTTTGGTCAGGAAAATAACAAATCAGTAATTTTTGTCAAACTTTTTTACTTATATATATAGATAGATTAATTAATTTAATTATTAATGATATTTAGGTAATTCTGCTATACACTAGTGGTATTGATACACCAGCATTTATTACTATGGTAAAAAAAATTAAGGTAACTTTTGAGTTTTGGACTGGACTCTTAGTTGGGGGTTGCATTCGGTCTTTTAACAAGGTTTAAATGCACATGGATCCTCTTTACATTACACCCATACAATGAATTCTACATTTGTGTTAGTTAATTAATTTTTAATTAGTATTTAATTGAAACCAGTAATGTTGTGAAGATAATTAATATTGAGAATGTAGTATTTAATTAATTAATCAACACAGTTAATTTTAATACAAATATTAAATATTAAATTAAATTAATAATTGAAATGTAGTATTACATTTAATATTTAATACTTGTAATGTGTTATTACACTTAATATTTAATACTTGTCATGTAGTATTAAATTAATTAATCACACTCACCTTTTAATTTAAAGAATAATATTAAATGTAAACAAAATTATATTGTAACGTGAAAATGTAATTCAATATTTAATACTATTATTTCAATGGAAACTTATTGATTTTGTTAATGTTAATTGTGTATTTAGGTTGATACCAAAATCCATCTAAATCGACAGATTATATAAATGATGAGAGTCTGAAATCGATTGAATACTTTGTCCATATCTGCCACACTAAATCTTATATAATGAATGATATAACCAAATCGTAATCTTTATATGTCTATCACACTAAATCTTATACAATAGATGAAGATATATCCAAATTGTAATATTCATAATCAAAAGATTTTTATATTACTAATTAATCATATGCAACTGGAATGCACCGATGTCCAATTCAATAGTAGACAACCAACCAATCTTGGTGACACACAATGACTTAGCATTCAAACAATCAATATCGATGACCTAGCAACCTAGCATGCAAACATACAATTAATAATACATATTATGAAGTAACCACACAACATCAACCAACCAATATCCATAATATAGCATGCAATCACTTGAATTAAAAATAATTACCACACACAACACCGTAATAGGATACAAGCAATATAAAAGTAAATAACATGCTACACCCCAATATACACATATTATCTATTTATTTATACATCCCAATATATATAGAGAGAGATGAACAAAAGTTGTCTAATGATAAAATAGTAATGGGAAATAATACATTTGATAGAGTATTAGTGACTCAAAAAATAGATCTTGATGAGAGGAACCCGGAATCGGAAATCTCATGCTCAAAACCGACCGAATTGATGCTGAACCAGAGGCTGCATGAATGACTGTTGCATGGACTGGCCCTAGAATGAAATTAGGGTTCTTGTGCGACAGTTATGGGTTGCAACTGAAATTCGTTTCTATCAATTAGGGCAACGGGAAAATTGTTAGAGGGCTTTTATACTACATGTATAGGTCTATATATAGTAGTAGTTTGAGAGCAAAATACGAGAGAAAAATAGAGTAATTAGATTAGGCAAGATTTAGGGTTTATCTTAAGAACCCTAATTTTCTGAATGCTTGTATACTTTGATTCTTCTTCTTGGATTAGTGAATTGCTCGATCTGGGAGAGCAAATATAGGCTAATATCATAGCTGAACCACTATAATTCGCTTGTGTGTTGTTTTCTTTGGATTTCATTTTCAATTCTTGCAAACCGAATTGGGGGTTTTTTAATTAGGTTAGTTTCTTGCCATTTTTTTTCAAATTGAGCTGGGAAAAAACGTGGTGTGATAATCAATAAGTGGCACCATCTGTGGAAACATTGAAGTAAAGATAGATCGCAGGCACCATGAAGCTCGATGTAGAGAAATTCACGGGAGAAGAGGACTTCAACCTCTGGAAAGTGAAGATAGAGGTGCTTCTGATGCAAAACAACTTAGAAGATGCGTTGAAGGAGCAGCCTGCTGCATCATCTTCAGAAGCCGCGGAGAAAATGAAAGAAATCGAAAAGAAAGCCAAGAGTGCATTGATCTTGTGCCTTAGTGGAACTGCATTGCATGAGGTGTGCAAAGAAAGGACTGCCATGGCTATTTGGAGGAAGCTTGATTCAATTTACATGGCTAAATCGTTGGCCAACAGACTCTACCTCAAGTAGAAACTCAACTCCTTCAAAATCCCAGATGAGAAGAAAGTGTTGGAAAAACTAAGGGAATTTAATAAGATCTGTGATAATCTTGAAAATATTGGTGAAGAAATCAAGGATGAAGATAAGGCTCTTCTACTCTTAAATTATCTACCTAAGTCGATGGAGCACTTCAGGAATGCATTGGTTTATGGAAGATTTTTTGCTCTTACCTTGAAAGAAGTTCAAGTTTCCGTCAAAGCGAAGTTGATCAATACTGGAAGTTCAGAACCAAAACCAATAAATCAGGCTAAAAGTTTAGCAGTAAAGTATAAGGAAAACAAGAAAGGAAAAAATCAAAGCAAAGGTCAAAGAAAATAAAATTTGAGTGAACCTAAACTTGAAAATGATCAAGTTGAAACAACGAAGTGTTTCTCGTGTCATAAGGTAGGACATATCAAGAAAAATTGTCCTGATAGGAAAAAACTGCAGCTGAATCAGTAAGCTTCAGTTGCTGAAGAAGCTTACACAAATGCTGAGATGTTGTGCATTTTTAACACCCAATTGAAGAATGAATGGGTGTTGGACTCTGGCTGCTCATTTCACATATGTCCAGTCAAAGAATGGTTCTCAGATTTGAAATTTGAAGAATCTGGATTAGTGCTCCTTGGAAATGATCAGACTTGCAAGATCTCTGGTAATGGGTTGGAGTTTGTTTTAGAAGAATTTCAAGAATTTTGTAGATTAAAGGGCATAACTAGGCATAGGACAGTGGTTGCTACACCCCAACAAAATGGCATAGTTGAAAGAATGAATAGAATTATACTTGAACAAGTTAGATGTCTACTTCTAGATGTTGGTTTGCCTAAGTATTTTGGGGTGAAGCAGCTGCCACTGCTGTGTACTTAATTAACAAATGTCCATAATTGAGTGACTAAATCATATATACCTACTGTAAATGCACCACTAAGAGTGAAAGTTCCTAAATATCAAATATATCAATTGATATTGATGTTTCTATGTGTCTGAAGCGTAAAAGACTAATGAATACAAAAAATATAAATTTGTAGAAATAAAATCAAATAAGATGTTCAATCAGTCCAAATATCTCCTGAAGAGATTCATCCCAAAGAAGAAAACCCTTGTAACATTACATGTGCATAAAATAATCAAAATATAAGATTGCGGAATGACCAGATCAAAATATTTCGAAAAATAATAACGATGTGGTTGATATAAATATCAAATTTGTTGTAAATATTATTATATAAATATAGATGAAGAAGAAACTTACTATTTAAATATTATTGTTGTCGACAAGACTTTGCCTCCACAATTGCTCTTACTATCTCAAACAATAATGTGGATCCAAAACTCAAGTCAATAATAGAGTGCTGGAAACGCTCAAATTAAGTAAGATGGAAAGTAGCAATTAATATTAAGCTAGACTTGCTTAATAAAAGAAAATATTTTGAACTTATCGTACATTCCCTGAAAATAGTATCTATGTAGGGTATAAATGGGTATTTGAGTGAAAAAGAAACAATAATAGAAAGGTGGTGGGGTACAAAGCGAGATTAGTTCAAGGGTTCTCACAAAGACCCAATATTAATTTTGATCAAACATATTATCATATTATTGATGGTATAATATTCCACTACTTAATATTTATTGTTGGTCCCAAGTGGTGTCCGAGGTTCAGAGGGGGGGTGAATGAACCTTGGTCGATTTTGCAAATATATCGAAAAATCTTTCTGTTCTGCAAGTTACTCGAACTTGCAGCGCCAGACAGTTACTGCTTACAACACTAGAATGCAGTGTTGCACGTTGTAACTTGAGTTTATACACAGCGGAAAAATAAGATGAATAACACAAGGCTCGTTTTCTCAAATATGCTTCTTTACAGACTGTTTTATGCTCATGTGATAGATATGAAGAATACAGAAATAAACACAGATAAGAAAGCAATAAGGCACTTATAGTTTATAGTGGTTCGAAGGTGGTGTAATCCTTCTACATCCACTCTATTGCTCCTCGAGCAGGAACTTTGTTAAGCAAAATTGAATTACAGGACCTTCCTAACAATCTATCAACTTACAAATAAACAACCTACTGAAGTCCAGCGTACACACAGCAACTGCAAACTTCGAAGGCTAACCCACACAGGGTTCTACACTCCCACACAGGGAAGCTATCTAACACTTAGACAACTATACAAATAGCAAGGATCTCTCCTATCAACTGTTTGACACCTTTAAAACAACCTAAGCACACAGTAACAAGGTTAAAAGTATATTGGGTTTGTTTCTTCAACTAGTGCTACGAAGTGAGCTTCTGAATCCTTTGAGAGATCATTCGCTTGAACTTGCTTCACTTTTGGGAGGTTGAGTGACTGAAACTGATGGAAGACTTGAATGCTTATATCTTGAAAGCTTTGTGAATTTTGCGCAAATGTTTCAGTAACCAGCTTCAGTGATTCTCATCCTCTATTTATACTTGAAGGAGAAGATGTCCGTTGAAGAAGACATCTCTCTTTTGAATTTGAAGTAGTCTGATCAAAGGCATGGTTCGCATTTAATGCGACTTGACTTTCTCTTTTAGAGCATATAATGCGGCAGTTACGGCTAGCAACTTTCTGCAGCGCGTCAGTCCACGTGGCATCTTTGTATTGGTTCCGTATCTGCAACTTTGATCTTATCTTGAACGGCTCTATTCGTTCTTGCTTGGATCTTCGTTCCTCGTACTGCATTAATCCTTTCTCGTATTGCAGGATACTTCTTGTTTGTGACTGGCGCTGTTTCAACTGTTTGGACAGTAAGCTCTACGCTGTATCCTAGGTCTGAGTGCAGCTGATGTCTTCTTACAGTGCTGCTGTAACTTGGACCTTCTTGCAGTATCTTCTGGCAGAACTGCTATATTCTTTACTTGCAGCGATGCTGCACACCGTTCTTTCTTAGTTAGCTGCATTGCTGTAACTGCTTTCTTACAGCGATGCTGTATCTGCTTCTTGTAGTAATATCTTTCCGATAGGCTCGATGCAGCGAAGTAACTTATGAAATCCTCCATCTTTCAGCACTTAAATCTATACTCAAACTAGTCTATAACTTCACTTAAACATAGTGATAAATGGGGTACTCAAAACTTCCTATTACATATATGTTTTATCTCATCAAAATCTAAACATCGAAATCCCAACAATTTCTCCCTTTTTGATGATGACAAAACCTTTACATTATTTCGTTCATGAAGAAGTTTTGATTCTTACATTATATCAAATGGTTCTTCAGGATTACATGCTTGGTGAGCTTTGATAAGATAAAATCTAATCCTGGATTCATCAAAGATGTATCATGCTATTCCTTCATCACATAACATCAGGAAAACGTAAAAAACATGCATAAGTTCATAAGGGTTGAACTTTGAACAGAAATGAAAAGAAAATTTCTTCATTAACTGAGAGAAATTTTACAAGACATATATTACAAAAGAGATCACAAGAGAGTATATAAATTACTGAAACAGGGACCTTTTTGTAGACGAATCTTCAGGTCTTCTTTCAGTGAATCTTTTCAGGCCTTCTCTTTCTCTTGATCCCTTCCACCAGTCTCTAATGGACTCCTGATAGGACTGATCTAGCTTCTTCTTGATTACAGGAATCTGAATCCATCTAAGCCAGAAGTCCTCACAGTAAGGCACAATCCTGTCTTGCTTCACTAGGTCTATATAGAAATTTTGAATTTCTAGCTCTCCTTCCCTAGTAAGCTGCTCATATCTTTTCAGTGCAGTTTTGCAAGTGTGATATATGCTGAATTTGTCTTTTCTGCACAGAAATCTGAAGTATCTGAGGTATTCTGATTGTTTGTACAGAGTGATCTCCTCAAATGATGGATTCTTGTCTGTAGGCAGCTTGACTGCCCTAAAGATGTCAAATCTCCAGGCCATGTTCTCTCATTCAGGCCTTTGATCCATCATCACAGATACTTCAGCAGATATGTTTTCAGTGTCAAGACGAGGGATTTCTTGAAGAGGATATTGGTAGAGGTCTCTGGCAAAAACTCTCCTCTCACCAATTACACCAAGCCTTTACATCCAGGCATATTGATCTTCTTCTGCTCTTTGATGCCCTTCAACCTCGGTCTCGCTCATCCTCTTCCTTGAGCCTTGCTGCTGGCTCTCATGCCCTCTCTTGGAATGATAGGAGAGAGGCGCTGCATCTTTGCCTGCAGCTCTGCTGTATGCAGCACCTGCAGCAGATCTACTTCCAGCAGCTGCACTAGCTCATCCAGCTCCAGCATCATCATCTCGTCTCCATCTCTTAGGAGAGGGGATGTCAGCAGCAGCAGATGATCCAGACTTCTTTCTCCTCCTGCTGAGAGGTTGCTGGTCATCATCTTCTTCTTCTTCTTCAGCTCCCCCTAAGCTCCTGTATCTATCTTCAACTCCTTCCTCCTTTTTGGCATCATCAAAAGCCGGGGGCTGAGCAGGGGCAGCTGGGACCACCTTGGAACGTGGTCATCGGGTCGGTTGAGAGGCGTCTCTGGAGGCTTCAGTATACTGAGGGAATACACGGTACATGATGTCCTTCAATTCTCCAATGATTAGCTCCAAATTCTCCAAACGATCGTCCACACTTCTGGTTCACTTGGATTGATCAGATGTGCGGTCTAGAAGTGTTTCAAGGATGAGGGAGTGAGTGTTCAACCTGTCAGAGGCATTCTCAGCATGGCGCTTGCACAGTCTGATTTCTTGGCGAGTCTGTGCAGCATCAATTTTAAGCTCTCCCTCCATCCTTATCCGATCCCTGTACAGCCTGTTGGAGTTATCATTCGGCGTCCTCTTAATCATCTCCAGCAGAACTTCTGGGTCCTTCTTGAAACCCGTCATGGTTTCAGCATGGAATTGGGCAGCGACCCTGAGACTATTGCGCATGGTAAACTCATGCTCCTAGAGAACGAGCACCAGATGTCTAACAACGGCTTCGACTTTGTTGATTGATTCGTCAGGAGTCAGCCCTGAATTCCTTTTTGTTGAGGTAGCAGTGGATGCAGCATAAGGAATGACAACTGGAGGGTTCTGTGCTGCATCCTGCCTCGGTGTCTCTGTAGCAACCTCATCATCATTGTTGCTGGGTTGAGAACTGATTGAACTTGAGGATGGGTGCTCGTCGCTTCGGCCTTCTCTTCGTCGGATGACACAACAACAGGTTCTGGTCCGCCAGATTTTAGCCCATGAACAGCTCTGTTGCACCTCCTCCTCATCTTGGCGAATTCACCGTCAGAGACTTCAGCGTCTTCAGTAACTTCTGCTGCTGTAACCTTGGAAGGTTCTTGTGAGCATGCAGCAACT
Source organism: Scutellaria barbata (assembly GCA_028654395.1). Lineage (NCBI taxonomy): Eukaryota > Viridiplantae > Streptophyta > Magnoliopsida > Lamiales > Lamiaceae > Scutellaria > Scutellaria barbata. The sequence goes on along the minus strand of CM053656.1, from coordinate 11,539,659 downwards.
GCAGCGTCAACCTCCTCTTGAGGTGTCTCTAGCTGCACAGGAGTTACCTCTGCTCTTTCTTCAGCATCCTCTGTGGGTACTGTCTCAACAGCCTCCCCAACAGAGGTCTTCTCCAAGGACCCCGTCTCCTCGGTCAGTCCTGAAGCTTGGACAGGTTCTGCTGCAAGAATGGGTTCTTGCAGCTCTAGTTGGTTTCTTGCAGCGTCCACAGCATTCAGCACTGTACGCTCCATTGCTTAAAGAATCTCGGCTTCCACCTTTCTTATGTCCTCGGCAGCTTCTTCTTGGGTGGTCACCTGCTGTACGACTGTTTCTGCCAGTATAAGGAGTCCAGCCTCGGCAACTTCCTCCGTGGTTGTATCATCGACGATCTCAACAATGTCAGAGATTACATGTCTGATGATGGTGGTTGGTGCCCTTTGAGAGTCTGCAGCAGCAACATCCATATGCACTGGGGAATCGCCGTAGTCCACCAGTTGAGGCTCCTCCTCCTCCAAAGGATCAAGCGAGATAATATTGGAGAGACCTTCAACCATTTGCTCGTATGCAGGGGAGTTCACGTGGTGTTGGCTTGAACTTCCTTCTCCTCGCATCCTCCTAGGAGTGTGCTGCATCCTGGCCTTCTTAACACTTTGTTGCAGCGCCTGTTACAGCATAGCTTCCTCAGCTTGCTCCACTCCCAGGGTGTCGATTTGCTCTTGGGCAAAAGCGACGTCATCATCCCTTCTAATAGCCTCCGCAGCCGGGGTGAGGAAGACTTACACATCTTTCAATGCTGCTCTCATTGGCAGCTCTGCAGAGTCGGATTCTACAAGAGCTTTTCTCTTCCCTTTGTCTTTTGCTCCCTGAGCAGCACTGCTTACTGATTGATCTTGCACCATTGCTGCATACTCAGGTTGCAAGAGTGCCAGAATGTTTTCGGATTTGGCCCACTCCAGGACAGCTTGCTCGACTGTTAGGAAATCCTTCCACTTCAACAAGATTTCCCCCTTAGCAACCGCATCTCTCTCCAGAGATTATATTGCAGCTCCATATTTCTAGCCGCTAGGAGGGTAAGATCAAGCACTGATGCGATGGCGTCATGATCGCGCGAGGAGGCTGAGTCAGCAGCCCCTTGTAGACGTGCCTCCACACCAGTCTCCCTATCACATCCAGGCAGATGTGACTCATCCCCAATAGCAACTACAACTAAGCTTGCTGTAGAGAGTTGGGAATCAGCAGCTGCAACAGCCTTCTTCTTGCTGCGTGGGGCCCTTCTCACCAAGGGTGCATCGTCATCTAAGGAAGAGGCTTCAAGTTCAGGTCCAGTCTCCCTTGAAATCCTCTTGATGACGGGAAGAGGATCTTGAACGTTCTCTTCTTCTTCATCTCCCCCACTGCATACTACTTCATCTTGCAGGGCTAAGGTTGCATTCTTTTTGTCTTTGGTTTTCTTTCTCGCAACCCCAGCTCATGTTGCCTTCGGTTGGGTCTTATCCTTTTTCTTCTTCCCGAGATACTTTCCGATAGGGATGGGGGTAGGTGCTGCAAGTTGAAGACCAAGCTTACAGAGCAGAGAACAGATGGTGATACCATAGCTTCTTCACTCCGTTATCTTCTCTGCCTCCTCCCACAGTCTCTTCATGATGAACCTCGCCCAGTTCACCTTTTCTCCGGCCATGATAGCGGACATGATCCGGAACCGAAGATCTGTGCACTTGTTGTAGCTCCCCATTCTGCCTTCGATGGAGTACGCACAGATGTCATGTAGGAGTTCAAATGCCGGCTTGAAGAGTTTCTTGTGGGCGCTTCTCTTGATCTCAGCCACAGCATCCCTTGCTCGAAAGAGATCCCATATCTCTTGAGCGTTGTTCTCCCCATAAGTCACAAGCTGACTTGGGGTCATACCTCCAGCAGATATGCTAAAGGTTGCAGCGATGTCTCTCACAGTGAGAGATCGCTCTCCTCCATCTGCATCCATCCGGAACAGGATGCAGTTCCTCTCCTCCACTGTCCTAGCGTAGGAATAGAAGCGTTGTACTGACTTTACTGAGTAGCAGTTATAAACAGTGGTCAACAGCCCTATGACCTTAGTCCTCTCAAGGGCATCGAAAATCCTCCGAATCAACCCATTGTCAAATAACCTTGGTTGATCAAACGACCTTTCAGAATGATGGATTGTCTAGCTGTCATGGTTTTTCTGTTTTTCTGAGAGAAAGAGATGAGAAGCTTCAAAGATTTGGACTTAGGAAAATTTTCGTGAAAAAAAGCTTCTCTCTTTGGATAATGCTGAAAATGATTTCAAATTAGAGCGGTTATGGGTGTTATGGTGGATCTCAAGGGACGTGTAGTAAGATCAACGTTTGAAATAAATCAGAGGGAAATGATTTTACGGTCTAAGAAAGAGCGAAGATGTCAAATCGTCGCTAATTATTACAAGGCGCGTGGGCAACTGATCGCGCCCTTTCCATTTTCTGACATGCGCAGACATGCATTAAATGCTGAAAGACATGCGATTTACCGCCTAAATAAATGTCTTTTTAAGGTTGCAGCATCCTTGGTACGAGGTTGCACTGTAATGAATACACATTTGAAATAAATGCTGTAACCTGGTGCTGCTTACACTCCCGTTAACTATTGTACTGTAAGAATAAGGAGTGCAGCGCTGTTTGAACCCAGCGCTATATGAAGGCGTAGCTTACAGTACTATACTTACTGCTTCTCGTAAGCATGCAGAGATTCCCCCTTGGCTTTTGCACTATCTTTTTCACCTCATAACTTAAGAATTCCCAGCTCATTTCTTAGCATAGAAAACCTTGATTCACTCAATGGTTTAGTGAATATATCTGCAAGCTGGAGATCCGTATGAACTTTTTCAAGCACGACATCCTTCTTTTCCACGTGATCTCTTATAAAGTGATGTCGAATGTCGATGTGCTTTGTTCTTGAGTGAAAAACAGGATTATGAGTAATTGCTATCGTGCTTGTATTATCACATAGAATTGGAGTCTCTTTTTCTTCAATCTCATAATCTTTAAGTTGCTGCTGTATCCAGATGATCTGTGCACAGCAACTTCCTGCTGCAACATACTCTGCTTCTGCTGTAGAGGTTGCAATTGAAGTTTGTTTCCTGCAAAACTATGAAACAAGTCTATTTCCCAAAAATTGACAAGTCCCACTGGTACTTTTCCGATCAATCTTACATCCAGCATAATCTGAGTCAGAATAGCCTTTTAGCTTGAATCCTCCTTCCTTGGGATACCATAGGCCTACATCCTGGGTTCCTTTCAGATATTTGATAATCTTTTTGACCGCTAAAAGATGTGATTCATTTGGTGCTGCTTGAAATCTTGCACAGACTCCTACTGCAAACATAATGTCTGGCCTGCTTGCTATTAGATACAGTAGGGATCCGATTAGTCGTCTGTACTTTGTAATATCTAAATCTTTACCATCTTCATCCTTTTCAAGGCTTATGGATGTAGATATAGGTACTGATATTGTTGCACCATTCTCCATGACAAACTTCTTGATAAGCTCTTTGGTGTACTTGACTTGACTGATGAAGGTTCCTACAACCAGCTGATTTACTTACAGCCCGAGAAAGAAACTTAATTCTCCCATCATGCTCATCTCAAATTTTGACTGCATCAAGTTGACTTCTCACATAGCTCTTTGTTAGTGGATCCGAAGATGATATCGTCCACATATATCTATACTAGCAGTACACTGTCTTCATCATGTATCCTGAACAATGTCTTGTCGACCGTTCCTTTCTTGAAATCATTCTTCAGTAGATAGAGAGATAAGGTGTCATACCAAGCTCTTGGGGCTTGCTTAAGTCCATATAGGGTCTTGTGTAATCTAAACACCTTCTCTTCTGCTTGATCTTCAAAACTTGGAGGTTGTTCGACATAAACTTCCTCTGTAAGAAGACCATTTAGGAATGCACTCTTCACGTCCATTTGATAGACATTGAAATTCATATGAGCTGCATATGCCAGAAAAACCCTTATTGCTTCCAACCTAGCTACTGGAGCAAAAGTCTCATCAAAATCAGTTCCTTCTTCCTGGCAGTATCTTTTAGCAACTAATCTTACTTTGTTTCTCACGATAAGTCCAAATTCATCTAACTTGTTTTTGAAAACCCACTTTGTTCCTATAGCCCCTTGATGGGTTGGTCTAGCGACTGTCTATCATACTTGGTTTCTTTCAAAACCATTCAACTCTTCTTGCATGGCCTGTACCCAGTTGTTATCTTGCAGTGCTTCTTCAACATTCTTGGGCTCTTTCTGAGATATGAAACATGCAAACATTGCTTCATGTGGGATGGACCTTCTTGTTCTTACTCCTATAGATGGATCTCCTATTATAAGATCCCTAAGATGATTCCTTAGCCATGTCCTGTCAGGCTCAAAGACATGTGCTGGTGTAGGTTGCTCCTCTTGTTGCTGTATTATAGGGGGTTTTGCTGTTGTAAGAATATCGGCTGCATCTAAAGGTGTAGCTTTTTTTATCTTTGTCTTATCCTGTAGGCAGAACTCCTTCTATATAGGGAACAACATATTCTTTTCTTGGAACTTTATCTACAGCTGACTCTTTTAGTTTCTTGGTGTCACAATGTGGCTCATCAAACACCACATGAATAGGTTCTTCAACAACCAAGGTTCTCTTGTTGAATACTTTGAAGGTTCTACTTACAGCAGAGTATCATATGAACACTCTTTCATCTGACTTTGCATTAAAAGTCTTCAGATGTTCTTTTCCATTGTTAAGGATATAACACATGCATCCAAAGATATGCAGATATGAAACGTTTGGTGTATATCCATTCCAGATTTCATAAGGAGTTTTGTCTAGATCTTTGATAATCAAGCATCTGTTCTGTGTGTAGCAAGCAGTGTTGGTTGCTTCAGCCTAAAATCGATTGGGTATTTCTGCTTCTGCTATCATTGTCCTTGCTGCTTCCTTAAGGGTTCTATTTCTTCTTTTAGCAACACCATTCTATTGAGGTGTTCTTGCAGTAGAGTATTCATGTCGAATACCATTGTCAGAACATAATTTCTCAATGAACTTGTTTATGAATTCAGTTCCTCTATCTGATCTTATCTTCACAATGCTCAAGCTTTTTTCATTCTGGATTTTCTTCATGAGATCAGGTAGCTTGTCTTGAGTTTCTGACTTCTTTACAAGGAAGATAGTCCATGTGTATTTGGAGTAGTCATCCACTACTACAAGTGAGTACTTCTTCCCACTTATGCTTACTGGTTCTACTGGACCAAAGAGATCCATATGTAGAAGATCTAGAATCCTGTGAGATGACTTCTGTATCTTGTCTTTGAATGAACTCTTTACTTGCTTCCCTTTCTGACAAGCTCCACAGACATTCTCCTTCTTATATGCCACATCTGGCAATCCTCTTACGAGGCCTTTCCTTGCTAACTTGTTGATAGTTTTGAAGTTCAGATGACTTAACCTTTTGTACCATAGCCAGCTAAGCTCTGGTGGACTTTTCACAATGAAGCATGTAGGTTGAGTAGAGAAATTCTAATCAGCTAGATAGATATTTCCTCTTCTTATTCCTGTAAGCTTGACTTCATTTGATGTGTTGTCTTTGATTAAGCATTTGTTGAGGTCGAATTCAACTGTATATCCTTTGTCACAAAACTGACTGATGCTTAGAAGGTTGTATCTGAGTCCTTTCACATAGGATACATCTTTGATCTTTATGTTTCTTTTGACTAAGCATCCACTTCCTCTTGTGCTTCCTTTGGAATCATCTCCAAAGATGACCTTGGGTCTTTTGCATTCTTGGAAGTCTTTGAGAGCTTCTTTGCTGCCTGTCATGTGCCTTGAGCAGCCACTGTCAATGTACCATACATCACCACTGCAACCTGGTACTGAAACTTGTAACAATTTCAAATAGATTTAGGTATCCATTTCTGTACGGGTCCTTTGGTGTTAGTTGCTTTTGGAACCCAAACTTTCTTAACAGTCACTATTTTGTTGTAAGATTTGTTGGTTATCTGACTGTATGCAGTTGTCCTTGCAAACTACTTGTTAAATGTGTGTGCATTGACAACATGTGTGTTACCAGCACCTTTGTAGTGTGGTCTTCCACCATACTTCCCTTGAGTATATCCTCTTTGAGGTTTAGACATATAAGTCTCAGTATAAGTGGGAATTTTTCTTCTGTGCTGCAACTTGGTGGGTTGTTGCATCCTCTTGCCGCATACAACAGATGGCTTCTGTTGTAGCCAGTTCTTAAATGTAGGCTTACTTCCTATAGTTGAGCATTGGGGTTTTTTCCCCTTATCCATCATTTTTGTTTTGTTCAAGGTCTTCACAGAGTCACATAGTAACTCTTTCTCCATCGGGGTTTCAGCTTGAACAAAATTTACAGCTTTGGATGTACTTGCTGTAGTCTGAGATATGTGATTGCTGTAACCTATGCTCGATTTTTCAAAAGGACTTCTATTTTGGTTTATGGAATCTCTTGCATCCTTGGATGATTTGCTGAACGTGTTTATCGTGGACTGCAAGCTTTCCTTCTCAACTTCTGGCTTAGTGACCAGCAGATTTAATCTAGAGACCTCCTTTTGTAGCTTGCTGCACCTTGAGTTATCAGACATATGCAGCCAGCATCTTGGCAATATCAATGTTCTTACACTTCAGGATCTCATTGTCAATTCTTAGGTTCTCATTTTCAACCTTTAGATCTTCATGAATTGAGTTGATCTGCTCAAAATTACTCATGATCCTCTTTAAAGAGTGGATCATGTTCAGCTCCTCACTTTCAGGTATGGACAGCGATTGATAGATTACCTCATCTTCTTCATTGTCCTTGCAGTCTTTAGCCATTAGGCATATCAACACTTCTTCATCAAAGGATGAGGTTTCAATGTCGCTGTTAGAGGATTCTGCAGCTTTCAGCACCTCTTCCTTACTGTTGTATCTTTGGCTTTCTCCATCTCTCCTATGAGAGCTTGAAACGTGTGTCTTTCCTCTCTTCTTTTGTCTCTCCTCTGTTCTCTCTCTCCTTCTGGGTATTTGTACACCGTTGGATATGGGCAATTTCTTGCATAATGTCCTGGCTTCCTACAAGTATAACATAAGTCAACATTACTTGTATTTGGCTGTGGAGAGGAGGTTACCTGAGGAGGTGGATGACTTCTTCTGAAGTCATTTCTCTTATTGAGGTTGGTGTTGTTGCTGTTGTTGTTGTTGCTCTTCATAAATCTTCTAAATTTCTTTAGAAGTAGAGCCATATCCTCTTCAGCAACTTCTGCTGTAACCTCCATTTGCTTACTGCAACTAGTGGTTGCTGTATCCTTGGGGCCTCTGGCAGTTAGCACTGTCACTTTGGAGCTTGATTTTTTGGACTCCTTTCTCCGTCTATTGATATCGTACTCAAAAGCTTTGAGATCAGAGAATAGGTCAAATGTACTCACGAACTTTAAATTCATAGACACTCTCATGGCAGTGGTCTTGCTGTCCCACTCCACAGGTAGGGTTCTCAACACTTTCATATTTTTTTCCTTTTGAGTGTAGTGTTTGCCCAGAGCTTCTAGTTCATTCACAATGGATGTGAATCTTAAATCTAGTTGCCAAGAGTCTCCTCATTCTTCATTTCGAAGAGCTCAAATAGTTGGGTAGCGTTGGAGATCTTGTTGACTTTGGTGAGCTCAGTCCCCTCACATATCTGCTCCAGCTTTTCCCATATTTCTTTGGATGTTCTGCAAGTCTTGACTTTGCTGAACGTGCATTTATCCAAAGTAATGAATAGAGCATTCTTGGCCACATTGTCTAGGTTGGCTCTCTTCCTATCTTCATTATTCCATTCAAGTCTTAGCTTGACTAGGAAGGCTGGTGGTGGATGTGCTCCTTCTTCTAGGTCTCTACCTAGCACTGGATTCACCTTTGTGGGAATGATTGGTCCTTCAGTGATGACCGTCCACATTTCATCATTCATGGCTGATAGATGTGTCTACATTCTTATTTTCCAATCGTCATATTCTTCTATGGAAAACATAGGTAATTTGTGATTAGAGAAATTCATGATATGCTTTAAAAATGAGTTTTAGATGCAGAGAAAACAGCGAGTCTAAGGTGGATCTGGGTAGGTGACTAGATAAGTTGGCTTTTAACCCAATTCGCTCTGATACCACTTGTTGGTCCTAAGTGGTGTCCGAGGTTCAGCGGGGGGTGAATGAACCTTGGTCGATTTTGTAAATATATCTAAAAACCTTTCTGTTCTGCAAGTTACTCGAACTTGCAGCGCCAGACAGTTACTGCTTACAGCACTAGGAAGCAGTGCTGCACGCTCTAACTTGAGTTTATACGCAGTGAAAAAATAAGATGAATAACACAAGGCTCGTTTTCTCAAATATGCTTCTTTACAGATTGTTTTATGCTCATGTGATAGATATGAAGAATATAGAAATAAACACAGATAAAAAAGTAATAAGGCACTTATGGTTTATAGTGGTTCGAAGGTGGTATAATCCTTCTACGTCCACTCTACTGCTCCTCGAGCAGGAACTTTGTTAAGCAAGATTGAATTACAGGACCTTCCTAACAATTTATCAACTTATAAAGAAACAACCTACTGAAGTCCAGCGTACACACAGCAACTGCAAACTTCAAAGGCTAACCCACTTAGGGTTCTACACTCCCACACAGGGAAGCTGCCTAACACTTAGACAACTATACAAATAGCAAGGATCTCTCCTATCAACTGTTAGACACCTCTAAAACAACCTAAGCACACAGCAACAAGGTTAAAAGTATATTGGGTTTGTTTCTTCAACTGGTGCTACGAATTGAGCTTCTGAATCCTTTGAGGGATCTTTCAGCTTTAACTTGCTTCACTTTTGGGAGGTTGAGTGACTGAAACTGATGAAAGACTTGAATGCTTGTATTTTGAAAGCTTTGTGAATTTTTTACAAATGTTTCAGTAACCAGCTTCAGTGATTCTCATTCTCTATTTATACTTGAAGGAGAAGATGTCCGTTGAAGAAGACATCTCTCTTTTGAATTTGAAGTAGTCTGATCAAATGCATGGTTCGCATTTAATACGACTTGAGTTTCTCTTTTGGAACATTTAATGCGGCAATTGCGGCTAGCAGCTTTCTGCAGCGTATCAGTCCACGTGGCATCTTTGTATTAGCTCCGTGTTTGCAACTTTGATCTTGTCTCGAACGGCTCTATTCGTTCTTGCTTGGATCTTTGTTCCTCGTACTGCATTAATCATTTCTCGTATTGCAGGATACTTCTTATTTGTGACAGGCGCTGTTTCAACTGTTTGGACAGTAAGCTCTGCGCTGTACCCTAGGTTTGAGTGTAGTTGATGTCTTCTTACAGTGCTGCTGTAACTTGTGTTAGGATGTATACTATAAGCCTAGCTTTTGTATGAACATCTATTTATGATATGAGAATCTTTTATGGTCAAATGTTTGCATTTTATATATTTGTTATATATGTTATTGCAGTTGTCCAATTAATTTATATTATAGATAACATGGTGTGTGGTGCCACACAGAAGATCATGTTATCAGTTCCTTATAGATTATAAATGGTAGCTCACAGCCGAGATAATTTTGGACAAATTATCGGAATGGTTGTAGTGTAATTTGGTATTAATCTGTCTTGATTATAAAATTACACTAGTACATTTTGTATGTATTGAGCAGGACCAATTGAGGTTGTTTTATTTGTACTGACTACATAAATAAAACAAGACCTCTGTTATTATGGATGTGCGTCCTCTTAATCATTGTATGATAACGGGCATGTATACTCGATATATGTTTCTTTAATTTACCAATGGGTGAGATTTATTTATTAAATCAATAAGCTCGGTAAATTGGGATACAGTGTTGTTTATATGGTGTGCTGTTGATTATATAATGAAACCGTGTCCTAATTATTTAGGATGATGATGTCCCCTTGAGGAACTCATAAGGATTATCATGTAAACCCTGCAGGTGGATTTATTCCGGCATGATAATAAAGTTGAGTGGTACTACTCTTGGATTAAATATTAATTAATTGAATTGTCAGTAATTCATTTAATTAATGGACATTCGATATCTTAAACATGGGGAGATAAACGCACACATAATAAATAGGAGCCATATCTAATATGGATAAGGGACGGTAGTTTAATAATATCTTTTTAGTGGATTAAGATATTATTTGATAGACTTAAGAAGTATATTTAGATCGAATTAAGGACTTCTAAGCCTATCAGGAGACCGATTCCTAATCCTCCTCAAGGTCCCTGTTGTAGCCTATAAATAAGCCTCAAGTCAGCCATTTTCGACACACAGAAATACACATACACAGACATAAAAATCTGAGATACGTATTAGTAGAAGACGGCTGAAGATCTCGATAGCTCGTTGCCCACACAACGTTCGAGATAAGGCGAGGAATACAGCAGAAGATCGTGAGGTCCAGGCTTCATCGATTCCTCCATCTACGATTCTGATCTCAGAACTAATTTCGGTGCAAAAGGTATGATTCGTTTTTCGCTGCGCGTTAATCAATTTTGCATGGACCCCGATTCGGATAATCGAATAAGGGTCGGCAATCCGGCGGTTCCTACAACTTGGACCTTCTTGCAGTATCTTCTGGCAGAACTGTTGTATTCTTTACTTGCAGCGATGCTGCACGCTGTTCTTTCATACTTAGCTGCAGTGTTGTAACTGCTTTCTTGCAGCGATGTTGTATCTGCTTCTTGCAGCAGTATCTTTTCGATAGGCTCGATGCAGCGAAGTAACTTATGAAATCCTTCATCTTTCAGCACTTAAATCTAGACTCAAACTAATCTATAACTTCACTTAAACATAGTGAAAAATGAGGTACTCAAAACTTCATATTACATATATGTTTTGTCTCATCAAAATCTAAACATCGAAATCCCAACATTTATAACAACAAATATAAATTTAGAAATTTAATTAATGAACGTTATTACTGCATATCTATACAAATCTTTAAATGCAAATATTTGTGTATTAATCTTTGATAGATTTTACGTTCCTCATCCATAAAAAATGAGAATCGTAATATATATAATATTGATTTGCAAAGGTCATTGTGAGGCCTAAAACAGACATGTAGAATGTGGTACAGTCGAATACGTAAATTCCTCCTGAAGAATAAATATATAAACAATAATACATTGTCTTACGTGTTTATAAGATGGATTTCGTATTATCTCTATTTATGTTGATGATACACATATTATTAGAATGCATAATGTTGGGATTTCAATGTTTAGATTTTGATGAGATAAACCAAATATATAATAGGAAGTTTTAAGTACCTCATTTTTCACATTGTTTAAGTGAATAAATAGACTAGAATTGAGTCTTGTGTTAAGTGTTAAAATGAAGGATGAAAAAGGATAAAGCTGCATCTAAGCTTTAAGGGAAGTTATCGCTGCAAGAAGGCAGGATACAGTATCGCTGCAAGAAGATAAGGATACAGCATAGCTGGTTGAAAGAAGATACAACAACAGTTCAACGAGTCAAATCTTCTATATAGCAAAGTAAGGAAGAACGACGTGCAGTAACGCTACAAGAAAAGGATACAGGAGTACTGCTAGAAAGAAGTTACAGCAGCACTGCCAGAAGACACTACAACCAGGTCTAAGTTAGCGCAGCACTGAAAAAAAGTATCAGCTGCACGAAGACCTAGGATACAACGCAGAACTTACAATACAGTTGAGTCATACAGCGCCAACTACAAAACGAAGTATCCTACAAATCCTAGAAAGGATAAATGCAGCACGATGAACGGAGATTCAAGCAAGAATAAATAGAGTCGTTCAAGAAAAGGTCAAAATAGCAAACACGGAGCTAATAAGAAAATGTCACATGGACTGACGTGCTGCAGAAAGCTGCGAGCCGCAACTGCCGCATTAAATGCTCCGAAAGAGAAAGTCAAGTCGCATTAAATACGAACCATACTTTGGTCAGACTACTTCAAATTCAAAAGAGGGATGTCTCCTTCAACGAACATCTTCTCCTACAAGTATAAATAGAGGTTGAGGAGTACTGAAACTGTTACTGTTACTGAAACTATTACTGAGACCTAAAAGTCCTTTGCGAAATATTTTAAGCTTACAAGATTCAAGCAAGTTCAAGCTTACAATCAGTATCAGTCACTCAACCTACCGAAGTGAAGTAAGTTCAAGCTGAAAGGTTCCTTACGGATTCAGAAGTTCACTTCGAAGCACAAGTTGAAGAAAAACCTTTTATCCTTTTAACCTTGTTGCTGTGTGTTTAGGTTGTTTTAGTAGTGTCAAGCAGTTGATAGGAGAGATCCTTGCTGTTTGTTTAGTTGTCTAGAGTTAGGCAGCTTCCCTGTGTGGGAGTGTGGAACCGTATGTGGGTTAGCCTTTGAAGTTTGCAGTTGCTGTGTGTACGCTGGACTTCAGTAGGTGGTTTCTTTGTAAAGTTGATAGATTGTTAGGAGGGTCTTGTAAATCAATCTTGTTTAACAAAGTTCCTGCTCGAGGAGCAGTAGAGTGGACGTAGAAGGATTACACCACCTTCGAACCACTATAAGCCATAAGTGTTTATTGCTTTATTTATCTGTGTGCTTATCTTCTGCATTATTATTTGTCTCTTATCATAAAATGTTTTGAAAGAAGCATTTTGAGAAAAACAGCCTTGCGTTTAAAAAGTTTATTTCCGCTGCGTATAAACCTCCAGGTTACAGCGTGCAGCACTGTTTCCTAGCGCTGCAAGCAGTAACCATCTAACGCTGCAAGCTTAAGTAACTTGCAGTGCAGAATGATTGTTTTAAAAATTTTGAAAATCGACCAAGGTTCATTCACCCCCCCTCTGAACCTCGGACACCACTTGGGACCAACAAGTGGTATCAAAGCAAGTTGGGTTAAAAGCCAACTTATCTGGTCACCTACCCAGATCCACCCTTGTCTTGCTGTTTTCTTTGTATAAAACTCATTCTTCAAGCATATCATGGATTCCTCTAAACTCAAACTACCTATGTTTTCTATAGAGGATTATGACGATTGAAAGATAAGAATGCAAGCACACCTTTCAGCCATGAACGATGAGATATGGACGGTCATAACTGAAGGACCAATAATCCCTATGAAGGTGAATCCAATGTATGGGAGAGACCATACGGAAGGAGAGCAGCCATCACCTAACTTCCTGATCAAACCACGTCAAGAGTAGGGAAACGAAGACAGGAAGAGAGCCAACCTCGATAATGTGGCAAAGAATGCTCTATTTATTACTTTGGATAAAGACACATTTAGCAAAGTGAAAACTTGCTCAACATCCAAAGAAATATGGGAAAAGTTGGAGCAAATCTGTGAAGGAACTGAGTTCACAAAAGACAACAAAATCTCCAACGCGACCCAACTATTTGAGCTCTTCGAGATGAAGAATGAAGAGACTCTTGAGCAACTAGATTTGAGATTCACATCTATAGTGAATGAACTAGAAGCTCTGGGTAAACACTACACACAGAAAGAGAAAAACATGAAGGTGTTAAGAGCCCTACCTGCGGAGTGAGATAGTAAGACCACTGCCATGAGAGTATCTATGGACCTAAAGTCCATGAGCACATTCGACCTATTCTCCGACCTAAAAGCATTTGAGTATGACATCAATAGAAGGAGAAAAGAGTCAGAGGAGTCAAGCTCCAAAGTTACAGCGCTGACGGCCAGAAGAACCAAGGATACAGCAACCACTAGTTGCAGTAAACAGAATGAGGATACAGCAGAAGTTGCTGAAAAGGATATGGCGCTTCTCCTAAAGAAATTCAGGAGATTTATAAAATGCAACAATAGCAGCAACATCAACCTCAACAAGAAGAACAACTTCAGAAGAAGTCATCCACCTCCTCAGGTATCCTCTTCTCCACAATCAAATACAAGCAATGTTGACCTGTGTTACAACTACAGGAAACCAGGGCACTATGCAAGGAATTATCCGTATCCAACCGTGCACAAGTATCAAGAAGGAGAAAGAGAGCAGATGAGAGATAAAAGAAGAGAGGAAAGACACAAGCTTCGAGCTCTCATAGGAGAAATGGAAAAAGCCAAGGATGCAGTTGTTCCGAAGGATGCAGTAGTTCCGAAGGAAGTACTGAAAGCTGCAGAATCCTCTAGCAGTGACACTAAAACCTCATCCTTTGATGAAGACGTGCTGATATGCCTGATGGCTAGAGATGGCGAGGACAGCGAAGAAGATGAGGTAATCTACCAACCGTTGTCCATACCAGATAGTGAGGAGCTGAACATGATCCACTACTTAAAAAGGATCATGAGTGACTTTGAGCAGATCAACTCAATTCATGAGGAACTGAAGGTTGAGAATGAAAACCTAAGAATCGATAATGAGATCCTCAAGAGCAAAAATATCGATATTGCCAAAATGCCCGCTGCACGAGAGTCTGATAACTCAAAGTGTAGTAAGCTGAAACAAGAGGTCTCTACATTAAATCTGCTGGTCACCAAGCTAAAATTTGAGAAGAAAAGTTTACAGTTCACGATAAGCACTTTCACTAAATCATCAAAGGACGCAAGAGATTGCATAAATCAAAACAGAAACCCTTTTGAAAAATTGGGTATAGGTTACAACAATCATACCTCTCAGAATACAGCAAGTACATCCAAAGCTGCAAATTTTGTTCAAGCTGAAACTCCAATGGAGAAAGAGTTACTCTGTGACTCTGTAAAGATAGTGAACAAAACAGCAATGATGGATAAGGGGAAGAAACCCCAATGCTCAACTGCAGGAAGTAAGCCTGCATCTAGGAATTGGCTCCAGCAGAAGCCATCTGCTGCATGCAGCAAGAGGATGCAACAGCCAACAAAGTTGCAGCATAGAAGAAAATTTCCCACCTATACTGAGACTTACATGTCTAAACCTCAAAGAGGATATACTCTAGGGAAGTATGGTGGAAGACCGCACTACAAAAGTGATGGTATCACACACGTTGTTAATGCACATTCTTTTAACAAGCAGTTTTTCAAGACAACTGCATACAGCTCGAGAACCAACAAATCTTACAGTAAAACAGTGATTGTTAAGAAAGTCTGGGTTCCCAAAGTAACTAACCCCAAAGGACCCGTACAGATATGAGTACCTAAATCTGTTTGAAATTGTTACAGGTTACAGTGCCAGGTTGCAGCAGTGATGTATGGTATATCGACAGCGGCTGCTCAAGGCACATGACAGGCAGTAAAGACACGTTAAGAGACTTCCAAGAATGCAAAGGACCCAAGGTCATCTTTGGAGATGATTCCAAATGAAGCACAAAAGGAAGTGGATGCCTAGTCAAAGGGAAAATAAAGATCAAGGATGTATCCTATGTAAAAGGGCTTAGATACAATCTTCTAAGCATAAGTCAATTCCATGACAAAGGATACACAGTGGAATTCAACCTCAACAAATGCTTAATCAAGGACAGCACCACGAATGAAGTAAAGCTTACAGGAACAAAGAGAGAAAATATCTACCTAGCAGATTGGAACTCCTCTACACAATCAACATGCTTCATTGTGAAAAGTCCACCAGAGCTGAGCTGGCTATGGCACAAGAGGTTAAGCCATCTGAACTTCAAGACTATCAACAAGCTAGCAAGAAAAGGCCTCGTGAGAGGTTTGCCAGACGTAGCATACAAGAAGGAGAATGTTTGTGGAGCATGTCAAAAAGGAAAGCAAGTTAAAAGCTCATTTAAAGAAAAGACTCAGAAATCATCTCACAGAATTCTAGACCTTCTACACATGGACCTTTTTGGACCAGTAGAACCAGTAAGCTTGAGTGGGAAGAAGTACTCCCTAGTAGTAGTAAATGACTACTCCAGATATACATGGACGATCTTTCTTGCAAAGAAGTCAGAAACTCAAGAAAAGTTACCTGGTCTCATGAAGAAAATTCAGAATGAAAAGAGCTTAAGCGTAGTGAAGATAAGATCAGACAGAAAAACTGAGTTCACGAATAAATTTATAGAGAAATTTTGTTCTGATAATGGTATTCGTCATGAATACTATGTTGCAAGAACACCGCAACAAAACGATGTTGCTGAAAGAAGGAATAGAACCCTCAAAGAAGCAGCAAGGACAATGATAGCAGAAGCAGAAGTACCCAAGAGATTTTGGGCTGAAGCTACCAACACTGCATGCTACACACAGAACAGATGTCTGATCATCAAGGATCTTGACAAAACGCCTTATGAAATATGGAATGGTCATACACCAAATATCTGTTATCTGCATATCTTTGAATGCAGGTGTTACATTCTCAATAATGGAAATGAACATCTGAAAACTTTCGATGCTAAATCAGACGAAGGAGTATTTCTAGGATACTCTGCTGTAAGTAGAGCTTTCAGAGTTTTTAACAAGAGAACCCTGGTGGTAGAAGAATCTATTCATGTGGTGTTTGATGAACCACATTGTGACAAAAAGAAGTTGGAAGAACCACCTGAAGAGACCGCTCCAAAGAAAGAGAATGATGTACCTTATATAGAAGGAGTTCTGCCTACAGGAGAAGAAAAGGATGAAAAAGCTGCAACCGAGGATGCAGCAGATATTCTTATAGCAGCAGAACCTCCTGCAATACAGCAACAAGATGAGCAAACTATACCAACTCATGTCTTTGAGCCAGATAGGACATAGCTAAGGAATCATTCAAGAGATCTTATAATAGGAGATCCATCCATTGGTGTAAGGACAAGAAGATCCATTCCACATGAAGCAATGTTTGCATGCTTCATATCTCAATCAGAGCCTAAGTGTGTTGAAGAGGCACTGCAAGATAGCAACTGGGTGCAGGCCATGCAAGAAGACCTGAACGGATTTGAGAGAAATCAAGTATGGCAAACAGTTGCAAGACCAAACCATCAAGGTGTAATTGGAACAAAGTGGGTGTTCAAGAACAAGTTAGATGAATTTGGAGTTGTTGTTAGAAACAAGGCAAGATTAGTGGCCAAAGGATACTGTCAGAAAAAAGGAATTGATTTTGATGAGACTTTTGCTCCAGTGGCAAGGTTGGAAGCTATAAGGATTTTTCTAGCCTATGCAGCACACATGAATTTCAATGTCTATCAAATGGATGTTAAAAGCGCATTCCTGAATGGTCTCCTTACAGAGGAAGTATATGTTGAACAACCTCCGGGCTTCGAAGATCAAGGAGAAGAGAAGGTGTTTCGTTTACAAAAGGCTCTGTATGGACTTAAGCAAGCACCTAGAGCATGGTATGACACCTTATCTCTTTATCTTCTGGAAAATGGCTTCCAGAAAGGGACGATCAACAAGACGCTGTTTAGGATACAGGATGGAGAAAGTGTACTTTTAGTACAAATATATGTGGATGACATTAATTTCGGCTCCACAAACAAAGAACTATGTGAGAAATTCTCCAACTTGATGCAGTCAAAGTTCGAGATGAGTATGATAGGAGAATTAAGTTTCTTTCTCGGACTGTAAGTAAAACAGCTACCTACAGGAACCTTCATCAGTCAAGTCAAGTATACGAAGGAACTTATCAAGAAATTTGGCATGGAGAATGGAGCAGCAACGTCCGTTCCCATGTCCACATCCATAAGTCTTGACAAAGATGAGGAAGGCAAAGATGTTGATATAACCAAGTACAGACGACTCATTGGATCATTGCTGTATCTCACAGCAAGCAGGCCAGACATTATGTTTGCAGTAGGAGTCTGTGCAAGGTTCCAAACAGCACCAAAGGAATCACACCTGTTAGCAGTAAAAAGAGTGATTAAATATCTGAAAAGAACTCAGGAAGTCGGCCTATGGTATCCTAAGGAAGGAGGATTCAAGCTTAAAGGCTATTCCGACTCAGATTATGCAGGCTGCAAGATTGATCGGAAGAGTACCAGTGGGACGTGTCAGTTTCTAGGAAACAGACTTGTCTCTTAGTTTTGCAGGAAGCAAACTTCTATCACAATCTCTACAGCAGAAGCAGAGTATGTTGCAGCAGGAAGTTGCTGTGCGCAAATTCTGTGGATACAGCAGCAACTAAGGGATTATGGAATTCAAGAAAAAGAGACTCGAATTCTCTGTGATAATACGAGAGCTATTACAATAACATATAATCCTGTATTTCACTCAAGAACGAAGCACATTGATATACGTCATCACTTTATAAGAGATCATGTTGAAAAGAAGAATATTGTGCTTGAGAAAGTTCACACGGATTTCCAACTTGCAGATATATTCACTAAGCCCTTAAGTGAATCAAGATTTTCTATGCTTAGGAGCGAGCAAGGAATTCTTAAGTTATGAAGAGAAAATGAAGATGTAAGAACCGAGGGGGAACCTCTGCATGCTTGCGAAAGGCAGTAAGAACGGTACTGTAAGCTACGCATCAATACAGCACTGGGTTCAGACAGCGCTGCATCTTATATTCTTATAGTACAGCAAAAATCAAGAATTCAAGCAGCACCAGGTTACAGCATTTATTTCAAAGAGAGTATTGATTACTCTGCAACCTCGTACTTGAAATGCAGCAACCTTAAAAAGGTATTTATTTAGGCGGCAAATGGCATGTCTTTCAGCATTAAATGCATGTCTGCGTGTGTCAGGAAGTGGAAAGGGCGCAGTCAGACCCACGCGTCAGGTAATTATTAGCGACGATTTGACATCTCCACTTTTTCCTGAACCACAAGATCATTCCCTTGATTTATCTCAACCGTCGATCTTACACACGTCCCTTGAGAACCGCCATAAACTCCATAACCATGTCTTTTGAATTCATTATTCATCATCTTCCAAGGAGAGAAAATGTTCTTCGCGAAAAACCCTCTAAGTCCAAATCCTCGAATTTTTCTCTCTTTCTCTCTCTAAAAAATCCTCAATGGCTGCCCGACGTACCATTGTTCTGGATAGAAGGCTGATCAACCAAGAGCATGTCTATGCATTAGGGCTATATGATAACGCCCTTATCAAAAGGATTTTCGATGCTCTTCAACAGACCCAGATCCTAGGGTTGTTGACCACTGTTTATGCTGGCTTCTCTGTGGAGTCAGTACAGAGATTTTATGCCTATGCCAGGCAGGCGGAGGAAAGGAACTGCATCATGTTCAGGATGGATGTAGAAGATGAAGAACAGTCCTTGACTATCAGGGACATCGCCACCACCTTCAGCATCTCCGCTGCAGGTCTTACCCCCAGTCAGTTAACAACATGTGAGGAGGTATCGGCTCAAGAGATGTGGGATCTCTTTCGAGCAAGGGGTGCAGGGGCTGAAATCAAGAGAAGCGCCCCCAAGAAGCTCTTCAAACCGGAGTTTGAACTACTCCACGACATCTGTGCATACTCCATCGAATGAAGGACTGGGAGTTATAACAAATGCACGGATCTCCGATTTCGGATCATGTCTGCCATCATGGCCGGAGAAAAGGTGAACTGGACGAGGTTCATCATGAAGAGGTTGTGGGAGGAAGCAGAGAAGATAACGGAGCGTCGGAGCTACGGTATCACCATCTGTTCTCTACTCTGCAA
Organism: Scutellaria barbata; assembly: GCA_028654395.1. Taxonomy (NCBI): domain Eukaryota; kingdom Viridiplantae; phylum Streptophyta; class Magnoliopsida; order Lamiales; family Lamiaceae; genus Scutellaria; species Scutellaria barbata. The sequence continues at coordinate 11,520,161 of CM053656.1, read as the reverse complement.
GCTTGGGCTTCAACTTGCAGCACCCACTCCCATTCACATCGGAAAGTATCTCGGGGAGAAGAAGAAGGGCAAGACCCAACCGAAGGCTGCAGGAGCAGGAGTTGCAAGGAAGAAAACCAAAGACAAAAAGAATGCAACTCTTGCTCTGCAAGATGAAGCTGCAGGCAGCGGGGAGGAAGTCGAAGAAGAGGACACTCCGAGTCCTCTTCCTGTTATCAAGAGGAGTTTAGGGAAGGCTGTACCTGAACTTGAATCCTCTTCCCCGGATGATGACGCACCCTTGGTGAGAAGGGCTCCACGCAGTAAGAGGGCTGCTGCTGCTGTTGTGGATGAGTCACATCAGCCCAGGGATAAAGAAGGCTCTCTTTATTCCCAACTCGCTACACCTTCTATGGTTGTAGTTGACCTTGCAGATGAGTCACATCGGCTTCAGGAGCCACATCAGTACCGGGTCAGGCCAACTGAAGAAGAAGCTCATCTACAAACAGATGCTTCAGTGCTCGATCCTACCCTTCCAGCGGCTAGAAATATGGCTGCAGAGTACTCTCTCTAGAGAGAGATGAGGCTGGCTAAGGGGGAAATCCTATTGAAGTGGAAGGATTTCCTAACAGTCGAGCAAGCTGTCCTGGAGTGGGCCAAATCAGATGATATTCTGGCACTCCTGCAACCTGATTTTGTAGCAAGAGTTCAAGAGCTCGAAGGATGCAGTGCTGCACAAGGAGCAAAGGATAAAGGAAAGGGTAAAGCTCTTGCAGAATCCGACTTTACAGAGCTGCCGATAAGAGCAGCAGTGGAGGACGCACAGGTCTTCCTTACCCCGGCTGCGGAGGCTGTAAGAAGGGGTGATGATGTCGCGTTTGCTCGAGAGCAAATCGACACCTTGGGAGTGGAGCAAGCTGAAGAAGCTATGCTGCAACAAGCGCTGCAACAAAGTATGAAGGAAACCAGGATACAGCACACTCCAAGGAGAATGCGGGGAGAAGGAAGTTCAAGCCAGCATCTGATGAACTCCCCTGCATACGATCAATTAGTTGAAGGTCTCTTCACGATCGTCTCTCTTGATCCTTTGGAGGAGGAGACTCAACTATTGGATTATGGTGATTTCCCAACTCGTGAAGATGAAGATGCTGCGTTTGCAGATTCTCAGGGGGAACCATCAGCCATAATCAGAGATGTCATCTCAGACATCTTTGAGATTGCAGATGAAGCATTTACGAAGGAAGTTGCAGAGGCGGTACTCCCTGCACTGGCCGCGACAGCTGTGTAGCAAGCGACCACCCTTCAAGAAGTAGCAGCAAAAGAATCAAGCAGGGTGGAAGCCGAGATTCTTGCAGCAGTGGAGCATACAGTGCTGAAAGCTGCGAACGCTGCAGGAAACCAAGCAGAGCTGCAAAAACCCATTCTTGCAGCAGAGTCTGTCGAAGTTTCAGGACCGACCGAGGAGACGGGGTCCTTGGAGAAGACCTCAGGGGAGGATGTTGTTCTGACAACACTCCCTGAGGGTGAGAAGACCTCATGTGGGGAGGTTGTTCAGACAGTACCCATTGAGGATATTGAAGTTGAAGCTGAGGTAACCCAAGTGCAGTTAGAGACACCTCTAGAGGAGGTTGATGCTGCAGCTGCTGCATGCTCTCAAGAACCCTCCAAGGTTACAGCAGCAGAGGTTACTGTGGAAGCTGAGGTCTCTCATGCCGACTTCGCAAGGATGATAAAGGAACGCAACATAGCTGTTCATAGACCAAAATCTGGCGGAGCAGATCCTGTTCAAATCTCATCCGGCGAAGAGGAGGCAGATGAGGAAAAAGAAGAAGAAGAGCACCCATCCTTAAGCTCTACAAGCTCTCAAACCAGCAACCATAAGGATGAGGTTGCTACTGAAGCTCAGAGGCAGGATGTAGCACCAGTATGTCAAGTTGTTATTCCATTTGTTGCATCCACTGCTGCCTCGACGAGAAGGAATTCAGGACTGACCCCTGATGAATCAATCAACCGAGTTGAAACTGCTGTTAGATACCTGCTGCATGCTCTCCAAGAGCATGAGTCTACCATGCCCAACAGTCTCAGGGTCACTGCCCAATTCCATGTTGAAACCATGACAGGTTTCAAGAAGGACTTGGAAGTACTGCCGAAGATGATCAAGAGGACTCTTAATGATCACTCCAACAAGTTGTACTGGGAACGGGTCAGGATGGAGAAGGAGCTAAAAGTTGAAGTTGCGCTAACACGCCAGGAGATCAGGGTGTGCAAGCATCATGCTGAGAGTGCCTCTGATAGACTAAACACTCACTCCACAATCCTAGAAACACTTCTGGATCGCGTATGTGATCAATCTCAAATAACCAGAAGTGTGGACGACTGTTTGGGGAACCTGAAGCTAATTGTGGGAGAACTGAGGGACATCATGGTCCGAGCTTTCCCACAACATGTTGATGCTCCAGCGGCCGCCCCAGAACCGACCCGTCGCCCACGTTCCAAGGTGGTCCCAGCTGCCCCTGCTCAGCCTTCGGTATTTGATGATGCTAAAAAGGGGGAAGTAGTAAAAGATAAATACAGGAGCACAGGGGCTGCTGCTGCTGAAAATGAAGAAGAAGATGATGACCAGCAACCTCTCAGCAGGAGGAGAAGAAGGTCTGGATCATCCGTTGCTGCTGACATCCCCTCTCCGAAGAAATGGAGAAGAGATGATGATGCTGGAGCTGGAGGTGCTGGTACAGCTGCTGGAAAAAGACCGGCTGCAGGCGCTGCACACAGCAGAGCTGCAAGCAAGGATGCAGTGCCTCCCTCCTATCATTCAAAGAGAACAGATGATAGACAGCAGCAAGGCTCAAGGAAGAGGATGAGCGGGGACGAGTCTGAGAGTCATAGGCGCCAAAGAGAAGAAGATGTAGATCCTAATGCCTGGATTCAAAGACTCGGTGTAATTGGTGAAAGAAGAATAATTCCAGATCACTTCTACCAATTTCCTCCTCAAAAAATTCCTCGCCTTCATACAGAAAATATCTCTGCTGAAGTGTCCGTCATGATGGATCAAAGGCCTGAAGGAGAAAACATGGCTTGGAGATTCGACATCTTCAAGGAAATCAGACTGTCTTATGACAGGAATCCATTATTTGAGGCGATCACTATTTTCAAATGATCAGAGTACCTCAGACACTTCAGAGAACTATGCAGAAAAGGCAAATTCAGCAGGTATCAGACTTGCAAGACTGCATTAAGGAGATATGAACAGCTCGCTCGGGAAGGAGGCCTTGAAATTCAAGAATTTTACATCAACCGAGTAAAGGAAGGGCTGATTGTACCATTCTGTGAGGACTTCTGGCTTAGGTGGATTCAAATTCCTGTGATCATGCACAAGCTGGAAGAGTCTTATCAAGAGTCCATCAGGGACTGGTGGAAAGGATCAAGAGGAAGGGAAGGCCTTGAAAGATTTGCTGAAAGAAGACCCGAAGAACCGCCAAGTAAAAGGTCCCTGTTTCAGTAAATTATATATACCCTCTTGTGATCCATGCTGTAAATTTTCTACCTTGTAAAAATTTCTCTCTGTCAATGAAGAAATTTTTCTTTCTGTTCTAACCAAGTTCAATTCTTATGAACTCATGCATGCTGTTTACGTTTTCCTGTTAATTTATGATGAAAGGAATAGCATGATGCATCTCTGATGAATCCAGGATTAGATTTAATTTTATTAAGTTGTTCAAGCATGTAATCCTGATTATCCATATGAGTTAATGTAAAATAAAACTTCTTCATGAACGAAATAATGTGAAGGTTTTGTCATCATAAAAAAAGGGGAAATTGTTGCGATTTCAATGTTTAGATTTTGATGAGACAAACCAAATATGTAATAGGAAGTTTTAAGTACCCCATTTTTCACATTGTTTAAGTGAATAAATAGACTAGAATTGAGTCTTGTGTTAAGTGTTAAAATGGAGGATGAAAAAGGATAAAGCTGCATCTAAGCTTTAAGGGAAGTTATCGCTGCAAGAAGGCAGGATACAGTATCGCTGCAAGAAGATAAGGATACAGCATAGCTGGTTGAAAGAAGATACAGCAACAGTTCAACGAGTCAAATCTTCTATACAGCAAAGTAAGGAAGAACGGCGTGCAGCAACGCTGCAAGAAAAAGATACAGGAGTACTGCTAAAAAGAAGTTACAGCAGCATAGCCAGAAGATACTGCAACCAGGTTTAAGTTTCCGTAGCACTGAAAGAAAGTATCAGCTGCACGAAGACCTAGGATACAGCGCAGAACTTACAGTACAGTTGAGTCATACAGCGCCAACTACAAAACGAAGTATCCTGCAAATCCTAAAAAGGATAAATGCAGTACGAGGAATGGAGATTCAAGCAAGAATAAATAGAGCCATTCAAGAAAAGGTCAAAGTAGCAGACACAGAGCCAATAAGAAGATGCCACATGGACTGACGCGCTGAAAAAAGCTGCGAGCCGCAACTGCCGCATTAAATGCTCCGAAAGAGAAAGTCAAGTCGCATTAAATGCGAACCATACTTTGGTCAGACTACTTCAAATTCAAAAGAGGGATGTCTCCTTCAACGGACATCTTCTCCTACAAGTATAAATAGAGGTTGAAGAGTATTGAAACTGTTACTGTTACTGAAACTATTACTGAGACCTAAAAGTCCTTTGCGAAATATTCTAAACTTACAAGATTCAAGCAAGTTCAAGCTTACAATCAGTATCAGTCACTCAACCTACCGAAGTGAAGCAAGTTCAAGCTGAAAGGTTCCTTACGGATTCAGAAGCTCACTTCGAAGCACAAGTTGAAGAAAAACATTTTATCATTTTAACCTTATTGCTGTGTGCTTAGGTTGTTTTAGTGGTGTCAAGCAGTTCATAGGAGAGATCCTTGTTGTTTGTTTAGTTATCTAGAGTTAGGCAGCTTCCCTGTGTGGGAGTGTGGAACCCTGTGTGGGTTAGCCTTTGAAGTTTGCAGTTGCTGTGTGTACGCTGGACTTCAGTAGGTGGTTTCTTTGTAAAGTTGATAGATTGTTAGGAGGGTCCTGTAAATCAATCTTGTTTAACAAAGTTCCTGCTCGAGGGGCAGTAGAGTGGACGTAGAAGGATTACACCACCTTCGAACCACTATAAGTCATAAGTGTTTATTGCTTTATTTATCTGTGTGCTTATCTTCTGCATTATTATTTGTCTCTTATCATAAAACGTTTTGAAAGAAGCATTTTGAGAAAAACAGTCTTGCGTTTAAAAAGTTTATTTTCGCTGCGTATAAAACTCCAGGTTACAGCGTACAGTACTGTTTCCTAGCGCTGCAAGCAGTAACCATCTAACGCTGCAAGCTCAAGTAACTTGCAGTGCTGAACGGTTGTTTTAAAGATTTTAAAAATCGACCAAGGTTCATTCACCCCCTCTGAATCTCGGACACCACTTGGGACCAACACATAAGAAATTTGAGAAAACTGGTTTAATCTTAAAAATGGAATTTGAAATGCAAATTTTGGGTAAAACCAAATATTAAGTATCTCGTTGAAGGAATTTTCATATAACGGTCAACCTACTTGAAAAATATTTTAGAAAGATTCAACGTAGATAAGTCTCGTCCACTAAGTATACCAATGGTTGTTCAATCTTTTAAAATTGATAAGGACTCATTTAGATCTAAAGAAGATATTGATGATATACTAGGACCTTAATTTTATTACTTAAGTGCAATTGGTGCATTGTTTTATCTTGTAAATTGCACTAAATCTGACTTTGATAAAGTAAATCTACTAGTGAAGATTAATGTTTCTCCTACAAGGAGTCGTTGGAATGATATTCATCATGTATTTTGGTATCTTTAATGTTCCTAAGATTTTGGTTTAGTTTACTTATAAATGAAAATATGTCATTAATTGATGGGTTACTTGGATGTTGGTTATATTAGTATCCCATAATGTCAGATTCTAAATTGGTTATGTTTTTCTCTCTAGTGATATTGCAACACCATGGAAGTCTATTAAACAATTTATGGTTACCACTTCCTCAAACCACTCAAAAATTATTATTTTATATGAGATCTCACAAGAATGTGTATGACTAAAATCTTCAATAAAATACATTAGTAAGTCAAGTGGTATTACCAAAGATGATGTATCCCTCAACATCCTTTATGAGGATAATACAACTTGTGTTGCACAAAAGAGTAGTGAGTATGTTAAAGAAAATTTAACCAAGCACAGAAGGAAATTTAACCAAATACATAACTCCTAAGTTCTTTTACCCCTTTTTTAATAAGTTTGTAGGAGTGGACGGTAAGGAAAACAATAAGAACTACAAAATTTGCATGATCCGTGTTCGAACTCTAGTCATCACAATTTGCACCTTTATAAAGGTGGAATACCACTTAAACTACAAGATTCATGGTATATATTCATCTACTATTAGAATCTTACAGATTTGTTCACTAATATATTCATGGTATTGGAATGTAGGCTTGGAAGATTGTTGTCTTCAGGGGTAGCAATAACTTCAATACAACCCTCAAGGTTGGATCCTGAAGACCAGTGCTTGTACTCTTTTTCCTTAACTAATTTTTTTCTCATTGAGTTTTCTTACTTAAAGGTTTTTAACGAGATAGTTAGTGCAATACATAATAACATATATGACATGTACTGTTTTTTCGTCTAATTTATTTCTGAATGAATTTTTCTAACAAGTTTTTAATGAGACATGTATAATAAAGCATAATGTGCAAAGGAAGTGTTATTAATATATAATATTTATGGACGTTACTTCCATTTTAAATATGACTTTTGGCTTTTCATCTTGAAGACCTTTAAATTCAATATTCTTGTATGTATATATATTTGTATTCAATAAAACGATGAGAAGAACGAAACTACTACATTTTAGTTTGTCTTCCATTTATCTTGTTTATTCTCTTATATTCAAATTTTTATCCAAGAAAGACAATGAGTTTGTGGTTTGATATTTTACAACAAAATCCACTATCAAATTCAAAATTTGACAGTCGTCAATTAAGGGTGGAAGTTAACTTTATTACATCTACCCTATGTATAAATTTTGAATATTTTGAGAAATTAAGGATAGAAACGTGTTTTCATATATCATTACTGACACTATGTCATGATTTTCACCTGCTTTCAATAGCTACCAGGATACTAATGAAATATATATATATATATATATATGAAAAATATAAAATTATATTACCCATGCAATTTCACTTATATTTACCCTCTTTTTCGTTTATTTAACTTGCTCCACAAAGTTATATTACAGCACCACCTTAATTAGGTGGTGTGGCCATCTGCTGTCATATGATTCATATTACAAAATAAAATAGATTATATACATTATAAATCATATTATTTTTTTATTTTTATTATCTTTATATATATATATATATAAGTAAGACTATTTAGGACACATGTCATTTATACAATTGTTGGATATTAAATGCTCTTATCAATATTGATGTTACTAACTAAATAAGTAAAAGACCTAAATATTAAAAGAGATATTTTATTCATTTGAAAATTCTTACTAAAATACAGATTAAAAAAGGTTTAAAATAGTGAATAGATGTTTTATTGACATTTTATTTAATAAGTTTAATTGATAATTTTCTCAATACAAACCATAAAAAAATTGTATAATAATAATAATAATAATAATAATAATAATAATAATAATAATAATAATTGATAATTGATAATTGATTATTATTATTATTATTATTATTATTATTATTATTATTATTATTATTATTATTATTATTATTATTATTATTATTAGAATAACCACGTGTGAGATGGCAAGCCCACACTTTTTCATATTAATTTTTTTTTTTTACAAATTAAATCTATAATATATGTGTGTGAATAACCACATTTGCCACAGGCAAACCTATACTTTTTTCATACTAATATCTTTTTTTTTTTACAAATTAAAATCTTCAATATATAAGTATTATTTTAAAGCTAACTAAGATAGCTAATTAATTGTATTAAATTTCATGCTGCTAATAAAAATTACTAAATAATATAAGAATTTTATCTAAACTTGTTAAAACAACACATGGTAGACTTCAAATATAGAAACCATTTTATATAAATTTAGAGAAAAATATAAATAAATAAAAAGAAAAAACAAAAATAAAAGTAGGTAAATTAAAAAGGATGATTCTAACTTCCAATCCTTCTAAACGTATTAATTAATGTAATTTAATAGTTTTTACAAATATGTATTTTAAAATAAACTATGAAATTTTCAGGGAAATTTTGATTTTTTTAATCATTTAATTAAAAATAAAATTTAATGATTCTAAATCTTGACTATAAAATCAAACTGAAACATTGGTGAGATGGTTGAATAATATAATAGACAACAATACATATTTCTTTTAAAATAATAAGTCAAAAAAATTGTTTTCCTTTACAAATGTAACATATGTTTAAACAATTAAATAATATATAATCAGATTGTGCTATATTTAATGATAAATTAAACTGTGTGTATTGCATAAAACCATTATTATATTTTTTTCTTAAATATAAAATAATTAAATGTTTTATATTTTACAAACTTTAATATAATATTTTTAAACCCGTGTATTACACGACCCTATGCTAGTATATATATAAAAGTAAGATCATTAGAAACATTTGTCAATCCTACAATTTTCTCATATTAATTTCTTTAATAAATTTAATCTATTTAAAGTTAATTAATATGACTATTTAATGATAAAAAAATTTAATGTTGATAATATACATTATTAAATAATATAGAAATTTTAACAAAATTTACTAAAATAACACATGCTAGAGTAGACTTCACACATATATAGATATAATTTATAATTTTGAAATTTGGCTAATTTAAATTTTGTAGAAAAAAATATGAATAAATAAATAACTAAAATGAATGTGGGTTGATTAAATATGATTAATTATTCAAACTTTTCAAATTTATTGATTACTAAAATTGAATAGTTTTTTGCAAATATGTGTTTTTTAAAATAAAAAAAAACTATGTAATTTATTTGAGAAATTTTGTCTTTCATTTTTTTTATCATTTGATTGAAAAGAAATTTTGAGGGTTTTGAATATTATACTCAATATATCAATATATATTTTTCTAAATATTAATAAATAGAAACCTATTTATGTTATGTTCTTTTACTAATGCATCATAAATTTCAACAATTGGATAATTCAGAATCTGTTATATTTAAATGCTAAATTATATGATGCATGTTGTATAAATAATAAATATATTTTCTTATATGAAGAATAATTTTTTTATTTTACTAAGTTTAATTTAATTTTTTTTTAATAATCTTGTGTATTACATGAATTCTATATTATTTGTTATTATACATAAGCATAACTATTATCCTATCTATTCTGGACACACGTTAATGTGTTCACAATTGATATGTCGAAAATCTAATAAAATCATTAAATTCAAATTACAATATTTAGAGGGGTGTGATCTTTACACATCAACAGTTGACATTTTAAGGCATGCCCATAATGGTAGGGGAGCAATATTTTATACATAAGACCATTTAATTTGTAACGCCCCAATTCTTTTTAAGGTAAATTTTAAGCCGAGACGTTACTCACTTATAAAATTCACTCTTTCAATAAAATAAAGATAAAATAAAATCAAGAATAATTATAAAATATACATTTACTAAATTCATGAAATTAATCATTTTAAATAAAAGGTTCTGCTCATCGGCTACCAGCATACACCGCTCGCCTTCCACGCCATAAAATCCTTAAACTGAAAACATTTTTAAAATAGGGGTGAGTGACAAAAGTACACTCAGTGGGGTGGGAAAACTCGGGATGACATAAAATAATTTTAAAGGATTTTACACACACAGGCCAAAACACCATTTTATCACATAAAACAGATTTTCGTAAAACGTTTGTCTTTTAATAAAAACCGTAGAAAATAGATCATTTCAATCACGTGACTTAAATCATTTTATAATATAAGCATCCATCTCAAATCAATCATCCTTCACATTCAAACATATCACTTTCATTATCACATTTACGGTTTTTAGACGTCTTGCAAACATATGCGGGTCTTAGCCGCCCTGGAAACATATAATCCATCATTCATATTCAAAAGACACTTTTTACATAATTTACGGTGCTTAGCCGCCATGAAAGTATTTTATGGTTCTTAGCCGCCATGAAAACATTTTTACAGGTCTTAGCCGTCTTGGAAACATATGCGGGTCTTAGCCGCCCTGAAAACATATGCGGGTCTTAGCCGCCCTGGTACGGTGATCAGTCGTCATATACGGGTCTTAGCCGTCTTGCATACGCATACACATACACACATAATTACTTCACACATACACATATCAAACATACACCTCAAAGCACATTAATTTAACATAACACTTAGTTGCAGTTCTCAACTGTCATGGAAACACATATTATTTGCACATATGCAAATCTTAACTTCACATCATTCTTCACATTTGCATTCATAGTAAAACATTCACAATCCATCACGTGCTTTAAATCATTCATCAATCACATTTTCATCTAATAGCACTTTATTCACATAACACGTATATCAACCTCACATCAATCAAGTAAAAGATTTCATATTTTAAATACTTTGAAAGAATATAAATACCGTATTAAGAATTTACCCCCACCTCAAGAAACTGAAGCTTATATTCATAAGTTGTTGATCATATTCCTCTTTCCTTATTTCCTACATCGAACATAAAAAAATATGTCTTAGTACTTGGTCTAACTATAATTTCTTTAGTTAAGGTCATTAGTAATTAAAATATGTTATTTAAGATTTTCTTTGATAAGTTGGAACAGGTTTGTGACGATGTTGTGATTAAAAGAATAAAATAAATGATTTTAAAGTAAATATAGGATTTAAATGGAATTATAATGAAAATGTATTTATTAAAATATTAGAAAACTCAATTAGACTTTTATTAGATCTTGAAAGACTTAGCTTAGTTCCAGGAGAATTAAATTATAAGATTATGATTTGGTTTAAATATTGAAGACTTGAAAATAATTCTAAAATAAGTAAATTATAAAGATTTAGCTTAATTTAATTCTTAAGGACCTTTAAAATAATCTTAGAAAATCTAATTATATAATTTACGATTTAACTTAGATATTAAGAAATTTGAATATATTCATAATTATAGCATATTTAGATTAACTATAAAGTTTAATTTATAAAATGAATTCAATTAACTAAAATTATAAATTAATTTAGGAATATATTTAATTGCATTATATGTTTAGTTAATTCCTATATAAGAGTATTAAAGTTAATATTTAATTTGATATTCATGTTGGCACTTGACTTTGGGAAATTTACTTGTAAAGTTCCTAATTATTTAAGATCATTAGATCATTTTTAACAATATGGAGGATTTAATTGTATATTTAATATTTATAATTAGGTTTTTGGTTCATTAATTAAATTATGAGGATCAAGTTACAACGTCTATAATTATATTTAGGATAAAATGTCATTTAAATTAATAGAGATGGTAATTAATATTTTTAATGTTATATTACGACCTAATTCACTTGTTTGGGTCAAGAAATAATATTAATGACTTATACGGTCCATTTCGCAAACCTAATTAATTATGAGATAAAATCTATAAATTCAGCAAGTTTTAGGGATCGTTTTAGCAATATAAAGAAATTCTAAAAGAAATACTTATTATTATTAATCTATAAGTTACATAATGTAGTTTTATTAAAATTCAGGGGTATTATATCATTATTTATAATTTATGATACTTAACATAATTTCATAGACTTAAGGGTAAAATTTATAATATCTCTAAAATTAATTTATATCCTAATTCATTAATTTAGATCTAATTCATTATTTCATATATATATATATATATATATATATATATATATATATATATTAATTCTCGAAAGCAATATCTGTAATATCTAAAGTCTGTTTCTATAATTCCAACTAATTATGGGTAATAATATACAATCTCAACAATTCTAATATGCCATAACTAATATCATTGAATTTTAGGGTACATAATGTAATTTCAGTAAAATTTGGGGGTCCGATATCATTAATTATAATTTAGGGTGCTTAAAACATATTTTCATAAACTTAAAGGGTATAAAATGTAATATTTATAACTATTGTGGTTTTAATTGTCATTATTCATAAATTATATGTCTTATAGCATATTTCATAAAATTTAAGGGTTGATTTGTTAATTATCCTAAAGTTATGGTTTTGTAATTAGGTCCTCCAATTATATCAAATCTACAAAAGAAAACCCTTACCCCAACCCAAACTCTAGCCACCATTTCTGCCGCCCTTCGCCGCTGCCGGCGACTTCCACACCCGCATCCCAGCCCCTGCCGCCTCTGCCTTCTCAGCCGCCTTCCACCTCGACCGTCTGCCACCACTTCCAGCCACTGTCCTGGCTCCACCACTTCCAGCCACTGTCCTGTTACAGGACCGGCCGAGGAGACGGGGTCCGTTGAGAAGACCTCTGTGGAGGATGTTGTTTTGACAACACTCCCTGAGGATAAGAAGACCTCAGGTGGGGAGGTTGTTCAGACAGTACCCACTGAGGATGCTGGAGCTGAAGCTGAGGTAATCCCAGTGCAGCTAGAGACACCTCGAGAGGAGGTTGATGCTGCAGCTGCTGCTCGCTCTCAAGAACCTTCCAAGGTTACAGCAGCAGAGGTTACTGTGGACGCAAACATGACTCATGCCGAATTCGCAAGGATAATAAAGGCACGCAACATAGCTGTTCATGGGCCAAAATCTGGCGGAGCAGCTCCTGTTCAAGTCTCATCCGGCGAAGAGGAGGCAGATGAGGAAGAAGAAGAAGAAGAAGAAGAAGAAGAACACCCATCCTCAAGCTCTACAAGCTCTCATGCCAGCAAACATGAGGATGAGGTTGCTTCTGAAGTTCCGAGGCAGGATGCAGCACCAGTATGTCAAGATGTTATTCCATTTGCTGCATCCGCTGCTGCCTCGACAAGAAGGAATTCGGGGCTGACTCCTGATGAATCTATCAACAGAGTCGAGACCGCTGTTAGACACCTGCTGTATGCTCTCCAGGAGCATGAGTCTATCATGCGCAACAGTCTCAGGGTCACTGCCCAATTCCATGCTGAAACCATGACAGGTTTCAAGAAGGACCTTGAGGTGCTGCCTGATATGATCAAATCAAATCTCGCTGAACATTCAAACAGGCTGTACCACGATCGGGTCAGGATGGAGAAGGAGTTGAAGATCGAAGCTCTTCTGACGCGCCAAGAGGTCAGGCAATGCGTGCAGCATGCTGAAAATGCCTCAACAAGACTCAACTCTCACTCCAAAGTCCTGGAAACACTTCTGGATCGTGTCTACGATCAATCTCAGAGAACCAGAAGTATGTACGACCGGTTGGGGAATCTGGAGCTGATAGTAGGAGAATTGGGGGACATCATGCTCCGTGCTTTCCCTCAGCATGTTAATGCTCCAGAGCCCGCCCCTGAACCGACCCGACGCCCGCGATCAAGGGCGGTCCCAGCTACCCCTGCTCAGCCCCCGGCTTTTGATGATGCCAAAAAGGGGGAAGGATTTGATGATAGATACAAGAGCAAAGGGGCTGCTGAATCTGAAGAAGAAGAAGATGATGACCAGCAACCTCTCAGCAGGAGGAGAAGAAGGTCTGGATCATCTGCTGCTGCTGATATCCCTTGTCCGAAAAGATGGAGAAGAGATGATGATGGAGCTAGTGAAGCCGGTGCAGCTGCTGGAAGAAGATCGGCTGCAGGTTCTACACACAGCAGAGCTGCAAGTAAGGATGCAGCACCCCCCATCTATCATCATAAGAGAAGGGATGATAGCCAGCAGCAAAGCTCAAGGAAGAGGACGAGCGGGAACGAGTCTGAGAATCAAAGGCGCCAGAATGAAAAAGCCACAGATCCTAACGCCTAGATTCAAAGACTCGGAGTAATTGGTGAAAGAAAAATCTTTCCAAATAACTTCTACCAATTTCCTCCTCAAGAAATTCCTCGCCTTTACACTGAGAACATCTCTGCTGAAGTGTCCGTGTTGATGGATCAAAGGCCTGAAGGAGAGAACATGGCTTGGAGATTTGACATCTTCAAAAAAGTCAGACTGCCTTTTGATCGGAATCCAACATTTGAGGCGATCACTATCTTCAAACGATCAGAGTACCTCAGACACTTCAGAGAACTATGCAGGAAAGGCAAATTCAGCAGGTATCATACTTGCAAGACTGCATTGAGAAGGTATGAACAGCTCGTTCGGGAAGGAAGCCTTGATATTCAACAGCTATACATTGACCGAGTAAATGAAGGGCTGATTGTACCTTTCTGTGAGGACTTCTGGCTGAGATGGATTCAAGTTCCCGTGATCAGACACAAGTTGGAAGAGTCATACCAAGAGTCCATCAAGGACTGATGGAAAGGATCAAGAGGAAGGGAAGGCCTTGAAAGGTTTGCAGGAAGAAGATCAGACGAACCAACAAGCAAAAGGTCTCTATTTTACTAAGCTGTATTTATATACCCTCTTGTGATCCTTATTGTACTTTTGCTAAGTTGTAAAAATTTCTCTCTGTTAATGAAGAAATTTTTCCCTCTGTTTTATCCAAGTTCAACTCTTATGAACTCATGCATGCTGTTTATGTTTTCCTGTTTATGATGAAAGGAATAGCATGATGCATCACTGATGAATCCAGGATTAGATTTAATTGTTCAAAGCGGTGCAAGCATGTAATCTGGATAAACCATATGAGTTAATGTAAATGAAACTTCTTCATGAACGAAATATTGTAAAGGTTTTGTCATCATCAAAAAGGGGGAAATTGTTGGGATTTCAATGTTTAGATTTTGATGAGACAAACCAAATATGTAATAGGAAGTTTTGAGTATCCCATTTTCATAATGTTTAAGTGAATAAATAAACTAGAATTGAGTCTTGTGTCGAGTATTGAAATGGAGGTTAAAAGAGGATAAAGCTGCATCTAAGCCTTAAGGGAAGATATCGCTGCAAGAAGGCAGAATACAGTATCGCTATAGGAAGGCAGGATACAGCATAACTGGAAAAAGGAAGGAATAGCAAAGTATAAATAAGGCTATACTTCGATACAGCAAAGTAAGAAAGAACGGCGTGCAGCAACGCTGCAAGAAAAGGATACAGGAGTACTGCTAGAAAGAAGTTACAGCAGCACTGCTAGAAAGAAGTTACAGCAGCACTGCCAGAAGATACTGCAACCAGGTCTAAAATACAGCAGCACTGAAAGAAAATATCAGCTGCACAAGGACCAAGGATACAGCGCAGACTCACAAGTCAGTTAAGTAATACAGCGCCAACTACAAGACAAAATATCCTGCAAATCCTAGGAAGGATAAATGCAGTACGAGGAACGGAGATTCAAGCAAGAATAAAAGAGCCGTTCAAGAAAAAATCAAAGTAGCAGACACGGAGCCTATAAGAAGATGCCACATGGACTGACGCGCTGCAGAAAGCTGCGAGCCGCAACTGCCGCATTAAATGCTCCGAAAGGAAAAGTCAAGTCGCATTAAATGCAAACCATACTTTGGCCAGGCTACTTCAAATTCAAAAGAGGGATGTCTCCTTCAACGGACATCTTCTCCTACAAGTATAAATAGAGGTCGAGGAGAACTGAAGCTGGTTACTGTCACTGTTACTAAGAACAAAAATCCATACGCGAAAGTTTCAAGCTTACAAATTTCAAGCATTCAAGCCAACAGTTTTAGTCACTCAACCTATCGAAGTGAAGCAAGTTCAAGCTGAAAGTTTCCCTACGGATTCAGAAGCTCACTTCGAAGCACAAGTTGAAGAAAACCTTTTTATCCTTTTAACCTTGTTGTTGTGTGCTTAGGTTGTTTTAGTGGTATCGAGCAGTTGATAGGAGAAATCCTTGCTGTTTGTTTAGTTGTCTAAGTGTTAGGCAGCTTCCCTGTGTGGGAGTGTAGAACCCTGTGTGGGTTAGCCTTTGAAGTTTGAAGTTGTTGTGTGTACGCTGGACTTCAGTAGGTGATTTGTTTTGTAAAGTTGATAGATTGTTAGGAGAGTCCTGTAAATCAATCTTGCTTAACAAAGTTCCTGCTCGAGGAGCAGTAGAGTGGACGTAGAAGGATTACACCACCTTCGAACCACTATAAGCCATAAGTGTTTTTAATTGCTTTATTTATCTGTGCGTTTATCTTTTGCATTATTATCTGTCTCTCATCTTAAAACGTTTTGAAAGAAGCATTCTTGAGAAAAACAGCCTTGTGTTTAAAAGTTAATTTCCGCTGCGTATAAAACTCCAGGTTACAGCGTGCAGCACTGCATCTTAGCGCTGTAAGCAGTGACCTTCTATCGCTGCAAGTTCAAGTAACTTGCAGTGCAGAACGGTTGTTTTAAAAGATTTTGAAAATCGACCAAGGTTCATTCACCCCCCCTCTGAACCTCGGACACCACTTGGGACCAACAAGTGGTATCAGAGCAATTTGGGTTAAAAGCCAACCTATCTGGTCGCCTACCCAGATCCACCTTTGTCTCGCTGTTTTCTTTGCATTAAAATCATTTTTAAAGCATATCATGGATGTCTCCAATCACAAGTTACCTATGGATTCCTCGCTGCAGGCACACCTTTCTGCCATGAACGATGAGATGTGGACAGTCATAACTGAAGGACCGTTAATTCCCATGAAGGTGAATCCAATGTATGGAAGAGACCATGCAGAAGGAGAGCAGCCACCACCAAACTTCCTGACCAAACCATGTCAAGAGTGAGGTAACGAAGACAGGAAGAGAGTCAACCTGGATAATGTGGCAAAGAACGCTCTATATATTACTTTGGATAAAAGCACTTTTAGCAAAGTTAAAACTTGCTCAACATCCAAAGAAATATGGGAAAAGCTGGAACAAATTTGTGAAGGAACTGAGCTCACAAAAGACAACAAAATCTCCAATGCTACCCAACTATTCGAGCTCTTCGAAATGAAGAATGAAGAGACTCTTGAGCAACTAGATTTGAGATTCACATCCATAGTGAATGAACTAGAAGCTCTGGGCAAACATTACACACAAAAAGAAAAGAACATGAAGGTGTTGAGAGCCCTACCAGCGGAGTGGGATAGCAAGACCACTGCCATGAGAGTGTCTATGGACATGAAGTCCATGAGCACATTTGACCTATTCTCCGACTTGAAAGCATTCGAGTATGACATCAATAGAAGGAGAAAAGAGTAGAGGAGTCAATCTCCAAAGTTACAGCGCTAACCGCCAGAGGAATCAAGGATACAGCAACCGCCAGTTGCAGTAAACAGAGTGAGGATACAGCAGAAGTTGCTGAAGATGATATGGCGCTCTTACTAAAGAAATTCAGGAGATTCATTAAGAGCAACAACAATAGCAGCAACACCAACCTCAACAAAAAGAATGACTTCAGAAGAAGTCATCCAACCCCTCAAGTATCTTTTTCTTCACAGTTAAATACAGGGAATATTGACTTATGCTATAATTACAGGAAGCCTGGACACTACGCAAGGAACTGTCCTTATCCAACTGTGCACAAGTATCCTGAAGGAGAAAGAGAACAGAGGAGAGATAAAAGAAAAGAGGAAAGACACAAGCTTCGAGCTCTCATAGGAGAGATGGAGAAAGCCAAGGATGCAGTAGTTCCGAAGGAAGTACTGAAAGCTGCAGAATCCTCTGACAGCGATGCTGAAACCTCATCCTCTGACGAAGAAGCACTCATATGCCTGATGGCTAGAGATGGCGAGGACAGCGAAGAAGATGAGATAATCTACTAACCGCTGCCCATACAAGTTGATGAGGAGCTGAACATGATCCACTCCTTGAAAAGGATCATGAGTGATTTCGAGCAGATCAACTCAATTCATGAGGAACTGAAGGTTGAAAATGAGAACCTTAGAATCGATAATGAGATCCTCAAGAGCAAAAACATCGACATTGCCAAAATGCTCGCTGCACGAGAGTCTGATAACTCAAAGTGTAGTAAGCTGTAACAAGAGATCTCTAGATTGAATCTACTGATCACCGAGCTAAAATCTGAGAAGGAGACCTTGCAGTCCAAGATGAGCACGTTCACCAAATCCTCAAAGGACGCAAGAGATTGCATAAACCGTGTCAGAGATCCTTTTGAGATATCAGGCATAGGTTACAGCAATCAAGGCTCTCAGAATACAGCAAGTACATCCAAAGCTGTAAATTTTGTTCAAGCTAAAACTCCAATGGAGAAAGAGTTACTTTGTGACTCTGAAAAGATCGAGAACAAAACAGCAATGACGGATAAGGGGAAGAGACCCCAATGCTCAACTGCATGGAGTAAGCCTGCATCTAAGAATTGGCTGCAGCAGAAGCCATCTGCTGCATGCAGTAAAAGAATGCAGCAACCAACAAAGTTGCAGCATAGAAGAAACTTTCCCACCTATACTAAGACCTACATGTCTAAACCTCAAGGAGGATATACTCCAGGGAAGTATGGTGGAAGATCACACTACGAGGGTGTTGATAACACACATGTTGGTTATGCACACACTTTTAACAAGCAGTCTGTCAAGACAACTGCATACAGCATGAGAACCAACAAATCTTACAGTAAAATAATTACTGTTAAGAAAGTTTGGGTTCCCAAAGTAACTAACCCTAAAGGACCCGTACAGATATGAGTACCTAAATCTGTTTGAAATTGTTACAGGTTACGGTGCCAGGATGCAGTAGTGATGTATGGTATATCGACAGCGGCTGCTCAAGGCACATGACAGGCAGTAAAGAAACGTTGAAAGACTTCCAAGAATGCAAAGGACCTAAGGTCATATTTGGTGATGATTCCAAAGGAAGCACAAAAGAAAGCGGATGCCTAGTCAAGGGGAACATAAAGATCATGGATGTATCCTACGTAAAGGGGCTTAGATATAATCTTCTAAGCATCAGTCAATTTTGTGACAAAGGATACACAGTGGAATTTAACCTCAACAAATGCTTAATCAAAGACAGCACCACAAATGAAGTAAAGCTTACAGGAACAAGAAGAGGAAATATCTACCTAGCAGATTGGAATTCCTCCACTCAATCAACATGCTTCATTGTGAAAAGTCCACCAGAGCTGAGCTGGCTATGGCACAAATGATTAAGTCACCTGAACTTCAAGACTATCAACAAGCTAGCAAGGAAAGGCCTCGTGAGAGGATTACCAGATGTAGCTTACAAAAAGGAGAATGTCTGTGGAGCGTGTCAAAAAGAAAAGCAAGTTAAGAGCTCTTTCAAGGATAAGATTCAGAAATTATCTCACAGGATTTTAGATCTTCTACACATGGACCTTTTTGGACCAGTAGAACCAGTAAGCTTGAGCGGGAAGAAGTACTCCCTAGTAGTAGTGGATGACTACTCCAGATACACATGGATGATCTTTCTTGCAAAGAAGTCAGAAACTCAAGAAAAGTTACCTGGTCTCATGAAGAAAATTCAGAATGAAAAGAGCTTGAGTATAGTAAAGATAAGATCAGACAGAGGAACTGAGTTCACAAATAAGTTTATAGAAAAATTCTATTCTGACAATGGTATTCGTCATGAATACTCTGCTGCAAGAACACCGCAACAAAACGGGGTTGCTGAAAGAAGGAATAGAACCCTCAAGAAAGCAGCAAGAACGATGATAGCAGAAGCAGAGATACCCAAGAGGTTTTGGGCTGAAGCAACCAACACTGCATGCTACACGCAGAACAGATGTCTAATTATCAAGGATCTTGACAAGACGCCTTATGAAATATGGAACGGTCATACACCAAATATCTCTTATCTGCACATCTTTGGATGCAGGTGTTACGTTCTCAACAATGGAAAGGAACATCTGAAAACTTTCGATGCTAAATCAGACGAAGGAGTATATCTAGGATACTCTGCTGTAAGTAGAGCTTTCGGGGTGTTTAATAAGAGAACCCTGGTGGTAGAAGAATCTGTACATGTGGTGTTTGATGAACCACATTGTGACATAAAGAAGCTGGAAATACCACCTGAAGAGACCACCCTAGAAAAGAGAATGTTGTACCATACATAGAAGGAGTTCTGCCTACAGGAGAAGAAAAAGAAGAAGAAGCTGCAATCTTGGATGTAGCAGACATTCTTACAGCAGCAGAACCTCCTGCATTACAGCAACATGATGAGCAAAATACACCAACTCATGTCTTTGAGTCTGATAGGACATGGCTTAGAAACCATCCAAGAGATCTCATTATAGAAGATCCATCCATTGGTGTAAGGACAAGGAGATCCATACCACATGAAGCAATGTTCGCGTGCTTCATATCACAATCAGAGCCTAAAAATGTTGAAGAGGCACTGCAAGATAACAACTGGGTGCAGGCCATGCAAGAAGAATTGAACGGATTTGAAAGAAATCAAGTATGGCTAACAGTCGCAAGACCAACTCATCAAGGTGTAATTGGAACAAAGTGGGTGTTCAAAAACAAGCTAGATGAATCGGGAGTCGTTGTAAGAAACAAAGCAAGATTAGTTGCTAAAGGATACTGTCAGGAAGAAGAAATTGATTTTGATGAGACTTTTGCACCAGTGGTAAGGCTAGAAGCGATAAGAATTTTCTTAGCCTATGCAGCACATATGAATTTCAACGTCTATCAAATGGATGTTAAAAGCGCATTCCTGAATGGTCTCCTTACAGAGGAAGTATATGTTGAACAACCTCCTGGTTTCGAGGATCAAGCAGAAGAGAAGGTGTTTCGGTTACAAAAAGCCCTATATGGACTTAAGCAAGCACCAAGAGCTTGGTATGACACCTTATCTCTCTATCTTCTGAAAAATGGCTTTCAGAAAGGAATAATCGACAAAATGCTGTTTAGGATACAGGACAGAGAAAGTGTACTTCTTGTACAAATTTATGTGGATGACATTATCTTCGGATCCACAAACAAAGAGCTATGTGAGAAATTCTCCAACCTGATGCAGTCAAAGTTCGAGATGAGTATGATGAGAGAATTAAGCTTCTTTCTCAGACTGCAAGTAAAACAGCTACCTACAGGAACCTTCATCAACCAAGTCAAGTATACGAAGGAGCTTATCAAGAAATTTGGCATGGAAAATGGAGCAGCAACGTCCGTTCCCATGTCCACATCCATAAGTCTTGACAAAGATGAAGATGGTAAAGATGTAGACATTACCAAGTACAGACGCCTCATTGGATCGTTGCTGTATCTCACAGCAAGTAGGCCAGATATTATGTTTGCAGTAGGAGTATGTGCTAGATTCCAAGTAGCACCGAAGGAATCACACCTTTTAGCAGTAAAAAGGGTAATTAAGTATCTTAAAGGAACTCAAAAAGTCGGCCTATGGTATCCTAAGGAAGGAGGATTCAAGCTTAAAGGCTACTCCGACTCAGACTATGCAGGCTGCAAGATTGATAGAAAGAGTACGAGTGGGACGTGTCAATTTCTGGGAAATAGACTTGTTTCGTGGTTCTGCAGGAAGCAGACCTCAATTGCAACCTCTACAGCAGAAGCAGAATATGTTGCAGCAGGAAGTTGATGTGCGTAGATTCTCTGGATACAGCAGCAACTTAGAGATTATGGGATAGAAGAAAAAGAGACTCAAATTCTCTGTGACAACACGAGCGCTATTGCAATTACCCATAATCCTGTCTTTCACTCAAGAACAAAGCACATTGACATTCGTCATCACTTTATGAGAGATCATGTTGAGAAGAAAGACATCGTGCTAGAGAAAATTCACACGGATCTACAGCTTGCAGATATCCTTACAAAATCTTTGAGTGAATCGAGGTTTTCCATGCTTCGAAACGAGTTGGGAATCCTTAAGTTGTGAAGAAAAAGAAGATGCAAGATTGCAGGGGGAACCTCTGCATGCTTGCAGGAAGTAGTAAAGATGGTACTATAAGCTACGCGTTAATACAGCACTGGGTTCAGACAGCGCTGCAACTTTATTCCTACAGTACAGCAGTTATGGAGAATTCAAGCAGCACCAGGTTACAGCATTTATTTCAAAAGAGTATTGATTGCTCTGCAACCTCGTACTTGAATCGCTGTAACCTTAAAAAGGCATTTATTTAGGCGGCAAAGGGCATGTCTTTCAGCATTAAATGAATGACTGCGGGTGTCAGGAAGTGGAAAGGGCGCTGACAGAGCCCACGCGCCAAGTAATTATTAGTGTCGATTTGACATCTCCGCTTTTTCCTGAGCCACTAGATCATTTCCCTGATTTATCTCAACCGTCGATCTCGCACGTCTCTTGAGAACCGCCATAAAGACCAAAACGTGCCATTTGAATTCACTTTTCACCATCTTCAGAAAGAGAAGCACTTTGATCGCAGAAATTTTTTTAAGTGCAAACCCTTGTTCTTTCTCTTTCTCTCTCAGAAAAATATCATCAATGGCTGCCAGAAGGACCATTGTTCTTGATGGAAGGATGATCAATCAGGAACACATCCTTGAGTCAGGGCTGTATGACAATGTTCTGATCAAGAGGATTTTTGATGCTCTTCAACAAACCCAAGTCCTAGGGTTGTTGACCACCGTCTACGCTGGCTTCTCGACGGAGTCAGTACAGAGATTCTATGCCTAGCGTAGGCAGGCGGAAGAAAGAAACTGCATCATGTTCCGGATGGATGCAGATGAAGAAGAACGATCGCTGACCGTTAGGGACATCGCCACCACCTTCAGCATCTCGGCTGCAGGTTTGACCCCTAGCCAGTTGGAGACGTATGGGGAGACATCGGCTCAAGAGATGTGGGATCTCTTTCGAGCAAGGGATGCAGAGGCTGAAATCAAGAGAAGCACCCCCAAGAAGCTCTTCAAACCGGAGTTTAAACTTTTCCACGACATCTGTGCATACTCCATCGAAGGGAGGATAGAGAGTTATGACAAATGCACAGATCTTCGGTTCCTGATCATGTCTGCAATCATGGCCGGAGAGAAGGTGAACTGGGCGAGGTTCATCATGAAGAGGCTGTGGGAGGAAGCAGAGAAGATAACGGAGCGTCGGAGCTACGGTATCACCATCTGCTCTCTGTTCTGCAAGCTTGGCCTTCAACTTGCAGCACCCGCCCCTATTCACCCTGGAAAGTATCTCGGGGAGAAGAAGAATGGCAAGACCCAGCCGAAGGCTGCAGGAGCAGGAGTTGCGAGGAAGAAAACCAAAGACAAAAAGAATGCAACTCTTGCTCTGCAAGATGAAGCTGCAGGCAGCGGGGAAGAAGCCGAAGAAGAGGATCCTTCGAGTCCTCTTCCTGTTATCAAGAGGAGTTCAGGGAAGGCTGTACCTGAACTTGAACCCTCTTCCCCAGATGATGACGCACCCTTGGTGAGAAGGGCTCCACGCAGCAAGAGGGCTGCTGCTGCTGCTGTTGGGGATGTGTCACATCAGCCCAAGGACAAAGGTGACTCTCTTGATTTCCAACTCTCTACACCTAATATGGTTGTAGTTGACCTTGGGGATGAGTCACATCAGCTTCAGGAGCCACATCAGCACCGGTTCGAGCCAAATGAAGAAGAAGATCGTCTATAAACAGAAGCTTCAGTGCTCGATCCTACCTTTCCGGCTGCTAGAAATATGACTGCGGAGTACTCTCTTTGGAGAGAGATGCGGCTGTCAAAGGGGGAAATTCTGTTGAAGTTGAAGGATTTCCTGACAGTAGAGCAAGCTGTCCTGGAGTGGGCCAAATCTGAAAACATTCTGGCACTCCTGCAACCTGACTTTGCAGCAAGAGTTCAAGAGCTTGATGGCTGCAGTGCTGCACAGGGAGCACAGGACAAGGGAAAAGGCAAAGCTCTTGCAGAATCCGACTCTGCAGAGCTGTCGATGAGAGCAGCAGTGGAAGATACGCAGGTCTTCCTTACCCCGGCTGTGGAGGCTGTAAGAAGGGGCGATGATGTGGCGTTTGCTCAAGAGCAAATCGACACCTTGGGAGTGGAGCAAGCTGAAGAAGCTATGCTGCATCTAGTGCTGCAACAGAGCC
This sequence comes from Scutellaria barbata, assembly GCA_028654395.1. Lineage (NCBI taxonomy): Eukaryota > Viridiplantae > Streptophyta > Magnoliopsida > Lamiales > Lamiaceae > Scutellaria > Scutellaria barbata. Next base: position 11,496,137 of record CM053656.1, on the reverse strand, counting down.
TGAAGGAAACTAGGATGCAGCACACTTCAAGGAGGATGCGGGGAGAAGACAGTTCAAGTTCACATCAGATGAACTCCCCTGCATACGAGCAAGTGGTTGAGGGCCTCTCCAACATTGTCACGCTGGATCGCTTGGAGGAGGAGGAAGCCCAACTACTGGATTATGGCGATTCCCCGGTTCGCGAAGATGAAGATGCTACTGTTGCAGATTCTGAGGGGGAACCATCTGCCATAATCAGGGATGTCATCTCAGACATCTCTAAAATTATTGATGAAGCATCTACGAAGGAAGTTGCAGAAGCGGTACTCTCTGCACTGGACGCGACAGCAGTGCAGCCGGCAACCACCCTTCAACAAGAAGAAGGAGCTACAGAAACAAGTAGGGTGGAAGCTGAGATTCTTGCAACAGTGGAGGATATAGTGCTGAAAGTTGTGCATGCTGCAGGAAACCAAGCAGAGCTGCAAGAACCCATTCTTGCAGCAGAGGCTTTCGAAGCTGTTACAAGACCGGTCGAGGAGACGGGGTCCGTTAAGAAGACCTCTGTGGAGGATGTTGTTCTGACAACACTCCCTGAGGATAAGAAGACCTCAGGTGGGGAAGTTGTTCAGACAGTACCCACTGAGGATGCTGGAGCTGAAGCTGAGGTAACCCCAGTGCAGCTAGAGACACCTCAAGAGGAGGTTGATGCTGCAGCTGCTGCTCGCTCTCAAGAACCTTCCAAGGTTACAGTAGCAGAGGTTACTGTGGACGCAAACATGACTCATACCGAATTCGCAAGGATAATAAAGGCACGCAACATAGCTGTTCATGGGCCAAAATCTGGCGGAGCAGCTCCTGTTCAAGTCTCATCCGGCGAAGAGGAGGCAGATGAGGAAGAAGAAGAAGAAGAAGAGCACCCATCCTCAAGCTCTACAAGCTCTCATGCCAGCAAACATGAGGATGAGGTTGCTTCTAAAGTTCCGAGGCAGGATGCAGCACCAGTATGTCAAGATGTTATTCCATTTGCTGCATCCGCTGCTGCCTCGACAAGAAGGAATTCGGGGCTGACTCCTGATGAATCTATCAACAGAGTCGAGACCGCTGTTAGACACCTGCTACATGCTCTCCAGGAGCATGAGTCTATCATGCGCAATAGTCTCAGGGTCACTGCCCAATTCCATGCTGAAACCATGACAGGTTTCAAGAAGGACCTTGAGGTGCTGCCTGATATGATCAAATCAAATCTCGTTGAACATTCAAACAGGCTGTACCACGATCGGGTCAGGATGGAGAAGGAGTTGAAGATCGAAGCTCTTCTGACGCGCCAAGAGGTCAGACAATGCGTGCAGCATGCTGAAAATGCCTCAACAAGACTCAACTCTCACTTCAAAGTCCTGGAAACACTTCTGGATCGTGTCTACGATCAATCTCAGAGAACTAGAAGTGTGGACGACCGGTTGGGGAATCTGGAGCTGATAGTAGGAGAATTGAGGGACATCATGCTCTGTGCTTTCCCTCAGCATGTTAATGCTCCAGAGCCCGCCCCTGAACTGACCCGACGCCCGCGATCAAGGGCGGTCCAGCTGCCCCTGCTTAGCCCCCGGCTTTTGATGATGCCAAAAAGGGGGAAGGATTTGATGATAGATACAAGAGCAAAGGGGCTGCTGAATCTGAAGAAGAAGAAGATGATGACCAACAACCTCTCAACAGGAGGAGAAGAAGGTCTGGATCATCTGCTGCTGCTGATATCCCTTCTCCGAAAAGATGGAGAAGAGATGATGATGGAGCTGGTGGAGCCGGTGCAGCTGCTGGAAGAAGATCGGCTGCAGGTTCTGCACACAACAGAGCTGCAAGCAAGGATGCAGCACCCCACAGCTATCATCATAAGAGAAGGGATGATGGCCAGCAGCAAGGCACAAGGAAGAGGACGAGCAGGGACGAGTCTGAGAATCAAAGGTGCCAGAATGAAGAAGCCACAGATCCTAACGCCTGGATTCAAAGACTCGGAGTAATTGGTGAAAGAAAAATCTTTCCAAATAACTTCTACCAATTTCCTCCTCAAGAAATTCCTCGCCTTGACAGTGAGAACATCTCTGCTGAAGTGTCCGTGTTGATGGATCAAAGGCCTGAAGGAGAGAACATGGCTTGGAGATTTGACATCTTCGAAGAAGTCAGACTGCCTTTTGATCGGAATCCAACATTTGAGGCGATCACTATCTTCAAACGATCAGAGTACCTCAGACACTTCAGAGAACTATGCAGGAAAGGCAAATTCAGCAGGTATCATACTTGCAAGACTGCATTGAGAAGGTATGAACAGCTCGTTCGGGAAGGAAGCCTTGATATTCAACAGCTATACATTGAACGAGTAAATGAAGGGCTGATTGTACCATTCTGTGAGGACTTCTGGCTGAGATGAATTCAAGTTCCCGTGATCAGACACAAGCTGGAAGAGTCCTACCAAGAGTCCATCAGGGACTGGTGGAAATGATCAAGAGGAAGAGAAGGCCTTGAAAGGTTTGCAGGAAGAAGATCAGACGAACAGCAAGCAAAATGTCTCTATTTTACTAAGCTGTATTTATATACACTCTTGTGATCCTTATTGTACTTTTGCTAAGTTGTAAAAATTTCTCTCTGTTAATGAAGAAATTTTTCCTTCTGTTTTATCCAAGTTCAACTCTTATGAACTCATGCATGCTGTTTATATTTTCCTGTTTATGATGAAATGAATAGCATGATGCACCACTGATGAATCCAGGATTTGATTTAATTGTTCAAAGCTGTGCAAGCATGTAATCTGGATAAACCATATGAGTTAATGTAAATGAAACTTCTTCATGAACGAAATATTGTAAAGGTTTTGTCATCATCAAAAAGGGAGAAATTGTTGGGATTTTAATGTTTAGATTTTGATGAGACAAACCAAATATGTAATAGGAAGTTTTGAGTACCCCATTTTCACAATATTTAAGTGAATAAATAGACTAGAATTGAGTCTTGTGTCGAGTATTGAAATGGAGGTTAAAAGAGGATAAAGCTGCATCTAAGCCTTAAGGGAAGATATCGCTGCATGAAGACAGAATACAGTATCGCTGTAGGAAGGCAGGATACAGCATAACTGGAAGAAGGAAGGAACAGCAAAGTATAAATAAGGCTATACTTCGATACAGCAAAGCAAGAAAGAACGGCGTGCAGCAACGCTGCAAGAAAATGATACAGGAGTACTGCTAGAAAGAAGTTACAGCAGCACTGTCAGAAGATACTGCAACCAGGTCTAAAATACAGCAGCACTGATAGAAAGTATCAGCTGCACAAGGACCAAGGATACAGCGCAGACTCACAAGTCAGTTAAATAATACAACGCCAACTATAAGACGAAGTATCCTGTAAATCCTAGGAAGGATAAATGCAGTACGAGGAACGGAGATTCAAGCAAGAATAAAAGAGCCGTTCAAGAAAAAGTCAAAGTAGCAGACACGGAGCCAATAAGAAGATGCCACATGGACTGACGCGCTGCAGAAAGTTGCGAGCCGCAACTGCCGCATTAAATGCTCCGAAAGGAAAAGTCAAGTCGCATTAAATGCGAACCATACTTTGGCCAGGCTACTTCAAATTCAAAAGAGGGATGTCTCCTTCAACGGACATCTTCTCCTACAAGTATAAATAGAGGTCGAGGAGAACTGAAGCTGGTTACTGTCACTGTTACTAAGAACAAAAATCCATACGCGAAAGTTTCAAGCTTACAAATTTCAAGCATTCAAGCCAACAGTTTCAGTCACTTAACCTATCGAAGTGAAGCAAGTTCAAGCTGAAAGTTTCCCTACGGATTCAGAAGCTCACTTCGAAGCACAAGTTGAAGAAAACCTTTTTATCCTTTTAACCTTGTTGCTGTGTGCTTAGGTTGTTTTAGTGGTGTCGAGCAGTTAATAGGAGAAATCCTTGCTGTTTGTTTAGTTGTCTAAGTGTTAGGCAGCTTCCCTGTGTGGGAGTGTAGAACCCTGTGTGGGTTAGCCTTTGAAGTTTGCAGTTGCTGTGTGTAGCTGGACTTCAATAGGTGGTTTGCTTTGTAAAGTTGATAGATTATTAGGAGAGTCCTGTAAATCAATCTTACTTAACAAAGTTCCTGCTCGAGGAGCAGTAGAGTGGACGTAGAAGGATTACACCACCTTCGAACCACTATAAGCCATAAGTGTTTTTAATTGCTTTATTTATCTGTGCGTTTATTTTTTGCATTATTATCTGTCTCTCATCTTAAAACGTTTTGAAAGAAGCATTCTTGAGATAAACAGTCTTGTGTTTAAAAGTTAATTTCCGCTGCGTATAAAATTCCAGGTTACAGCGTGTAGCACTGCATCTTAGTGCTGCAAGCAGTGACCTTCTATCGCTGCAAGCTCAAGTAACTTACAGTGCAGAATGGTTGTTTTAAAAGATTTTGAAAATCGACCAAGGTTCATTCACCCCCCTCTGAACCTCGGACACCACTTGGGACCAACAATAATGATAATTATATAAGGTATACTCATATATATATATATATATATTGTGTACGTATGCATATATAATTATATATATATATATAATTAAATCTTATCTCTTTTATTTCTCTTTCATTTTTATTAGTACAATAATAATTATAACTATTATTACATAAATCTCATTTCAATAGTAGAATATTCTCGTGATATTTTATTCATATATAATATATTTTGAGATATATTTTCATAATTTGTACTTAATTGATATTACATTACTATTTAAGTCTCATTTTAACTATAGAAAAATTCTTATTATTTTTTATGTATTTAAATTTTATTTCGAGATGTTACATAATTAAACGAAATATGTACATAAGGCAATATATATATATATATATATATATATAATTTTTTACATTGAACAATCCAATTCAGTACTCCTATAAAAATATGTGAGTGAGGTCAATGCCTCCACCACTTTTTCCTCTCCAACTATATATGATATAATTATAGGGATACTATTCCATATTACCCATTTTCCTATACCATCTTTCTTTTATACCCATCAATATAATAATCAATCCATTATACCCATAAATATAACAAAACACCCCTTTCTACCCATTTTTCTTGGAAAATTACTATCCTAACCTTGTTGACTTTCATTATTCACCAAAAAACCATGATTGTCATTAACCATTTTTTCATTCTTCCACACTTATATTTATCAGATCCGGATTAGTCCTCTGATCAATATCAGGCCCAACATGCTTCCGTAAATAAAATAAAACTGAGTTCAAATCATACCTTGCCTTTGTCTCTTAAATTCCCTTGGACCTCGGTTCAGGTTTTATGGATCAAAGATCCAACCACTCGCCCGAAGTCTATGGTTCTGAAGCCGATTTTCTTGGGAACAATCCTTCTCAACGGCTACCTGCCTTTAAAGAGATCACAGGGAGACTCACTGTCGGATGAATTTTCACTCAGAATTATAAATTTTTTTGACAGAATGTCGGAAAGCAAAAGCCTTGTTTATTGAAGAAAATAAACTAAACTATTTTACAATATAAATTTTCTCTGCCATTGGAAGAGAAACTTGATTTAGCCAATCATGGCTAATACTCGAGAAGGGGAAACCCCCATGAATAAGAAAGCTTGAAAGCTAAACTATTACAAAACTAGAGAGAAGATTTCGAAAAGTTTATGAAGAGAGAAGTGTTGTGTATTTTCGATGATCTTCTTCTGAGGCTGAAGGCCTCCTTTTATAGGCATCAATGTGCTCCTGTGTGGATCCATTATTGCCTTGCCAGCTTGCCTTCCACTTGGTTAGTGGGGAATGGGCCAACCTTCTTTATTTTCCACCTACCATTTGGTAAGTGCATCTACCACCTTCGTTGTCTTCTTGCGTCGGCAACAAATCTCTTGGTGAGTGGAGGGGTCCTCCACTTTTGTCCTTTTAGACCAGATGCTGATTCTTCAAAGATGGCGGGACCTGCCACTATCTCATGTCTAGATTAGCATCCAATGCTGATTATACTGTATTCCTATCCTATTACAATATTTGGAATACATTACAGCTTGTTTACAATCGAGTCTAATTAGACCCGTTTCCTCTTATTACATTTTCGGTTTTTATTTTCTAAAAACCCTTCCCTTTTCCCTTTTTCTTTGGGTAGTCGGGTTTGTCCTTTTTTATTTTGAAACCCTGTCCAAACAGCGGTTTCTCTTGTGTTTGACAGTAAGAGCATATCCGTTCTCCCCATCTCCCGATATGTATCATATTACATATCTTCTTCCTTGTTTGTTCCGTGGCTGGAACCTTTTTTTCCCAGATTAATTTTCTCTTATTTTCAAAGAGGTTCTCAGCAAATCCGGTAGTTGTTCCTGTCATGAAATTTAACAGGAATGATCCATTCACAGAGTTATGAAATATTTTGAATGGATACTTCACTTTGTCCATCTCGGTGAGACAGACCCAAAGGCCCCAGACTCGCCTCGTTGATATATCATTTTCAGTCAAGGCGACTACCAAAGGGCTGTTTTCTGGAGGTGTTTTGGCTCGGTTTATCGCCCCCATCTCAGGTCTCTGTAGTTTTATGAATTGAAAAACTGGATGAGACCCTTTTCCTGTGATTTCTGGAGCAGCAGAGATAATTTTTAGCTCCAGTATATCTCCTCGACCCAAGTATGGGTTGTTCTGCCATGAATCGTGCACAGCAGTGGATATCCAGTCCGGTAATTTGGAAATCTCCGGAAAGCTGGGTGCGGTAGTAAAAACTGAAGCAATTGCTCCAAAATCGAACCATTCCCGCACATCCTGAGGGTTTACCCCCGGGAGCATCCAAAGTCTTGGATACTTGCCAGACCAATTAGCAGTAATTCTGTTCGGATTGATCTCATTTCTTGTCACCAATTTCTCCCATGTTTTTTGGTAGACCTGTAGAGGAGAAATAGCTTGATTAGTGTTAACCTGTCTAGGTCCAGTCTGGGGCCTTAGGTTAACCTCTCCCTCTTTTACCCCAGAGGTGCTGGGTTGACTCGGGTTGTCTGGAATTGCTTCCTGACCTTCCGAATTAATAATTTTATCGGAATTCGATAAAACACTTGGTTCGGCCTTATCAGCCTTTTCACCGATATCCGATGAAAAAATTTTATCAGCAGAATGTTCTGCTTCGGGTATAAAAGTACCCTATTTGTTCATCGATGATGAACTCCTCTCGTATAATTCTTACTGCATCATCGATGGTGAACAGGCCTTGTTTATAGGTTCTACTAATGCATTCCACAAATCATTATTTGAAGTTATGGCTGCACGTAGAGTCATTTGGACTTTGTCCAAATCAGCTTTCTGGACATAAGATGCCGCTTCGACTCTTAACCTTAGCACCTCAAATACCTTGTAGTGCTCCTCAAGGTTTTCCCTAAGGTGCCTTGCTCGTATTGTGATGGAATCTGCTTCAAGAATATCCATCTCTTGTTAAGAAATCTGCAAGAATATTCTCATTAGATTTCACTATGACAATATCAAAAAGATAATATTGGCATTCTGCTTGCCACCTGATAATACGTGCTTTTTCGATCTTTGATTCAAGTTTGTTTTTCAAAAAAGCTTTAACGTTAGTATTATCAACTTTTAATATAAATTTTTTAGCTAATAAAAATAAAGGCCATTTTTTAAAAGCCTTCCAAATAGTAAAGAATTCTTTCTCGTTAATATGCCAGACTCTGGCTTGTTGTTCGGTAAACAACCCTCCTGTATATCTACATGGTTCTTCACCCGTAGATGTCTTCCTCATGAGCACTGCGGCCCATCTGAAATCATTAGCGTCTGTGTAGACAACTAACTGATCCTCATCTTGAGGAATCGCGAGCTTTGGTAAGTTACTACAAACCTGTTTTAGCTCACGAACTCGTTGGGAATGAATATCTTCCCATTTCCATTTGGTCTTCTCATCCTTTTGTAATAAAGGACGGAAATCCTTGCGATATTTTGCCAAGTCCTTAATAAACGAACCTGCAAAATTAATAACTCCTAGGAAGCTTTGAAGGTGCTTCTTATCTCTAAGAACATCTGGAAAATTGCAGATTTTTTCCACAATATGTTCCTGTAGTTCTATTCCTGCATGATCAATAATAACACCGAGAAACTCGATTCTATTAACCGCGATTATTACCTTCTTTTCAGAGAGCACTAATACTTCTTTATGACATGCTTCTGAAAATATTTCAAGATGCTTTAAATGATCTTTCATATTTTTAGATGCAATTAGAATATCGTCTATGTATACAAACATAAACTCAAAACAATCTTTAAAAAGATTATCCATCTTTCGTTGGTATATCTGAGGTGCATTCGCAAGACCCATAGGCATTACGTTCTAGATATACTGACCTTGTGGTGTAGAAAAATCAGTTAATTTTTTAGACTCTTTTTCTAACTTAATCTGATAAAATCCAGACTTGCAATCAAACTTTGAAAACACTTTTGACCCTTTAATACAATCAATTAAGTGTTCTCTACTTGGTATGTAATAACCATCAAATTCAGTAATCTTATTAATACCTTGATAGTTAATTACTAACCTTGTTTTTCCTCTCTTTATTTCGCCATGGTTTCTTACCAAAAACTCTGGGCTACTATAAGGAGAAATACCTGCTTCGATCAGCTTGAGATCGATATGTTCTTTGATAATCTTTTGCATATCATTTCGATCTTCAAGATTCATCTGGATCGGCTTGTATCGAATCAATTCGTATCGGTATTGTTCTTTTACCTTCAACGTTGCTTCAATCTGGTTTTTGTCCTACTAGGCTAAAGGATTTTCATTGTAGTTCCTCTGAATTAGCCTTTTAACATTTTCGAGAGAAAGTAGACTTTCCTCATCAATGTCAATCTGGGGTGGTCCTTCTTGTAAGGCATTTTTCAGAAACTGAATAGCTTCTTCATGTGCCTCCTCCATTCCCTCTTGTCTATATGAAAAAAGAGCTTCACTGTTGGTCCCAAGTCGTGTCCGAGGTTCAGAGGGGGGGGTGAACGAACCTTGGTCGATTTTTCAGAATCTTTAAAACTACCGTTCTGCACTGCAAGTTACTTGAGCTTGCAGCGATAGATGGTTACTGCTTGCAGCGCTAGAGTGCAGTGCTGCACGCTGTAACCTAGAGTTTTGTACGCAGCGGAAATATATTTTTAAACACAAGGCTGTTTTACACAAGAATGCTTCTTTTAAAATGTTTATGATGAGAGATAGGTAGATATATGCAGAAAATAAGCACAGATAAATAAAGCGATAAAAACATTTATGGCTTATAGTGGTTCGAAGGTGGTGTAATCCTTCTACGTCCACTCTACTGCTCCTCGAGCATGAACTTTGTTAAGCAAGATTGATTTACAGGACTCTCCTAACAATCTATCAACTTACAAAGCAAACCACCTACTGAAGTCCAGCGTACACACAGCAACTGCAAACTTCAAAGGCTAACCCACACAGGGTTTTATACTCCCACACAGGGAAGCTGCCTAACTCTAGACAACTAAAACAAACAGCAAGGATCTCTCCTATCAACTGCTTGACACCACTAAAACAACCTAAGCACACAGCAACAAGGTTAAAAGGATAAAAAGGTTTTCTTCAACTTGTGCTTCGAAGTGAGCTTCTGAATCCGTAAGGAATCTTTCAGCTTGAACTCTGCTTTACTTCGATAGGTTGAGTGACTAAAACTGATTGCAGATTTGAATACTTGGATCTTGTAAGCTTTGCGAGTTTAGCGTAAAAGTTTCAGTAACCAGCTTCGGTTCTCCTCAACCTCTATTTATACTTGTAGGAGAAGATGTCCGTTGAAGGAGACATCCCTCTTTTGAATTTGAATTAGTCTGTCCAAAGTATGGTTCACATTTAATGCGACTTAACTTTTCCTTTCGGAGCATTTAATGCGGCACTTGCGGCTCGCAGCTTTCTGCGGCGCGTCAGTCCATGTGGCATCTTCTTATTGGCTCCGCGTCTGTTACTTTGACTTTTTCTTGAACTGCTCTTTTGTCCCTGCTTGGATCTCCGTTCCTCGTACTGCATTTATCCTTCCTGGGATCTGCAGGATACTTCGTCTTGTAGTTGGCGCTGTATTTACTTAACTGTCCTGTAAGTCTGCGCTGTATCCTTGGTCTTTGTGCAGCTGATGCATTCTTTCAATGCTGCTGTATTTTAGACCTGCTTGCAGTATCATCTGACAGTGCTGCTGTAATCATCGTTCTAGCAGTACTCCTGTATCCTTTTCATGCAGCGATGCTGCACGCCGTTCTTCCTTGTCTTGCTGTATTGAAGTACAGTCTTATTTATGCTTTGCTGTTCTTTTCTTCTTCCAGCAATGCTGTATCCTGTCTTTATACAGCGATACTGTATCCTGCCTTCTTGCAGCGATATCTTCCTTTAAAGTTTAGATGCAGCTTTATCCTCTTTTAACCTCCATTTTAATCCTTGACTCAAAACTCAATTCTAGTCTATTTATTCACTTAAACAACGTGAAAATGGGGTACTCAAAACTTCCTATTACATGATTGGTTTGTCTCATCAAAATCTAAACAATGAAATCCCAACAATTTCCCCCTTTTTGATGATGACAAAACCTTTACACTATTTCGTTCATGAAGAAGTTTCATTTTACTTTAACTCATATGGTTTATCCAGATTACATGCTTGCACAACTTTGAATAAATAAATCTAATCCTGGATTCATCAGAGATGCATCATGCTATTCCTTTCAACAAACATAACAGGAAAACATAAACAGCATGCATGAGTTCATAAGATTTGAACTTGGTCAGAGCAAAAAGAAAAATTTCTTCATTTAAGAGATAGAAATTTTTTACAACATCAAAAAATATAACAACAATAAGGATCATAAGAGGGTATATGAGTACAGCTTAGTAAAACGAAGACCTTTTGCTTGCTGATTCGTCTGATCTTCTTTCAAACCTTTCAAGGCCTTCTCTTCCTCTTGATCCTTTCCACCAGTCCCTGATGGACTCTTGGTAGGACTCTTCCAGCTTGTGTCTGATCACAGGAATCTGAATCCATCTCAGCCAAAAGTCCTCACAGAATGGTACAATCAGCCCTTCCTTGACTCGATCAATGTACATCTGTTGAATGTCAAGGCTTCCTTCCCGAACTAGCTGTTCATACCTTCTCAATGCAGTCTTCCAGGTATGATACTTGCTGAATTTGTCTTGTCTGCATAGATCTCTGAAGTGTCTGAGGTATTCTGATCGTTTGAAAATGGTGATCGCCTCAAATGTTGGATTCCGATCAAAAGGCAGTCTGACTTCTTTGAAGATGTCGAATCTCCAAGCCATGTTCTCTCCTTCAGGCCTTTGATCCATCAACACGGACACTTCAGCAGAGATGTTCTCAGTGTCAAGGCGAGGGATTTCTTGAGGAGGGAATTGGTAGTAGTTGTTTGGAAAAAAATTTCTTGTACCAACTACACCGAGTCTTTGAATCCAAGCGTTAGGATCTGCAGCTTCTTCGTACTGGCGCCTTTGATTCTCAGACTCGTCCCAGCTCATCCTCTTTCTTGAGCCTTGCTGCTGGCTATCATCCCTTCTCTTATGATGATAGCTGGGCGGTGCTGCATCCTTGCTTGCAGCTCTGCTGTGTGCAGAACCTGCAGCAGATCTTCTTCCAGCAGCTGTACCGGCTCCACCAGCTCCATTATCATCTCTTCTACATCTCTTCGGAGAAGGGATATCAGCCGCAGCGGATGATCCAGACCTCCTTCTCCTCCTGCTGAGAGGTTGCTGGTCATCATCTTCTTCCTCTTCTTCAGGTTCCGCCGTCCCTTTGCTCCTGTATTTCTCTTCAAATCCTTCCCCCTTTTTGGCATCATCAAAAGCCGGGGGCTGAGCAGGGGCTGCTGGGACCGCCCTTGATCGCGGGCATCGGGTCGATTCAGGGGCGGGCTCTGGAGCATCGACATGCTGAGGGAAAGCTCGGACCATGATGTCCCTCAGTTCTCCCACAATCAGCTCCAGGTTCCCCAGACGGTCGTCCACACTTCTGGTTCTTTGGGATTGATCGAAGACACGATCCAGAAGTGTTTCCAGGACTTTGGAGTGAGAGTTGAGTCTGGTTGAGGCATTTTCAGCATGCTGCTTACACTGTCTGATCTCTTGGCGTGTCAGAGCAGCTTCGACCTTCAACTCTTTCTCCATCCTGACCCGATCGTAGTACAGCCTGTTTGAATGTTCAGCAAGATTCGACTTGATCATATCAGGCAGTACTTCGAGGTCCTTCTTGAAACCTGTCATGGTTTCAGCATGGAATTGGGCACTGACCCTGAGACTGTTGCGCATGATAGACTCATGCTCCTGGAGAGCATGCAGCAGATGTCTAACAGCGGTCTCGACCCTGTTGATAGATTCATCAGGAGTCAGCCCGGAATTCCTTCTTGTTAAAGCAGCAGCGGATGCAGCAAATGGAATCACCTCTTGGCATATTGGTGTTGCATCCTGCCTCGGTATTTCAGCAGCAACCTCATCCTCATCCTTACTGGTATGAGAGCTTGTAGAGCTTGAGGATGGGTGCGCATCTCCTTCTTCTTCTTCTGCCTCCTCTTCGCTGGATAAGACTGGAACATGAATGGCTCCTCCAGATTTAGGCCCATGAACAGCAATATTCCGTTCCTTCATCCATCTTGTGAATTCGGCATCCGATATGTTAGCGTCCACAGTATCATTCGCTGCTGTAACCTTTGAGGGTTCTTGAGAGCAAGCAGCTGCTGCAGCATCAACCTCCTCACGAGGTGTCTCTAGCTGCACTGGGGATACCTCGGCTTCAACTCCAGCATCCTCAGTGGGTACTGTCTGAACAGCCTCCCCACCTGAGGTCTTCTCACACTCAGGGAGTGTTGTCAGAACAACATCCTCCACTGAGGTCTTCTCAATGGACCCCGTCTCCTCGGCCGGTCCTGTAACCTCTTCGACAGCCTCTGCTGCAAGAATGGGTTCTTGCAGCTCTACATGGCTTCCTGCAGCGATCACAGTATTCAGCACTGTATCCTCTATTGCTGCTAGGATCTCAGCTTCCACCCTGCTCTTTTCTGCAGCTCTTTCTTGTTGAAAAGTGGTTGCTGGCTGCACTGCTGTCGCGTCCAGTGCAGGGAGTACCGCCTCTGCAACTCCCTCCGTAGATGCTTCATCGGCAATCTCAGAAATGTCTGAGATGACATTCTTGATTATGGTGGATGGTTCTCCCTCAGAGCTTGCTTGGGCAGCATCTTCATCTTCGCGTACAGGGGAATCACCATAATCCAGTAGTTGGGCTTTCTCCTCCTCCAAGCGATCCAGCGTGACAATGTTGGAGAGACCCTCAACTACTTGCTCGTATGCAGGGGAGTTCATCTGATTGGAACTTGAACTGCCTTCTCCCCGTATCCTCCTTGGAGTGTGCTGCATCCTTGTCTCCTTCAAGCTCTGTTGCAGCACTAGATGCAGCGCTAGATGCAGCATGGCTTCTTCAGCCTGCTCTACTCCCAAGGTGTCGATTTGCTGTTGAGCAAAAGCGACATCATCGCCCCTCCTTACCGCCTCTGCAGCCGGGACGAGGAAGACCTGCACATCTTCCACTGCTGCTTTCATCGGCAGCTCTGCAGAGTCGGATTCTGCAAGAGCTTTGCCCTTTCCCTTGTCCTGTGCTCCCTGTGCAGCGCTGCAGCCTTCAAGCTCTTGAACTCTTGCTGCAAAGTCAGGTTGCAGGAGTGCCAGAATATCCTCTGATTTGACCCACTCCAGGACAGCTTGCTCGACTGTCAGGAAATCCTTCCACTTCAACAGGATTTCCCCCTTAGACAGCCGCATCTCTCTCCAAAGAGAGTACTTTGCCGGCATATTTCTAGCCGCTGGAAAGGTGGGATCGAGCACTGAAGCATCTGTTTGTAGACGAGCTTCTTCTTCAGTTGGCTCGACCCGGTGCTGATGTGGCTCCCGAAGATGATGTGACACATCCCTAAGGTCAACTACAACCATATCAGGCTGATGTGACACATCCCCAACAGCAGCGACAGCTCTCTTGCTGCGTGGAGCCCTTCTCACCAAATGTGCGTCATCATCTGGGGAAGAAGATTCAAGTTCAGGTACAGCCTTCCCTGAACTCCTCTTGATAACAGGAAGAGGACTCGAAGGATCCTCTTCTTCAGCATCTTCCCCGCTGATAGCAGCTTCATCTTGCAGAGCAAGAGTTGCATTCTTTTTGTCTTTGGTTTTCTTCCTCGCAACTCCTGCTCCTGCAGCCTTCGGCTGGGCCTTACCCTTCTTCTTCTCCCCGAGATACTTTCCAGGATGAATGGGGGCGGGTGCTGCAAGTTGAAGGCCAAGCTTGCAGAGCAGAGAGCAGATGGTGATACCGTAGATCCGACGCTCCGTTATCTTCTTTACTTCCTCCCACAGCCTCTTCCTGATGAACCTCGCCCAATTCACCTTCTCTCCGGCCATGATTGCAGACATGATCCAGAACTGGAGATCTGTGCACTTGTCGTAACTCTCTGTCCTCCCTTCGATGAAGTACGCACAGATGTCGTGGAGAAGTTCAAACTCCGGTTTGAAGAGCTTCTTGGGGGCGCTTCTCTTGATTTCAGCCCCTGCATCCCTTGCTCGAAAGAGATTCCACATCTCTTGAGCCGATGCCTCCCCATACGTCGCCAACTGGCTGGGGGTCAAGCCTGCAGCCGAAATGCTGAAGGTGGTGGAAATATCCCTAACGGTCAGCGACCGTTCCTCTCCATCTGCATCCATCCGGAACAGGATGCAGTTCCTGTCCTCCGCCTGCCTAGCGAAGGCATAAAACCTCTGTACTGACTCCGTGGAGAAGCCAGCATATACGATGGTCAACAGCCCTAGGACTTGGGTCTGTTGTAGAGCATCAAAAATTCTCTTGATCAGGGCATTATCATACAGCCCTGACTCCAGGATGTTTTCTCTGTTGATCATCCTTCCATCAAGAACGATGGTCTTTCTGGCAGCCATTGAAATCTTTGTGAGATAGAGAGAGGAAACGAGGGTTTTGCACTTAGAGAATTTTCTGCGATCAAAGTGTTTCTCTCTCTGAAGATGATGAAAATTGAATTTCAAATGGCACGTTTTGGTCTTTATGGCGGTTCTCAAGAGACGTGCGAGATTGACGGTTGAGATAAATCAGGGAAATGATCTAGTGGCTCAGGAAAAAGCGAAGATGTCAAATCGTCGCTAATAATTACTTGGCACGTGGGCTCTGTCAGCGCCCTTTCCACTTTCTGACACCCGCAGTTATGCGTTTAATGCTGAAAGACATGCCCTTTGCCGCCTAAATAAATGCCTTTTTAAGGTTGCAGCATCTCTAGTACGAGGTTGCAGAGCAATCAATACTCCTTTTGAAATTAATGTTGTAACCTGGTGCTGCTTGATTTCTTCGATAAGTGCTGTACTGTAAGAATGTAGGTTGCAGCGCTGTCTGAACCCAGTGTTGTATTGACGCGTAGCTTATAGTACCATCTTTACTGCTTTCTGCAAGCATGCAGAGGTTCCCCCTGCGATCCTGCATTTTCTTTTTCTTCACAACTTAAGAATTCCCAGCTCGTTACGAAGCATAGAAAATCTAGATTCACTCAAAGGTTTTGTACGAATATCTGCAAGCTGTAGATCCGTGTGAATCTTTTCAAGCACGACATTTTTCTTCTCAACATGATCTCTTATAAAGTGATGACGAATGTCAATGTGCTTTGTTCTTGAGTGAAAGACAGGATTATGGGTAATTGCAATAGCGCTCATATTGTCACAGAGAATTGGCGTCTCTTTTTCTTCTATCCCATAATCTCTAAGTTACTGCTGTATCCAGAGAATCTGCGCACAGCAACTTCCTGCTGCAACATACTCTGCTTCTGCTGTAGAGGTTGCAATCGAGGTCTGCTTTCTGCAGAACCACGAGACAAGTCTATTTCTAAGAAATTGACATGTCCCACTTGTACTCTTTCTATCAATCTTACAGCCTGCATAATCTGAGTCGGAGTAGCCTTTAAGCTTGAATCCTCCTTCCTTAGGATACCATAGGCCGACTTCCTGAGTTCCTTTCAGATACTTGATCACTCTCTTTACTGCTAAGAGATGTGATTCCTTCGGTGCTGCTTGAAATCTAGCACAGACTCCTACTGCAAACATAATATCTGGCCTGCTTGCTGTGAGATACAGCAGCGATCCAATGAGGCGTCTGTACTTGGTAATGTCTACATCTTTACCATCTTCATCTATGTCAAGACTTATGGATGTGGACATGGGAACGGACGTTGCTGCCCCATTCTCCATGCCAAATTTCTTGATAAGCTCCTTCGTGTACTTGACTTGGTTGATGAAGGTTCCTGTAGGTAGTTGTTTTACTTGCAGTCCGAGAAAGAAACTTAATTCTCCCATCATACTCATCTCGAACTTTGACTGCATCAGGTTGGAGAATTTCTCACATAGCTCTTTGTTTGTGGATCCGAAGATAATATCATCCACATAGATTTGTACAAGAAGTACACTTTCTCCGTCCTGTATCCTAAACAGTGTTTTATCGATCGTTCCTTTCTGAAAACCATTTTCCAGAAGATAGAGAGATAAGGTGTCATACCAAGCTCTTGGTGCTTGCTTTAGTCCATATATGGCCTTTTGTAATCGAAACACCTTCTCTTCTGCTTGATCCTCGAAACCAGGAGGTTGCTCAACATATACTTCCTCTGTAAGGAGACCATTCAGGAATGCGCTTTTAACATCCATTTGATAGACGTTGAAATTCATATGTGCTGCATAGGCTAACAAAATTCTTATTGCTTCTAGCCTTGCCACTGGTGCAAAAGTCTCATCAAAATCAATTCCTTCTTCCTGACAGTATCCTTTAGCAACTAATCTTGCTTTGTTTCTTACAACGACTCCTGATTCATCTAGCTTATTTTTGAACACCCATTTTATTCCAATTACACCTTGATGAGTTGGTCTAGCGACTGTTTGCCATACTTGATTTCTCTCAAATCCATTTAATTCTTCTTGCATGGCCTGTACCCAGTTGCTATCTTGCAATGTCTCTTCAACATTCTTAGGCTCTGATTGTGATATGAAGCATGCAAACATTGCTTCATGTGGGATGGATCTTCTTGTCCTTACACCGATGGATGGATCTCCTATGATGAGATCTCTTGGATGATTTCTAAGCCATGTCCTGTCTGGCTCAAAAACGTGCGTTGGTGTATTTTGCTCATCATGTTGCTGTATTGCAGGAGGTTCTGCTGCT
This sequence comes from Scutellaria barbata, assembly GCA_028654395.1. NCBI lineage: Eukaryota > Viridiplantae > Streptophyta > Magnoliopsida > Lamiales > Lamiaceae > Scutellaria > Scutellaria barbata. The sequence continues at coordinate 11,478,901 of CM053656.1, read as the reverse complement.
GTAAGAATGTCTGCTGCATCCAAGGTTGCAGCTTCTTCTTCTTTATCTTCTTCTGTAGGCAGAACTCCTTCTATGTATGGTACAACATTTCCTTTTCTAGGAGAGGTTTCTTCAGGTGGTTTTTCCAGCTTCTTTGTGTCACAATGTGGTTCATCAAACACCACATGCACAGATTCTTCTACCACCAGGGTTCTCTTATTAAATACTCTGAAGGCTTTACTTACAGCAGAGTATCCTAGAAATACTCTTTCGTCTGATTTAGCATCAAAAGTTTTCAGATGTTCTTTTCCATTGTTGAGAACATAACACCTGCATCCAAAGATATGCAGATAGGAAATGTTTGGTGTATGACCGTTCCATATTTCATACGATGTCTTGTCAAGATCCTTGATGATTAGACATCTGTTCTGCATGTAGCATGCAGTATTAGTTGCTTCAGCCCAAAACCTCTTGGGTATCTCTGCTTCTGCTATCATTGTCCTTGCTGCTTCCTTGAGGGTTCTATTCCTTCTTTCAGCAACTCCGTTTTGCTGAGGTGTTCTTGCAGCAGAGTATTCATGACGAATACCATTATCAGAACAGAATTTCTCTATAAACTTATTCGTGAACTCGGTTCCTCTATCTGATCTTATCTTCACTATGCTCAAGCTCTTTTCATTCTGAATTTTCTTCATGAGGCCAGGTAGCTTTTCTTGAGTTTCCGACTTCTTTGCTAGAAAGATCGTCCATGTATATCTAGAGTAGTCATCCACTACTACTAGAGAGTACTTCTTCCCGCTCAAGCTTACTGGTCTACTGGTCCAAAGAGATCCATGTGTAGAAGGTCTAGAATCCTGTGAGACGATTTCTGAATCTTATCCTTGAAAGAGCTCTTAACTTGATTTCCTTTTTGACACGCTCCACAGACATTCTCTTTCTTGTAAGCTACATCTGGTAATCCTCTCACGAGGCCTTTTCTTGCTAGCTTGTTGATAGTTTTGAAGTTCAGGTGACTTAATCGTTTGTGCCATAACCAGCTCAGCTCCGGTGGACTTTTCACTATGAAGCATGTTGATTGAGTGGAGGAATTCCAATCTGCTAGGTAGATATTTTCTCTTTTTGTTCCTGTAAGCTTTACTTCATTGGTGGTGCTGTCCTTGATTAAGCACTTGTTGAGGTTGAATTCTACAGTATATCCTTTGTCACAAAATTGACTGATGCTTAGAAGATTGTATCTAAGCCCCTTTACGTAGGATACGTCTTTAATCTTTATGTTCCCCTTGACTAGACATCTGCTTCCTTTTGTGCTTCCTTTGGAATCATCACCAAATATGACCTTAGGTCCTTTACATTCTTGGAAGTCTTTTAACGTTTCTTTATTGCCTGTCATGTGCCTTGAGCAGCCGTTGTCGATATACCATACATCACTGCTGCATCCTGGCACTGTAACCTGTAACAAATTCAAACAGATTTAGGTACCCATATCCATACGGGTCCTTTGGGGTTAGTTACTTTGGGAACCCAAACTTTCTTAACAGTAACTGATCTACTGTAAGATTTGTTAGTTCTCGAGCTGTATGCAGTTATCTTGGAAAACTGCTTATCAAAGGTGTGTGCTCGACAAACATGTGTGTTACCAACACCTTTGTAGTGTGGTCTTCCACCATACTTCCCTGGAGTATATCCTCCTTGAGGTTTAGACATGTAGGTCTTAGTATTGGTGGGAAAGTTTCTTCTGTGCTGCAACTTTGTTGGTTGCTGCATCCTTTTGCTGTATGCAATAGATGACTTCTGCTGCAGCCAAGTCTTAGATGCAGGCTTATTCCCTGCAGTTGAGAATTGGGGTTTCTTCCCTTTATCCGTCATTGCTGTTTTGTTCACTATCTTTTCAGTCACAGAGTAACTCTTTCTCCATTGGAGTTGTAGCTTGAACAAAATTCACAGCTTTGGATGTGCTTGTTGTATTCTGAGAGCCTTGATTGCTGTAACCTATGCCTGAAATCACAAAAGGATCTCTGACACTGTTGATTCAATCTCTTGCGTCCTTTGAAGATTTGGTGAACGTTCTCATTTTGAACTGCAAGATTTCCTTCTCAGATCTTAGCTCTGTAATCAGCAGATTCAATCTAGAGACCTCTTGTTGCAGCTTACTACACTTTGAATTATCAGATTCTCGTGCAGCGAGCATTTTGGCAATGTCGATGTTTTTGCTCCTGAGGATCTCATTATCGATTCTAAGGTTTTCATTCTCAACCTTAAGCTCCTCATGAATTGAGTTGATCTGCTCGAAATCACTCATGATCCTTTTCAAGGAGTGGATCATGTTCAGCTCCTCATCAACTTGTATTGACAACGGTTGGTAGATTACCTCATCTTCTTCGCTGTCCTCGCCATCTTTAGCCATCAGGCATATGAGTGCTTCTTCGTCAGAGGATGAGGTTTCAGCATCGCTGTCAGAGGATTCTGCAGCTTTCAGTACTTCCTTCAGAACTACTGCATCCTTGACTTTCTCCATCTCTCCTATGAGAGCTCGAAGCTTGTGTCTTTCCTCTCGTCTTTTATCTCTCCTCTGTTCTCTTTCTCCTTCAGGATACTTGTGCACTGTTGGATAAGGACAGTTCCTTGCGTAGTGTCCAGGTTTCCTGCAATTATAGCACAAGTCAACATTCCCTGTATTTGACTGAGGAGAAGAGGATACCTGAGGGGTTGAGTGACTTCTTCTGAAGTCATTCTTTTTGTTGAGGTTGGTGTTGCTGCTATTGTTGTTGCTCTTGATGAATCTCCTGAATTTCTTTAGGATTTGCGCCATATCCTCTTCAGCAACTTCTGCTGTATCCTCACTCTGCTTACTGCAACTGGCGGTTGCTGTATCTTTTGTTCCTCTGGCGGTTAGCGCTGTAACTTTGGAGACTGACTCCTCTGACTCTTTTCTCCTTCTATTGATGTCATACTCGAATGCTTTCAAGTCGGAGAATAAGTCAAATGTGCTCATGGACTTCAGGTCCATAGACACTCTCATGGCAGTGGTCTTGCTATCCCACTCCGCTGGTAGGGCTCTTAACACCTTCATGTTCTTTTCTTTCTGTGTGTAGTGTTTGCCCAGAGCTTCTAGTTCATTCACTATGGATGTGAATCTCAGATCTAGTTGCTCAAGAGTCTCTTCATTCTTCATCTCGAAGAGCTCAAATAATTGGGTAGCGTTGGAGATTTTGTTGTCCTTGGGGAGCTCAGTTCCTTCACAAATCTGCTCCAGCTTTTCCCATATTTCTTTGGATGTTGAGCAAGTCTTGACTTTGCTAAAGGTGCCTTTATCCAAAATAATAAATAGAGCGTTCTTTGCCACGTTATCCAGGTTGGCTCTCTTCCTGTCTTCGTTTCCCCACCCTTGTCGTGGTTTGGTCAGGAAGTTTGGTGGTGGCTGCTCTCCTTCTGCATGGTCTCTTCCATACATTGGGTTTACCTTCATGGGGATTATCGGTCCTTCAGTTATGACGGTCCACATCTCATCATTCATGGCAGAAAGGTGTGCCTGCATTCTAATCTTCCAGTCGTCATATTCCTTTATGGAAAACATAGGTAACTTGTGATTGGAGGAATCCATGATATGCTTTAAAAATGATTTTTATGCAAAGAAAACAGCGAGACAGAGGTGGATCTAGGTAGGTGACCAGATAAGTTGGCTTTTAACCCAACTTGCTCTGATACCACTTGTTGGTCCCAAGTGGTGTCCGAGGTTCAGAGGGGGGGGTGAACGAACCTTGGTCGATTTTTCAGAATCTTTAAAACTACCGTTCTGCACTGCAAGTTACTTGAGCTTGCAGCGATAGATGGTTACTGCTTGCAGCGCTAGAATGCAGTGCTGCACGCTGTAACCTGGAGTTTTGTACGCAGTAGAAATATATTTTTAAACACAAGGCTGTTTTACACAAGAATGCTTCTTTTAAAACGTTTATGATGAGAGATAGATAGATATATGCAGAAAATAAGCACAGATAAATAAAGCGATAAAAACACTTATGGCTTATAGTGGTTCGAAGGTGATGTAATCCTTCTACGTCCACTCTACTGCTCCTCGAGCAGGAACTTTGTTAAGCAAAATTGATTTACAGGACTCTCCTAACAATCTATCAACTTTACAAAGCAAACCACCTACTGAAGTCCAGCGTACACACAACAACTGCAAACTTCAAAGGCTAACCCACACAGGGTTCTATACTCCCACACAGGGAAGCTGCCTAACTCTAGACAACTAAAACAAACAGTAAGGATCTCTCCTATCAACTGCTTGACACCACTAAAACAACCTAAGCACACAGCAACAAGGTTAAAAGGATAAAAATGTTTTCTTCAACTTGTGCTTCGATAGGTTGAGTGACTGAAACTGATTGTAGATTTGAATACTTGGATCTTGTAAGCTTTGTGAGTTTAGCATAAAAGTTTCAGTAACCAGCTTCGGTTCTCCTCAACCTCTATTTATACTTGTAGGAGAAGTTGTCCGTTGAAGGAGACATCCCTCTTTTGAATTTGAATTAGCCTGTCCAAAGTATGGTTCGCATTTAATGCGACTTGACTTTTCCTTTCGGAGCATTTAATGCGGCAGTTGCGGCTCGCAGCTTTTTGCGGCGCGTCAGTCCATGTGGCATCTTCTTATTGGCTCCGTGTCTGTTACTTTGACTTTTTCTTGAATGGCTCTTTTGTCCCTGCTTGGATCTCCGTTCCTCGTACTGCATTTATCTTTCCTGGGATCTGCAGGATACTTCGTCTTGTAGTTGGCGCTGTATTTACTTAACTGTCCTGTAAGTCTGCGCTGTATCCTTGGTCTTTGTGCAGCTGATGCATTCTTTCAATGCTGCTGTATTTTAGACCTGCTTGCAGTATCATCTGACAGTGCTGCTGTAATCATCGTTCTAGCAGTACTCCTGTATCCTTTTCATGCAGCGATGCTGCACGCCGTTCTTCCTTGTCTTGCTGTATTGAAGTACAACCTTATTTATGCTTTGCTGTTCTTTTCTTCTTCCAGCAATGCTGTATCCTGTCTTTATACAGCGATACTGTATCCTGCCTTCTTGCAGCGATATCTTCCTTTAAAGTTTAGATGCAGCTTTATCCTCTTTTAACCTCCATTTTAATCCTTGACTGAAGACTCAATTCTAGTCTATTTATTCACTTAAACAACGTGAAAATGGGGTACTCAAAACTTCCTATTACATGATTGGTTTGTCTCATCAAAATCTAAACAATGAAATCCCAACATTCACCAAATTTCCTCTTATCCTGCATTTTTGGATGAGTTAACTTGGCTTCATTATCACCACATTTGCTGCGAAAATTAATAGGCATGATCCTATTAAAAGCCTTTTCTCGCCGCAAAACCTGTATCACACTACCACAGTTAGTAGTAAAGGTTAACAGGTTCTTGTGATTATCCTGCTCATATTTTGTAAAAGTTTGGATAAAATTGTTACCAAGCAAAATATCAGCACTTGTATCATGAATATAGATTGGTGGCATTCTTACTTTATACCAAGGGGCATCGAATGCGCCTCCGATCATTATTCGTGATTCTCGAATACCTTTATTGAGTATAAGGATCTTTTGTGAGAAGTCCCTTCCTGCAATAAGAGGTAATTTTTCCACTGCTTCGCTGGGAAAAACTCCTGGCTTTGCTGTGCAAATGCCTGAACCTGAGTCAATATAAGCTGTAAAATATTCTGTCTTATATTGATCATATAATATCCCTACAGATATATATATAGAGAAAATACTTGTCATTCAGAATCGTCTGGATAGATTCCTCTTTTCCAGGAGTCTAACAAGTTTATCCTTGAGCTTCTTATATTATGCTCTCGGATCAATTCTTGAAATCTTATCTGATGAGTCTGTCTATTATCTCGCATTTCCCTTATGCGCTCTGTCAACTCATCTTTCTCTTTTCTGAGATCCTGGATCTCATCATCAATACACCTTCCTGGCATAATTTAGAACCCGTCTAGATTGTTTGGATAAATCCTTCTCCTCCAGCGTTCTAGCATGTCAATTCGTACGTTTATTTGATTTATTTTTAACGCAGCCTCTTGTATCCTTATGACTTCTTGGATACTTCTTTGTTCTGGTGGATTTTGCTCTCGCAAAGATCTTAACAAAGTTCTCGCCTGGGTTCTTTGTATCGTGAGATCAATGATCTCTTGGTCCAGCTTAATCCCTGGCATAATGGTTTTATTCTACCCTGATTGTATGTCCATCAAGGTCGAACTCCATCCATTTTTCTTCTCTTTTCCAGGGTTTGTGTTCCTCAAGGAAACTTAACCCTAGGGTCATAACTCCTTTGGTTATGCCTGCACTTCCTGTAACAGATACATGATAGCCTGCTATTTCTAACATGCCTTCATATCTATTGATACTTGGTTGTTGTAAATGATATATCTCCTCACAAGGAAACAAATTATCAGTTTTAGATATATCAAAAACAATATGGATTTCTTTCCATTCATTATTAGGGCATTTTATTTTAACATTTCTTACCCTAATCTTTTGTGGATACAAATCCTCTTCTGGTTCTTTTCCTTTTAGGCTTAGAATCCTACCCTCGGAAAAGGACAACCTGTTACTAATTTCAGAATCAAACCTTAATGATCTACTGTTTAAAATAGGTTGATCTCTGATTAACAAATTGACACCTCCTAACCTTGGTATCTTGATTGGGTCAGGTGTCATAACTTTGGCAAATTCCTTGAAAATTCTAGGAATTTCTATATACTCTTTCCTAAGAAACATATCCGAATGATGTGTATTGGAAAGTGCATATGCAATTCTATACGTGATAGAATATGGTCTATTTCCTTCTTTCATAAGATCAGGTCTTTTAAAATCTTGATGAAGGGTTAAGACTCTACTAAAATCTTGGTCTGCTAGGTTATATGCAATCCTAGGATGAATGTCAAACATAAGTTTGCCAGCATATAAATTACCTACCATTGTACCAAGACAACTTTCACTTAAGTTATTGATTCTTTTATCCATCACAGATAGATGTAACTCTGAATCAATTCTTTCTTTGAAGGTAGCTTTAATCACTACTTCAATGGTCCCAATATGGATCCATTTCATTGTGACCGCTACTTCTTCTTTGATACGACTCAATTCCTCAAGAATTTCTTCTTTTGGAATAAGTTGCATCTCAATGTTATTACCGGTTAACCCTATGGGAATAGAGAACTCACCTGAGTTCACCTGGTAGATGATGTGATGCTTGCGCTGTTTTATTCCGATCTTGTCACAAAATCGATTAAGACTTCCAATCTTAAATCCATCGTAAGGACTTAAGGCTGAATCCTGTTGCATGATTTTTTCCATCGTTTTGTTGGAGATGGTCATTTTTGAAAAGAATCCTGATAGACTATCCGATGTTTGGAGTCTATCTTCCTGCTCACCGGAGCTACTCGTCTGATTCTGTAGATGATCCATCGGATCCTTCTGAATCAGATTCGAACTCTTCTTCATAGATGCTTTCATCTGAAGAGATATCTTCGAACTTGTAAATTGGCACCAAATCACCATAGAAGACAGCATCACGGATGTCGTCTGTGTACTCGAACTGGCGCACGTCTTTTTGCTTTTGTGGGCAATCGGGCGAAATATGGCCTCTCGCGCCGCACGTCCAACAGTTGCAATTCTTGAAACTTTCATTTGCACAAGTGTGAGCTCGTTTAAAAGTTCTTTTCCGGGTTGTTCCTCCTGTTGGCTTCCCTGTAAATCTAGATCCCTGTGAAGAAAACTTAGAAGGACCAGACTTTTGACCAGATTTGTAAGATCTAGCCTTTGATTTGGACCACCATGATCTTCCTTGTTTGGAAGGTCTCCTGTATGATCCTCCGGAGTTAGATTGAAACCTTCCCTTGAAGTGTTTCTTTCTCTTCCTTTCACGACTTGGTTCTCCAATGATACTGGGAAAATCATTGTTGTCGCAACAAAGAGGGGTCTTTTTTACCATTCTTCTTAGTTTCTTCTTGTTTCTTTGTAGTGTCGCTTGTTGACACCATTCTCGTATACTGTCCTTAAAAAAAGACATCCTTCTGGCCACTGAATCAACTCGGCCTGTAGGTACCTTGTAGGTTTGCATAAGCATCTCCCTCCATGGACTACAGATTTTTGCAAAGAATAAATTTGTTGCCACATTCCATGGTACATCTGCTTGGAAATAATATTTGCGGAACCAATATATATATTCATCCGCATAATATATATTTCTTAGTTCGAGAGCAAACAAAGCTTGTGTATACTCTCTTTTCTTCTCGTCTTTTCTTTCCTCAAAATATCCGTCCCCGAGGAAACATATTTTGAGCAGATGACCCATCATTTCGACAATTGTTATAACATTATCGTTGGATAAGATCTCTTGTTTGAGAGAGGCTTCGGTCATGTCACATACCTTCTTGGCCGAACCTTGCAAACTATTTACCAGTATCTGGCAAAAATGATCGTTATCAACATCCAGTGTTGATGAAGCAACTTTCATGGATGACATCCACTCATCGATCAATGCTTCCATATTTCTGAAATCGATGATATCTGTTGTGAGCATCACTCCAAACGGATGGGTTGGTTCAAGCATCATTTTTGCCCAAGGGCTTTTGGATACTCCTTTAAACCTTCCCGATCGGCTTTTGGCTGGTCGAGCTATGTATTCTTCATAGTCAACCCCGTCCTGCTTCCAAATTGGCTCGGGAGGAACCGGTGTTTCAGGTACAGGTGCTTCAGGTACTGCCGTACTTGTGCTCTCCTCTTCCTTTTTTGAAATAGGCTCATTCATCCTGAGGTTTACTAGATCCACAATTCCAAGATTGGAAAGGGACTCAGTTAACTCCGCAAGATCTACTCTTGAGACTTCCATCCGACTTGTCTTATGAGTTCAAGTAGGAGTTCGTCGTTGCTTTTAGGCTTCGAAACTTCCGTAGCCTTTCCTTTGGAAATGATTGGAATATCTCCGAACGAGTTTTTCATACGTTCGTTCATGGATCTTCCAGTTCCTTTGAATGGTCTTCTTTTTAGATCTACAATTTCTTATTTCAGATCTGAAACTTCTCTTTGGATCTCGGATAGAGATCGGACTATCTTCTCCATCTGTCCACCATAATAAATGATGGTCTTTTGGATCTCCCTAAGGTCTTGAGTGACCTTAGATGTGTGTGGAACAATTATGTTCCAATCTTCGCTGGATGTCATTACTGATATCCTGCACTTGTGTTATCTCGAAATATTTTCGGATACATTTTCTTGATTTTCTCCTCCGTTAGGCACAAGAAAATAATATTGTACAACATAATTTAATTTATTTCTTCAATAAAACTTGGCTCTGATACCAATTCTTGCATCGGATCTCAATAAATATAAATCGTGGAAAAACTCAAATAAAATCTTTTATCCAGATAAAATTATCCAGTACGTGGTATTGTTATACCTTTCAGACCAGATTCACAAGTATAAATACAAGTGTTTTTTGGGGCACGAGAAAGGTTTCCAACCGATATACCAAAACAATTATATCCGGGTTTTAATTATAACAAAGCAACATAGGTTTGGCAATAATAAAATTGGATTGGAAAGAGTAATTTTCAAAATTAAAATAATCATTTCTTTTGGGATGTCAAAGGGTATTTAGGTCTTTTCACCAAAAATGGGTATTTTGGGTTATTTGTTATATCAATGGGTATTTTTGAAAGTTGTTATAGTTAAATGGGTATGTTAGGGTATTAACCCTATAATTATATATAATATATATATATATATATTATGTGTGATAATTATTTCGGATATCAAATATACATTGTTGGAATTAAGAATCACATTTGACTTTACACACAGGGAACTAACCCAAGCTTCGTCTATTTAATCAAAAGCCACTTGATATAGTAAAATATAGCTTTGAAGACATCAAACTGCAATGCATGTGATTTTTCTGTTACTAGATCTTAAATATTAACTAAATAAAAAATTTAGTCAATGCAATACAAAAAGAAAGAAACAAACACACACATCAGAGACGATTATTGCAAAAAAAATAGGAGATGAATGAATTAAAGAACCAACAACCCAACAAAACATGAAAAAGTTTAACAATTTCTGTGAACATCAACACCACATGAAGAAAAATAAAATCAACAAAAAAAAAAAAAAAACCCACATTGAAACATGTTGTATCTTTCAAATCAAAACAACACTCCCATGCAGAGCAACCAAATTGCAGAAACCAATCCAAGCCCTACGCCGCTCATCCTCCCAGAACCATTCCCAGGATTGCTCGTGGACGGCGCCGTCGCATTGCCACCACTGGAGCCACCGCTCTTGGCGGGGCTACCTGGCGGCGGAGAAGCCGCGGGAGCCTTGGCTTCGTAGAATTCAACGGGCAACAACACCTTATCAACCTGGTAAACGGCCAACGGGAATGCTTTGTTCACGGCGTTGTAAATCGGAACTTGGACGATTCCGGTGGAGACGTTGACTTGACTGCCCTGCCCGGTGAAGTTGAGGCCGAAGACTCCGCCGTCCTGCCCGGAGGCGAGGGTCCTGACCGGGTTGCTGACCGTGAGCAGGCTATCGAGCGAGTAGTACTTGGGGGTTATGTGGTAGAGCACGAGCTGGACCTGCTGCTGAGAGGTGAGGTTGTTTAGGGTTCCGGTGGGGAGGTTGTCGAAGGCGTTGTCGGTGGGGGCGAAGACGGTCACTCCGTCGCGGGAATTGTTGGCCTGGTTGTCGATTTGGTCGCCGGCCTGAGTCGTGTTGAGGAAGCGGATGAACTTGGTATATTGGCTGGACTTTTCGAGGATGGCGGTGATGTTGATGGGGCCGGAGGGGGCGGGGGCGGGGGCGGATTGGCCGTTGGCGATGAGGAGGGAGCATAGAAGGGTGGTGAGAGAGAGGAGGATGAGGGAGGAGGACGGTGGCGCCGCCATTGTTGTGGTGGTGGTGATGAGTGAGAGTGAGAGTGACGGTGAAGAAATGTAGAGAGGGGGGTGTTATATGGGGATAAGATGAATAGGGGGAAGGGGGAGGTTGGTGGAATGAGCTGGCTCAACATTTGAATCGAGACAAATGCTATACATGGGAAAAAGGCATATTAATGTTAATGTTAATGTTCTAACAAACAATGGGTGCAAACCATGTAAGAATAAACAAGGTTTTTCTTGATAAAGAATCATATTCTGGAATTTCAATTAGGTGAAATTATTAAATGCTTAGTTGTTAAAAAGAAATATATTTTTTTGCAAACTAAAGAAAGAAAAAAGGAATGTAGTTCTAACATTTTGAATTGATTGAGCAAAAGAAGTATTTTTCCGAAAGTTGCGATTTAATCCTAATAATTGAGTTTTTGATAAGGAAAAAAAAAATTATATTATAATTCAAATCTAATTATATCTTCCAATAATTTGAGTTTGTGTTTTTTGCTTAATAACCATGTTAGATCTTACGTCATAAATCACAGATCAAAATAATCAAATAAGGATAACCAAAATAATTAAATAAGGATAACTAAACTGTTTGAGAAAAATGTTTTAATAGAAAAAGATGTGTTTTGGAAAAAAATTTACACCACCTCTCTCTCTCTTTCCTTGATTTCCTTAGGGGTGGATTTATTTCGTAAAATTGTCAATTTCGGTTATATTTAATGTTTTGTTTTCTTTTAATTGTTTTTATTTTTTAATTATCTTAATAGGCTGAAGTGAGAATAAAATTTTGACCAAAATGCCATTATTTTACATGAATTTAAATTAACCATTTCCTTTTAATTTAAATTCACCTAAGACAACGTGGATTAATTGATGAAGGCCAAAGTTTTATTTTAATTTTCAAAAATTACTAGGCTAATAATTATTATCATCATCATTATTACAAAATTCAAATAGCTAATATTAAATTGCGATTTCTGAAAAATATGACGTTTTTTTTTCATTTAGCACATATTTTAATACGACAATGAATGTTGTTACATAGACATCACAACTAACTAAAATACATACACCATGGCTAATTAATTTGATTATGTGAAAAAACATAAAAACAGGATAAAATTAAAGGGAAGAACATAATTGCAAGGGTCGTCTATATATGCTTTTGCAAAAGTTGAAATAAAGCCAATAAACAAATACAAGTTGCACTACCTACTCCAACAAAAGGCAATATATATATATATATATATATACACACATATATACACCTACATAAGTGTATCAGTGTATGTATGTATGTATTTATCAAATTATAAAAATAATATAAGAGTAGAAAAATTAGCACATTTACAAGCTGGCATAACATGGTATTTGGCCTACCCCACACTCTTCTACCCCACCCCCCATGTTATCGATCTTCTTGCAATTGTGTAGACAACTAAGCTCTTGATGATATGGTTGGTCTGATATTTTGATAGTTGATATCCTCAAATAAGATGATAATTAGTTAAATGATCGTATATATTATTTGACAATATTGATAATAACAGTCCATCAACCTCTTTAATTAGATCGATTTGATTTTTATTTTTTTACATAATAAATATTTGCATCGATTTATTCATTTGTGGCATAGGACTCTTCAGGAGCTTCTTCATGATTTTGTTATCTTGATTGATTTTTTTTTTTTTTTTTTTGAAATTATACTTAAAAAGATATTGAATTTATTACATTTGAGATGATAAGACTGCTGGTACATATCAATTCAATTAGAGCCAAGTTCTATTTTTGAAACCGATCGATATGAGTGGTTGAACGGAATCTCTAGAACGAGTCATTAAACTACCAGTCATCTAAATTAGGTGTAACGTAGGTCTTATGTGAGACGGTCTAATGTAAGACTTTATTTAATACAAAGTTCATATGAATACATTCAATACGATTAAATCGGTCGTATATAAAATTATATAAAGCTCCATCTCACATAAGATCTTATGTGAGACTGTCTCATATCAATTTTTGCATTGGATGTAATACCAAAAATAATCACGTATGATCTTTTTAAAATTATAATTTAATCCTAAATTTTTTAATATAGCAAAAAAAATATATATATATATATATACATATATATCACAATTTTTATTCACTATTGCAATTTAGATTATATTTATATTTCTTGGAAACTGGTGTTCATTTATTTGGCTAAAGTTCCACATCATATGCCATATTAAATACCATTAATTCCCAATAAAAATAAATTTGAAGGCCATATTACCAAATAAATCACCATATTTTTAAAAGTTGCAATATAGTCTTTACTTTTTATAAATTAACAAAAAAACCACTACTTTCACTCACTATTGCAGTTTAAATTATTATTCTATTGTTTGATGATTTAAGTTCATGTGTCAAAATATATTTTCACACGAAACGTTGCATAAGCCACATAATTTAAAATAAATTTTTATTTGTATCAAAACGATATTGTTTCAAGTATCTTAATAATGACGTTTTATATGGATATCCCCACATGAATTTTTCATTATATTCTTTTTTAAGATTAAATGACTTTATGACGTCTCAAGTGAAAATTTATTTGAGCATATAAATTTAGATTATTGAAAAATAAAATCATGATTTGACATGCAATAGTGAATAAAAATGTGCGATATTTTGAGAAAGTGAGAAAGGTAGTTGCAATGACCACGATCCACGCGATGGCTTTGTATCCCAGACTGAGGGTTCGGTTATCCCAACCAAAGAATCTTTTACCGGAATATACCTTGTTCTACTTTGTAGACTTATTTTGTAAATTTTATTAAAAGTGAGGATTATTTACACCACTACATTTTCACCCTATAAAACCGCTTTTGAAGTCGAATTGGTCAAAACCGATCAAGAAGTATCTTCGAACCGATCAAAACTGATTAAAGAAACCAGTTTGACCTTCGTTTTTCTTTTTAAAATTTTAACTTTAATGATTGTACCTCAATGATTGTAGTTATGGTATTTTGGGTAAATTCACTATTATATATTATCATCATTTATAATGACAACTTTAATGCTATTCTAGTAACTTATTAACGTGGGACAAACTCTTCCCAACTAGTATTATTTATAGCGAATGACTTCAATGCAATTTTACTAATTAATCAATATGGAAAAAAATTCACCATACTACATTATTTATAGCGCATAGTTTTATTTTAGTTTGTTAATCAACACGGTACAAACTAATATGCAATCTTCTATAGTAATTATCTTTGAGTATTTGTTTTTTTTTTCTTAACTTGAGACAACTTCTAATATTGTATTATGTATAAATTATAAGAAATTAATAATATATTATATTATTTAAGGATAAATTTATAGAAGGGTTTCACTCTAACAGTCTTGCTATCCTATCCATTATGGATACATCAATATATGTCTACCATTGATATGTTAGATATCCAGAATATACATAAATTTCATTTTTCATATAATTAGGAGATGAGATCATTACATATTATCGGTAAATATATTAAGAGTTGCTCACGAAGAGCGGGCTAGCATTTTCCCCCAACTCTAAACTTTTTATTTAGTTAAACTAATCAATATTCCAAGCTTGCGATTGCTCATGGGCTGAAATTTGTTAATCCTAAAATTACCTTTAGCAGCTTCAACCTGGGCCATCGAAAACGAGGCTCAAACTAAACAGAGAGTTGTTTAGAAAATGTGCAATTGCCCACATCATGCATTATAAAAGTCCAATCCAAAATACCCGGAATCAAGCAAGGAAATGGGCTGCCTTTTTTACCCTTTTATTCACCTCTATCCTAATGTACATTACTACATTTGACTGGTTTTTCTAGTATGACAAATTGAAAATAAATAATTTAATTACTAATTAATTAGTGAATCTTGTTCAAATCACTATTGCAGTGTTAACTGCTTAGACTTGCTTTATTAGAAACTGCAATGGATATATATGTTTGAATGCAGACTATATAACTCTCACCTATTATAATAAATTATCAGAACTGAAAATCAAAAGTTGTAAGAAGTACATGAACAAAATCCAAGAGTTTTTTAAAGTTAGATTATTAAAATGTAACAACTGATAGGTAAATGACTACAAATCTAACAATTAAAAAAAAAAAAAACCCCTAATATAAAATGGACGTTAATAGAAGAATTTCAGTTTTCATCATGTGCTAAATTTCCAATATGTTTGATTTGTTTATTAAATTGTAAACAACTATTATAACATTTAAAATGTAACAAAAACTAATTTTATTGATGAGGTTGAGGACAATCCCCATGACAAATAGGTACATGAACTCAAAACAGAAAAAAATTCATAAAGAGATAAATGACAATAAAAAGATATTTTTGAATAAAAATGTTGAATATTCTCCTTCCAATGGTATAAATGTACGTCCCCATTTTACAAAATAAGAAAGATTTGGGGGAACAATTACACAACACATACTTATAACTTTATTAGTAGGTTAAGGATAAAAACGACATTTCTTCACTAAAAATCCAAATTAAAGGACTTTGTGGAAGCCTATTAGGTTAAGGCCCTCGAACAAGATCCAACAGAGCTGATCACTATATCAACAGATCTTTCACTAATGACTTCTAGCAATGCAGCACTAATATGAATGGTCGGATGCAGAACTAATATCAATGATCTGTTGCATAACTAAAATAGGCAATGCAAGATGCAGAACATAATATTAGAAGTTGAAATGAATAGAACTCAAACATACTTCATTTCTCGGGCGGTTTCATTTTCTATGACAGAGATGTCTTTCTCGGACATAGCTGGTTATCTAAGGCATAACTCATTTATAACACATAGTTGACCTTCTAAGCTCTGATCTCATTTTCCTTGGTTTGCTTGGACCTGCCTGAGTGTGCGCTTGAGTCCCATGTTCAAGGGCATCCACATCATCAAGGCTATGTTTGGATTGAACTTAACTAATTCAGATTTTGAATGGCCTGAATCAAGTCCATGTTTGGACAGGAAATCCTACAAATTTACCCTATTTTTTTTATTTTTTCTGTAATTCCCAATAAAAAAAATCTATTTTTTCTACAATTGAAAATGTAAAAATGACACATACTTATATTCCTACCCCACAAAAAGTTTCAAGAATCTAAACTTACAAAAGCCCAAATTCAAACTTGCAAAAACTATTTTAAATCCAAAACAAAGATTGCCTTAGAATCTAACTTGTAAAAACTCTAATATATTCAATGTTAGACTTATGAGAGTGGAAATGGCTTAAATAAACAAAAAGAACAACAAGAAAATCGTGGCCTGTCTGCACAGTTTCTTTAAAACAAATTCGTCCCCTCCACACAGTGCTAGATGAATACACAGACGTCTGTTTCCCAAAATACAACAGTTGTTTGGTGACGAGTCGAACACACAACTCCCACTCAGACAAACTGAATGCACACCCGATCAATGTCATGAAGGCCAAAGAAGAAAAGAAGGAAACAAAGAAAAAAAAAAGATACGAATGAAGAGAAATTTCTGTGTGTTTTCAGGAGTGGAAGACTGGCACATTTTATATCCATTCCAAGATCATTATTCTCGAACCTCTCTTAAAAAAAAACACGTTCCAACAACTCGTTTTCTAATTTAAGTATGGAATCTACATGCAAAGTTATCAAAAAAATACACTTTAATGTTTAAAAGAAGTGGATGTTTAATTCTTAATGTGACAAAAAAGACAAAATTGAAATTAACTAATTAATTAAGAAAAAAAAGTTGTTTCAAAACCAAAGATACCCTCACCATTCAGCCAATCAAATGATATAAAACTCCGTACACGGTGGAGGGTATTACAGTCATTGTATTCGTCACTCTTTCTTTCTACCTGTCTTGGGCACAAAGCTTCTTCTGTATAAACCCATCTCTCCCAAACATTTCTTCAAAACAACAAATCAAATCAATTTCATTTGATTAGAGGATAAACGCAAAAACCCTAAAAGAGGAAAAACGCCCAAATCTTAGAAGCAAATTATCTAAAGGATGAGCCGTGGAAGTGGAGGCGGATACGATCGCCACATTACGATCTTCTCTCCGGAAGGTCGTCTCTACCAAGTTGGTGAGCATTTATGCTTTCATTGAATCCACTTTTTTTCAAATTCATCATTTTTATTTGAATTGAGCTTAGCTATGGTTGTTTCTTGGCTTTGTAAATTTAGGGTTTATGTAGTTCTGTTGGTATAATTAATGCAGAATATGCTTTCAAGGCTGTTAAGGCTGCCGGAATAACCTCGATTGGCGTACGAGGCGCCGACTCAGTATGTGTTGTTACTCAGAAGAAAGTTCCGGTGGGTTTTCTTAGTCGTGGTTGTTTGTAGTCTTTGTTTTTCGATTCGGTTATTCACTTTTATTTTTTGGCTTGAATTTATCGTATGTGTGTTGTGTGAGCAGGACAAGCTTTTAGATCAGACGAGCGTCACTCATATGTTTCCCATTACTAAGTTCCTGGGTTTGTTGGCTACGGGCATGACAGGTACTTTTTTGCTTTGGCTATGGTTTTTATAATAATTATTTTGCGAATTGGATTAAGGAAGCTTATTTTTCTCATTCAAATACATTAAGAATTGAGATTGGCTAATGTAGGTTGCTGTTTTATTTGTAGTTTTCTATAGTATTTTAAGAATCTGAGTGTCCATTTTCTTTTGGCATGGGTTGATAGTTAGCAAGGGTTTTGGCTGGGTGGTCACACATCAGTATATGCATCTTTAGCTGATCTGAGTGTAATTATCTCTTGTTGGGAAACCCTTTTCCGTTTTAATATATTTTTGTTATGCTGGTGCTGAATAGGAATATTTAGATGTGTGAGAGACTTATGAGATATTCGTTCTTGATGCTTTTTACATTAATAGTTAATCTCAGTTTTTTTCGTTTTCTGTCTAGCTGATGCAAGGACTTTGGTTCAACAAGCGAGGAATGAGGCTGCTGAGTTCCGTTTTAGATATGGATACGAAATGCCAGTTGATGTATTGGCAAGATGGTATCTTGAATTCTCCAATATTTTCAATTTGTGCACTAAAGTACCTTTTGACTCTTGTTTGTTCCTGTATACTCGTCGTAAGCCTACTATTGCTGTCAAATGTGTCGCCCTGATTATTTAATATAATTTTTTGGAAATAATGCCCTGAACCCTGATGTAAGCAGCTAAAAATCCAAAGTGTAGGGAAGATACCATCCATCTATCTTCATAAAATTCTCTGTACCTTACTATTTTTTGGCATATATCAAGTGTTGAATACTGTAGTCTTTTGTGTTTTTAGTTGTAACTGTATCCCTGTGCAGGATTGCAGACAAGTCTCAGGTATATACCCAGCACGCCTATATGAGACCACTTGGTGTAGGTCTGTTGTTACCCACTTATCTTACAAAATGTGTTTTTTCAATGTTTCTTCTCTGTATTATATATTAATCTTCACTAGTTTGCTTTGTATTATGTATACAGTTGCAATGATATTGGGTATTGATGAAGAGAAAGGTCCTCAGCTCTTTAAGTGTGATCCTGCCGGTCACTTCTTCGGTCACAAGGTAATGAGGAAGTTCCTGTCTCTTTTGTCCTTGAACTTCAAAAACTAAATATCATTTTATTGCCATTTTGTGATATTGTTGTCTCATGCATATACCTTTACTGGATATTCTTCTTTTGTATTCCATTGCTATACATGTAATTGCAAATGTACATGGATATCTAAGTTGGTGTGCCTTTTGGTAGTAACAATCTTTAGAATCTCAAAAGAAACTAAAAATATTTTCTGGATAAAATCTGAATCTTGTCTTACCAGGGTTCCCAGTGTCCCGGCATCATTTTTCTAGAACAAGAGTTCTAAGTGGCTGAGACTCATGTCTATTTGACATTCATAATTGTGAATATTTCATATAACATAATTTTGTGCATTCTTGGTTGGCTTGCTTCATTGAACCAATCAAATGAGTCTCATATGCTTTTCAATCATGTCTTATTGTTTAGTGGCTTGAGATGTACTTACTCAAATTTGCTTGATTTCCTTTTAGGTGTTTTCCATAATAACACTCAATTTCTCAAAGTAATTTGTTGCCTCTTAACTTTAAAATCATTATGTGGCAACACTATCTAGTCTAGCAATCACTACTCTTTTCAGTGTTTTAATATAAACATATGCAAAAATACGTCCTGACAACTCAACTTATTATTTGAATAATTGTGCTGTAATTTTCTAGCCATAAAATCTTGAATACTACAATTTTTTTTATCTTATTCACTCTTCATGTTATTTGTCTGTAAGGTTATTTAGGGAAAACATAAAAACTTCGCCTTTTCTTTTATATTAGTTGTCTGAGTAGAGGACAATTTTCTTTAATTGGAAATAATTTTCTTTTTGCCCTTTATTGAATTGTACACTTTCATTGACATGCTTTATAAATTAGATGGAAGTTGGAAAAAATGTCATTAAAGTACAGACAAGGAAAGAGATATTGTTTTGGAACTGGTATGCTTAAAGATTATTTAAGTTAAATTTTTTCCTTATAGGCAACAAGTGCTGGAGGGAAAGAGCAAGAAGCCATTAACTTTTTAGAGAAGAAGATGAAAAATGATCCTGCATTCACTTATGAGGAAACCGTACAGGTAAAATAAAATGCTATATATATGAACCTTTATTATCTCTCCCTCTGTCCCAAAAAAATAGCCTTGTTTCTCTAGAGTACAGCTTTTGATTTTTTGTCAAATAAATGAAAGTAGAAACACTTTACCAGGTTAGAAGATTGTTTATTGAGAAACTTATTGAAGACTGTGTGGTGCCAATATCTGATTCTGTTTGGAATACTGTAAATTCATAAAAAATGAAACTACACACACCTTGGTATATGGCCTGTTTCTTCTGTCAGTGGTAGTAATTAAATCATGGTGGAGGCAATTGCCTGTTGAGTTGGTTATTGTTAGGCACACGTACTGGACAAGTATTGTCTTGTACTAAATATATGTCTACTTTTGGAAATTCCTTTCCTTTTGTGGTATACTGTTACCAAGATGATGTGATTGATACTAATTCTCACTATTACCTCCTATGACATAACTGGAGTTACTAAAACGTCATATTCCAATGTCAATCTAAATGTCCTTATCAGTTTAACCAAATCCATTTCTTAAGAGAAAGTTCAATCAAACCCTTGATACCTGGCAGTAAGTGTTGAGTTTTTTACTATTCTTTGCTCAAAATTTGTTTTGGTTTAAGTATCCAATTGTTATTGGTAACCTTGTTTAACTCCTTTTAATATTATAATGTTGAAACAAAATATCTTTCAGACAGATCGTTTTGGTGGATCAAGATTATCTTCCTCTGCATTTGTACAAAGATGAAGCCTTCTTTGGTTGAGTGTTTTAAAGAGAGTTTCATTAAATAACAAATTAACTGGGATACAAGGATTCTTGATTCTAGACCACAAATTTCTGGTTGAAATTTAGAGCAACTCTTAACTTAAAAAATATGTTCCTACTTTGAGTAATGATAGTGGTTGAAGTTATATACATATATATATATATACACACACAATATACAATATGATAGTGATGGTGAGTTGTCTTCTTTTGAATATGGGAAGAGTTTATATCTCGTTCAACAAAATCATGGTTGCGAGTTCTGATATTTGAACTTTTCGCTTTACAGACTGCAATATCTGCCCTACAATCTGTTCTACAGGAGGATTTCAAAGCCAGTGAGATTGAGGTAACCTTCCCCCCACCAAGATGATACCTGTGTTTTTCCTGTTTATTATTTTTCTAAACCTTTATTAATTCCAAAAAAAAAAACGTTATTTCTTTTGACCTTTGCCAGGTCGGTGTTGTACGGAAAGAAGATACAGTTTTCAAAGTTTTATCGACTGAGGAAATTGATGAGCACCTGACTGCAATCAGTGAGCGTGACTAATCCTATTGTGTTTAGCAAACTCTGCTGATAAGAATTTGGAAATGAACAATGTTTGACGAGACGGATAGAGAGTTGAGGGTTTTCTAAGTTTAATTGGATTATCGTACTCGTACTAATGACCTCGTGGCCCTGTGGTTGAACTTACATCTATTCTCAGTATTTCTGTTGCAGAGTTTTGCTTTATCATACATAGTTATCACCACATATTTTCCCTTTAGTGATATAATAGTTATTTTTTGAATTTGAACAATGAAATTCAATTGAACCATGATACTGTCCAGAGCTATTAGTTATTACATCAGAATGCAATGTATGAAAATGGAAACTCTTGAAGTAATCAAGGATAAACCTCAATTAGAGATCCCACACCAAATCCAAGACGAATCTTGTAGCCAGTGAAGCCAGCATCAGAAAAGACCTTTGCCCATTCTTTCTCACTTCTTTCCTTTCCATTGAGATATGTCATCATTGCCATGTCGTAGAAGAGTTGATCTTCGATCACCTTATCTCCGCCCTCGTGGTTGTTTAGAATAATGTCGATGATTATCACCTTCCTGCCTTTTGCCTTGCTGCTGCCAATTGAATCTTTGCATTTCTTCAGTATTCTAACACAGTCTGTGTCGCTCCAGTCGTGCAATGTCGACTGCTTGTTCGTACCAAAACAAGAATCATTAAGTTGGGATTGTAGACCATGCGCTGTTGTGCACAAAATGATGTTTCGGCTGCAATAACATCAAAATGATATGTCGAGGTAAAATCTCAGCTGATGCACAATTAAAAACATCATTTTATTTCTCAACAGCTCACTATATTCTCCTATCATGATTTTAAGCATAATAGATGATAAAACATCTTGCATACTACAATGTGTTAATTAGTTATGTCATTTCAGTTTACTATGCAATTTGAAACATAGAATATCGTGTGACAACTAGACTCGTACCTTGAGAAAAACAACATGAGCAGGTGGGATAGCCTCAAACATCTCCTCCAATGTAGGTCAAGCTTTTAGTCCCTTCCAAGCGAGAAACAACATGTGGAAGATCAAGCACTATGCATCTCATATAGGGAAGTCCTAAGCAATCACCTTGGCCGTTGTTCCGATGCCTCCTCCGACATCCACCAACGACTCAAAACCTTCTGACACATCTCTAGAAGTTTTTAAGACAACATGATTAACAAGCCCTGAGTCACTAGCCATAGCTTCATTGAACATATGGTTAAGCCTCGGCACACTCTCCATGTAACTCCCAAAACCTCTTTCCATAGGCCATGTCAAACGGGTCCTCCTCCTTGTTTGAGATGATAGCTGCAATGAAGATGCCAGGATGGACTAATATGCACATTAGACAAAAGATGTGTTGAGATTTCGCTTTGCTAATTGAGAGGGCATCAACTAGTTGAGAAAGTGTCATAGGCTTGCCATGGTTGTGGATGATATCGGCTATGCCAAGCTCCATGGCACATTTTAGTGACATGGTGTTTATGAATTTGAACATGTAGTTCCAAACATGAGCTTGAGCATCAAGAATCTCATCACTAGATTCTTCTACATTTGCCAAATCCATTTCTTTGCTGTAGCTAATCTTCATCTAACTTGCCTAGCACTTCTCAAATGCCCAAAATATGTACATATATATTACATGAGGTGCACTTTACAAAGTGTATTTTCACGGATCTTAATTCATAAAATTAATCCATATGGATATGGATATAAATCTTTATTATGATATAAAACTGAAAAGGTAGGGGCAAATTAAAGGACCCTTCTTTTATATAAAGATTTTTATTATGTGTAATGTAATACTTATGTTAATAAAGAATTTAATAAATTTAGGGAAGACTGAAACTTGAATAAATTAGATTTGATTAAACCAAGTTATGTTCAAGTAATAAATAATAAATGAATTTGAAATTCCAGCTTGTTTTACTCTGATTGAGAAATGTCCACGAGATTCATGTAAATATTCACAAAAAATACTCTGGTAAATCATATCTTGAGAATATCATTCATCTCAATGTTTCACAAAAATATACCATTTAACAAATTTTTTCTTGTGAATTAGGTGTATAGGTCAGGAATCGTGCAATTGAATCGACCTAATCTGACGATGCTATTCACACATCCCATGAGAGCTTCACACATCCTACAAAAAGTTTCAGATTTTCTCAGAGTGAAGTTGAAAAACTTCTCTTTGATAAGAGATGTATGTAGATAAGAGCTTCATTATCCTCTACTTGTCTAAAAACATCATTTTCTGAAACCAATTCCATCTTATATATATATACACACACCCATATTTACATGAGAATGCAAAATGTTCTTAACCATGGCTAGAAAACTGCCCATTATGTTACCTCTTTTCCTTCATCTTGCACTAATGTTCTCTTTTTCCCAATCTCTGAGCTCAAAATCAACAAGTTTCAGCCTCGAGCTTACTCGAAGAGATTTTCATCGTTTCCACCATTTCCCAGATATGATCTATCCCCGGATCACTCGATCAACTTTCATATTCACCATAGATGCAAGCATTGGCACACCTAGCACGAAACGGGCCTTTATTTTCGATCCAGGAAGTGACCTAACCTGGACACAATGCACACCCTGCATTACTTGTTTCAAGCAAGATTATCCCCTGTTTGATCCCAAAAAATCCAAATCCTACGTTAAAATATCGCCCAATCACACTTTGGAAAAGTACTTCAGGCCCTCCAGCAAAGGAGACCTGAACTACTACTTATTATACGCCAATGGAGAGTCATCCTTAGGCATTTTGTCGACTGAAGCTTTCAGTTTCCCATCGGATAGAAAGGTCAACAAGACCATAAAAGGGATTGTCTTTGGTTGCGGAAACAACCTAATTGGCCAGTTCAAAAGCTTAGTAATGGGCATCATGGGAATGAGCCGGTCTCCTCTGTCTCTAATAGGACAAATGGTGGGGCTAAAATCGAGACATAGATGTTGAGATTTCGATGTTTAGATTTTGATGAGACAAAACGCATTTGTAATAGGAAGTTTTAAGTACCC
Organism: Scutellaria barbata; assembly: GCA_028654395.1. Classification (NCBI taxonomy): domain Eukaryota; kingdom Viridiplantae; phylum Streptophyta; class Magnoliopsida; order Lamiales; family Lamiaceae; genus Scutellaria; species Scutellaria barbata. The sequence continues at coordinate 11,455,003 of CM053656.1, read as the reverse complement.
CATTTTTCACAGTGTTTAAGTGAATATATAGATTATGTTTGAGTCTAGTCTTAAGTGCTGGAAGATGGAGGTTTGACAAAGACAAAGCTGCATCTAAGCCCTTCAGAAAGGAAGTCGCTGCAAGAAGGCAGATACAATATCGCTGCAAGAAAGCAGATACAACATCGCTGTAAGAAGACAGAACGTCACTACAGCTAAGTAAGAAGGAATGACGTACATGAGTGCTGCAAGAAAAAGATGCAGCAGCTCTACTCAAGATACTGCAATCAGGTCTTAGTTACAGCAGCACTGCAAGAAAACATTAGCTGCACGAAGACCTAGAATACATCGCAAAGCTTACAGTTCAGAGAAGTCAATCAGTGCCAACTACAACATAATGTATCCTGCAATCATAGGAAGGATAAATGCAGTACGAGGAACAAAGATTCAAGCAAGAATAAATAGAGCCGTTCGAGATAAGATCAAATAAGCAAACACGGAGCCAATACGAAGGTGCCACGTGGACTGACGCGCTGCAGAAAGCTGCGAGCCGCAACTGCCGCATTAAATGCTCCAAAAGAAAAAGTCAAGTCGCATTAAATGCGAGCCATGCCTTTGATCAGACTACTTCAAATTCAAAAGAGAGATGTCTCCTTCAACAGACATCTTCTCCTACAAGTATAAATAGAGGAAGAGATACACTGAAACTGGTTACTGAAACATTCGAGCAAAAACTCACAAGCTTTCAAGATACAAATATTCAAGCCTACTATCAGTTTCAGTCACTCAACCTCTGTGAAGTGAAGCAAGCTCAGTGCTGAAAGATCCATCAACGGATTCAGAAGCTTACTTCATCGCACAAATTGAAGAAATCTTTTTATATTCTTTTAACCTTGTTGCTGTGTGGTTAGGTTGTTTTAGTGGTGTCGAACAGTTGATAGGTGAGATCCTTGTTGTTTGTATAAGTTGTCTAGAGTTAGGCAATTTCCCTGTGTGGAGTGTAGAACCCTGTGTGGGTTAGCCTTTGGAATTTGCAGTTGTTGTGTGTACGCTGGACTTCAGTAGGTGGTTGCTTTGTAAAGTTGATAGATTGTTAGGAGAGTCCTGTAATTCAATCTTGCTTAACAAAGTTCCTGCTTGAGGAGCAGTAGAGTGGACGTAGAAGGATTACACCACCTTCGAACCACTATAAACCATACATGTTTAATTGCTTTATTTATTTGTGTCTTTATCTTCTGATCTTGTTTATCTCATAAGCATTAAACGTTTTTAAAAGAAGCATATTGAGAAAATCAGCCTTGTGTTTTAAACGATATTTTTCCGCTGTGTATAAAACTCTAAGTTACAGCGTGCAGCACTGCATCCTAATGCTGTAAGCAGTAACGATCTGACGCTGCAAGTTCAAGTAACTTGTAGAGCAGAAAAGTTTTTCATAGATTTGTAAAATCGACCAAGGTTCATTCACCCCCCCTCTTAACCTTGGACACCACTTGGGACCAACAATAGATTCTCGTATTGCTTGCCTCATATTGATTCCTCAATCAAAACAACGTTGTTGAGATTTGGAAGCGATGTTAAGGGTAAGGATTTACGCAAAACGAGCTTTCCAAGCCACAACGACTCGAACTACAGAGTGGCTTTACTTGGCATAAGCATTACAGGGCGTCGTCTGAGCCTAGCAACGGGTAGTTTGCTGCCCGAATGCAGGCTGGATGTCGGATGTGGAGTTAGTTATATAGAGATACATGCGTATAACGAAATAGTGAGAGTAGTGATGATGCATCTGAATCGGTTTAACCTGACCAGGATTCCTTTAGGCTCACTAACGGAAGAAGGGTTGTGTTATAGACGCTATTAGCATTAATTAGTGATTCTTGCATATCTTGTATTTATTAGCATTAATTAGTGATTCTCGCATATCTTGTATTTATTAGCATTAATTAGTGATTCTCGCATATCTTGTATTTATTGATAGTTACCTTGTTTCCTTTTACGATTTGATTGTACTCTATATTTTATCGTATCAATGCAATCAGTTTCTTGAGGCAAATATTTTCCCTCCTATCATGGTATCAGCCTAATCTTTGTGTGAAACCTTATTTTCCATCCCCGTTCTCCCCCTTTCTCTCTGCAAATTCTGGTGATCCAATCTGTAACTCGCCGTGGCTGCACCCGAGCACCCAATCACGGCCGCGGCTCTAGCACTCACAAAGGCCACGACAGTCACAACATCTCCAATGGTGGTTCCGGTGGAAATCGTGGGCGTCGTAATTTTACTCCACACTACTTCTTCTATCGGGAAATAGACCATGATGCGTTTGATTACCCCAAGCGCTTCGACCGCAACTATGATCATTCCTGTCGTCCAGCCAATACGGTGAAACTTGCAGAAGCTTTTTCCACCGGTTATAATTTCTCTCCGGCTTCTTCGTTTGACTGATATTTAGACACGGGTGCCTCAGCTCATATGGCTACGGATCCAACTTATCTTGATAGTATGTGTTTGTTGGGATTTCATTGTTTAGATTTTGATGAGACAAACCAATCATGTAATAGGAAGTTTTGAGTACCCCATTTTCACATTGTTTAAGTGAATAAATAGACTAGATTTGAGTCTTGAGTCAAGGATTGAAATGGAGGTTAAAAGAAGATAAAGCTGCATCTAAGCTTTAAAGGAAGATATCACTGCAAGAAGGCAGGATATAGTATGGCTGTATAAAGGCAGGATACAGCATTGCTGGAAGAAGAAAGGAATAGCAAAGCATAAATAAGGCTGTACTTCAATACAGCAAAGCAAGGTAGAACGGCGTGCAGCATCACTGCATGAAAAGGATACATGAGTACTGCTAGAACGATGATTACAGCAGCACTGCCAGATGATACTGCAAGCAGGTCTAAAATACAGCAGCACTGAAAGAATGCATCAGCTGCACAAAGACCAAGGATACAGCGCAGACTTACAGGACAGTTAAGTAAATACAGCGCCAACTACAAGACGAAGTATCCTGCAGATCCTAGGAAGGATAAATGCAGTACGAGGAACGGAGATCCAAGCAGGGACAAAAGAACCGTTCAAGAAAAAGTCAAAGTAACAGACACGGAGCCAATAAGAAGATGCCACATGGACTGACACGCCGCAGAAAGTTGCGAGCCGCAACTGCCGCATTAAATGCTCCGAAAGGAAAAGTCAAGTCGCATTAAATGCGAACCATACTTTGGACAGGCTAATTCAAATTCAAAAGAGGGATGTCTCCTTCAACGGACATCTTCTCCTACAAGTACAAATAGAGGTCGAGGAGAACTGAAGCTGGTTACTGATACTATCAACTAATTTCCATATGCGAAAGTTTCAAGCTTACAAATTTAAAGCATTCAAGCCAACAGTTTCAGTCACTCAACCTATCGAAGTGAAGCAGAGTTCAAGCTGAAAGATTCCTTATGGATTCAGAAGCTCACTTCGAAGCACAAGTTGAAGAAAACCTTTTATCCTTTTAACCTTGTTGCTGTATGCTTAGGTTGTTTTAGTGGTGTCAAGCAGTTGATAGGAGAGATCCTTGCTGTTTGTTTTAGTTGTCTAGAGTTAGGCAGCTTCCCTGTGTGGGAGTATAGAACCCTGTGTGGGTTAGCCTTTGAAGTTTGCAGTTGCTGTGTGTACGCTGGACTTCAGTAGGTGGTTTGCTTTGTAAGTTGATAGATTGTTAGGAGAGTCCTGTAAATCAATCTTGCTTAACAAAGTTCCTGCTCGAGGAGCAGTAGAGTGGACGTAGAAGGATTACACCACCTTCAAACCACTATAAGCCTTAAGTGTTTTTATCGCTTTATTTATCTGTGCTTATTTTCTGCATATATCTATCTTTTCTCATCATAAAACGTTTGAAAGAAGCATTCTTGTGTAAAACAGCCTTGTGTTTAAAAGTAAATTTCCGCTGCGTACAAAACTCCAGGTTACAGCGTGCAGCACTGCATTCTAGCGCTGCAAGCAGTAACCATCTATCGCTACAAGCTCAAGTAACTTGCAGTGCAGAACAGTAGTTTTAAAGATTCTGAAAAATCGACCAAGGTTCATTCACCCCCCTCTGAACCTCGGACACCACTTGGGACCAACAAGTGGTATCAGAGCAAGTTGGGTTAAAAGCCAACTTATCTGGTCACCTACCCAGATCCACCTTTGTCTCGCTGTTTTCTTTGCATAAAAATCAATTTTAAAGTATATCATGGATTCCTCCAATCACAAGCTACCTATGTTTTCCATAGAGGAATATGACGACTGGAAGATTAGAATGCAGGCACACCTTTCTGTCATGAATGATGAGATGTGGACCGTCATAACTGAAGGACCGATAATCCCCATGAAGGTAAATCCAATGTATGGAAGAGACCATGCAGAAGGAGAGCAGCCACCACCAAACTTCCTGACCAAACCACGACAAGAGTGAGGAAACGAAGACAGGAAGAGAGCCAACCTGGATAACGTGGCAAAGAACGCTCTATTTATTACTTTGGATAAAGGCACCTTTAGCAAAGTCAAGACTTGCTCAACATCCAAAGAAATATGGGAAAAACTGGAGCAAATTTGTGAAGGAACTGAGCTCACCAAGGACAACAAAATCTCCAACGCTACCCAATTATTCGAGCTCTTCGAAATGAAGAATGAAGAGACTCTTGAGCAACTAGATCTGAGATTCACATCCATAGTGAATGAACTAGAAGCTCTTGGCAAACACTACACACAGAAAGAAAAAAACATGAAGGTGTTAAGAGCCCTACCAGCGGAGTGGGATAGCAAGACCACTGCCATGAGAGTGTCTATGGACCTGAAGTCCATGAGCACATTTGACTTATTCTCCGACTTGAAAGCATTCGAGTATGACATCAACAGAAGGAGAAAAGAGTTAGAGGAGTCAGTCTCCAAAGTTACAGCGCTAACCGCCAGTTGAACAAAGGATACAGCAACCGCCAGTTGCAGTAAGCAGAGTGAGGATACAGCAGAAGTTGCTGAAGAGGATATGGCGCTACTCCTAAAGAAATTCAGGAGATTCATCAAGAGCAATAACAATAGCAGCAACACCAACCTCAACAAAAAGAATGACTTCAGAAGAAGTCACTCAACCCCTCAGGTATCCTCTTCTCCTCAGTCAAATACAGGGAATGTTGACTTGTGCTATAATTGCAGGAAGCCTGGACACTACGCAAGGAATTGTCCTTATCCAACAGTGCACAAGTATCCTGAAGGAGAAAGAGAACAGAGGAGAGATAAAAGACGAGAGGAAAGGCACAAGCTTCGAGCTCTCATAGGAGAGATGGAGAAAGCCAATGATGCAGTAGTTCCGAAGGAAGTACTGAAAGCTGCAGAATCCTCTGACAGCTATGCTGAAACCTCATCCTCTGACGAAGAAGCACTCATATGCCTGATGGCTAAAGATGGCGAGGACAGCGAAGAAGATGAGGTAATCTACCAACCGTTGTCCATACAAGTTGATGAGGAGCTGAACATGATCCACTCCTTGAAAAGGATCATGAGTGATTTCGAGCAGATCAACTCAATTCATGAGGAGCTTAAGGTTGAGAATGAAAACCTTAGAATCGATAATGAGATCCTCAAAAGCAAAAACATCGATATTATCAAAATGCTCGCTGCACGAGAATCTGATAACTCAAAGTGTAGTAAGCTGCAACAAGAGGTCTCTAGATTGAATCTACTGATCACAGAGCTAAGATCTGAGAAGGAAATCTTGCAGTCCAAGATGAGAACGTTCACCAAATCTTCAAAGGACGCAAGAGATTGCATAAATAGTGTCAGAGATCCTTTTGTGATTTCAGGCATAGGATACAGCAATCAAGGCACTCAGAATACAGCAAGCACATCCGAAGCTGTGAATTTTGTTCAAGCTAAAACTCCAATGGAGAAAGAGTTACTCTGTGACTCTGAAAAGATAGTGAACAAAACAGCAATGACGGATAAATGGAAGGAACCCCAATGCTCAACTGCAGGGAATAAGTCTGCATCTAAGACTTGGTTGCAGCAGAAGTCATCTGCTGTATGCAGCAAAAGGATGCAGCAACCAACAAAATTGCAGCATAGAAGAAACTTTCCCACCAATACTAAGACCTACATGTCTAAACCTCAAGGAGGATATACTCTAGGGAAGTATGGTGGAAGACCACACTACAAGGGTGTTGGTAACACACATGTTTGTCAAGCACACACCTTTGATAAGCAGTTTTCCAAGATAACTGCATACAGCTCGAGAACCAACAAATCTTACAGTAGATCAGTTACTGTTAAGAAAGTTTGGGTTCCCAAAGTAACTAACACCAAAAGACCCGTATGGATATGGGTACCTAAATCTGTTTGAATTTGTTACAGGTTACAGTGCCAGGATGCAGCAGTGATGTATGGTATATCGACAGCGGCTGCTCAAGGCACATGACAGGCAATAAAGAAATGTTGAAAGACTTCCAAGAATGTAAAGGACCTAAGGTCATATTTGGTGATGATTCCAAAGGAAGTACAAAAGGAAGCGGATGCCTAGTCAAGGGAAACATAAAGATCAAGGATGTATCATACGTAAAGGGGCTTAGATACAATCTCCTAAGCATCAGTCAATTCTGTGACAAAGGATATACAGTGGAATTCAACCCCAACAAGTGCTTAATCAAGGACAGCACCACAAATGAAGTAAAGCTTACAGGAACAAGAAGTTGAAATATCTACCTAGCAGATTGGAATTCCTCCACTCAATCAACATGCTTCATAGTGAAAAGTCCACCGGAGCTGAGCTGGTTATGACACAAACGATTAAGTCACCTGAACTTCAAGACTATCAACAAGCTAGCAAGAAAAGGCCTCGTGAGAGGATTACCAGATGTAGCTTACAAGAAAGAGAATGTCTGTGGAGCGTGTCAAAAAGAAAAGCAAGTTAAGAGCTCTTTCAAGAATAAGATTCAGAAATCGTCTCACAGGATTCTAGATCTTCTACACATGGACCTCTTTGGACCAGTAGAACCAGTAAGCTTGAGTGGAAAGAAGTACTCCCTAGTAGTAGTGGATGACTACTCTAGATACACATGGACGATCTTTCTAGCAAAGAAGTCGGAAACTCAAGAAAAGCTACCTGGCCTCATGAAGAAAATTCAGAATGAAAAGAGCTTGAGCATAGTGAAGATAAGATCAGACAGAGGAACCGAGTTCACGAATAAGTTTATAGAGAAATTCTGTTCTGACAATGGTATTCGTCATGAATACTCTACTGCAAGAACACCTCAACAAAATGGGGTTGCTGAAAGAAGGAATAGAACCCTCAAGGAAGCAGCAAGGACAATGATAGCAGAAGCAGAGATACCCAAGAGGTTTTGGGCTGAAGCAACTAATACTGCATGCTACACGCAGAACAGATGTCTAATCATCAAGGATCTTGACAAGACACCATATGAAATATGGAACGGTCATACACCAAACATTTCCTATCTGCATATCTTTGGATGCAGGTGTTATGTTCTCAACAATGGAAAGGAACATCTGAAAACTTTTGATGCTAAATCAGACGAAGGAGTATTTATAGGATACTCTGCTGTAAGTAAAGCCTTCAGAGTGTTTAATAAGAGAACCCTGGTGGTAGAAGAATCTGTGCATGTGGTGTTTGATGAACCACATTGTGACACAAAGAAGCTGGAAAAACCACTTGAAGAAACCTCTCCTAGAAAAGGAAATGCTGTACCATACATAGAAGGAGTTCTGCCTACAGAAGAGGAAAAAGAAGAAGAAGCTGCAACCTTGGATGCAGCAGACATTCTTACAGCAGCAGAACCTCCTGCAATACAGCAACATGATGAGCAAAACACACCAACGCACGTTTTTGAGCCAGACAGAACGTGACTTAGAAATCATCCAAGAGATCTCATCATAGGAGATCCATCCATCGGTGTAAGGACAAGAAGATCCATCCCACATGAAGCAATGTTTGCATGCTTCATATCACAATCAGAGCCTAAGAATGTTGAAGAGACACTGCAAGATAGCAACTGGGTACAGGCCATGCAAGAAGAATTAAATGGATTTGAGAGAAATCAAGTATGGCAAACAATCGCTAGACCAACCCATCAAGGTGTAATTGGAACAAAATGGGTGTTCAAGAACAAGCTAGATGAATCAGGAGTCGTTGTAAGAAATAAAGCAAGATTAGTTGCTAAAGGATACTGTCAGGAAGAAGGAATTGATTTTGATGAGACTTTTGCACCAGTGGCAAGGCTAGAAGCAATAAAAATTTTCTTAGCCTATGCAGCACATATGAATTTCAACGTCTATCAAATGGATGTTAAAAGCGCATTCCTGAATGGTCTCCTTATAGAGGAAGTATATGTTGAGCAACCTCCTGGTTTTGAGGATCAAGCAGAAGAGAAGGTGTTTCGATTACAAAAGGCCCTATATGGACTGAAGCAAGCACCAAGAGCTTGGTATGACACCTTATCTCTCTATCTTCTGGAAAATGGTTTTCAGAAAGGAACGATTGACAAAACGCTGTTTAGGATACAGGATGGAGAAAGTGTACTTCTTGTACAAATCTATGTGGATGATATTATCTTCGGATCCACAAACAAAGAGCTATGTGAGAAATTCTCCAACCTGATGCAGTCAAAGTTCGAGATGAGTATGATGGGAGAATTAAGTTTCTTTCTCGAACTGCAAGTAAAACAACTACCTACAGGAACCTTCATCAACCAAGTCAAGTATACGAAGGAGCTTATCAAGAAATTTGGCATGGAAAATGGAGCAGCAACGTCCGTTCCCATGTCCACATCCATAAGTCTTGACAAAGATGAAGATGGTAAAGATGTAGACATTACCAAGTACAGATGCCTCATTGGATCGCTGCTGTATCTCACAGCAAGCAGGCCAGATATTATGTTTGCAGTAGGAGTCTGTGCTAGATTCCAAGCAGCACCGAAGGAATCACATCTCTTAGCAGTAAAAAGAGTGATCAAATATCTGAAAGGAACTCAGGAAGTCGGCCTATGGTATCCTAAGGAAGAAAGATTCAAGCTTAAAGGCTACTCCGACTCAGATTATGCAGGCTGCAAGATTGATAGAAAGAGTACAAGTGGGACGTGTCAATTTCTGGGAAATAGACTTGTCTCGTGGTTTTGCAGGAAGCAGACCTCAATTGCAACCTCTACAGCAGAAGCAGAGTATGTTGCAGCAGGAAGTTGCTGTGCGCAGATTCTCTGGATACAGCAGCAACTTAAAGATTATGGGATAGAAGAAAAAGAGACGCCTATTCTCTGTGACAATACGAGCGCTATTGCAATTACCCATAATCCTGTCTTTCACTCAAGAACAAAGCACATTGACATTCGTCATCACTTCATAAGAGATCATGTTGAGAAGAAAGATGTCGTGCTTGAAAAGGTTCACACGGATCTATAGCTTGCAGATATCCTTACAAAACCTTTGAGTGAATCTAGGTTTTCTATGCTTCATAACGAGTTGGGAATCCTTAAGTTGTGAAGAAAAAGAAAATGCAGGATCGCAGGGGGAACCTCTGCATGCTCGCAGGAAGCAGTAAAGATGGTACTGTAAGCTACGCGTCAATACAGCATTGGGTTCAGACAGCGCTGCAACCTACATTCTTACAGTACAGCAGTTATCGAAGAAATCAAGCAGCACCAGGTTACAACATTAATTTCAAAAGGAGTATTGATTGCTCTGCAACCTCGTACTAGAGATGCTGCAACCTTAAAAAGGCATTTATTTAGGCGGCAAAGGGTATGTCTTTCAGAATTAAATGCATGACTGCGGGTGTCAGGAAGTGGAAAGGGCGCTGACAGAGCCCACGCGCCAAGTAATTATTAGCGTCGATTTGACATCTCTGCTTTTTCCTGAGCCACTAGATCATTTCCCTGATTTATCTCAACCATCAATCTCGCACGTCTCTTGAGAACCGCCATAAAGACTTAAACGTGCCATTTGAAATTCACTTTTCACCATCTTCAGAGAGAGAAACACTGTGATCGCAAGAAAATCTTCTAAGTGCAAAACCTTTGTCTCTTCTCTCTCTATCTCACAAAAACTTCATCAATGGCTGCCAGAAAGACCATCGTTCTTGATGGAAGGATGATCAACAGGGAAAACATCTTGGAGTCAGGGCTGTATGATAATGCCCTGATCAAGAGGATTTTTGATGCTCTACAACAGACCCAAGTCCTAGGGCTGTTGACCACCGTATATGCTGGCTTCTCCACGGAGTCAGTACATAGGTTTTATGCCTACGCTAGGCAGGCGGAGGACAGGAACTGCATCCTGTTCCGGATGGATGTAGATGGAGAGGAACGGTCGCTGACCGTTAGGGATATCTCCACCACCTTCAGCATTTCGGCTGCAGGCTTGACCCCCAGCCAGTTGGCGACGTATGGGGAGGCATCGGCTCAAGAGATGTGGGATCTCTTTCGAGCAAGAGATGCAGGGGCTGAAATCAAGAAAAGCGCCCCCAAGAAGCTCTTCAAACCGGAGTTTGAACTTCTCCACGACATCTGTGCATACTCCATCGAAGGGAGGACAGAGAGTTATGACAAGTGTACAGATCTCCGGTTCCGGATCATGTTTGCAATCATGGCCGGAGAGAAGGTGAACTGGACGAGGTTCATCATGAAGAGGCTGTGGGAGGAAGCAGAGAAGATAACGGAGCGTCGGAGCTACGGTATCACCATCTGCTCTCTGCTCTGCAAGCTTGGCCTTCAACTTGCAGCACCCGCCCCCATTCATCCTGGAAAGTATCTCGGGGAAAAGAAGAAAGACAAGACCCAGCCGAAGGCTGTAGGAGCAGGAGTTGCGAGGAAGAAAACCAAAGACAAAAAGAATGCAACTCTTGCTCTGCAAGATGAAGCTGTTGTCAGAGGGGAAGATGTTGAAGAAGAGGATCCTTCGAGTCCTCTTCCTGTTATCAAGAGGAGTTCAGGGAAGGCTGTACCTGAACTTGAATCCTCTTCCCCAGATGATGACGCACCTTTGGTGAGAAGGGCTCTACGCAACAAGAGAGCTGCTGCTGTTGGGGATGTGTCACATTAGCTTCGAGAGCCACATCAGCACCGGGTCGAGCCAACTGAAAAAGAAGCTTGTCTACAAACAGAAGCTTCAGTGCTCGATCCCACCTTTCCGACTGCTAGAAATATGCCGGCAGAGTACTCTCTTTGGAGAGAGATGCGGCTGTCTAAGGGGGAAATCCTGTTGAAGTGGAAGGATTTCCTGACAGTCGAGCAAGCTGTCCTGGAGTGGGCCACATCAGAGGATATTCTGGCACTCCTGCAACCTGACTTTGCAGCAAGAGTTCAAGAGCTCGATGGTTGCAGCGCTGCACAGGGAGCACAGGACAAGGGAAAGGGCAAGGCTCTTGCAGAATCCGACTCTGCAGAGCTGCCGATGAAGCATCTACGGAGGGAGTTGCAGAGGCGGTACTCCCTGCACTGGACGCGACAGCAGTGCAGCCAGCAACCACCCTTCAACAAGAAGAAGGAGCTGCAGAGAAGAGCAGGGTGGAAGCTGAGATCCTAGCAGCAATAGAGGATACAGTGCTGAATACTGTGATCGCTGCAGGAAGCCATGCAGAGCTGCAAGAATCCATTCTTGCAGCAGAGACTGTCGAAGAAGTTACAGGACCGGCCGAGGAGACGGGGTCCATTGAGAAGACCTCAGTGGAGGATGTTGTTCTGACAACACTCCCTGAGTGTGAGAAGACCTCAGGTGGGGAGGCTGTTCAGACAGTACCCACTGAGGATGCTGGAGTTGAAGCCGAGATATCCCCAGTACAGCTAGAGACACCTCGTGAGGAGGTTGATGCTGCAGCTGCTGCTTGCTCACAAGAACTTTCAAAGGTTACAGCAGCGAAGGATACTGTGGACGCTAACATGTCGGATGCTGAATTCGCAAGATGGATAAAGGAACGGAATATTGCTGTTCATGGGCCAAAATCTGGCGGAGCAGTTCCTGTTCCAGTCTTATCCAGCGAAGAGGAGGCAGAAGAAGAAGAAGGAGATGAGCACCCATCCTCAAGCTCTACAAGCTCTCATACCAGCAAGGATGAGAATGAGGTTGCTGCTGAAATACCGAGGCAGGATGCAGCACCAGTATGCCAAGAGGTGATTCCATTTGCTGCATCCGCTACTGCCTTAACAAGAAGGAATTCAGGGCTGACTCCTGATGAATCTATCAACAGGGTCGAGACCGCTGTTAGACATCTGCTGCATGCTCTCCAGGATCATGAGTCTATCATGCGCAACAGTCTCAGGGTCAGTGCCCAATTCCATGCTGAAACCATGACGGGTTTCAAGAAGGACCTCGAAGTGCTGCCTGACATGATCAAATCAACTCTCACTGAACATTCGAATAGGCTGTACTACGATCGGGTCAGGATGGAGAATGAGTTGAAGGTTGAAGCTGCTCTAACACGCCAAGAGATCAGATAGTGTAAGCAGCATGCTGAAAATGCCTCAACCAGACTCAACCATCACTCCCAAGTCCTCGAATCACTTCTGGATCGTGTCTATGATCAATCCCAAAGAACCAGAAGTGTGGATGACCGCCTGGAGAACCTGGAGCTGATTGTGGGAGAACTCAGAGACATCATGGTCCGAGCTTTCCCTCAGCATGTCGATGCTCCGGAGCCCGCCCATGAACCGACCCGACGCCCGCGATCAAGGGCGGTCCCAGCAGCCCCTGCTCAGCCCCCGGCTTTTGATGATGCCAAAAAGGGGGAAGGATTTGAAGAGAAATACAGGAGCAAAGGGGCGGCTGAACCTGAAGAAGAGGAAGAAGATGATGACCAGCAACCTCTCAGCAGGAGGAGAAGGAGGTCTGGATCATCCGCTGCGGCTGATATCCCTTCTCCGAAGAGATGGAGAAAAGATGATGATGGAGCTGGTGGAGCCGGTGCAGCTGCTGGAAGAAGATCTGCTGCAGGTTCTGCACACAGCAGAGCTGCAAGCAAGGATGCAGCACCGCCCAGCTATCATCATAAGAGAAGGGATGATAGCCAGCAGCAAGGTTCAAGGAAGAGGATGAGCGGGGACGAGTCTGAGAATCAAAGGCGCCAGTACGAAGAAGCTGCAGATCCTAACGCCTGGATTCAAAGACTCGGTGTAATTGGTACAAGAAAAATATTTCCAAACAACTACTACCAATTCTCTCCTCAAGAAATCCCTCGCCTTGACACCGAGAACATCTCTGCTGAAGTGTCCGTGTTGATGGATCAAAGGCCTGAAGGAGAGAACATGGCTTGGAGATTTGACATCTTCAAAGAAGTCAGACTGCCTTTTGATCGGAATCCAACATTTGAGGCGATTACCATTTTCAAACGATCAAAGTATCTCAGACACTTCAGAGATCTATGCAGGCAAGGTAAATTCAGCAAGTATCATACCTGCAAGACTGCATTGAGAAGGTATGAACAGCTCGTTCGGGAAGGAAGCCTTGACATTCAACAGATGTACATTGATCGAGTCAAGGAAGGGCTGATTGTACCATACTGCGAGGACTTCTGGCTGAGATGGATTCATATTTCTGTGATCAGACACAAGCTGGAAGAGTCCTACCAAGAGTCCATCAGGGACTGGTGGAAAGGATCAAAAGGAAGGAAAGGTCTTGAAAGACTTGAAAGAAGATCAAACGAATCAGCAAGCAAAAGGTCTTCGTTTTACTAAGCTGTACTCATATACCCTCTTATGATCCTTATTGTTGTATTTTTGATGTTGTAAAAATTTCTATCTCTTAAATGAAGAAATTTTTCTTTCTGCTCTGACCAAGTTCAACTCTTAATGAACTCATGCATGCTGTTTATGTTTTCCTGTTGTGTTTGTTGAAAGGAATAGCATGATGCATCTCTGATGAATCCAGAATTAGATTTATTTATTCAAAGCTGTGCAAACATGTAATTTGGATAAACCATATGAGTTAAAGTAAAATGAAACTTCTTCATAAACGAAATAGTGTAAAGGTTTTGTCATCATCAAAAAGGAGGAAATTGTTGGGATTTCATTGTTTAGATTTTGATGAGACAAACCAATCATGTAATAGGAAGTTTGAGTACCCCATTTTCACATTGTTTAAGTGAATAAATAGACTAGATTTGAGTCTTGAGTCAAGGATTGAAATGGAGGTTAAAAGAAGATAAAGCTGCATCTAAGCTTTAAAGGAAGATATCACTGCAAGAAGGCAGGATATAGTATCGCTGTATAAAGGCAGGATACAGCATTGCTGGAAGAAGAAAGGAACAGCAAAGCATAAATAAGGTTGTACTTCCATACAGCAAAGCAAGGTAGAACGGCGTGCAGCATCGCTGCATGAAAATGATACATGAGTACTGCTAGAACGATGATTACAGCAGCACTGCCAGATGATACTGCAAGCAGGTCTAAAATACAGCAGCACTGAAAGAATGCATCAGCTGCACAAAGACCAAGGATACAGCGCAGACTTACAGGACAGTTAAGTAAATACAGCGCCAACTACAAGACGAAGTATCCTGCAGATCCCAGGAAGGATAAATGCAGTACGAGGAACGGAGATCCAAGCAGGGACAAAAGAGCCGTTCAAGAAAAAGTCAAAGTAACAGACACGGAGCCAATAAGAAGATGCCACATGGACTGACGCGCCGCAGAAAGCTGCGAGCCGCAACTGCCGCATTAAATGCTCCGAAAGGAAAAGTCAAGTCGTATTAAATGCGAACCATACTTTGGACAGGCTAATTCAAATTCAAAAGAGGGATGTCTCCTTCAACGGACATCTTCTCCTACAAGTATAAATAGAGGTCGAGGAGAATTGAAGCTGGTTACTGATACTGTCAACTAATTTCCATACGCGAAAGTTTCAAGCTTACAAATTTAAAGCATTCAAGCCAACAGTTTCAGTCACTCAACCTATCGAAGTGAAGCAGAGTTCAAGCTGAAAGATTCCTTACGGATTCAGAAGCTCACTTCGAAGCACAAGTTGAAGAAAACATTTTATCCTTTTAACCTTGTTGCTGTGTGCTTAGGTTGTTTTAGTGGTGTCAAGCAGTTGATAGGAGAGATCCTTGCTGTTTGTTTTAGTTGTCTAGAGTTAGGCAGCTTCCCTGTGTGGGAGTATAGAATCCTGTGTGGGTTAGCCTTTGAAGTTTGCAGTTGCTGTGTGTACGCTGGACTTCAGTAGGTGGTTTGCTTTGTAAGTTGATAGATTGTAAGTTGAAAGAAGCATTCTTGTGTAAAACAGTCTTGTGTTTAAAAGTAAATTTCCGCTGCGTATAAAACTCCAGGTTACAGCGTGCAGCACTGCATTCTAGCGCTGCAAGCAGTAACCATCTATCGCTGCAAGTTCAAGTAACTTGCAGTGCAAAACGGTAGTTTTAAAGATTCTGAAAAATCGACCAAGGTTCATTCACCCCCCCCTCTGAACCTCGGACACCACTTGGGACCAACAGTGTTCTTACTCTGGCACCGATCATGTCACGGTCATCAACTATGCGAATTTGCCTATTTCTCACACCAGTTCTCTTACTCTTTCGCATGATATTATTTTACAGGATGTCTTTGTTGTGCCTGAATTAACTAAGAATTTACTATCTGTGAGTCAGTTGACTCGTGATTATCCTGTTCAAGTGATTTTTACTGATTCGCAGTTTCATATCCAAAATCGGCTTACAGGACAAGTTCTCACAACCAAAACTCGTGATCGGGGCCTTTACTTATTGGACTCAGCTCGTGCTTTTTCCGCGGTGCTCAAAAATAAAAGATTGCAAGCTTGTTTTGAATTATGGCATTCTAGACTTGGGCATGTTGCTCCTTCTATTGTTACACTGTTGAGCAAACTTGGCCTGATATCTGTTACTGCTTTACTTCCTTTACATACTCTTTGCAAGACATGTCAATTAGCCAAGAGCACTCGATTGCCTTTTGTTGCAAATGTTAAACGTGCTACTGATAGTTTAGATTTGATTCACTATGATTTATGGGGCCCTGTCGGTTACGACCATTGCTGGTTTCCGCTATTATGCCATTTTTATTGATGATCATTCTACTTTTGTTGGTTTTATCCCTTGCATGCCAAATCAGAATTTGTGGATGTATTTTTGAATTTTCAGAGGTTCGTTGAGAATCAATTCTCTAGAAAAATTAAACAATTTCAGAGTGATGGGGGTATGGAGTTTATAAATAATCGTCTGAAACACCATTTTGCATCATGTGGCATTCGTCATCTCTTGTCTTGCCCTCATACCCCAGCTCAGAACGGCAATGCAAGCATCGTCATATCACCAAAATGGGACTTGCTTTGATTTTTCATTCATCAGTCCCTTTATCATATTGGGTTAATGCTTTTAGCACTGTGGTTTACACAATAAATCGGTTGCCCACTAAGGTTCTTGGAAATAAATCCCCATTTGATATACTTTTTGGTCGATCGCCTGCCTACGACTGTTTTCATGTATTTGGTTGGAGGGTGTACATGTCTCCGTGATTACACGAAAACAAAGTTTGCACCTCGAAGTCTGCCATGTGTGTTTTTGGGTTATAATACCCACCATAAGGGTTTTCGTTGCTTAGATACTTCGACTCATCGAGTGTATATTTTTCGGCACGCTAGATTTGATGAGGTGTGTTTTCCATGTGCCTCTCCCCATCAGTCTTGGCCGTCTTCATCACTGATTATTTCTAAATTCTTAAATGCTTGTGATTCGTTTACTTATATTTTTCTTAATGGACCGGATGATCCCTCTCCGCTTGTGCCTGTTCACACTTTCCCACCGCCACCTCATATTATCTGCCATGATGAGGACTGCCCACCACAACCTCCACCACCGTGGGTCCAGCAGCCCGATAACCCCCCGCCGCCTCCTGCGAATCAGCATGGCATTAATGAACCCACACCGTTCCCATCCCCTGCTCTTATACGTACTCATACGATGCGAACCCGTGCATAGTCGGGTATTTTCAAACCTCGATACCCTAAAGATGTTGCTCTTATTGAGTTGAGTTGTTTATATTCTGCTCTTACGACTGTTTCTGAGCCCAAGGGAATCAAAACTGCAATTAAGCATCCTGAGTGGGTTCATACTATGAATGAAAAAATTGAAGCTCTTCATTGCAACCAGACCTGGGAACTCGTTCCTCGACCCTCTGATATGAATATTGTTGGCTCCAAGTGGTTTACCGAACTAAATTTCTTACCGACGGCTCAGTTGATCACTACAAGGCTCGTTTTGTCGCACAGGGTTTCAGCTAAGTTCCTGGATTTGATTTTACACACATTCAGTCTAGTAGTCAAAGCTTCCACGGTTCGCATCATTCTGTCTCTGGCTGTCATGCACTCTTGGCCGTTACATCAACTTGATGTCAAGAATGCTTTTTTGAATGACGTTCTTGATAAGCCCGTTTACATGAAACAACCACCTGGGTACCTCGACCCCTTGCATCCTGATCATGTGTGTCGCCTTTAAAAGGCTTTATATGGGCTCCGACAGGCACCTCTGGCTTGATATCAGCGCTTTCACGCTTTTCTCCTTCAGCTTGATTTTTCCTGCAGCAATGCTAATACTTCCCTCTTTGTTGTCCACCGCCAGCAGCTTCTTATCTATCTACTCGTCTATGTTGACGATATTATTGTCACCAGTAACAATACCACCTCGCTTCATGCTCTGATGACTCGGTTAAGCAAGAAGTTTGCTATAAAAGATCTTGGCCGCCTTGGTTATTTTCTTGGCTTAGAAGTCTCATATCCTTCGTCGGGTTTGTTTCTCAGCTAGCTAGTCCAAGTATGCTCGTGACATTCTTGCCCGTGCTAATCTCCTGGACTCCAAGCCTGTCTCTACCCCTCTTACGCTAGGGGCTTCCTTCACTTCTGCAGGCATAATTTTTTTGAATCATACTCTTTATCGCTCGTTAGTCGGCACCTTACAATACTTGACTATCACTCATCCGGATATATCCTACTCCGTCAACACAGTCTGTCAGTTCCAACAACGACCCACTATTGATCATTTCCAAACGGTGAAACGGATCCTCAAATATGTGAAGGGCACTCTTAGTTATAGCTTGTTATTTTCTCCTGGACAGCCGTCTCTCCTTGGATACTCAGATACTGATTGGGCCCGATGTTTAGACACCAGACGTGTAGGAATCGCCGGACCGCCGACCCTATACGATTATCCAAATCGGGGTCCATGCAAATATGATTAACGCGCAGCGGAAAACGAATCATACCTTTTGCACCAAAATTAGTTCTAAGGTCAGAACTGTAGATCGAGGAATCGATGAAGCCTGAACCTCACGATCTTCTGTTGTATTCCTCGCCTTATCTCGAACGTTGTGTGGGCAACAAGCTATCGAGACTCTCAACCGTTCTTCTCTAAATCGTATATCAGATTTTTCTGTGTCTGTATATCTGTATTTCTGTGTGTATCGAAAACGGCTGACTTGAGGCTTATTTATAGGCTACAACAGGGACCTTGAGGAGGATTAGGAATCGGTCTCCTGATAGGCTTAGAAGTCCTTAATTCGATCTGAATATACTTCTTAAGCCTATCAAATAATATCTTAATCCACTAAAAAGATATTATTGAACTACCGTCCCTTATCCATATTAGATATGGCTCCTATTTATTATGTGCGCGTTTATCTCCCCATGTTTAAGATATCGAATGTCCATTAATTAAATGAATTACTGACAATTCAATTAATTAATATTTAATCCAAGAGTAGTACCACTCAACTTTATTATCATGCCGGAATAAATCCACCTGCAGGGTTTACATGATAATCCTTATGAGTTTCTCAAGGGGACATCATCATCCTAAATAATTAGGACACGGTTTCATTATATAATCAACAGCACACCATATAAACAACACTGTATCCCAATTTACCGAGCTTTATTGATTTAATAAATAAATCTCACCCATTGGTAAATTAAAGAAACATATATCGAGTATACATGCCCGTTATCATACAATGATTAAGAGGACGCACATCCATAATAACAGAGGTCTCGTTTTATTTATGTAGTCAGTACAAATAAAACAACCTCAATTGGTCCTGCTCAATACATACAAAATGTACTAGTGTAATTTTATAATCAAGACAGATTAATACCAAATTACACTACAACCATTCCGATAATTTGTCCAAAATTATCTCGGCTGTGAGCTACCATTTATAATCTATAAGGAACTGATAACATGATCTTCTGTGTGACACCACACACCATGTTATCTACAATATAAATTAATTGGACAACTGCAATAACATATATAACAAATATATAAAATGCAAACATTTGACCATAAAAGATTCTCATATCATAAATAGATGTTCATACAAAAGTTAGGCTTATAGTATACATCCTAACAAGACGTTCTACTTATGATTATGCTATCTTCTTGGGTCCGAAACTTCTTTCTTGGAGTGCAAAGAAGTAGCCGACTATTTCTCGATCTAGTTGCGAGTCCGAATATCGTACCTTAACCAACACGTCCGCCGAGCTCATCTGGGTTTGCAACATTCTTCGTGATCTATATGCTCTTCCGCCGCAGCTGCCTATTCTTCTCAGCGACAATAGAAGTATACTTTTTCTCACCCAAAATCCCATTTCACACAAGCGTTCAAAACACATTGATATTGACTGCCATTTCGTCAGAGAGCTTGTTGAATACGGTCGTTTGTCCACTCAGTTTGTCTCGTTAGAACTTCAGCTTGCCGATATTTTCACCAAGAGTTTGCCTCGTCCATTGTTTGAACTGTTTCGGTCCAAGCTTCGCGTTGATCAAAATCCCACGCTTCGCTTATGGGGGGTATTAGCATTAATTAGTGATTCTCGCATATCTTGTATTTATTAGCATTAATTAGTAATTCTTGCATATCTTGTATTTATTGATAGTTATCTTGTTTCCTTTTACGGTTGGATTTACTGTATATTTTACCGTATCAATGCAATCAGTTTCTTGAGGCAAATATTTTCCCTCATATCAGATGTTGTTGGGGATTTAACGATCATTCGAACATGACAATTCATTTGCAAGGAACATATTACGAGATTGAACCTAAGAACTTGTTTCATGTTACAAGAGATCGGTTCTGCCTCGCTATGGACTAACTCTAATTTTTATTTCTTCAAGGTTCTGTCTCCTTTCAAAAAATTCACTCTTTTCTGCTTTTCAAATACACAATCCTCACACAACCCGATTTCAACAGTCTTGAGGCTTGACAGCTTACCTTTCGAATACAATACTTTCATTCCTTTCTCACTCATGTGGCCCAAACGACAATGCCACAAATCTGCATCGTTCTTTGCACCTGCAAGAGCAATGCTGTCCCAGGTATTGCCTGTAATATACAACATTCCCTCCTTATTGCCTCGAGCCACTACCATAACTCCTTTGGATATCTTTCATGTTTTACAACCAAAGGTCACAACGTAACCTTCATCATCAAGCTGCCCAACGGAAAGTAAATTCCTCTTCAATCCAGGAATATGTCTCATATCACGCAACTGCAAAACAGTTCCATTCGGTGCCTTGATCTGAACATCCCCTTATGCCACGATTTCTAGAGGCTCATCATCAACAAGATAAACCTTCCCAAAATCTCCAGAGATGTAATGTTCCATTACGTCAGCACTCCTACATGAATAAAATGATGCTTCAGAATCTAATACCCAAGATTCTAATGGACTGCTTATGCTCAAGATTAACACATCCGCATTTTCCTCAGTGGTTGCGTTTGCTGATTTATTATCCTTCTTTGATGCCTTACACTGATTTTTATAATGCCCGAGTTCATGACAATTGTAGCACTCAATCTGACTCTTATCTCTCTTCGGCTTATTTCTCCCTTTCGACTTCAATCTATCTCGATTCGAATTCGATTTTGATTCTGATCTTCCCCTATTTTCTATATTCAAGGCTGATCCTGCAGTCACACCTAATTCTTTTCTGTGAATTTCTTCACTTATGATCAGGTCTCTAACTTCATCAAATCTGAGTTTCACTTTCCCAGCTGAGGCACTAACGGCTGTCAACGTCCCACTCCAACTTTCTGGTAGAGAGGATAACAAAATTAGGGCTTGTACCTCATCATCGAAATTGATCTCAACTGAGCTCAATTGTGCAATGATCATATTGAACTTGTTTAGATGATTGGCCACCGTAGCACCCTCTGCCATCTTTAGGTTAAACAACTGCCGCATCAGATGAACTTTGTTCGCGGCTAATGGCTTCTCGTACATCTCGGTCATAATCTCTAACATCTCCTTTGTGGTTTTTACCTTTACTGTGTGGAGCGCAACGTTCCTGGATAACGACAAACGAACTACACTCATCGCCTTTCTATCCAATAGCACCCACTCATTATCTTTCATAGATTCGGGCTTTGTACCCAAAGGTTGATACAGATCTTTACCGTACAGGTAGTCCTCGATCTGCAGTTTCCAGAATCCAAAATCTGATCCATCAAACTTCTCAACAGGCGATTTCCCTTCAGCCAGCCATCGTAATTACTCCCACCAAATCTACTGAACCCGATGCTCTTGATACTAGTTGTTAGGATTTTAAGAATAATTATAGAGAATTTGATATGAACGAAAAATAAGAGACAATGATTTGTTCACCCAGTTCGTCAATTGACTACGTTTGGGGACACTACCAAGCTAGGAGAATTTACTAATTTTCTTGTGTTGGCAAATACAATGAGTAAAAGGGTTATTTATAGGGAAGTAGTCCTAATGCCTTTCTAACTAGGAATCCCAAGTCTAATCTGATTGGAAGTCTTAAGTCTTATCTAACCAGGAGTTTTAAAATCTATCTAACTTAAACTCCATAACCTAACAACATTTTCAAAACATACAACAAATGTGTTTCCTAGAGCAAATCAGCCAATGAGAAGTGTCAAAACTACTTAGTTTGATAGTCAATTAAAATTGATATTAGAAAAAACTTAATTTGAATACTGACAATATTTAACATAGTCGTTAGTTTGTGACCAAAGAAAAAATCAAAGTGGATCTTTATTTCCTTTTTCATTTCTTCTGACTTTGGTGACATAAGTAAAGAAATAGAAGAGTTGACGAAAATGAAAGAAATGGAACCCACGTAATTTCTTTTGAGCTATGTATATATCTTTTTCTTTCCAAATTTATAATATGAAATGGTGAGAAATCGATTTTGATGTAAATTTTGGTGTGAGTGGGCGACATAAGTCCTCATCTTGTTACTTTAATTTTAAATAGTGACAATATTTGAAGTCGTAACTAATTGAAGAAGAATATACAACTCTATATACGCCCTTTTTCGGTGGACATGAGTGAACCTTATCTCACTGCTCTTTTTACTTGAGATGTCCAAATGGTTCAAAAAATCGGATTTGAATTGGAATTAAATCAGAGTCAATGATTCAGTCGACTGTTGACTTGATTTATTTCATAAGCCCTAATTTTTAGGTTTCAATTTTGATTTGTATATTTTAGGACGTTATATATATATATATATATATATCAAATTGTTAATTTAGATAAAATTAGTATTTGGTATAATATGAGTAATTTTATTATTCATATGGAAATTAAAATTTAAAAAAATAATCTAAAAATAAAAATAAATTGGAGGCTCAAAGTAATAACCACCGCTTTCCAAATTGGAATAGAAATCGTATATAACAAGATTTGATTTTGATTTGTCTTTTCAAAATTTTCGAACTGTTAATTTTAACCGACGGTTGAAACTGTTTGAACATCTAATTATGGCCTTCTTCTATTTGTCTAATTTAACGGTCTTGCAAACATTATTGCTACTAATTTTTTTTCTCAAGATCATTGATTTTTTTAATTGATATCTAACATAATATTTTATAGGGAAAATATCAATTTAGTCATGTAAGTCAAGTGCTTAGTGTAGTAATTTTTTCGTTTTCAATTTTAGTATTTTAATTTTTGATTTTTCAATTTTAGTTCAATTTCGATCAATTTTTTTTTTTTTGAGCTAGCATGACTGTCGGAATTGCTTACACATCCACATTGAAAACCCCAAATTTTGAAAAGAAAGTTGAGCTTTACGGTTACCACATTATAAAAAAATTAACTAAATTAAAATCAAAATTGAAAAAATGAAAATGAAAAATGTAAACAAATCATAAAATTTAAAATAGAAAAATCAATTGAAAAGGAAATTAAAGAACTCTAAAATCCTTGGTTGAAAAAAAATCCTAAAATCATAGTTGATTTGTTCAATCATGTTTAGGGGTGGATCAATATGGTATACCATATCGAAAGTTCCATACCACATATCCTACCGAAAAGTTCGGTATGAAAACCGTTATCTTACCAAAATTTCGGTATGAGATGTAGGCATACCAAATCTTATTGAAAATTTCTATATACCCGTTATACGGAAGTGAAAATTACATATCGATATATCGAAATTAAAAATTAGGGTTAATTTCAATTTGCTACTTGAACTATAACACTTTTTTTCAATAGGTGTATAAACTCAATTTTTTTTCCAATCATTAGCCAATCTCTTTAAAAATTTCTAATTGCTACCCCAAACACATATTTTCCGGTCAAAATTCATCGAAAAACTCAAAAATTCATGATTTATAAGCCAAAATGATCCTCTTTCGAAGTCAAATTATAATCGTAAATTAATTTAAAAATTTTTGTTTGATTTAAATTCGAATCGAATAAAAAATGTATAAAACCCTAGAATGATTTTTGTTCGATTCGTGATCGGATCGAATAAGAATCATGAAATTGACATGAGGTTATTATATGACTTTGAATAATGGTCATTTTGGCGTATGAATCATGTCTTTGAATTGCATTTTCAAGTTTTTCAGTGAATTTTGGCTCGAAAATATGTGTTTGGGGTAGCAACTAGAAAATTTTGAAGAGATTGGCTAGTGATTGGAAAAAAATTTGAGTTTATACACCTACTGGAAAAAGTGTTATGGTTCAGGTAGCAAATTGAAATTAACCCTTAAAATTATATACCGAAACTTTGGTAAAGCGTAGTTACCGATATAAAGAAATGAAAAATGTTATTTTATTGATTTATTAATATGGAATTAATATATCATGTAATTAATATTAATATTTTCAGTATTTGGATGTATACTGATATGCCGAAATTTTGAAATTGTCATACCAATACCGTATCGAAAGTTTTTATAAGATATTTACCTTCAAAAATTTTCGATATATCAAAATTTTTAATATTTTTTTCGATATGATAAGTATGATATTTCGATATTTTTCCCAACCTCTATTCATGTTGTATGTTTGATTTTTAGGACTTTAGATAATCCATTGTTTGCCTCCACACTCTCTCTCACTAAGTCTGATATTCTCTTCTCTCTCTACGCAAGCTTTCATCTACTCTATTTGGATTTCCATTTGTTGGTTCATGAAATCTCATTCAATTCATTTCACAACTCCGTCGGTTCCATCACCAGTATTTGTAGTTGCTTTTGTTATGGAGTTTGATCGTTTATGTAACGATCATGTCCAAGATTTTTTTTGGAATTCTCAATAGATTTTTTAGGATTATGAACTAGTTTTGATTATAAATAATCATTTTGACTCATCATATCCATTTATCACAGAAATTCTCGTAAATCTCCTAACTTGGTAGCGTCCACGTAGTCATTCTTGACGAATTATGTAAACAAATTAGTGTTTGCTATTTTTCGTTCATATCAATTTCTTCATAGCTGTCCTTAAGTTCCTAGCAACTTTCTTCGTTGGTTCTCCGGGCAGCTATTTCGTGTGTATTGCCATTGTCTTCTTCTTCATCGTTGGGTGAAATCTGCACCACCGCCTCCTACATCTGAAGCTGGCTGCGCCTCCTACACGGCCTCCATCCATAACAATAGTCTTTCCCTTCTCTCATTGAATATGGCTTCAATATCACCGTCTTGCCTAAACAATGGATCTTCAATTCTTTTTCATTTGTATGTAGAAAGCTTTAGAAAAATAGTTAGAATAATTGAAATTCTTTGATACAAACCCTAAATTTAATCCAGTTGAAAAGCAGTCATAATACTTTCTTATAAGGATTTCCAGAAAATAAATATTAAGCCAGTGTTATTTAGTTAAGGCATTAGGTCGAACACTTTCGAGGTATTGCTTTCAGCGGCACCAATTTCCGTACCGTCACTCCCATCCTCTCCCTCGTATCCACCATCTCTTTCCTTCCGATCTCATCCACACGCCAATCAAATTCATGCAGCAAAGATCCCAACACAATGTGAAGCATCCTGTGAGCCAGCGGAATCCCGGCGCATATTCTGCGGCCGGCACCAAACGGAATCAGCTCATAGTTTTGTCCTCTGTAATCGGTGCTTGAGCCCAGAAATCTCTCTGGTTTGAAGGACAATGGATCGTCCCAGCATTCCGGGTCTCTCCCAATCGCCCAGGCATTCACGAATAGCTGAGTGTTCTTCGGAATCTGATATCCCATGAATTCAGTTTCCTCAATCGCCCGCCGTGGAACAAGGAACGGAATCGGAGGATGCAATCGCAGCGTCTCCTTCATCACCGCCTGCAAATAGGGCAGATTCTCGATGTGACTCTCGTTGAATGTGTTCGTCTCTCCGACCACCTGGGATAGCTCCATTTTCGCCTTGGCCATGATTTCCGGATGGCTGAGCAGCTCCACCATCGCCCACTCTGTGCTGCTGCTCGTCGTCTCCGTCCCCGCCAAGAACACTTCCTGCCACATTTCAATCGAAGATGTTAGAGTCCATTTGGACAGCTGGATTCGATTAAGCATTTTAAATTCATCATTTACATTTTGAATTAATTTTTGAATAATGTAAGAATGAATAATCGATCGGTTCAATTTTTCAAAATTTTAGTGTAATTTGACGATTCAGTTTAAAATCAAACCAAACCAGATAAAATCAAAACCGAAATAACCTACCGTTGATAAACAAAACCGAATCGATATGTAGGTAAAACTCGAACTGAATCGAATTGAATCACTCTATTAGGTTTGGTTTTTCGGTTTCGGTTTGATTTTTCAGTTTCGGTTCAGTTGTTGCTAACCCTTATTTGTGTGGGTTGCAAATTCAATCTAACTTGAGTGCATTTGAAATTCAATCATGAATTTCAAATTACTCTATCCAAACGCAACTTTGAAAGGGTCTTCAATTTTCAATTTTGACATTTTCGTTACCATTATGATCATGTTAAGTTCCTGGTCGGAAATCTGACGTGGCTCATCCTTTCCGGTGCCTTCACATCGCAGCAGCACCTCCAAGAAATCCTTCTTTCTGTCTTCATCGGATTGCTTCGCCTTGAGCCGCCTCTCGACAAAAGCTCCGACGATCCTCAACGTCTTCTCCATCCCACGATCAATCTTCCTCCTCAAGCCCTGAGGGTCAACCCATTTCAGCCACGGAAACAAGTCCACGACGTTGGGATGCCCCGAGCACTCCATCAGCTCAATCATGGCGGCGAAGAACTCGGACCCCTCCTCCGAATCCGGGCTAACCAGGTCCTGCGACAGCATCAAGTTCCCCAACATATTAAACGACGCCAAAAACACGAACCTGGCCACTTGAACCGGTCCGGCCTCCTTCCCTATCCAGTCCACCATGTCGGCAATGCACCGGCGCCGGACAGGCTCGGTCTCATTGATCCTCTTGTGGACCAGCATTTCGACAGTCATCATACGCTTCATTACGCGCCAGTAGGAGCCATAGGGGGACAGTGAGACAGCTGCCTTATGGAAATTGTGAGCCTTCATCACTTCGGTGATTGTGCGCTCGGCGAAGTCGGCGTCGTGGTTCTTGAAAAGCTCCGTCGCCGCCTTGGCCGTAAGCAGAACCATGGTGTTGATTGAGCCTATCCTTAGCCAAACAACAGGCCCATAAACTTTCTTTAGCTCACCTATGGTTTTATGTGGCATTGAACCGAGATCAAACATGTTGCCGAACACCGGCCATCCCGGTGGCCCTGGCGGCAGACGGGCGGCGGAGGAATCCCGGCGGCGGCGGAGGAGAAACAGCGCCGGTACCAGAATAACTACACACCATATGAGAAATGTCCAAGACCAATCCATAGCTTGGAAATATTATTGACTAGTTTGATTAGCTATCTCAGCATCTTTTATATATACTTGGGCCTATTAGGAACAAGTCAACTACGATTGATTATGCAAATCTTGAATGACAAAAGAGGCCTTTGTCGTTTCTCTTACAATTCCTTTTTGTCTTCAATGAACAACGAACCTTTGAATCTTGTTCTTCGCATCGGCTACTCATGCCCCCATTTGCCTCTCTCCAACGACACTAAAATCATTTCAATATATTATTGATGAAATATTGAAAAAAAATAAAAAATCTACCCCTATGAATTTTATATTGTTCACAAAGTATATGGAGGCATGATTGCTACACGACAATCTAAACTTTGAATGAGATTTGAATTAAGTATAGATGGATATACTCAAAAAATATCGATTGGTAACTGCAAAATATGTTGCTCTAATATATGTTATAATGGTCCGGCCACAGATGTGTATGTTCATAATATTGCATTAAAATTAGATGTCATTCATCATTGAATTAATCTATAGCACATGCTCAACTATAAAGAATCACACATGGTGTTTTATGTCATCTCCAAGCTTTTCTTGGTCAGATAAATGGAGCTGAGAAAGAGCCATTATTCTTTTAATATGATATCCACATTTTAATGGGTATTTTTTTTTCTGTCGACGCTATTAGTTTATTGAAATAAAAGAGTAATGATGTGGATTGGGAGCCTTGATTGATTGCAACTTCTAATTTAACATATATTTTACTTAGCATTATCATGAACTATCATCAAAGATTCCTTCTCCTATTACAACCAAACTAGCACTTTCACCAAATACATGTTCTTTATTCCTTCCAATTTTCAGGAGAAACCCTAATACATGTTCTTTATTCCTTCCAATCTTTCATAAATCTAATTCTCTTGACATATGTCGATCCATAATTTATAATCCGCAAAAGAAGTATTAACTTGTGAAAATTGATTTAGATTATGAATATTAGAAACTAATATCACGAATGATCTTGTGTTTAAGTTTTCGTGAAAAATAAAAATTGCAAATTCAAAGGGAAAAATTGAGTGCATATCATGCATGGACTTAATGGAGTATTTTTTGTCCTCCCTTCTAACTTTTCTTGTTTTTTTCTCATATATACCTTTTTCTTTAATAAATATTCAGTGGGTACTCTTTGAACTTTTTTCCTCCTTTTTTATTTTTTATGATTTATGCTATTAAAAAAAGAGTAAAAAAAAGTGGTTTTGATGAGTTCAAAGCTCATCACTACATCACCGCGATTTATAAGAGCTAAATTCACTGCAAGAAAATTTGAAAATAGTCTTTAAATTTGACCGGTAAGAATAATATTCGTGGTTAAAGGAATTACTAATTAATTTATAACAAAAATTCAATACACAATTAAATGAATTACTTTGCAGTGAAATCCAAAACTTCAAGGCTAATTTGTTGTCTTTAATAATGAGTTCAATGAAACTATTAATTTAAAGTTTTTAAAAAAAAATTAAAGCAAAAGTAAATCAACTGGATAATTAACGATCTCTCTCTAAACTATTCTCCAATTCAATTATCACTGAGTCACTCTATCTATCTCTCTAGCTCACAATCCCCCAACGCCCTCCCTCTTCGCGTTTTGCTTAATCGGATTTTAAGAGAATGATGAAAATGTACAAATGTGATCGAGCATTGAAGCACGAAAGCAGCAAATTGAGAGCCGATTTTAATTGAGCACTGATCCGAATCGAATAGAGATTTAATTTTGATTGTTGGAAAAATCCAATATTGGGCTTTCACGTGTCAAATTAAATGTGTATAGTTGTTTTAAAGAGATCCAATTAAAGTGATCCACCCAAGTTTAAGTTATGGGCTTACATGGATATCATAAGATTCATGGGCTTTTATGTGTAGATACCATTAAGTGATTTTCAATTTGTTGAGGGGCCAAATTGAAAATAAAGGAAACTTATTATTATAAGTTAGGGTTATGATCCCAAACATCAGATTCTGCACTCCACGCTCTGTATACTCTCTACGGAAAAGTGAAAAGGGTGAACTGATAGTTTGGTAAACCATACCAGTTAAAGCACGAATCTTTTTAATAATCGATCTATGAATTCAGGTACGCTTCCGCTTTATGGTTATCGTTTCTTCCCTATTTTAGTTTATCATCGTAGATCTTAGGTTTGGGGCTTATGTGCTGAAGCATGTGTATGTATGATTAATACATGCTAATTTTGTGATTCAATTATAACAAGTGGTATCAGAGCCACTCTACGTATGATTCTCTGAATTTTTGGGAATAATTTTATTAAGAAATTAGGACACCAAAATCGATAGTATTATGTATATTAAGATTGTTTAATTTAGTTTGACTTAAGTATTGATTGCAATCGAAATGGAAATAACGAAAGGAGTCTGAATTATTAATAATTTTTCTGAAGTCATGTGTCTCTGATTTTGAGCACATCAGACAAACTTTTAGAATTACACAATGTTGGTGAGTGTATGTATAATAGCCTGGAGCACTGACCTTCATGAAATACTGATACGCACCATCTGGTTTTGCTTGTACCCATTCTACCCTGAATATCAGTAGGAGCAATTAATGCTTGCAAGATTACAAAATGAAAACAGAAAATGAATTCTCATTCACCAGCTGCCCTTTTTTATTCATAATTATTAAATCATTTTTTTGGCGTAGATTTGTTGTTGCTCATTATGATTTTGGACGATTCAGTGTTTAAATAATAAAATTGTCATACCTTGAAGATATGGCATGCTCCCCAATATTATGGATTTATTTGCAATTAATTTTGGTTAAGACAATTTGCATGTCTTATGCATAGAAAACATGATTCATTTTGTTGGGCATCTCATGTTCCTTTTTAGTTTACTAATATTCGAGATGGGTTGATTGAAACATGAAGTCGCCAAAGTGACATCTCTTGTGTAGATCTCTCCATTGAAAATATTGGGTTGGTTGTGGATGTGTATATTCATGCGAGCATTAATCGGCCCAAAGGAAGATTAATACTTGGCTCGAAGTACACAAACACATGTAGTGGTAGATACGTAACAATTATAAGGTTTTTTGTGTGAGTAATAAGTCGGCCCAAAGGAAGACTGTTGCTTGACATGATTTTATTGTTAGTATTTGATCATTACACAGAGGTGACCACTTACGAGTTAATATTACTGTCCAAAGACTTGATATTAATGTTGTGCTAGGTGCCTCGAGATGTTGCCATCATATTTGAATTTCTTGCTTGTTCTTTTGGTTTTATGTGAGCATAATAGTTATTTTGTTTTGTTATTCTCTGTTCAGCTATGTCTGCTACTTCAGTGTCTGTCAACATTAACAACATACCCATGTTTAATGGGTCTAATTTTAAGGATTGGAAGGATAATATTCTAATCACTTTGGGCTGCATGGATCTTAACTACGCAGTAAGGGTAGAGCAACCTGCTTCTCTTACGGCTGAAAGTTCTCCTGATGAAAGGAAGAATTTTGAGAAGTGGGAGCGCTCAAATCGTGTTAGTCTAATAATCATTAAGCGTAGCATTCCGAAAGCCTTTCGAGGCACTGCATCTGAGGAAATCACTTTGGCCAGTGAATACCTTGCCCATATTGAACAACGTTTTGTGAAAAACGATAAGGCCGAGACAAGTACGCTTCTAGCGAACTTGATCTCAATGAAGTATAAAGGTAAGGGAAATATAAGGGAGTACATCATGCAGATGTCTCATTATGCTTCAAAATTAAGTGCATTGAAGCTCGAGGTGTCTGAGGACTTACTCGTGCATTTGGTGCTTATATCTCTTCCTGCACAATTCAGTCATTTTAAGGTCAGTTACAACTGTGTGCAAGAGGAAGAAATGTTGAAGCAAGAAAGAACTGAGGTTGCTCAATTGGCCACTGGTTCTAAAGATAGGGGAAATGGCGTGAAAAGAAAGCCTGTTGAGAAAGCTGTTACGGATCAAGGTCCAGCACAGAAGAAACAACAAAACAACTCTTAAGATAATAAAAATTGTTACTTCTGTGACAAACCTGGACACAAAAAGAAAGAATGTACCAGATTTCACGCTTGGCGTGTAAAGAAAGGTACTAATCTTACTTTGGTCTGTTTTGAGGTTAATTTAGCTTCAGTACCTAGAAACACTTGGTGGTTAGATTCTGGTGCTACTACTCACGTAAGTGTTTCTATGCAGGGTTGTCTGAGCTGTCGAAAGCCAAGTGATGGTGAAAGATACATCTATGTGGGAGATGGCAAATAGGTAGAAGTGGAGGCAATAGGGCATTTTAGATTGTTATTACAAACTGGATATTTTTTGGATTTGAAAAATACATTTATTGTACCGTCTTTTCGACGGAATTTGGTTTCTATTTCCATGTTGGACAAATGTGGTTTTACTTGTTCATTTGGAGATAGTCAGTTTAAACTTTCAAATAATTCCAGTTTTGTGGGCACTGGTTCATTAAGTGCATTTGACAATCTATATTTGCTTGATATTGTTCCTTCATATAATGAATCCTTGCATGTTGATTCTAGAGGTACCAAGCAAAAATTAAATAAAGAAAATTCGGCTAACCTATGGCACATATATCAAGAACCAGAATTGAGAGGCTTGTGTCGGATGATATTTTAGATACACTTGATTTTTCTGATCTTACTATATGTGTTGAGTGTATTAAAGAAAAACAGACCAAACAAAAGAAATTAGGTGCCCAAAAAACTAAAGATGTCTTAGAATTGATTTATACAGATATTTGTGGGTCATTCCATATGGCTTCTTGGAATGGTCAACAATATTTTGTATCATTTATAGACGATTATTCAAGATATGGGTATCTATATTTTATCCATGAAAAATCAGAGGCACTGGACATGTTCAAAATATTTAAGGCAAAGATTGAAAATCAACTCAGCAAAAAGATTAAGTGTGTCAGATCTGATCGTGGTGGTAAATACTACGGTAGATATGATGGTTCAGGTGAACAACATCCAGGTCCTTTTGCTATCTTCCTGAAGGAATGTGGAATAGTCCCACCGTGCACTATGCCGGGAACGCCTAGCATGAATGGTGTAGCTGAGAGACGAAATAGAACTTTAAAGGACATTGTGAGGAGTATGATCAGCCATTCCTCCTTACCATAATCACTCTGGGGAGAAGCACTAAAGACTGCAGCTTATATTCTCAATAGGGTACCAACTAAAGCAGCTGCTAAAACTCCATATGAACTTTGGATTGGGCGAAAACCTAGTTTAAATCACCTTCATATTTGGGGATGTCCAGCTGAGGCTAGGCCTTTCAAGTCAAATGAAAAGAAACTGGACTCCAAAACAGTTAGCAGCTACTTCATTGGTTATTCAGAAAAATCCAGGTGTTTTAAGTTCTATGATCCCACTAGAAGGTCAATTTTTGAGACGGGAAATGCAGTGTTCTTTGAGGATGTTGAGTTTGGGGGGAGAAATAAAGTTAGAGACATTACTTTTGAGGAGGAGTCGATTTCGACATCTACTACTGCTTATGACAATGTTCAGGTTCCCATTCCTATCATTGAAGAAGAAGCAGATTTGGAACCTCAACAGGATAATGTCGAAAATCTTCCCAATCAGGTTGATGAAATAATTCAAGAACAACCTCAACAACCTGAAGAACATATAGAATTAAGGAGATCCACTAGAGAGAAGAGAAAAGTTATTTCGGATGATTACATTGTTTTTCTCCAAGAAAACGAGGACATTGGGGAATTAATGGAAGATGATCCTATTAATGTTCATCAAGCCATGAAAAGTCCAAATTCTCAAAAGTGGATTGATGCCATGAATGAAGAGTATAAGTCAATGCAAGACAATCAAGTTTGGGATCTTGTCCCATTACCAGAAGGTTCGAAGCCCATTGATTGTAAATGGATTTTTAAAACCAAAAGGGATTCAAACAATAATGAGGAAAGATATAAGACACGTCTTGTAGCAAAAGACTTTACTCAAAGGGAAGACATTGATTTTAAAGAGACTTTCTCTCCGGTCTCCTCGAAAGACTTTTTTAGAATAATAATGGCATTAGTTGCACATTATGATCTTGAGTTACATCAGATGGATGTAAAGACAGCGTTTCTCAATGGTGATATTGTTGAGACAATATATATGGTGCAACCTGAAAACTTTGTGTCTGGAGACCTAAAGAGTTTGGTTTGCAAATTAAAGAAATCCATCTATGGACTCAAGTAAGCTTCTCGTCAGTGGTACCATAAATTTCATGAAGTAGTTGTCTCGTTTGGTTTTGAGACTAATGCTGTTGATGATTGTGTATACCACAAGTTTAGTGGGAGTAAATTTATTTTCTTGGTGTTGTATGTCGATGATATACTACTTGCCACCAATGATTTAAGTTTGTTGCACGATACCAAGACCTTTCTATCAAAGAAATTTGAAATGAAAGATTTTGGGGAGGCCTCTTTTATATTAGGGATCCAGATAAATCGAGATCGCTCTCAAGGCATTCTTGGATTATCACAAAAGGGATATATAGAAAAAGTGCTGCAAAGATTTGGCATGCAAAATTGCAAGCCAGGTGACACCCTTGTGGCTAAAGGAGACAAGTTTAGTCTCAGTCAATGCCCTAGGACTGATCTTGAGGTTAAAGAGATGCAAAAGGTTCCCTATGCTTCAGCTATTGGGAGTTTGATATATGCTCAGGTCTGCACAAGACCTGATTTAAGTTTTATTGTTGGTATGTTGGGCAGATACTTAAGTAATCCTGGTATGAATCATTGGAAAGCAGCCAAACGGGTTATGAGGTATCTACAGAGAACTAAGGATTACATGCTCACATATAGGAGATCAGATCAGTTGGAGATCATTGGGTATTCTGATTCTGATTTCGCTGGATGCCAAGATAGTAGAAGATCCACTTCAAGCTATATTTTTCTGCTAGCAGGGGGAGCTATTTCATGGAGAAGCGCTAAGCAGACACTCGTAGCGTCTTCTACCATGGCAGCAGAATTTGTAGCGTGTTATGAGACATCGAATCATGGAATATGGTTGCGATATTTTATCACTGGGCTGCGTGTTTTGGGGAATGTTGAAAAACCACTTAAGTTGTATTGTGACAATAATTCAGCAGTGTTATATTTTAATAACAACCGGAGCTCCACTAAGTCAAAACACATTGACATTAAGTTCCTGGTTGTGAAGGAAAGAGTACAGAGTGGTCAGATTTCTATAGAGCATATTGGGACAGACTGGATGATTGCGGATCCGCTAACTAAAGGTCTACCACCCAAAGTTTTTCATGAGCATACGACTCATATGGGTGTTATGTTATTTCAGCATACTTCGGTTTAGTGGGAGTTTGTGTATATTTTATTGCTCTATGTTTATTTTGGACACTATTATATATATGAATAATTCTGCGCAGAAATACAGTTTTGATTCATTTGTTTACACTCTGTTATTTTATGTATTATGTTGATCTCACTAAAGAATAAGGAAATGAACAGTTGGAAATAGACATGTTAGATCACATTACATGTAATTTTCATGCTACACACCATGAATGATCTGTTGATTAATTGAAATGATATACATGATTACTGATTGGGTCTAGTTACACTTAAAGTTATGAAAGCCCCTTTAGTCCTATGTCAGTACAGTTAATAACAAGATTGATTAAGGGATACTCATACATATGACAGCAAGGTTTGAGCTCATTTAGGTAATACACATTTGTTCGATGTCACGTGTTGCCCAAGTGGGAGATTGTTGGAAAAATCAAATATTGGGCTTCCACGTGTCAAATTAAATGTGTATAGCTTTTTTAAAGAGGCCCAATTAAAGTGATCCACTCAAGTTTAAGTTATGGGCTTACATGGGTATCATAAGATTCATGGGCTTTTATGTGTAGATACCATTAAGTGATTTTCAATTTGTTGAGGGACCAAATTGAAAATAAAGGAAACTTATTATTATAAGTTAGGGTTATGGTCCCCAAACATCAGATTCTACTCCACGCTCTGTATTCTCTCTACGGAAAAGTGAAAAGGGTGAACTGATAGTTTGGTAAACCATACCAGTTAAAGTACGAATCTTTTCAATAATCGATATATGGATTCAGGCACGCTTCCACTTTATGGCTATCGTTTCTTCCCTATTTCAGTTTATCATCGTAGATCTTAGGTTTGGGGTTTATGTGTTGAAGCATGTTTATGTGTGATTAATACATGCTAATTTTGTGATTCAATTATAACATTGATTTCTCGTAGCTAACTCACATCACTTTGCCAATCAGGTTGGTATCGATTGGGATTTTTATGAATCCAAGCTAATTTTTAAAAATTCAACACGATTACTAGTCATCTCATCATCTTCCGCACATAATTCGAATGCACTAGCCAAAATTCGGAACCTATAATCATTTGCTACACCTCTATATTTCATCAATTATTGATTGGACTGTTACTTCTCAGCTTAGAATTATTGAATTATTATTCCCAAATTAATTAGATTTATGTAAATAGGAAAGTGATTGATAAAAAATATGTTATCTTTGGTAAATTAAGAACCATCAGATTATTGCATAGGTCGTTATTCGTTCCAAGCCACGTTATTTACTTTTTACGTGAGTACTTCCCCTTGACTCTTAAGTAAACACTCATAAGTTACGTTAAGTTTCTGAAATGCAATTATTGTTTCTATACTTTCCATTTCTTTCCGTTTTGTCTTTTATATTTTAATTTCTGTTTTTTCTATCTCATATATTTTCGATATTTTTAATCTTATATATTTTAATTTCTACATTTTGTCCTCTATATTTTTTTGGCTTTTGTTCGAGCAATATGCTTCTTTATATTTTACTTTTTGTCTCCTATACATTTATTTTATGGTTTTTGCCCCTAACTCCTTTTCTACTTGTTTGTCCATTGCATTTTTCATAATATTTGGTTTTACACACTATGGAAGAATGAAGATAAAGTAAAAGCGTATGGGACAAACATATAAAAATATCGTGTATTGAGGAAAAAAGGTAAATTGCAATTTACCATTCAAATTATAAGATTTTCTTGCACTTTCTTTGTACAAATTATTTTCATTGCAATTTACCACCCGAATTTTACATTGTATCATTGCACTCTACCTACTCCAGCAAAACAACTCTATGAGAAATACCGTGCACAGAGAGAGAGGAAGTTGAGAATTGTTTTTTATGTTGTTATTGTTCGTAGAGTATAAATATATATAACTAGAGAATAATAAAAATTCCTGTAAATATGTTAGCCTAATAGACCAAATATTCACATACCAAAATATAAAGATACATGGAAAATGTGAGAATTAATCAAATCTTGCACTCCCCCTCAAGTTGGCGCATGAAGATTACGAATGCCCAACTTGCTAACAAGAAATCGAAAACGAGCAGCTCCTAAGGCCTTCCTGAACAGATTTGCACTTGAAGTTCTATAGAGATTTGTCGTGGTATTATTTCATTTGACTCAACTTGTTCACGAACAAAATAACAATCCATTTCTACATGTTTTGTGCTCTCATGAAAAACTAGATTATTTGCAATGTGCCTTGCTGCTTGATTATCGCAAAACAATGAAGTTGCTCCAAACTGGTTCGCCTCAATATCTTTGAGCAGCCATCGCAACCACAATATCTCACTCACTGTGGTTGCCATTGACCTATATTCCATCTTTGCTGAAGACTGTGAAACAACTGGCTGCTTCTTAGTGCGCCAGGAAATTAGCGCTCCGCCCAAGGATATAAAATATCTTGTATAAGAACACCTCATCATGGGGCATCCTTCCCAATCAGCATCACAATACGCTTCAAGTTGAAAATCAGTATTTGCTGGAAGAAAAATTACTTGCCCAACTGTAGATTTAAGGAAACGTAGAGTTCGCATGGCCGCATCCATATGCTTGCGTTGAGGGGCTGTAATGAACTGACTTAGATAATTCACAGAAAATTGAATATCAGGTCTCGTGACGGTTAAATAAAGAAGCCAGCCAATCAACCTTCTATAACGTAGAGCATCAACATAAGGATAATCATCGTCATTTTATTAGCCGTAAATTTTGCTCCATAGGGAACTCACTTGGATGCCCACCTTGAAAGCCACTTTTTTCCAAGATATCAAGGGTGTATTTTCTTTGGCTAAGAACCATGTCATTCCTTGAACGTGCAACTTCTATCTCGAGAAAGTACTTCAAAGGCCCCAAGTCCTTTATACTAATGAGATTGTTCAAGTAATCCTTTATATGAGTTATCTTGTGATCGTCGTTGCCCGCCAATATAACATCGTCAACATAAATAAATGCTGCACATATGTGCCACTTCTCTTGTAGATGAATAAAGAGTGATCCGCTCGTGACTGTCGAAAACCAATATCAAGCAAGGCTCGAGTAAATTTATGATACCAATTTCTCGAGGCTTAACGAAGACCATATAGTAATTTTTGTAGCTTGCACACCCGAGTTTCTCCAGTCTTTACAAATCCTTGAGGTATTTTCATATAAACATGTTCCACCAAATCTCCATGAAGAAATGCATTGTTGATATTTAATTGATGCACCACCGAATTCTTCTTCATGGCTACAGCAAGCAAACTTTGCATAATAACAAGCTTTGCAACCAGAGCAAACATTTCATGAAAATCTATTCCTTCAATTTGTGTGAAGTCTTTCACTACTAATCGTGCTTTGTAGCTTTCTACTTCTCCATTAGGCTTGTACTTTATTTTATAGACCCATTTCGAGTCAATGGTCTTCTTTCCCGGTGGTAGTGTTTCTAGAGTCCACATACCATTCTCCTCTAACACCTCAATTTCTTTCTTTATTGTCTCTCGCCACTGCTCATTTTTAACTGCTTGGTAATAACATTTAGGCCCATCAAGTGAAGTGATGGCCGCTAGATAGGCTTTATGAGTGTTAGAAAATTTATCGTAAGAGACATAGTTGGATAATGGATATATCTTAGAGGTTCCGGGATTGGAGGTGGTTCAAGCAATTCGGTAGCATAGGACTCGAGATGCTTAGGTTGTTTCTTTTCTCGATGACTTCTTTGTAGGGCAATGCTTGGTTGTTATAGGACATCAGTTTTAGTGATACCAACCTGATCAAACTCATCACTAGTACTAATTGTTTCAGTTTCTCTTGTTGGACTGTGTCTAGTCTCATCCCCCAAAATGGATATGTCATGTAGTGAACCATTGTTACCAATGTGCTCATACTCATCTGACTCCCATGCAACTTGTCTTCAATTACTCACCTCATCAAATTCTCCTTCTTGCTTGCCTATTTTATAAGAGAAAGTAGTTTAAATAAACTTCACATCACGTGAAGAATTAATCTTGGTAGTTATTTTGTTTACGTATTTTACGCATCTCTTGTATCTTTAATACTTGATGGAATGCAATACAATCCTCAACTGAGGTAATATCCTTCTCTCACACTCGTCATAGAAGTTAAACAACTAATCAAGGGAAGTGATGGTCATGGTGATGGTGTTTTGAGGGCGATGGAGAAAGATCTGTTAGGGATAGTGTCTTTATAACAATAATAACCTACAAATCTAAAAGTCACCAAATAATGTTTTACAACATATAAAAAAATGATTATACAACATATAATTTAAAAAAACTGTCATATTGATTTACGAACTACAACATTTTACTCAACACACAATCAGTATATCTTCATCCGACATCTCAACATCGTGACCTACATCCTTAATCCAAAGTCACCAAATAACATTTAAACAATGAAAAAAAAAATCAAAATCTACTATCTTCATCTTCATCCAACATCTAAAGTGCTCAAATAATATTTAAACACTGAAAAAAATCATAATCCACTATCTTCATACGACATGGTAACATCTTGACCTACAAATCCAAAATCACCAAATAATATTGAGGTTAAATAAATATTTAAGCATGAAAAAAAATCATATTTTTACAATACAATAATACATAAATACAATTAAATTAATACAAAAAATAAGAGTAGATATCACATAAATCTAACCTTGAACACCTACGAATTAATGAGGAAGACTGCAGAAAACTGACCTTGAACACCTATGACTTCTTTATCAATGAGTTTTTCATATTTTTATAATACAATAATACATATGTAACGATCAAGTTTTAAATGGATAAAATTTATAGACATGAAACATAGAATATTTTTATACCATTAGATGCGTAATGGAAAAACGAGAAGATAGAAATGAACTAGAGGTCAATCGGACACCCGTAGCTCTAATGGCGAAGGAAAGGGCAAAATACGAAGTTTTGAAAAAACGAGAAATGAAATCTTATCATGAATAGTAACAAAAATCTTATCATGAATAATAACTTTCCATTTCTATAAATAGGCCCTCATTCGATTTCATTTTTACCGTTTCTTCGAACGAGCCGAAAAGCGCCGAACACACGTAAGTCTCTCTCCTCTCTTTTTATTTTTTTCCTTTATGTTTTCCGTCTCCGGCGCGCCGCCGCCGCCGGAGTTGGCCGGAAATTTTCAACTTTATTGGTTTCAGCCAATTTTCGCACACAACGTAGCCCTCAACGAGATGAATTTAGGACAACTTTCGGAATTCAATTCCGATATTCCGTTCGCCGGAAAACGATAAAAAACCTTCTCCAAAACCCTAAACTCTTGCTTCTTGCCACCTTTTCTCTCTCCCATTTTCTCTCTCTCCCTTCTTCTCGCGGTTACAGGTACTAGAGGGCCTGCCGGAGTTGTGGGCTAGCCACTGGATGGGTAGCGCCGCCAAGGGGGGCGGCGCCGGTGCCGGAAAATAGACTAGAAAGGGGGGCTGTTGCACAAGGAGTTTGTGAAATGTGTGTGACGAAGGGTTTTTGAGGCTGTTTTTCTGGCACTATTCATGTCGGAATCCGGTGAGGGATGACCGGATCTGGTAGCCAGCAGTGCGGGCTAGCCGGAGGACTAAGGGTCGATGGCATAGGGTGGCGCCGGGAAGGTGGCTGCTCGAGCAGGCCGACGTTGGGAGACCTGGGAGCCAACCTGCCCCCGCTGCCTAGAAAACTAGGCAGCCGCCGGGAGGTGTCGGGGAAATTTTCCCCGTCGCGAGAAACGCGCGCGACGTCGTATTTTCGATTCGATTTTCGATCCGAATCTCGTTTTCTTTTCATCATACTTTATCATCGAGTCGTTGCCAACAAAATATCATTGACCGGAGGTCGTGGGTCCCGGTCAAAGTCAACCATTTGACCAAATTACCGAAATACCCCTAAATCTTAAAACGCTCTGTTCGAGCTCGTTTCAACTCCGATTAAGCTCATTCTTTTTTTTTGTGATCCAAAATTCATTCTCTTTAACCTCAGCTATATAAACTGATATTTCTCTCCTGTTTTTGCAACATCAATCGTTAGGCTTTCTGTTCTAATCCGTCTCATCTCGATCGATAGTATCCGATCTAATATCATTTAAATCGTTAATTTTATTTAATAAAGATCTAAGAAATACCATAAATTATGTACGCTACCTGTTGGATTGAAGCCTTGGGATACGTGATCTTCGATTCGTGCTACTCACGTGGTAACCACCGAATAAGGTGGGGGTAATTTCTTATTACGATATTTATAATTCTTTCGAAGTATTTAAATTACGAACTACTATACTATATAAAATGAGTTGGGTATACGTGCTGAATGCATGAGATGTTATATGTGAAAATGAAAGTGATATGATGAATATGATTAATGAATGTTTCAAAGCACATGATGGATTGTGAATGTTTTACTATGAATGCAAATGCGAAGAATGATGTGAAGTTAGTAATTGCATATGTACAAATAAGATGTGTTTTTTATGGCGGTTGAGAACTGCAACTAAGTGTTATGTTAAATTAATATGCTTCCATGTGTATGTCTGATATGTATATGTATGAAGTAAATGTGTCTGCATGCGCATGCAAGGCGGCTAAGAACCGTATCTACGGTGGCTAAGAACCACATCTACGGCGGCTAAGAACCGTATCTACGATGGCTAAGAACCACATCTACGGCGGCTAAGAACCGTATCTATGGTGGCTAAAAACCACATTTACGGCGGCTAAGAACCGTATCTATGGTGGCTAAGAACCACATCTATGGCGGCTAAGAACCGTAAATGAATGTGAAAGTGATATGTTTACATGTGATAAAGATGATTACTTGTAGTTTTAAATGATTAAAGGCACGTATTTGAAGCTATCAATTTTATGCTGGTATTTTATTAAAAGACAAACATTTTACGAAAATCTGTTTTATGTGATAAAATCGTGGTTTGGCAAGTGCGTTTAAATCTATAAAATTTATTATAAAGAGTTGTTGAACGTCGTGTAAAATCTTTAGAAATTATTTCATGTCATCCAGAGTTTCGCCACCCCACTGAGTGTACTTTTTTCACTCACCTCTCTTTTAAAATGTTTTCATTTTAAAGATTTTAGGGCGTGGCGCGCGAGCGGTGGATGCTGGTAGCCGATGATCAAAGGTTCCAGAAGAATTTTTCATTTTATTTAAAATAGTTAATTTCATGAATTTAAGAATTGTATATATTTTTTTAATTATTCTTGATTTTATATATCTTTATTTTATTGAAAGAGTGAATTTTATAAGTGAGTAACATCTCGGTTAAAATTTACCTTCAAAAAGAATCGGGACGTTACAACATAAATGCAATTAAATTAATACAAAAAATTGGAGTTGATGTCGCAGAAAACTAATATTGAACATCTATACGTCTGAACTTCTTTATCAATGAGGAAGACTGCAGAAAATTGACCTTGAACATCTACACGTCTGAATTTCTTTATCAATGACGAAGACTGTCAAGAATCATCGATATTAATTAAACTATTTTATTATCAATAATTGAATGAAAAACTGAAATCAATGAAATATGAAACACAAAGAGAAATTGCATGTGTGTGATAAGGTTCACTTACTAAGGGCAGACTTTAATGTGGGGAGGAAGATATAAACTGAAACTGCTGAAAGATAGTTGATTATGGGTTGAGTTATGGGAAGTAGAGAAGAAGAAAAGACGGTGTGGAAGCTCTCTTTGTATCATTGTCATCGGTCACAAAATTATTACTTTATTTCAAATGGATTCTTTCTTTTTTCCTATGACTTTACGCCAATGATGCAGAGAACTTTTGAGGAACTTTTAATGGAATTTTTAATGCTGAAATGATATCGTGAAACGTGGATTAAAATAGTGGATATATATTTGTGGTAGATTAACTGCTTGGAATAACTGCTAGTAAAAAAAAAAATATATATATATATATATATATATAATTATAATAAATAATAGATAATAGATTTTGAAAATGAATCAATTTTTAAAAAATGACTTTTGTAATTAAAAATCAAAAAATTAAATCAAATTTAAATTTAACAAAAAATTTGAAAAATATTTTTTGAAAAAGAAGCAGTTTTTATCTGTGATTTTGAAAACTTGCGTGAAAGGAGGAAGCAGTTTTATATCTGATTTTTAAAACTTGCATAAAATGAATTATTTTTTTATTAATATATTTACAAATGATGAATTATGAAATTGTCCTTAGATTTTTAATAGAATTACTATTTTTCCTGACTAACTTCTGTTATTATATATACTAGTAACTAGTAATGCTCCCCGTGCATTGCATGAATTGTCTTATTTTTACTTGGATTTTAATTGTATACTAAACGTTTGTTTATAAATTTTTTACTTAAATAATACTCCCTCCGTCCCAGCTCAACTTGCCTACTTGTCATTTATGTTTGTCCCAGCCGAATTTGTCAGCCCAAAAATGGCAAAATTTTTTTACCAAAATATCCTTACTTTTCAACTTTATTAAAGTAAAAAAAGTAAAAAGTAAGCATATTTAATTGCAAAAAGCAAAAAGTAAGCAAAAAAGCAAAAAAGTAAACATATTTAATTGAGTCAACTGTATTTTCTTAACCTCCGTGCCCGGTCAAAGTAGGCAAGTTGAGTCGGGACGGAGGTAGTATAAGAAAATTTCAATTTAAAAAAAATCATTTTATTAATTTTCTAATTTATAATTGTAGAAAAACGAAACAGAAAAAATGAGCCTAAAATTTAGGATTTCTATTTTGGATTGTAGTATATTATTAGTATAGATATATAAATATTGATTATTAAAGATGTATATTTTATAAGGAAAAAAAAATCAATTAGTACCAAAATAAATAACAACCAATTATATCAAATTCAAAGGAACTAAAATTATATAATCTATATAAATTATCAGTCAATGTAAACAAATAACTATAAAAATTGTATATCTTGTTCCCTATATGTTTCTTATCTTATATAAGAGAGCATACTTTCACATCAATTATACTTTACTATTCATTTCTGTAAAAAATTTTAATAAATTACCTATTAATGTTATTATTTTTGTTAAATATTTTTCTTAGATTCTTTTTGTTGATTTTATATTTCTTTTTAACTATTAATATTTAATTTCGACTACATTTTATTTAGTTACCTATTGTTGTTATTTTTTTCAACATTTTTAGATTATATTTATTAATAATATATATATACACACATACATATTTAAATTCATTTTAAATTATAATTTTTGATTTTACATTTTTAAATTTAATCTTGGGACCTTATTATTATAATCTTCTTTTCAGAATCATATTATTCAAGTCTATATTTTTTTTATACATTTTAAAATTAATTTCTGTGTTAAAACTATTATCCAAATTAATTTTATTTGATTGTATTAAAAAATATTTAAATTTTTTAATTTTTAAT
This sequence comes from Scutellaria barbata, assembly GCA_028654395.1. NCBI lineage: Eukaryota > Viridiplantae > Streptophyta > Magnoliopsida > Lamiales > Lamiaceae > Scutellaria > Scutellaria barbata. Next base: position 11,411,173 of record CM053656.1, on the reverse strand, counting down.
GTTACACATAATATTCAAATTATTATTATAATTTTAAAAAAAAAATACTTAAGATACATAATTATATATAGAGTAATTGATTTTTCAATTATATTTTTAATAATTAAAATCAAATAAGCAATATAATTTACTCATGAATTGAGTTGATGACTTAATGATTATATAATTTTTACCATACTATTAAAATTTATGATCGTCCTTTTACTATCTTTGTCAAGATTGTTTGTATTTAGGATTTGACTATAAAAATGTAAGTAATATGAAATGTATGGTAGATGAAATGCATTATTCATATTATTTGTAATTTAAAAAGACCAATTTAAGCTAATTCAAAACTTACAAAGCCTATGTAAACTAAAAAAGAAAACACGATTAAAGCCCAATTATATTAAGCTGACCTAATTAATTCATATATATAGAAGATGGATACACAATACATTTTGAAACTCTAAGAGCATTTACAATGGAGGATTTATTTGGGTTATAACTACATTTGCATTGTAGAAAATTAAAGGAAATGAGTTATAAATTGGGGGCGGCGGCTGGTTTAGAATTGTGAACTAAAAAAAAAAAAAAAAGAAGGAACAGCGTGTTCAAAAACGCATGATTATGATTGGCGCGTGTTGTATCCCATGTACGCGCTTTTAATTTTTTTTCCTTTGCCTCATTTTTCAAAACTGCTTTGTATTTTAATACTTCATTATTCAAAATTGTTTTCAAATATTCATTTTTATTTTTTTTAAGTTTTTATTTCCATTTTTTGAGACAACTATGACAAAATTGATTTTTGGAAATTGATTTTTTAATAATTATTTCAAATATGATGAAAAAAAATTATAAGATTTTTTACAATATATTAAAAAAATATAAAAATTCTCAAATTAAATATTAGAATATTTGGATAAAAATATGATTTGATTGTAGTTATCCAAATAGTGTTTAACCAATAATATAGTTAGAAGAGTTAATGATGATGTGGAGGAGAGAGAATTAACTATAACTCAATTTTTTCTCCCCTCCTGTAAATGCCTTAAATACTTCCCCCAACATCCCGCCTCCTCTCCCAACGGCTCCTTTTGCCTTTTCTTTAGTCACACCTCTTCCACACTGTTTGTTTCGTTGTTACCCCTTCCGCATTGGCCACAAGCTTCCGTTTTCATCATCTTCCTTGGAATATATATATTTGAGATGTATTCATGCTCATTAAGGTCGGCATTGGTGTCGAAAATGATGAAGATGGAGACCTCTTCAGTGTGAACATCGGAGTCGACCGGATTCTATCGGTAGTGGCCTAGATTGACCATGATGGATGGAGTAGCCTATATCAAGAACTTTGTTCTCTAAAAAAATTTTCTCATTTGAGAGAAAGTGAATTTTTGTTTTTCCTTGTCAATCTTATATAATTTACACATGGCTTATTTGAGAAGATTTACAATATAGAACAATACACAGATAGTTTACCTAGAAAGACTCTATTTTCTTAATATTTTTGATGATATGACAATTTGGGTGGGAAAATGACAACCCCGTAATTATTTTCAATTGTTTTATTATTAATATAAATATAGATATAGATTATTATTAATCCTAGATCTATATATCTGTGCATAAAAATAATTATATTATTATTATTATTATTATTATTATTATTATTATTAATGTTTCCTTTTGGTAACAAGTTTATAATTCATTGTAGTTAGGAACAGTCTAGAATCCGAGACAAAAAATCGAACACTTTGCGTCCACTTTAGGCTCAGAGCCATCTCTCTGTGAACATCACCACTGCGTACGCTAAGCTTTGGGAATGATACTGCCAGTATTTAAGCTCGGCACTCTTGCGCTGAAAACACTCTGCAAACCCATTGGAAATCGCATTAAGAAAGAGGCTGGCTTGCACCCCAGATTCAGACAATCCATCATCAACATTGCTCAGGTTAACCTTTTGCTCTAACACACTACGATTGTGCGATGAATGGGAAAACATTATTTGAAGGGAGATCAAAAGTATGGGTGACATGTTAATGTTCCTCCTGAGAATTATCTGCTGATTTCCATTTTCTTCTTTGGCTAATCTTTTGGTTCAATTTGAGATCTTATGTTGCGCAAGATTCATAATCAAATTTATTTAGAAGAAATGAATTAATTTTTAGCAGAAGAGCGTAGTGTTCCCTTGCATTCTGGTTTTTTATTTTTTTTATTTTTTTTATTATTAGTTTTTTTTGGTAGCAGGCGAAATGAAAATTGATGAAGCCTAAGAATTATACAGGATTTTCATCTGAAATGTATGCAATAATCAAGAAGAATAAATTATATGGCATGTTTCATTCTCAACTCCATCAACTTGCTCTGTTACTATAATGGACTATTACTAGTTGAAGTTCGACACAACCTAATATAGGTGAGGTAGCTTATACAGATTGTCATATGTGGCATTTTCCGTAGACCAGATCATAAATCAAAACCTCTTTTGGAACTGTGTAGGACAATTGCTGCAATTATTTTCTTTTGCAATACCGTAATGAATTGCATTTCTCCCGGCATGTCAAAGGTCGTAGAAGTTACCCTTCAAATTATCAACAATAATTTGTATATTAGCAATATTCTGTTGTAATTTGCCCAGATTCTAATTTCAACATTTCCAATGTCAATATGTGGAACTTTATAGGCATGTCCCAAGTGCCAATGCTCTTGTCTGGACTTTCCATTTCTCAGTAGTTGTGACCTTTCCAATACTTAGTCAAAATTGATGAAAATTGTAAATTTCGTAGGCAATGCTTCTTTCAGGTACTTGAGAGAATAGTTACTCCATCTTGTTAAACTTGTACAAGTGCTTTATTGTGAATAAACTGATAAACTTTCTTTCCAAGTTTCTAAAGCTCTGCTTTGTCCTACGTTTGGAATACTGTATAGGGTACAATTGTTTGATGCTTATTTCTTATTATCAATTTTTTGGTCTGAATATTCTATTCATTCGGGTTGGTGGATTTGATTTGTCATGTTAATGGTTACTTCCTACTTATATGGGATGAAATAACACTGCTGATGTTTATAATGGAAGTGGATATCTTGTCAAAATGTGTAGCTTATGACTTCATAATATTAATTATCTGATTCTTTAACAGGCTAACCATCGATTTACCACAACTTTGCAAAGACGTATATATGGTCGTGCAACAGACGTTGCAATACACCCTCTAAATGAAGAAAAAGCTGTTCAGGCTGCTGCAGACCTTCTGGGCGAGTTCTTCGTATTCACGGTATTTGAAAAGAGACTTTGAGTAAGATTAGCAGAACTATAGGAGTTTTTGTTGTATGTGTTTCTTACATATGAAATTTTTAGTACATGCAACTTGTTGTTCATGATGATCTCAAGCATGAGGGCATTTTGTATCTTGTTAATAATGTGACTATTAGGAAGAAATATACTACATATTAGGCTTATATCTCCGAAATCTAACAGAGATTAAAGATGTATAATTTTATTATTTAACAGCTGATAAAAACTACATTGTTCTATCACTGGATTTCCATGATTACTTGAGGAGGTTAAAAAGGGATCTTGGTTTAATATATTACATTAAGGATAGTTTTTATGTGGAACTACACAAGTAATTTCTGTTTATTAGTGTTTATTTCTCTTTTGGACAATGTTATTGTCTGATCAAGATTCAGGAAAGCTTCTCTAGGACTCACAAAGAGGCACATTAACCAGTCATATGACTTATAGATGTGGTTGCTTACTTGTTATCATTAACATTAAGAATAAATATATTATTGTTTCTTCATCACTCTTTTTCTTCATTCTTTTGTCCAGGCAGGCCAATGCGCCCAGCAGTTGTCCGATTCTTCTTCTTCTTCTTTTTTTTTTTTTTTGAGGGGAGTTTGACCTATATTACGATTCTGATAACATCACTTGATTTTCCTTGTAGGAATTCTAGCTCGTAGACCTGTTTTGAATCATCTTAATTTGTAATCAAACTACTTTTCTTATCTTTCTTGGAATTTATCTTAACTGTAGTCTTGCAAGAATGTTCATGCGCAACTGCGAACACTATAGCTCTATGATAAATTGATAATACTTTATGTCGAAGTCTGAACTGTGTTGTCATTATTCTGTTGATGTGTATGTTGCTCATTGAGTGTCTTTTCCTATCTCGATTCTTCATGAACTCCACTTTCTGTTCTTATTAGGTGGCAGGAGTTGCTGTAGTATTTGAGGTGCAACGAAGTTCCAGATCAGAAGCCAGAAAAGAGGAACTTCGCAAGCACGAATTAGAGGTTTGTCTTCATATTTCTCCTTCACAGATTGGAGGGAATAAAAGATAATGAATTTCTATGGAAAATCTATCATTTCAATATCATAAACCATAGGTTAAGTTGAACTAATTGGAGGCTTATCTTTTTACTTAGAATTTGTTTGGTTTTCTTCTAATACATCAGGTGTTGAGGCAAAGAGATGAAGAACTGGCAAGAGAAGTTGAGCAGCTGAAGCACACAATGGTAGAACTGGAGCAGCTTACCAAAGAATGGAGCCTAAATCGTGTTATTAACTTTAGGCCCTCAAAAGAAACTGATAACAAAAAAAAAGATACTTAATCATCTGGATTACCCGGAGAAGGTTTTACTTTTCTGCGTGATACATTTACTTTTCCAAGTTATCTTTCAAGGTAATAGCATCTTAAGGATTGAATCTGGTTCTGGTTTTTAGCTTTTCCCTCTGATTAATTTTTTTATATTTTTGCAGATCCATTGGAGGAAGCAAAACTACTATGCATTCAAAAGCAAACCATTTTGAAGCATGATGTTAAATTGTTTATAGGATTTTAACGACTTCAGTAGAACAAGAATTGGCCGAACAGCATGTGTCCGCCTGTCTTTAACAACGGTATGCCTGAACTGGAGAAAGGTTTGTTAATGGCATTGATGTTTATCTTAAGTATGATCACTCTGTAACTGCATTGTGCTTATCGTAAAGCTCGATCATGTAGTCAGCAACTCAGTTGGCCATTAAATATGTATCTGTTCTGGCAATTGCTACAGATTCTCTATTTTTTGCAGTAAAATGAAATTCGGTTTCTGTTGTTTGTATATAGCAAGCTTTGCTTCAGAGAAATTTGTGCTGGCTTTTGATATTTGTTATAAGCAAGGATGAAAATATCAATATCGCATATCGTATCACAATTTTGATTTTACGGATATATCAATGGATATATTGATATCGCATATTGATATCGTAAAAAATTTGAAAAAGCAACAGAAATCTTATTAAGAAATTTAATATGAAATTTTAGGGATTATTTTTACATATCATTACACATATATTCCACTTAAAATCAAATTAAAATAATATATTTAAAACTAACATATAGATAATAAACATTATAAATATTGTATTTTTAATGAAAACTGACAATATAGTACATAATACAAGATGAAATTATTAAAATTACATCACACAATACACTAGTACCAAAAGGATGATCTATAAGGTTCAAACATAGTAGATGGAATGTCATTTTGATCCAAACAATACTGATACCAACTCATCACATTAGAGTACTTATTAATATAGTTGTGCACATGTCATTCATAAGTTGCTCTATCTCGTCCAACTGCTTCACCATGAATTGAATAGTGTATACTAATCCAATTATATTGTTGATATTCATTTTGACCTCCATAGGACATTTGAGGATGTGGGTGATCAAAAATATTTAGAGTAGTCCAATCAAATTGTGAACTTTCATAGGTGTTAGGAACATATGAATTTTGAGACATATCACTATGATTATTGCTACTCATATTCATTGAATCAAAACTAACTCAAAGTTGTTCAATATCAATGGACGGACTTTCTTCTTGATTCGAAGCCCGTCTTCGAGTGTATTCCTTTTCAATAGCCCCTATCCCTGAACCTCCTTCTTTGCTTCCATGATCCATATCTTGTGTTGCATGAGTAAAACCAGTCTCACCATTCCCACCATCATCATTTCCACCATCACTATTTCCATTGTTTCCTCCATCAGCAGAGCTATTTGATTTTGAACTAGAAGATGTATGACCAGCTTCTTGTTGTAACATTTGATTTACATCAATGCCATAATCACGAGCCATAACAACTACTTTGGATCAGGGTTCCCTTCATTGTCATCTAAGTGTGCAGGTCAAACCTATTTAAAAGCGGATCTTCTTCATCATCATTTTCCTCTGCAGTTATATCCAATAGATCTAGATAATCATATTCTGCAACCTTATCATTTTTAGCTTCTATATCTCATATCCTTAACTTCATATTGTAATAGCAAAAGACAAGTTGTTGAAGTTTCGGATACGCAAGTCGATTCCGCTACTTAGTATATATTAATGCAGAAGTGCACCAATTCCTCTCACATGCAGAAGATGATGTCGTTTGTGCTACAATTCGTATTGCCAAATTTCTTAATGTAGGCGATAAATGGACATACATAATCCACCACTCAGCTGGCATACACCAATAAACATATAATGCATATGAAGTTGATATATATATAATATTTGAATTATGAATTTAACTCATCTCAAAGAAATTTAAACTAATAAAATTTACAAGGAACCATTGTATTTCAAAAAGCAATGACAGCACGATCAGCAAATCATTTTCTCCCATCACGAAAATATGTAAGCTACACATGTATTACCAAATTATGTTTTTTTTTTTTTACCTTAAAACAAGAGTATTTTGTATATAACAAGCAAATAAATAAATAAGAGTTATATCACCTCATTTCCAAATTGAGCTATACCATCAGAGTTCAGATCCAATTTGTTAAAAACTTCATGAATCGATTGAATTAGCATAAGATCATCACCAACTCCTAAACGATATTAAAATCACGGATTCAAGTAATAAGCTACAAAATTAAACAAAAGATTGTTAGAGTATCATGTAATTAATATAAAAATGCTTTGAATTCAAGGAAAATGACAATTATTACCTACTGCATGTAAAAGATGACAAAGTGTACACAATTTATACATATATACATAATTTTCACAATTAAGCATATCAATTTACAATATACTAATAAAATGCTATTTTTATCAACTAAAATGAAAAAAGAAAGATTAAATAAACATACAAAAGTGTAGACACTCTCCAATGTCACTGTCCTCAATGTTAGAGGAAAAATACGAATCATACCTTCAAATCTTAGAATGATAGGTTAAAATGTTCATTCTTCTTCTTCTATCATATAGACAAATTTATCAATTAAAGAAAATTAAAAATAAATTGAAGCAATAATTACTATTTTGAAAAAATTAAAAAGCCAAGAAACATGGGTGCAAGGGATAGAAAAGTGTGATGTGTAGGGAATATATTCCATCAACAATGGGATAAAAATGCATGCTTCAAATTAGAAAAATAATTACAAAATCAACTTTTTTTAATCAAAAATCGTGATTTTTGGTGTTGTTGCTATAATTCGTGATATATCAATGATATTTTCCGATTTTCATTCAATTTTGTTATGCACTGAACTGATATCGATAGCAACATCGATATTTTGCGATATATTCATCATATATCCGCAATATTCGGGAAAAAAAAATTATTTACTAATATTTATATTGCAATATCTGTATCCATGATATATCCGTGATATATTGTGATATTTTCATCCTTGATTATAAGCAAGACAGTTGATTTCAGAGAGTACTGATCTTTTGTTTCACTTGCCTCTGTATTATTATTTTTGGATTCATGGTTTTAGTTCTCTTTATTGCACTTGTTTTTACGGACCCCAATCTTATCAATGTTGGTTTGGTTAAATATTTTTAGGAAAAATGCATATTTTGGTTCTATACTTTTTTCTTTCTGAATTAGGTCACTGTAATTTTATTTGCATTAAGATTTGGGTTTTGTTAAGTATTAAAATTAGTTTTGATCCTTTTGAAAAGAAAATAAAAATATGGTTATTGTATTTTGTTTGCACTAAAAATTGATCCAAATGTCAAATTGGCCACTAAAACCCTATGGAACAAATTTTAATACAGTAAAAGCACGAGGACTTGATATTCATGAATAAAAATACAAATTCATGGAAATGTACAGTACACGAGAAAATTCAAAAATTAAAACATAATTTATCTTTTCATTCTGTGACTTGATCTTACTGTAGAAGAATAAGAATTTTTTGATTCGATTCGAAAAATTCGAATTCGAATTCGAATAAGAATATTTTTTAATATTCGAATTATTTTCGAATATAAATAAGAATACCGATGGATTCGATTCGATTCGAAATATTTAAATATACATATTTATATATATATATTTACATATTTATATATATACTTATTTTTTTCATTTTAATTTATTTCATATATCTAATTATTTCATCATTTGGTAGGTTTTCGAATCGAAAATCATTATTATTTTCACGAATCGGATCGAATATTTAAAAAATTGTGTAAAAATTTAGAATTTTGAATCGAATATTTTAAACTCGAATCGAATATTTGAATTATATTTTCAAATCGAATCAAATATTAATTGAATTTATATAAAACGAATCGAATTCGAATTGAAAATTAGTATTCGAACTCGAATCGAATACGAATATTATTGAAAAATTTTGAATTCGAATAAAATTTGTCATTATTCAATTCGATTCGATTCGTTTACAGCCCAACTCACAAATAAATATTCAAGTGCCGTTTTTTTTCTTTTCGAAACAAAAATTCAAGTGCCGTTTTTTTTCTTTTCGAAACAAAAATTCAAGTGCTGTTATTACTGATTACCTTTGACGATATTTCCAGAAATTGATCATTATTCATTAGACATGATTACCTTTGACGATATTTCCAGAAATTGATCATTATTCATTAGACATCCAAAGAGAATTATAGGAGCATCAAACAAGAAAACAAAAATATAAGACAAATAATGAACAACACAGCATGTACTAGAAACCATATTCTATTTATTTCCAAATATAGAAAACAGTGTTATAACTTACAACATGATGCTCACAAACGCCACTTCATCTAGTGGCAGCTTGGCAACCATCTTTTCTTTGATTCAAACAAACAATTTCAGATGTTCTATTCCGGTTAATAACCGAGACGAAACGGAGATCATACGTTTAACCTAGTTTTCAGATGTAGACCAAGAATTTGCTGCAATCCAATCGAAAGCGATGGGACTTAGAAAAGCATCAGGAATACCAAAAGAACTGACCAACGCAAGTGCATGGGGTCGGATTTCACTGCAAAGATTTCCCACTTCTTTCCTCACTGTTGCGGCATTCTCTGTCGTTAAGTAACCATATCGAAGAAACGCAGCATCTTCGTCCAATGTCACCAGAACATACATCGACCTCAAGAGACTCAATATATTCTGCATTATATATTTAAAAACTTTATGTTATAGATAGAACCTTAAATTAGTCATTATGTGTACATACCCCTTCAATTCTCCAAGGAGAAAGGGGCAAAAAACGATTTTCATATAGATTGATAGGTGAAGAATAAGCATGTATTCTAAAATGATAAAGTTCCATGGTTATAATTAAATAGCAAAACAACTGAAAATTTCAGGTATGTATGTATGTAATTGTACCTTCAAGGAGGCATCGGTTACAATGTTCTCTGCTTCTATAAAAGTTTGAAAAATCGCACGGTCAGCAAAGGCTCTGCCTAAATCTTCAGCAAGCTGATAACTCTGCAGAAGAGAAATATAAGGAGTTAGAAACAGAGAGTTAGAAAAATATATGCAATTCATATTTGCTAATTTATCACTACCGCAATAAAAGCAGTCTCTTTGCTTTCTCCCTGAGCTTGGTATCTAGAAACTTCAGCAGCAAAGCGGTTCAATAGATCTCTTTCTCTCAGGCAGAAGATATCGTTCTGTTAAGATGAACAGTTAAAACTCCATTATGCTTCAAACTAACTTGTTTGAGATAGCAATAAACAGAAGCAGTATCTATACATGAAACTGGGAGCTCCGAATGGTGGAAACTGTGAGTTGTGAAGGAATAGTAGGGCAAGATTTATTCATGTGTTCGAGTCCCAATTCTTTGAATGGTTTGTTTCTCTTTTTAGCAGCCACATACTCTGCTAACAGTGCCTTGCTCACCTGCATCAAATAATTATCTTGAAAATTTCCATTTGTTCTATCTTAAACTGCTAAGAATTTAAAGCGTTTTGAGGGGTGCAAATATTATCTCAAAAGGACTGATTGATCGACTACACCTGCTGCATGAGGACATTGTTATCACCCTCAAAAGTAGATTGCACATCAAATTCCCCCTTCAGCTGACCAACGCGATTTTCTGTCTTATATCCTTGTCCTCCACATGCCTCACGACATTCCTAAATTAAATATTGTCAGGTGTAAGACTCTTACAGTGAGTGGAAGTTTATCGATATTACAGAAAACTGATTATATTCGTAACAGCCACCTGAAGAGTCCGCATGTTATGCCATGTCAGAATGGCCTTAAATGCACTAGAAACAACATGTATTGTTTTCATTAATTGAGGAGTCCTCCGAACATATAGCAGTTTCAAGTAGTTGCCAGCAAAGCTCATAGCATATCTGTAGCACCAGAGACAAGCAGCTTGTTAGAAGAAGAATCATGTTGATTCTGAACTAAACATAATATTCTTCGACCGGTGATGATATCCACCCACTTATTGTGCACAGGGTGAGAACCAAGGATTAATAGGTCATCAAGCTTCTCATTAGGGTAACACAAAAGATTGGATTGAAATTGAACAATTGCTTTTGCAGGAGCCATTATCAGCTCTTGAGGAGGTCAATGCATCTCGAAACTGACTATTGTATCCTAAGACATACACTCAACATATTGAATTGTCTGTAACTGACACATAAACAACATTGGCTTAAACAACCACCACATCCCTTTTCACAGACGACAGAAACTCAGATAGACCAAGGACATCTGACCATAGTAACTTATGCCATTCATTTGAAGGATAGATAGATGATATAACAAAATAAACAATGCCTATGTCAATGTTTTCCATTTAATGAAACAAATAAAACAATAATAAATATCACAATCAGCAGAGTCACTAAAAGCAACACTCACGTTTTTGCAAGAAGAGGTAGAAGACGCCGCTGATGACTTGGGTAATCAAGCAAAAGAACTTCAGGACCATCTGCTGTAACTGAAAACGCTCTCCTTGTCAAAGAATATCTAATGGCAATAGCTAAACTCATCTGTTCAGAAATATCTAAGGCATCAACTTGCAGAAGAAATAGGTAAAAACAGCTAACAAATCTATTCTCTTTCAAATGTAAGAGAAACAGAAAGAAAATAGAAAATGTACTCTCTATTGTGGTCACCTTTGCTGAGTAAACGGCACTGACTCCTATGGTGACACGTCCAGATGTCAATGGGGCCATGAATGCACCAAATCTCTGAAATTTACTTATTCATGTCAGTTCAACTTTTAAAACCGCTATCATGATATTGGTTTTACAAACAATGAAAGGAAAATCACATAAGTGCCAATAGTACATTTGATTTTACATGTTACTCAAAACTTACACAAAGGATCAGAAAAGGCTCAAATGAACCTTTTATAGAAAACTCAAGAGACACCTCTTGATTGCAAGTTTTCAGAAGTAAATATTAGCATATGGCCTTATACAGGCTAATTAACATAAAGCAAACTTGTTGATCGAATTCTCACTAATCAAGCATTGGGGTTTCTGCAAAGATCATATTACAAAGAAGAATCAAACCTGATCTGGGTCCTTTATTGAACTCAGATATTTTCCATCTGGAGAAACATCAGCAACTGAGTTCAATAAATTTTCTCTGGGTATGCGAACGTTATCAAACCTGAAAGATAGAGAGCCAAGCTTTGAGACCAAAATTAATTTGAATAATAGGAAGGTAAGCTTATCAATAAAATCATGAAGGGTCTTCTGTACCATATTCGACCATTGTCAACACCATTTAAACCAATCTTATGACCACAATCAGAGATCCGTATATTTGGACAGATATTTCCATCTGCATCTCTGATCTGGGTGATAAAAGCATGGACACCAACATTCTTTCCCTCAATGTTGAGCTGCGAGAAGACTATTGTGTGTGTTGCATGCTATAACAAGGGTGTGTTTAGTTAGATATTATCAATGCTAATCAGAAGTTGTTATATTGATCGAACAAAGAGAACAGGCGTGGTAAGTAATCAGTAAATTGGAAGTGTGATTAGGAATCATTACATTAGCTGCACCACCGATCCAGTACTTTTGAGCTGATTCACTTGGAGTGTTGATGACAAACTCTCCAGAGTTTGAATCATAAGTGGTTATTGTCTCAATGCCTCGAACCTGAGAGCATAGAATCCAAATGCAAGATTTCAGAAAAAGAACACTATCCTCATCAATAGTGTGACATTCACTAAGAAACTCAACAATTAGTCTACATACATTACTTCCATGCCCCAACTCCGTCATTGAGAAGCAACCCTTCATCAAGTACTTTTCAGTGGCACGCAGCCACTTATCATGATGTCGTTTTGTGCCAAAAAACAGGATGGCACCACCCCTGAGCCATCAACAGTGATAAAAACGCATTTAACATTTTTCAAGTTGCATGCAGCAGATCAATCATCAAGAGATAGATCAATAATTAAACAGTCAACTTAGTTTATCAAAATCCAACAATTTTTAATGTAGGATTAATCAAAACTAGCCCAAACAAATATCAACCCATAAAAACACCCAAGTAAAATCAACAAAACATCACAGAAACCACCAAAAAAAAAAGAGCAGAAAAAATACCACAAGAAGAAGTGAACACCAATTTTGATAGCAAGAGAGTGATCAAAAATCTCAATAACCTCCAAAAGAGCCAGCTTCCTCATCTCGGCTTCAAAGCCCTTACCCGTGAGCCAACCCTCAAACACGCCATGATCCAACAAGTACTCAATTCTCTTCATGGTGATCTCCCTCTGCTGCTCCATCGACTGGTTATAATCGGGCACCACGAAAACTTTCCCGCCCCTCACTTTGGGGTTGAAAAGCTTACTCTGTATCATCAGGTTGAAGAGCCAATCCCTGTCCCCCAAGTTGTGGCCGTCCATCAATTTTCGCATCGAATTCGTGTCGAACGAAATCGGCTGCTCGGAAACCTCCGGCGGCGTGTAACTGAGGCATGGAGAGCTTGAGATGGCGGCGCCGGCGGTGATCGGAATCCGTTTGTGATCCTGGAGGTGCCTGGTTAAAACTTGAGTTCTGAAATTTACTTTCTCCATAGTTGGCGGTGGCGATTAGAATCGGTACGAAATGCCGGAGATTGAAGAAATGAGGAAGACTTTGATTGATAAAATACTCCAACTGTTACCTGCGCTCTCAACATCCAATTATCTCATCATGAGTCTATCTCTCGCTCTATATACAAGGATGAAAATATCGCGATATATTACGGATATATCGCGGATACGGATATTGCGATATGGATATTGGGGGGTAATGTTTTTTTTCCCGGGTATCGCGGATATATCGCAGAGTATCGATATCGCTATCGATATCGGTTCGGTGTAGAACAAAACTGGACGGAAATCGCGATATATCGCGGATATATCGCGAAATATCGCAACAACATCAAAAATCGCATTTTTGATGAAAAAAAGTTGATTTTGTCATTATTTTCTTAATTTGAATAGCAATAATCATAGTGATATGTCTCAAAATTCATATGTTCTTGATATTTATAAAAGTTCACAATTTGGTTGGACTACTAGAGATGTTTTTGATCACCCACATCCTCAAATATCCTATAAAGGTTAAAATGAATATCAACAATATGATTGGATTAGTATACACTATCCAATTCATGATGAAGCAGTTGGATGAGATAGAACAACTTATGAATGACATGTGCATAACTATATTAATAAGTAGGGAAAACGTTCAAATAAGCCACTAATGTTTACTTTCAGGTTCATATATCCCACTAAAAATATGTTTAGGTACAAAAACACCATTAATGTTTATTCTCAAGTTCAAAAATCCCACTAAATTATTTTAAGATACAAAAACACCACTAATGTTTACCTCTAAATACATATAACTCACTTAAGATTTATTTATAATATAATACACCAATAATATTGTAAAATTAAAATATTTATTTACACATTTTAATTTTTATTTCTTATTTAGACATCATATCTTTTACATATTTTATAACAAAAAACTAGTCATGAAAATATTAATATAATATCTTATTATATATATAAATATATTATTATTATTATTACCATTAATTATTATTATATTATTATTATTTATATATATGTTTTTTTTACTTTTAAAGACTAAATAAACAATTAGGTTGATTTGAAATATAAAAAAATTAACTATGATATTTTCTTTCACATGACATTTCATAAAATATAGAGATTAATTTGTATTTAAATTAAAAAATAATATCATAGTGAAATTATTATTTCAAATAAATCTAGTTGTTTAATAGTTTTAGTCTTCAAAATTAAAAAGTGTAAATAATAATAATAATTATTAATAATATTTATATTCACACATATATATAATAAGCTATTATATTATGTTTTCATTAATAGATTTTTGTTCTAAAATATGTAAAAAAAAACATGAGGTCTAAATAAGAAATAAAAGTTAAAATGTGTAAATATATATTTTAATTTTACAACATTATTGGTGTATTATATTATAAATAAATTTTAAGTGGATTATATGTATTTAGAGGTAAACATTAGTTGTGTTTTTGTACCTTAAAATATTTCAATGAGATTTATGAACCTGAGAATAAATATTAATGGTGTTTTTGTACCTAAACATACTTTAGTGAGATATATGAACTTGAGAGTAAATATTAGTGGCTTATTTGAACATTTTCCCTAATAAGTACTCTAATGTGATGAGTTAATATCAATACTGTTTGGATCAAGATGACATTCCATCTACTATGTTTGAACCTCATAGGTCATCCTTTTGGTATTAATGTATTGTGTGATGTGATTTTAGTAATTTTGTCTTGTATTATGTAATATATTGTCAATTTTCATTCGAAATACAGTATTTATAATGCTTATTATCCATATGTTAATTTTAAATATATTATTTTAATGTGGTTTTGAGTGGAATAATTGTGTAATGATGTGTAAAAATAATCCCTAAAATTTCATATTAAATTTCCAAAATTTTAATATAATTTCCGTTGTTTTTTCAATTTTTTTGCGATATCGATATGCGATATCGATATATCCATCGATATATCCGTAAAATCAAAGTTGCGATACGACATGCGATATCGATATTTTCATCCTTGTCTATATATAGATGTACCACAAAACGTTTAATGTATTGAGTTTGTCTACCACCTGCCCATGTAATGTGGGTTGCTTCGAATCCCTTCTTTTCTTTCTTTTCTTTTTTTTTTTTTTTTTTTTTTTAAGATTCAAAACTTTTATATACAAATTTGGCGATTTTTATATAATAATAAAAAAAAAATTTAGCAACATTTATATATATATATATAAATTTATATTATGTTTATATAATCCTTATGTAAATTCTGATTTTTATGTACAAATATCTATACATTTATATATATTACATAAAAGTATAAATGTTTATATATAAAGATCACATGAAGAATATCTATGTACAATTTTTGATAATTTTTTTCCATTCTAAATTATAATAGATAAATGTCACAATATTTGTAAATAAAGGAGACCACATTAAAAAAAGAAAAAAAAAGTAAAACTCGTGGATTCGGATCGGGTCGACAAGGATTGCATAGATCTTAGATCCATGCACCTTGTGCACAGGAGAATTTGTGATAATATATTACCCTTTATACCACTCTATATAAATTTTAATCCCCTTATACCACAAATTATAAAAAAATATCTCATTCCACCACTTTTTTTGACGAAGTCACATGTGCACAATCATGATGAGACATGACTGATAAGGTAGCGTACAACTTTGACAATGTGATAAAATATGACTTATATATTAATATTTTTAACGGAAATCACCATATAAAATATATTATTTAAATCTCATAGTCATAATTTAATAAACCTTCCATGAAAATTGTATCTAAACCAATATAAATTTGAGGTTATACAAATTTATGTAACATTTTGATATCAGAATTTATAATACCTATTTTCGTGTAATAAGTTTGAAAATAATGGTTTTAAATCTTACTTTCGTGTAATGTTTCTTCCACAATTTCGTAGAATACAGTAATGTAGGAAAAATACTAATTTAATTAAATTTCGTGAAAGAACTCTTTAAGATTAATTTCGTGAAAGACATTTAATTAATAAATATGAATAAGTTTTCTACAAAAAATGATCAATTTTAAATATGGAATAAGTCTTACATGAAAATATGAATTTTGTGGTATTAGGGGCTAATTCCCTTTTATGTTTTTTCTTTTTATTTATTTATATTTTATCAAATTTATTTAAAATAACTTTGTCTTACACAAAATTGATTTTAAATATTTTTCTAAGAAATTATATGTCTTACATGAAGTTTGAAGATTTTTATTTATTATTTTCATATTTAATATTAATTTTTGTACAAATCAATTCATATTCAATTTTAATTTTCATGTAAATCATTTAAAATCAATTTCTGTAAAAACATATTATTTTTTGGGGCTTACATGGAAACTGAGGCTTATACAAAAACTGATCAGTTTTTGTTGGTCTCAAGTGGTCTTCGAGGTTCAGATGGGGTGAATGAACCTTGATTGATTTTGTAAATCGTTTTCAAACTTACTGTTCTGCAAGTTATTTGAACTTACAGCACCAGCTGTTGCTGCTTACAGCACTAGGATGTAGTGCTACACATTGTAACTTAAAGTTTTTATGCAACGGAAAAATATGTTTTGATCAAAGACTTGTTTTCTCAAATATGTTTTTCTTTTAAAAATTCTTTTATACTTATGAAAAAATATATATATTATGCAGCACAGATATCAGTGTAATACTTCTCTATGAATTTGTTTGTGAACTAAGTTTTCTCTGTCAGATATTACCTTCATAATGGTTAAGCTTTTCACATTTTGAATTCTTTTCATAAGATCTAGTAGTCTATTCCGTGTTTCTGATTTTTTGGCTAGAAACATTGTTCGTGTAAATCTTAAGTAGTCATCCACAATCACTAGAGAATATTTTTTTCCACTTATACTTACTAGTTCAATTGGTTCAAATAGATCCATATGAAGAAGATCTAGAATCCTATAAGATGATTTCTGGATTTTGTCTTTAAATGTGCTCCTAACTTGTTTGTCTTTGTGACATGCTCCTGTAAGCCTAAATCTAGTAGACCTCTGACTAGACCTTTCCTTGCTAGCTTGTTGATTTGAAGTTCAGGTGACTTAATCTCTTGTGCCACAACCAACTTAACTCAGGGAAACATTTAACAATAAAACATATTGGTTGAATCAATTATGTAGATGTTTTCTATTCTAGTTCCTGTAAGCTTAACTTCATTGTTTTGTTGTCCTTGATTAAGCATTTGTTGAGATTGAATTCCACTGAACATCCTTTATTACATAATTGACTGATGCTTAGCAGGTTGTACTTTAAGTCTTTCACATAGGATACTTCATTGATGTAAGTATTTTATTTAACTATACTTTTAGTGCTTTTGGTCCTTATTTTTTAGTCATTTCAAAAAAATCACTATAGGACCATTGCATGGTTGGAAATCTTTTAAAACTTCTTTGTTGTCAGTCATATGTCTTGAGCAGCTACTATCAATGTACCATACTTCACTATTGCTCCCTACAATTATACCTGATAAAGTGTTAGCCTAATTCCATGTATACTTCTGAATAAAAAGAAATATCGTATTTTTACTAATAATAAAAACACATCTCGGAAAGTGCAATTTCATAACAGAAAAAATGAGAAAACAGAAGGCTTGAAATTCAAGGTATGTTTAACATGGTTTCAAGTTAGCTAAATTCAGTTAAGATTGTAGATTTGTTTCTTGATCAAATTAGATCATTCTTGTTGCTATAATCTCTAAAAATGTAGTACTATAGAGGTTAGTTTAGACACACAGTGTTGATTACTTGAGAGAGCAAGAGATTAGCCAAAAGTTAGGGTGCTAATCATTTTAAGTGTTTCTCTTCAAGATCTTGTAATCTCCATTGAAATTCTTCACTTACTAAAAAGATTCTCTCCCTTTTCTCCCATGGATGTAGGCTCTATATGCCGAACCACGTAAATCACTTTAAGTTGAATTTAGTTGTTTCTTGTTGTGTGATTGAGTATTTGATATTGTTTGATTGAAAACTTGTGTTATGCAAGTGGTTTGTGGATTTCTTGTGGTTCTAATCTGACAATTGGCATCGTCTGTGTGAATCAAAAGATTCAAGAAATAAGTGCAACAAAATTTGATGTGGAGCTGTTCAATGGTGAGAGAGATTTTGAGCTATGGAGAATCAAGATCATAGCCCTGTTGGTGCAACAAGGAGTAGCCATTGCTTTAAAGGACATTGGAGCTCTCCCTAAAGCCATGAAATATGAAAAAAAGTTGTTGCTGGTAGAGAAAGCCCATAGCACTCTGATTCTAAGCATAGGAAACAAAGTGCTCAGGGAAGTAGTTAAAGAAGACACATCAAAGGGTGTTTGGGATAAATTGGAGAGCTTGTATATGGTTAAGACATTGGCTAATCGGCTATACATGAATAAGAGACTTTATGCTTACAAGATGTTAATAAAAAACTTGTTACAGATCAATTAGGAGAATTTCTGAAAATTCTTGAAGATTTAGAAAATATTAGAGTCTCTTTAACTGAAGAAGATAAAGATCTCATGCTCCCCAGCTCTCTATATAAATCATTTGAAAACTTCACAAATACCATATTGTATGGTAAACAGAATACTATTACTCTTGATGAAGTGATCATTGCTCTAAAGTCTAAAGAGATGTCAAAGAATACTGAAGGAAAGCCAGAATCAAATGGTGAAGGCTTGGCAATTAAGCAAGGAGGACGAAAAAAGAAGTTTCAGAAGTAAGGAAACAAACAAGTTGTCAAGAAATCAAAAAAATGAACTCAAGATTCTACATATGATATTGGGAACAATACATGCTGTCATTGTCATAAACCAGAGCATTACAAGAAGGATTGCATAAAGTACAAGCAGTATCAAAAGAATAAAGGAAAAGCTCCAACTACTCAAGCCAATCAAACTTCTGAAAACACTGCATCAAGTTCAGGATATGAGTCTGCTGAAGTTCTAGCCATCACTACATCTAATACAAGTTCTGATTGGATTTTGGACTCTGGATGCTCATTCCATATGAGCCCAAGAAATGAGTGGTTTGATGATCTCAAGCTACGGAATGGAGGATCAGTTCTCCTAGGAAATGATCAAACTTGCAGAGTACAAAACACAGGCTCAGTGCCTTTAAAAATGTATGATGGTGTGATAAGAATTCTACCTCAAGTCAGATTTGTACCTGATCTTAAGAGAAATCTGATATATTTAGGCATGTTGGATTCACAAGGCTACAAGTTTGCTTTTGAAGGTATGAAAGTTTTAAAGGGATCTATAGTGGTGATGAAAAGATTAAAAATAAATGACCAACACAACCTTATGGCATAGGAGATTGGCTCACATAAGTGAAAAAAGGCTGCAAGAACTTTCCAAGCAAAATCTCCTTGGAGGTGATAAATCTCACACATGGATTTATGTGAATTTTGTGTGTTGGAAAAGGCAAAAAAGTTGAGGTTTCAATCCGCCAAACACATAACCAAATCACTTCTAGATTATGTGCACTCAGACTTGTGGGGACCAACAAGGACACAGACAAGGAATAGTGGTATATATTTCTTATCCATCATAGATGATTACTCAGGAAAGGTTTGGGTGTGCATTCTATAATCAAAGGACGAAGCCTTTCAGAGTTTATGGAGTGGCTCATTGAGATAGAATACACCACTGGAAGAAAATTAAACATTTGAGAATAGATAATGGCTTGGAGTTTGTGTCTGAAGAGTTCAACAAATTTTGCATAGAAAAGGGAATAACAAGGCATAAAATTGTGTCTTCAACTCCACAGCAAAATGGTCTTGCAGAAAAAATGAACCAAATCATTCTTAAAAAAGTAAGATGCATGATAATTAGTTCTAGAGTATCTAAATTTTTTTAGGGTGAGGTTGTAACCACAGCAGTACACCTAATTAATAGGTGTCCCTCGTCTTCCATTGGTTTTAAAACTCCATAAGTGATGTGGAGTGGACAACCTATTGATTATTCTAGATTAAGAGTGTTTGGTTGTTTAGCTCATCATGTAAAACAAGACAAATTAGAACTTAGAGCCTGGAAATGTATATTCCTAAAACCTAACAATCAAAAGTGTATTGTTTGCAGGGATGTAACTTTTGATGAATCAAAAATGTCACTCAAAATTCAAGAGCCCAACTATTCTGAAAGCCAATACATGATTTAAAAGAAGGGATCTCAACTTGAGGTGGAGTATTTGCACATCAGACCTCAAACTGAAGATCAACGTAACTCAAATTCTGAATAAGAAGAGCATGAAGATACTGATAATGAGCATGATGATTTAGAAACTTATCAGCTTGTTAGAGATAGATCAAGGAGAAATATCAAACCTCCTGAAAGATAGGGTCATGTTGGCTCCATTTCTTTTGTTCTACTTACAACTGAAGATATAGAGAACCATGAGCCAACAGATTATCAAGAAGCAATATCATGCAAATAAAGAGATAAAAAGTTGGTTGCCATTCAATAAGAGCTATGTTTACTAGAGAAGAATAGTACATGAGAGATAGTTGATAAGCCATCTAAACGAAAGTTAGTGGGATGCAAATGGCTATCCAGAATGAAGGTTGAGACATCCAAAGATGGAGCAATAAGATACAAGGCTAGACTTGTTGCAAGAGGCTTCACACAAAGAGAGAGAGTGGATTATAATGAAATATTTTCTCCTATTGTTAAGCATTGTTCAATTAGAATTTTACTTGTTTTGGTCTCACAGTTTAACCTGCGGCTCCATCAGATGGATGTTACAACAACATTCTTACATGGTGGACTTAAAGAAATGATATACACGAAGATACCTGATGGTCTACATTAGCAGACAAAGACACCAAATCTATGGCCTAAAGCAAAGTCCAATGGTACATGAAGTTTGATGAGTTTATGCATAAAGTTAATTCACTAAAAGCAAGTACGATCATTATGTTACATTAAGCATGATTCTACATCTTATACTTTTTTGTTACTATATGTTGATGATATGCTAATTGCAAGCACATCAATTGATGATATTAACATTGTTAAAGAATTGCTTAAGAATGAGTTTGAGATGAAAGATCTTGGCTTGGCCAAAATAATGCTAGGAATGGACATACACAGGAGTAACAACTCAAATGATATCTACTTGCACCAATCTGATTACTTGAAGAATGTATTGATTTGGGACTGTTGTTAGTTGGAAAACAATACAACAGTCAGTGGTTGCTCTATCTACTATAGAAACAGATTCATAGCACTTACTGAAGCTGTGAAGAAAGCAATATGACTAAAAGAAATACTTAAGGAATTTTGAGTGCTACAAAGATGTGTTATAATTTATTGTCATAGCCAAAGTGCTATACATTTAGCAAAACATCCGGGCTACTATGAAAGGACAAAATACATCGATGTTAGATTGCATTTCATAAGAGATAGAGTGGAGAATGAAGTGGTGAAAGTCTGCAAAATTCCCACAGAAAGTAATCCAACTGATGCATTTACTAAAGCCCTCCCTACTGCTAAATTCAAGTTATGTATGGAGCTAATTGGATTGGTCGGAGGAGCAGCTACGAAGATCACATCAAGTAATGAAGTTTGCAAATGTGATTAATTCAGCAAGAGGCTGGAAATTAAGCTAAAGGTGTAGAATTGATAAAGTGTTAGCCTAATTCCATGTATATCGTTGAATAAAAGGAAAAGTCATATTTTCACTTATAAAAAAGCGCATCTTGGAAAGTGCGATTTCATTACAGAAAAAATGGGAAAGTTGATGTCCATGGTTTCAAGTTAGCTACTTTCAGCTAGGATTGTAGATTCATTTCTTGATCAAATTAGATCATTCTTGTTGCTATATTCTCTATAAATGTAGTACTATAGAGAGTCAATTTAGACACACAGTTTAGATTACTTGAGAGAGCAAGAGATTGGCCAGAAGTTAGGGTGTTAGTCATTTTAAGTGTTTCTCTTCAAGATCTTGTAATCTCCATTGAAATTCTCTACTTAATAAAAAGATTCCCTCCCCTTTCTTCCGTGAATATAGGAATTATATGTCGAACCACGTATATCGCTTTGGGTTGATAATAATTGTTTCTTATTGTGTGATTAAGATTAAATTGTATTTGATCTTAATTTGATTGAAAACTTGTGTTGTGCAAGTGATTTGTGGATTTGTTGTGGTTCTAATTGACAGTATGTGTATACAATTTAGACATTTTTAGGTACCCATACTAGTATAGGTCCTTTGCGGTTAGTTCCATTTGAAACTCATACTTGCTTAACAATGCTTTATTCTAAGCATAGTTGGTTCTCTTTCTGTAAGCAATCTTATATTCTTGCTGTCTGTGAACAGTGTGTGTAGAAACTTTTCTTGTGTTACCTCTACTATAATAATATGGTCTTCCACCATACTTTCCTGAAGTATATACAGACTTACTTTTTGTAGTCATACACATGATTTTCTTACCCTTATCTACTGATATTGATTTATTCAAGCTCTTATCTGAGTTATCAGTTAACTCTTTAGCCATAGGCATTTCAGCTTGAATAAATTTTACAGTTTTTGATATACTTGTTGTATTGTGAGAGGTTTGATTGTTGTATGCTAGACCAGATTTCTCAAAAGGACTTCTAGCTATCATCAGACAGTCTCTTGCATCCTTAGTTGATTTGCTAAAGATACTAATGGTAGCTTTAAGATTTTCTTACTCTTAATCTGATAACATTTCTGCCATCTCAGCATTCTTACTCCTAAGTATCTTGTTTTCTTTCTTAAGCTCCTCATGAATTGAGTTTATTTACTCAAAATCACTCATGATCTGCCTAAAGGCTTGGATCATGTTCAACTTCTCATTATTAGAAACAGGTTGAGGTTGGTAGATTACCTCATCATCTTCACTCTCTTCACAGTCTTTGGCCATTAAGCAAATCAATGCTTCTTCATCTAAGGTTGAGCTATCACTGTTACTGTTAAAGAAACTTTGTTCTTTCTTCACTTCTTTGAATGTTGTTGCATCCTTAGTTTTTTGCTATTTCTCCCAAAAGTGCTCTTAGTTTTTGTTTGTCATTTCTTCTCTTTTCTCCTATTTACTCTTTTTCTTCCTCAGGATACTTGTTTTCTTTTAGATATAGGCAGTTAGTTTCTTACATAATATCCTGACTTTCGGCAATTATAGCATAAGTCAGAAATAATTGTTGGACTGAGAGTTGGAAGATACCTGTGGTGGTTATTATTTTCTTTTGAAACAGTCTTTTTGGTTATTATTCTTTATGAATCCTTTGAATTTCTTCAAAAGTAAGGTCATATCTTCTTCTACATCTTCTATGGATAACTCAGGTTGTTTGTTGCAACTTGCAGTTGCTGTATCTTTTGATGATGTTATAGTAAATGCAGAACCTTAGAGCTTGATTTTTCAGACTCCTTTCTCCGATTTATGTCAAATTAGAATACCTTAAAATCAGAGAATAGATCAAATGTGCTTATGGATTTCAGATCCATTGAGACTTTCATAGCAATGGTTTTGCTATCTCATTTAATTGGTAACGCTCTTAGCACTTTCATATTTTCCTCCTTTTAAGTATAGTGCTTGCTAAGGGTCTCCACCTCATTCTCAATTGAAGTGAATCTTAAGTCCACCCGCTCTAGAGATTCTTCTAGTTTCATCCCAGAAAGCTCAAAGAGTTGAGTAGTAGTTGAGATCTTGTTATCTTTGTGAGCTCAATTCCCTCACATATTTAATCTAGTTTTTCCCATATATCCTTTGCTGTTTTGCAAGTTTTTACTTTGCTGAAAGTTAATTTGTCTAGTAATGAATAATGCATTCTTTGTCACATTATCAATATTGGCTCTCTTTCTATCTTCATTGTTCCACTCATGTCTAAACTTGTTCAGGAAATTAGGTGGGGGTGCTTTTCTGTAATTAGTTGTTCCATCAGCCGTTGCATCTTCTACCTTTTCTATGGCTCCTTCTTGTTTCTTTCAAATGCAGAGTTGTGCTTGATGGGAATGTTAGGTACTTCAGCGATGACTGTCCACATTTCATCATTCATGGCAGATAGATGAGCTTGTGTTCTAATCTTTCAATCATCATATTCTTCTATAGAAAACATGAGAAGTTTGTGATGTGAAGAATTTATGATATATTAAAAGATGAGGTTTTTAAGAAAAGAAAATAGATTTCAAACAGACACATGATGGATTTGGGTAGGTGACCAAATAAGTTGGATCTTAACCCAACTAGCTTTGATACCACTTGTTGGTCCTAAGTGGTTGAAAGGTTTAGAGGGGATAAATAAACCTCTGTTGATTTTAGAAGATCATTCAAGCAAGCTTTATTGAAAGTTATAGAAACTTACATCAGCGCAAATAGTCCAGCTTATAACACTATGAATTGTACTGTCTGTTGTAAATTAGAGTTCTTGTAGCGGAAAGTAGTTTTTGACAGATGGTTTGTTGAAAATCTTTTCTAAGTATGTAACTTAGAGTTCTTGTAGTAGAAAATAGTTTTTTACAAATGGTTTATTTTAAATATTTTCTTAAGTATGCTTTTTATAAAACTTTTTATACGAAGAATGATAACAAGTATAGATGCAACAAGTAAGTGAATATAAAACAAAAAACATTTATGGCCTTTTATAGTGGTTCGAATGTGGTGTAATTCTTCTACGTCTACTCCACTACTTCTTCGAACAGGAATTTTACTAAGCAAGTTTGATTTACAGGACTAGATCTTACAAACTATCACCATAACATTAACACCTATAGGAACTCAACTTACACACGTTGCTGCAAGTTCCTAAGATAAATCGACTTAGGATCTCTAACACCCATACAGAGTAATTGTCTATAACCTTAGACTACTAAACACTCAGCAAACACTAAATCCTATCAACTGAGGACACCTTTTAAAATAATCTAAGCACACAACAACAACAACAAAGTGAAAGTATATATATTCTTCTTCAATTGGTGCAGTAAAACAACCTCTATATCTTTGAATTTTAGATCTTGGCTTGTCTGTTTCTTAAGGTTGACTGAAACTATATGTCTTTGAAATGTTTGAGAAATGATTCTTGCTTTGAGTTAGAATATAGAAATTTCTATTGTAATTCCAGTCCACTCTTCCTCTCTTTATAGATGTAAGAATATGTCTGTTGAAGGAGACACACTCTATCTTGAATTTGAATTTCATTCACGTATATATGGTTTGCATTAAATGATCTGTGGCTATGCATTAACTCCTTCGTGTCTTGTATTGCAGATCATTAACTACGACTGTACCTGTAGCACCCAGAACA
Organism: Scutellaria barbata; assembly: GCA_028654395.1. NCBI lineage: Eukaryota > Viridiplantae > Streptophyta > Magnoliopsida > Lamiales > Lamiaceae > Scutellaria > Scutellaria barbata. The sequence goes on along the minus strand of CM053656.1, from coordinate 11,385,569 downwards.
AAAACGAAGCATAATTGATTAATTAAATAAGCAAACCCTTAATTAAAATATCTTATGTGTATTAATTTTTAATTGTTTAATTTAATTACGTGCGTTTCAGATACGTGTTTGACGACCGGTTTTAAATGGCTAAAATTTATAAACATGGAACATAAAATATTTTTAAACCATTAGATGCGTAATGGAAAAATGAGAAGATAGAAACGAACTAGAGGTCAATCGGACACCCGTAGCTCAAACGGCGAAGAAAAGGGCAAAATACGAAGTTTCGGAAAAACGAGAAACGAAATCTTATCATGAATAGTAACTTTCAAAATTTTCTATAAATAGGTCCTCATTCGAACGAGCCGAAAAGCGTCGAATACACATAAGTCTTTCTCTCCTCTCTCTTTCCTTTTAATTTTATATTCCGTCGTCGTCGTCGTCGCCGGAGCCGCCGCCGCCACTGCGGAGTTCACCGAAAAAAGTCAAACTCGTCTGTTTCAGCTGATTTTCGTATATAACGTAGCCCTCGACGATACGAGTCTAGGGCAACTTCCGGAATTCAATTCCGATTCTCCGTTCACCGGAAAACAGCGAAAAACCATCTCCAAAACCCCAACCCTTGTTTCTTGCCACATTTTCTCTCTCTCGCTCTTTTTCTCACCGTTGCAGGCGCCGGAGGGGCTGCCGGAGTTGTGGGCTAGCTAATGGAGGGGTGGCGCCGCCGGTGCCGGAAAATGGCCTAGAAAGGAGGGCTATTGCAAGGAGTTTGTGAAATGTGTGTGACGAAGGGTTTTTACGGCTGTTTTTCAGGAACTATTCATGCTGGAATCCGGCGAGAGATGGCCAGATCTAGTAGCCGGCAGTACGGGCTAGCCGGAGGACTAAGGATCGATGGCATAGGGTGGCGCCGCCGCGGCCGGTAGCGCCGGGAAGGTGACTGCTCGAGCAGGCCGACGACAGGAGCAACCTGCCCCGCTGCCTAGAAAATTAGGCAGCCGACGGGAGACGCCGTCGGGATATTTTCCCGTCGTCGGGAACGCATGCGACGCCGTATTTTCAATTCGTTTTCGATTCGAATCTCGTTTTCTTTTCATTATACCTTATCATCGAGTCGTCGCCAACGAGATATCAATAACCGGGGGTCGTGGGTCCCGGTCAAAGTCAACCCTTTGACCAAATTACCAAAATACCCCTAAATCTTAAAACGCTCCGTTCGAGCTCGTTTCAACTCCGATCGAGCTCATTCTTGTTTTGTTGTGATCCAAAATTCATTCTCTTTCATCTCAGCCTTATAAACTGATATTTTCCTTTTATTTCTTTAACCTCAATCGTTAGGTCTTCCGTTCCGATCCGTCTCATCTCGATTTTCGATATCGTTTAAATCTTTTAATTTTATTTAATAATGATCTAAGAAAACATCGTAATTTATGTAGGCTATCTGTTGAAGTGAAGCCTTGGGATACATGATCTTTAAGAGGTGCTGCTCACGTGGTAACCACCGAACAAAGTGGGGGTAATTTTTATTACAATATTTATAATTCTTTCGAAATATTTAAATTACGAACTATTATACTATATCAACTGAGTTGGGTATATGTGCTGAATGCATGAGATGTTATATGTGATAATGTTATGATATGATGAATGTGAATGTGGTTGATGAATGATTCAAAATACTTGATGGATTGTGATTAGTTTCAGAATGTGAATGATTTATTATGAATGCCAATGTGAAGTTAATATTTGCATATGTGCGAATAAGATGTGTTTTCATGGCAGTTGAGAACCTGCTACTAAGTGTTGTGTTAAATTAATGTGCTTTGATGCGTATGTTTGATATGTGTATGTGTGAAGTAATTATGTGTGCATGTGCATGCGTATGCAAGACGGCTAAGACCCGTATATGACGGTTGATCACCGTACCAGGGCGGCTAAGACCCGCATATGTTTTCAGGGCAGCTAAGACCCGCATATGTTTCCAGGGCGGCTAAGACCCGCATATGTTTCCAGGACGGCTAAGACCCGTAAAAATGTTTTCATGGCGGTTAAGAACCGTAAAATGCTTTCATGGCGGCTAAGCATCGTAAATTATGTGAAAAGGGATGTTTGAATGTGAATGATGGATTATATGTTTTCAGGGCGGCTGAGACCCGCATATATGTGCAAGACGGTTAAAAATCGTAAATGTGATAATGAAAGTGATATGTTTGAGTGTGAAGGATGATTGATTTGAGATGGATGCTTACATTTAAAATGATTTACGTCACGTGATTGAAATGATCTATTTTTCTATGGTTTTTATTTAAAAGACAAATATTTTAAGAAAATCTATTTTATGTGATAAAATGGTGTTTTGGCAATTGTGTGTAAAATCTTCCAAAATTATTTTATGTCATCCCGAGTTCCCCACCCCACTGAGTGTACTTTTGTCACTCACCCCTCTTTTAAAATGTTTTCAGTTTAAGGAGTTTAAGGCGTGGCGCGCGAGCGATGGATGCTGGTAGCCGATGATCAAAGGTTATAGAAGTTTTTATTTGTAAATGTGATATTTTATGAATTATGGAAACGTATATTTTATAATAAATCTTGAATTTTAAATTATTCTTGATTTTTATTTATCTTTATTCTTTTGAAAGAGTGAATTTTTATGAGTGAGTAACGTCTCGGTTAATGTTTATCTACAAAAAGAATCGGGACGTTACAGTACCAGGTTACAGCTTTATTGTAGGTTGTAAGGCAACGCGTACACTGTAGGTTAGCTCTGAACTTGCAAATTTACAGATTCTCTCTACTGCTCTATTTTGACCCGTTGATAAGACTAATTCTCATATAAGTCTTGATCTTCACGTACTGCATCTTGGGTCAACTCTGTTTGGTGTAATAAATATGTGTCTGAAACTTGCAGCATGCACGTTCTAACCTTCTGCAACCTAAGTTACATCTCGATGTAACTTAAACTTACATCGTTGTTGTATTATATTTCTTTTTGCAGTTGTGTTGTATTTAACCTTTCTTTCGGTTGTGTTGTATTGTACTATTCTTGTGGAGCCTTTTACGCATCCATTGCTTGCAGCATGGCTTCTAACTTAAAGTCCTCTATTCTTCCAACTGAAACTAAAGACTCAAAACCTAGTCTAACTTTTACTTTTAACACTGTGAAAAATGGGGTAGTCTACCTTTCTATTACATGATTGTTTTGTCTCATCAAAATCTAAACATTAATTTCCTAAAAAATATATATTTAATAATAGAGAGAAATATATATATATATATATATAATTAATAATTTTGGAAACACAAAATCTATTAAGTACAAGGGATATTAATTAAATAATAAGTTTAGAACTTATATATATGGAAATGGATCCTCTCCATTTAGTAAATGGTAAATTTTGTAAATTTCTTTTAATCTTATCCCTTTATTTCATTAAGGAACTTGATCATGCCACATCAACCATTTTCTAAACTGAAAAAAAGAGATTTTAGTGCCTTTTTATTTCAGTGCCACTTTCCTTTTTTTTTTTTCCTACTCTTTCCCACCACTTATATCGGAAGTTTTTTCTTTTTTTATATCCCTACAACTTATACACCTTAATTAATTCAATTTAAGCTCTAATTCATCCATATTTTGTACTCTTTTGTGCGATCAATTATTTTGAATCTTCTCAAGATACGTAAATTGTTTGTCTTTATTATACTCATATTTTTTTGATCTGGAAAATTGGTATGCATATTGTTATATATATAATTATCTTGGAATAAATTTTAATTTGATAATCTAATGAATTAGATTAATAAATGAATTCATAGTGATTGGAGTTTTAATTGGGAAAATTGAGAAGAAGATCAACATAAAAAATTTGAGATGAACAAAAAAGGTATTTTATTTATCTGTTTTTCTCTACGACTCTACTTATCAGTGATGAAGAGATAAGAGGAATGATTCAACTATTGTTTGGTGGGTTAACCATCACATTTTAGAAAATGATGATGTGGCATGATCTTGTCAACTGATATATCAATAAATGGATGAGATTAAAAAAAATTGTAAAATTTACCATAAACTAAATGGAGAGGATCCATTTCCAATTTTTTTTTTTTTTTTTTTTTTGTGTATAAAGCATTTTAAATTTAAGTTTATATCATACTTGACTACGTTTACTATAGAATCATATTTCTTTCCTTTTTAAAACACAAATATTTATGGTTAAAACAATCCATTGTCTAATGGTCGCTTATGTGATGAAAATAAAGATTTTGATGAAGAAATTTGGAATAAAAACTTAAATATAAAAATACTATTTTTAGGAGATACATATTTAATAACTTGTAAAAGTTCCTTTTATATATTAGTACTTGTTTTAACATTTAATAAAATGATATTGTATGATATATATATATATATATATATATATATATATATATTTTATCACTTTTTCTTTGATTAAATATTTGTTTAAAATTGAAAAAAATTAACAAATTGAAAAAAAGGGTTAATTGCTGGAATAATCACAAATTTTACTTAATTTGCAGTTTTAGTCAAAAAAAATTTAATATCACCAATTATAATATGAACTTTCATATCTTTTATAAATTTAACTAACTGGTAGATTTCAGGTATATTTATTCTGAATATAACTCTCACCGTTTCAAAATATAAAAATCACCTATCATACAAAATGATAGTTAGAATTTCATATAAGTTGTTTCCAATATAAATATACTTGAAATATATGTCTGTTGGTTAACAGAATTATTTCTATATACCAGGTACACAGATCCTAGATCCGTGCAATTGTGTTGACCGATCCGATGGTATATTTGTCACGCCCCATTTTCGAAATAAAATAAAATACAAAAATTTAACATTTCGGGCGTCCAGTAATTTAAAACAAACTACATAATTTACATAAAAGTTTTGAGGTGATCAGAGATCGCAGCAAAATATAGATACAGGTCATCATACTTTTACAATTCTTCAATAACTTGGTTAATTATTACAAAAATTATATACTCGCATCTTTCTTCACATTCGGCTCCCAACATCTGAATCTATAAAAGAAAACATGAAAAAGGGGGTGAGCGTATATAATACACTTAGTGGGATCACGGTGTATAAGGTATCATTTTATAAAACATACCACAATAATCACATTCCATTACATGACATATAATTTATTCAAAAATAACCATTCATCGCAATCGAGCTTCATTTAATCAATATCATTCATCTCAATCACCTGTAAACATATCACATTCATTTTCATCTTTACGGTTTTTAACCGTCTTGTAACATATGCGGTTCTCAGCCGCCATAATAACATATTACGGTTATTAACCATCATAAAAGCATATTGCGGTTCTCAGCCGCCATGAAAACATATTCTTTACGGGTAGTACCCGTCATAATACGGTGATCAACCGTCATATACGGCCCTAGCCGCCTTGCATACGCATGCACATGCACACATAGTTTCATCACAATCATATAATAAAATTCACATAAAAGCACATCTTGATTGCACATACTAAAATATCAAATTCACCTCGTCATATCATCACATTTCATATATTCAGCACATAAGCCCAATACGTTTCATATTGAATAACATTCATAATTTAAATACTTGAAAGAGAATATAAAATAACAACTTAGCACATTTTCCCCACCTGAAAAGCAGCTGAACAAAAGCTTTAAACTTCCAAACTATCTACGGCGTAAAACCCGGAGTGTTGCCTACAACATAAGGTCTCGACTTAGCCTTTATTCAAATTATGATTTATTTAAAATAAATTAATACTTTTAAACTAAACTCTAATTTTGGAAAATTAATATAACTTATTTTGTAATTAAATGTAAAATTCATAATCCATATAGATCAAATTGAAATTAATAGCTCGGATTAAAATAGATAAAAATTAGGGTTATTTATCCTTAATTTAGAAATAATAATTAAATTGAAACTTAATTCAATTAACATAATATTTATAAATTTTTAGTCTCAAAAGCAATCTTGCAAAATATAGACATAAATTATAATTCCAATTAAAATCTTTGATTAAAATTTATAATAATAACACAATAATAATTAATTCCTAACTCAAGCTTACATTATAGTTTCTTAATTAATTAAATAAAATTTATAACTTTATACCTTATTTAATCATATAATTTGATTCAAGTAATATAAATTAATTTACATAGTTCTCTTTATTAATTAACTCGTCTCATTCATTAATTTTTATTAATTATAAAATAACATTTAAGATTTCATATACATTAATAAATAATAGAAATTAAAGTGTGATTTATTATAATTCTCACAAAATCTTAAGTACAATTTCATGATATCGTCACATTTTAAAGAAGATTACGTAATATTCTTATCCGAATTCCATGTTCGAAATTCATATATTAAAGTTCTAGTAAGTATATTATAACTTTTATACTTCCTAATATTTTACAATATTAGATGAAAATATGTATCATTAATATAACATTTAAAAATCTAGGAAAACAATTACATAATAACATCAATAATAATAAAACTATGTAACTTATATAAAATTTAAGGGTTCGATTATCCTCATTCGTATTTTCGGGTGGTCTTCATACATGTACTTAATTAATTAGGTTTTATAAGCAATTTAAAACTAATTAAACATTAAAATAAAATCAGCAACACAAATGACGTTTTTGCCCTTCATGCTCACTAAAATTTTCAAAACATAACCCAGCCTCCATGCTTCTCTTTCCAGCCACCAACCATTCCGCAGCAGGCTTCCAGCTCTCACTGCCCCGCCTACACGCCGCTGCTGGCGACTGGAAGTCGCCGGCGACCATCCGACCGGAGCACACGAACCCCCACCCATGCAAACACACACCCACAAGACTTAACCTACAGCCTAACAGCCCACAACTCACCCGCTCCACAGCTTCCCTGCCGGTGCCGGAGTTGCGCCGGCCACCCTCGACTTTCCCCGACCAAGACTCAGCACACCAACAACACTACAAATAAACATCAACAACCACGCACACCCGCAGAAAATGCAGCCAAAAACAGGGCATGTTTCAGCCCAACACAACCGCCGCTACCTGCGGCGGTTCCTTCCCCGACGCGCCGGCACACACCCCCGCCAGCTCCGATATGACACAGCGGCAAAGACAGCGTTAGCTAGGGCAGGGATAGCCCCCGACACAGCCGAGCGAGCTGGAGAAAGAAGCATAGCAGCTGATGTGTTCAAGCTTCGAACCGTACTTGCAACGAGCTCGAAGAGTCCTACTTCTTGCTCCGTTTACCTTGCTGCGAAGATGAAGTTCGATGGTGAAATACGGTGGTCAACGTGGCTACAAACTTGAGAGGAAGAAGAGAAAAGGAGAAGGCTTGGTTGCTTATATTTTCGAATGGAAGAAGAAGATGGAAAGAAAGGAGCTTGCTTATCAACTTGGCTGCAGCTTTCGTACAAATGAAAAGAAAAATAGCATGGCCTCCCTTAACCTTCATTTAATGCTTCTAGATGGATATTGACCTAAGCCCCCAACCTACATGCCTATACTTCAATTCTTTAAACTTCCATGTTGTAATACCTAAGCTATGCAACTTATATTATTTATGTAAGTAATTTACGTAACCATTTGCATAAACTAAGATAATAATTTATGTCATAAGTATATCATGCATATATATACATATATTAGGTACGTAAATTTGCTTTAGCTTAGGTTATAAATTTAACAACTTAGATAATACTTAAGTTATAATTATATTTTATGAATTTTATATCTTAATGTTATATAATCTATATCATATATAACATATATTACGAGTTCATACTATATATTTATATATATATATATATATATTAAGGTAATATATTATATAGTTATATTTAAAAAAAAATTTCTTAGGTGCTACAATATTTCATTAGTCTCACGCGCGTCGACACGCGCTGAAACCCTAATTGAAACACTAGTCAAAAATTCTAATTCTGCAATTATGTTGACATAACCTTTTCGTTTAGCGAACTTAACATTTTAGTTTTGTTAGCATAATCTTTTAGTTATATGCATATAACCTTTTGCAATGTATGACATTTAAAATATCTTTCAAAACTTTCAGTTTGTAATAATATAACTTTTATATTGTAATAGTATAACACTTATGTTGTAATAATATAACATTATGTTATTCTTTAAGTACATAAAAGTTATGATATTTGTACATAAAAGTTATAGTAATATAACATAAAGATTAAATTATTATAAAATAAAGGTTTCGGCTATATTACATGAATTTTTATAGTGAAAAAAATATAAGTTATTTACTAAAAAAGTTATAAAATCTATACATAAATATTATATTAATATAACATAAAGATTATGACATAAATTAAAAAACAATAAAAAAAACTGGACGTGGATTCGAACTGAACCAAACCCGACCTGACCCACGCTTCCAATTACATGAATCATGATTCATGCACTTAATGTATACAAACGCTATTCGTTGGTTAAAATTACAAAAAAAAAATTAATTAAAATTATAAAAAATATGAAAATTGAGATTATATTTAAAAATATTCAAAAAAATTAATTAAAATTATAAATTAAGTAAAATTGGTGTTTTTTTTTTCAATTAACCATTAAAAAAACCACTCTCCAAATCTCATAACCTAACCACTGCCATTAGATATAACCTAACCACTGCCATTATATATATATATATATATATTATAAGATTATATATGAACTTGGTTTGCGTGCTTACCCGTTCTTTTTTGCAAGATATGATGTGCTATCTACTTAGAATTTTTTTTTTAAATAATGTGATCTTTATCCTAGGCAAGTTGCAATGTGTCATATTCCATGACCATGATCCAATATCCTTGGAACGTGTAACCTTCTTTTTTTTCCCCCACAAAATGATTTGCCAAAGTAAAGGATAAATACAGAAAAACAGAATCAAATGCATATATATGCTTGTTTAAATTTTAATATTTATTAAATGTTTTATTTTTATATATAAATATTATGTCTTTTATTATATATATATTTAGTAACTAATAATTAATTTACTGTTTTTGTTATTATATAAAATGAAATAAAAATCACAAATTCTCTTATACACCATATAAATCTAAAATTCATGCAATTCGAGTCGGGATTCGCGAGTTTTGGTTTTTTTTTTTTTATGTATTGATTTTTATGTTATAAATGTGTGACATTTTATATACAAATATTATGATTTTTATATATTGTAATTTAAGAAAAAAAAAAGAATTTCAACACAATTTGTACATATATACTTTTACGTGATATTCACGTCACATTTATGTTATATTAGTGTGATATTTATGTACAAATATCCTTACATTTATATAAGTTACAGTACATAAATGGCACGACATTTGTACATAAAAGTCACATCAATACAATATAAAGGTTTTGCCTAACGCGAAAAAAAAAAGGAAAAACTTGCGAATTTGGATCAACCCGGATCGACACGAATTGCATGTGCACCCATTGCACACCAAACTTACTCAATTAACACTAAATTTCAACTAATCAATCGGATTGATGACATATATAATAAGTCTAGTGTGCAATTGGCACATGCAATCTGGGTCAACCCAAATTGATTCGGATTTGTCAGTTTTTGTTTTCTTTTCGCTTTAGGTAAAACTTTTATGTTGTATTTGTGTGATCTTTATGTACAAATGTTCTGGCTTTTATATACTGTAACTTAGGAAAAAAGAATTTTACCAAAATTTATACATATACCTTTATATAATATTTATGTCACTTTTATGTACAAATATCATTACCTTTATATAATATATAAATGTAAGAATATTTGTACATAAAAGTCATACTAATATAATTTAACGGTATATATGTACAAATTGTGTTAAAATTCTTTTTTTTTCTAAGTTATAATATATAAAGATTACACGAATATAATATAAAAATCACACATTTATAATATAAAGATTTACACATAAAATAAAATAAAAAATCAAAACTCACAGATTCGGATTGAATCAACCCGAATTATATGAATTTTAGGATCCATACATCTGATGTACATGAGAATTTGTGATATATAATAGAAAATCTGATATGGTTACTTATTAGAAAAAAAAATTGTTTTTGGGGAAATTGTTTGATCATCATATGTAAAAGCTCCTAAATTTTTTTATAAGATTGTATATAGACATTTTTTTTTCAAAAATTATATTTACATAAGTGCTAAAATATTAAATAAAAAGTAATTTTTTCGTTTATTATTTTTAAAATTTTCAATCAAATATTATTATTAAATGAAATGGTCATGAACTAATGTCATATTATTATTATCATATCATACATTTTTCAAATCCAACCATGTTCGATCATTAATGGTCGTTCATGCCACATCCAAATCGACACCTTTCAGCCATAAAACTTGCTTGCAATTCGTTCTAAGTTCGATCGTACGACGACTTTTGATTAAATTTTTTCGATTAAATTCTATCAAAAGTGGTCGAACCAAAGAAAACGGAATCGACGAATCAAGTTCGAACCCAACCACATTGACCCATGTAATTTCCTCTATTTCAGCGAGATTTCTCATACCGTTTTCCCATTAATCCAAATTTCTCATACCTCCATGGATTTCACATATAGAAAAGTTTTTTGCCATGAGAGGTTGAAGGTCAGAAATTATGGTGGTTGGTTTGTCGATCCATACTTTTGAACTGGGTGCACATCCATATTTTTTGAAGCAGGTGGGTTAATCCAATTTTCTTTTTAATTTTATTTTATAAGATTTAGGTATTTTAATTTTATGTTTAACCATTTAAAGGATATAGTTGTAATGACGTGAGGTGTATTTCGAAATTAGATAATATTAATTTTTTTAAAATTGGAATGTGCTTGGTAAATAGAGTGTTAAAGAATTGATGGGGTGTCTATAGCCCCATCCATTAATTATTTGATTTGGAGTTCAAAATAACTAACTCTAAAACAAGTTTAGTTAAGTGAGTATCGACAAATATATGATCTAAAGCTCCGTTTCAGATATTGAATTTATGAGATAGTTTCATAGAAATTTCTACCAAAAATTATAATATAATTCTATCTTATTAGAAATAACAATATACTTAGACACATCTAGAAAAAAAATTAATAATGGTATACTCAATTAACAACCCACACATACAAAATAAGGGTTTGACTGTCCAAATCTCATTCAATATTTAATATATTCTACAATTCAAAAAATAAAAATCACAAATCCATGAAATAAATTAAGTATTGGGTGGGGTGTAGAGCCGACTATGTGATCCAACCCGGTGGACCAACCCGACTAATACATAAATAAGATTGGGTTGGGATGTGAATATAGTGGTTCAAAAATAGTTGTGTATTTAACCCGATCCAAGTAGCCCAACGGGCTTGATTTGCCAAACTAATTGGTAAGTCGGCCCGACATTTTTTACTTTTTTAGTTTTTATTTCAATAATAAAAAAACTAACATATTACTTTATTCCATTTTATGTTTAAACAATAAAACTTAATATCCTAAAAACTCAAACTCATAATCCATTTATGATGAGTAATAATGACTTTGAGCTTTTGTAATGAGTATTGACTTTGAGCACATTTTAAGTACTTATTTGTATGTATAATCATGTATATAATTTGGTGGTATATTGTTTATTGCTTATTTTTGTAATTCATCTAACAATTTTACTTAACCAACAATATTTTTTTATTGAAAAAAATAATTAGAAGTATGGGCCAATTTGACTCGTTTGCTCAAGTATGGTTGTCACGCCCCAATTTTGATTCAAAAATAAAATATTAAATTTTCAATTTAATTGGACGTCCAGCAATTCAATATAAGATCAAATTTAAAAAAAAAAAGATCATTTAACTAATCATTATAGAAATTCTTTACAAGCCTTTACATAAAATACTTAAAATTTATCAGAAACAACGGAAGATAACATCAGAATATAGCCTCACGACTTTAAACTTTACAACCTCAAATTTAAAGTTTTAAAACATGACGAACATGTCATTTACAAACAAAAGATAGAGCAACTTTCTTCCACTTCTCTTGCAAAAACTTAGATCTATAAAAAGAGAATATAACAAGGGGTGAGCATACAAATTACACTCAGTGGAGGTAACTTCATATATAGGAACACCTTATATAACAATATAAACATGAAAACATAAAACACAACAGTCAAACATGAAAACATAACCCACAACAGTCAACTATTTAACATACATTTATCTCATAATTATGGGATATAACCCAACTTATCATTCATCTCGGGTTTCAAACCCGGTCATTCTCGGGGCTCAAACTCGTTCATTGTATAGGGGCTCAAACCCTTTCATTATATATCAATTACACATACCTCAATCAAACAATCCAATCAATCCAATCAATTCAATCAATAAACAATTACAAACAATCATTCAACTTTAATCACTTAATAAAACAAACAGTCATCTCAATCAATCCTTAATCATATGAATTATGTCATTCAATAATATAAGCCTCCAACAATTTATCAATCTCCGCAATTTCAATCAAATAACTCAATTAATTATCAATTACAGTCCATCACGTGGATTAAATCCTTTCAAAATTGCAAGCATTCATCTCAATCATTCATCAATCATCAGGATTTCCATCAAATAACGCAATCAATCAATAATCACTATTCCATCACTTAACCTTAATATTCAGCAATCACATTTACATTCAATAATAATCTTAAAAGATTTCATATATTAATAGCATAAACTTTATAATAATATAATTTAAAGAAATTACCCCCACCTTTAGAGTAGATGATCAAAATCTTTTATATCCCCCAGCTAATTAAGGTGTAAACTCCTGCGTACTGCCTCGGCGAATTTCAGTTGTCCCCGATGATGAAAGGGTTGGTCGGTGGAGATCGATGAATAGGAGGAAATGAGAGAGAATAGCTTGACTTTAATTTTGTTCAAGAATGATGGAGTAGGAAAAATGGTGATAGAGTCAGCATGCATATCTTATCATTTCCAACTTTCTATGATTGATAGCTTCTAGAAGATTTTTGACTTTTACCTTACTTATCCAATTATACTAATATGCACCCTAATGTAATATAACCTATGATATATATTTATATCATATATAGTTAGAAATAAAAATAAAAAAAAATTCTTGGTGTTACAATGGTTGGGTCAAATTGTAATTTAATAGGCTTGATGAGAGGATGAGTCGGCTAATCCAACCTCATTATATTGCTGGGCTCATCTGGCTGGACCTGGCAACACCAATAATATCACCTTAAAATAAACAAATAAGAAAGTTTTAATTGTTTTAAATTTTATGTAAACTTTATTATATTTATTATTTGTGTATCTAGTGATAAACTAGCGATAAATATAAATAATAGTTAATATCAATTTAATAAATATTTAACATTTTCTCCACTTAATATACTTTACGAAATTTTTAAATTACAATTCGAATTCAATTTTCGATACTATTGACCAAGAACTCGAAAATGCAATCAAACATTAGCCAAAAATTATGAAACTCGCTATTGATGTGGCCCTGGTTGGTTCATTTAACCAAGTCCCTTTCTATATATGAGTGATGTCAAAATGACCTCTTTTATTACGATAAAACTCTAAGTCAATTTTATGATGTCCGTTCTTGAACTTTGACAAAAGTTGTTATAGTGTTTGGAATAATTTATGGTTGATTGAGGCTCAAATGAAACGAGATTCATAAAATTAACTTAAAGTTATGATTTCGCTTCAAAAGAGAGAAGTTTTTGACATATGACTCATATATTTTTAATTTTTGCAAATGGATTGTATTTTCCACTTTTTCATTATTGTTGGTAAATATGTCAAAAAAATGGAATGTTTTCTTAATCTGAAAAGTTCGTAAAATTATCACACCCATATTTCGAACCTAGTTAAACTTATATAAATTTTCGTATTAAAAGACCTGTAAGTGAGTATGTGATTTTTTTTTTAAAACATAAATAACATAAAAAAATTTCTTGCATATGAAAACTTTGTTACATGAAACTCGTTAAAAAATTTATAACATGCATCGAAGCATGTATCGTACTGCAAATCATACTCATCTATATATTTTCATATTTATACATATCAGAGTACGAGGACACAAAACAAAAGTCCATGTACTTTATCAAAATATTATTTAAAACAAAAGCCCATAGTATAGCCACAGGTCGTCGTCCATGTACATCATCTTCAAACCCGTAGGAGCTCAATATCACGATCGGTAAGTCCATGAGCTTATATATTATCAGGTTCACCTACATACAATGCATGAACTATATGAGCTAAAAAGCTCAATAAGCAAAAATTATGCACATAACCTGAATAATACGAAATAACGTCAATGATGCATGTTCATGAATAAAAACATTTATTTCAAAACTGTTTTCCTTCATTGGGCTTTGACCACCATCTACTAGGTGCGGGGTAGAGCTCAACATAATATCATTCATCGTTGTCATATCCATGTTTCACATGCCACCGGTTGAACAAATCAAGTTATATCCATATCTCGCATGCCACCAGCTAAGCATATATCATTAATAGCCATATCCATATCTCACATGCCACCGACTGAACGAATCAAGCCATATCCATGTCTCACATGCCACCGGCTAAACATATAGTATATCATGAGCATGATTTACATGCCTCGGTACACTAGTAGTGGTCAATACAATATTTTTCTTTAAATCATTTTGTGTATGTAGAATGCAATAACTTTCATCATTTACATATGCACGTGATGATGGTCATGAACAATATTCTTAATACAATTCGTAATTTCACATAACATCACTCAAACACGTCAATCCTCAAGGAGATATAAAATCACATATTATCACTCAATCAATATATAACATCAAATATTATGTTCATACATTGTAGATATAAATAAAACTCTACTTACCTTACTTCCACGTGAAATTACTTATCTCTTGTGTTATCAAGATTAATATAAAATAGTAGATTAAATATGTCATTAGAATATTAAAAAATTAATTGAAGCAATTTTGAAAGATTAAAATATTCTCTATTGAACCTACTTTTAAAAAAAAATATTTCCTGATCAAGATTATAGATAAATTCATTCTCAAGATCTCACAAAAACTCACTTAATTAAAAACTATTGATTATAATTAAAAATTAAAACTATTCTTAGCATAATTCAATAACACAGTCGACTAATTTAAATTAGCTTATACAATTATTATGATCTTACAATGGTACATTTAACTCCACTAATTATAAAGCTAAAGTTATTAACCATAAAATTTATATTATTTCAATTTAATTAATAACACTTACATATAAATTGAATTCACCAAACATTATTTATATTTATTTATTCATATTATTCTAAACATTAGTGTAAGTTGTCCTTCTTGATATCTCATCCATACTCCTAATTAATTAATAAAATACTTATAACACTATTATTATTATTATTATTATTATTGTTATTATTATTATTAAACTTAATAACCTCAATCAGTTAATTCATCATATCTACAACAACGTGTTAGCTTAATTATGAGTAAAATAAAATGAAATTTTGTTTATAAAATAATTCGATGAATACATATAAATTAGCTTTATCAATGAAAGAGGCCCCAATTTAATCAATTAAATGATTCTCTTACATCCATTAGCAGGTATATAATTAACTTAGAAATTAAAATAATTAAATCATGAGCTAAAAAATGAAACACCATTTGAAAAGAAAACGTGCATATCTCCCTTTTCAATTTCTGAATGTCTTCCCCCATTTTTTTTGTTTTTTTTTTTGTTTCTTCTCTTTAATTTTGTTTTCTTGTTTTTCTTTCTATTAATATGATAGTTGGTATGAGTCATCTTTTTAATAAAGACACATGACATCCTCCTCTTTATTCTTATCACTATTATGAGTCATCACTTAATCTCTTTATCTTATTAAATCATTTAATTTTCTTTGTTAATATAATACGTATTATTCTTGTTTTAGTTATGTTAATAAACATATATATCTATACCCACCGTGTACGCATTTATATATTAGAACATACATATCCATTATATTTATGTATTAGCGCTTACATATCCATTATATATATATATATATATATATATATATATAATTTTCATATTTAGAATTTTATTTTACAAGCAATTTATATTAAATAATAAAAAAGTTTTGTAGCACCCCAAACCTTTTATGCATATTTGCATTAGTTTATTTTCTTGCTAAATCATCTTTCAATTTAAATTATCTTTTAATATACACATGTTTATTTTCATTTAACTTTATCAATGATTTTGAGTTCAACTGCGCCTCCAGCACCGAGACTAAGTGAAATGTGATATGAGAATTATAAAATTACAAGAATAAAAATCTAGCATCGGGCTTAAGATTTAAGAAATTAAAAGAAAATAATACAAGCTTGAAGTAAGATAACGGTAGATTTTATCGACTAAGTAATTGTGAAAAATCAATTAATAATAGTCTTATTAGGATTAATGATAATGAAATATTATAAAAATCCCTAAATATGTTAAAGTGTATGAGAATAATTATTTTGGGCATAAATGAAATTATTGCACATAAAATCCACAAATATCTTTTATTAAAGCTAACTTTAAATTATGGAAAAATCATTATTATTTGGTGAATGACCAATGTGCCCCTTTTGCCCTAATTTATTCTATAAATATGATGGATCCTAATTTGAGGATCATTTTTCACACACAACACACACTAAATCTCTACACATACTATTTACACACATTTGCTCTCCAAGTTTGCTACAAGATAGTCTTCTTACCTTCTTCATTTCCAAAGCTTTAATCATGTGGAATAAGCATGTTTTAAGTTATATAATCATACTATGACATGATCTAGGTTTAGAAGATGGTTTATTGTTGAGAGATATTCTAAGAAAATCATTATATGTTAAATGAAAGTGTGGGAGGTTGAGAAGCTGTTTTGGGACTATTCTTAGAGGTATTTTTGGGCTATTTTTATGACATTTTTATATGTTAAAATACATGTTATGAGAAGCATAAATATGGTTTTAGATCATGTTTTGGACTTGCTAATCATTCTCTAAATTTTATTAATTGTATTCTCCCACTTGTTTAACCATATTTATGTATGATCTTTGATGACCTAATGATGTTGAAAAATGATTCATAATATTTAAGAAATAATTATGAATAATTAAAAATTATTTAAGATGAATCTACACCTATAAAAGAAAGTTTTGGCTCTCTCTCGGCCGACACATCAGCATTTTTTAGGAATGTAGAGTCACCACGTGTCTTCCCCTCTTATTCCAAAACTGTCACATAAGTATTTTCATCATTTCATCTTCCTCTCCCACCCCTCCAACATATGAGAAACGGCAACAACAATTAGAGCATCAAATTGCACTCTCATGTTTCTAAAGCCCAGTGGCCCACACCGAAGCCGAGCTGAAAAAAGGTGAGTACTTTCATTAATGGTGAAATTGAGATATTAAATTTAAAGATGAGAGAAAAATTGTAACAACAACATTCAATACATAATAATAAACACCTTTAAATGTATACATGAAAGAAAAATCTTCAAATATTCATTGGTTCTCAGCCATCCTCTTTCATCAACTTCTTACAAAATCAATTGAAATAGGCAATCAAAACAGTCTCTTTTTCACCGATAATCATACATATTGATAAGATTATTGTCAACTTCACTTTCGTATCTAATCGTTCTGCAGGTGATATAAGCAATTATGGAAAAAGAATCTTTCAAAAATAAGCAAATTATGCCTTCATACAAACCCTTAGCTGAGGTCAATTGGAAAAGTGGTATTTGCTATGTTAAGGTGTGTTTGCTACGTTCATAGGAAGCACGGAACTTCAAACAATATCGACAATTGATGAGTGTTGATTTCCTACTACTATTTGAGAAAGTATATTTATATTTGTAATACTTTTACATTATAGTTCTATAGAATGAGGTATAACCTTTATGTATATGAAAATGAAATGATACATTTATATGATTAAACTAATACACTTAAGTAATACTACAAATATATTTTTGTAAGCAAATTGTTAATACATTATAAATACTACTAATATTTTACTACTTATGTAAAATATAATGTAAAAAATTATAGTAATATTATAAATAAATGAAATACATTTATGTTATATGGTTAATAAGGTTCAATTTTTGTGTTGCTATGTAGATCTTGATTAGTATATTGTTGGTCCCAAATGGTGTCCGAGGTTCAGAGGGGGGGGTGAATGAACCTTGGTCGATTTTTCAGAATCTTTTAAAACAACCGTTCTGCACTGCAAGTTACTTGAGCTTGCAGCGATAGATGGTTACTGCTTGCAGCGCTAGGATGCAGTGCTGCACGCTGTAACCTGAAGTTTTATACGCAGCGGAAATTAACTTTAAAACACAAGGCTGTTTTTCTCAAGAATGCTTCTTTCAAAACGTTTTATGATGAGAGACAGATAGATATGCAGAATATAAGCACACAAATAAATAAAGCAATTAAAACACTTATGGCTTATAGTGGTTCGAAGGTGGTGTAATCCTTCTACGTCCACTCTACTGCTCCTCGAGCAGGAACTTTGTTAAGCAAGATTGATTTACAGGACTCTCCTAACAATCTATCAACTTTACAAAGAAACCACCTACTGAAGTCCGGCGTACACACAGCAACTGCAAACTTCAAAGGCTAAACCACACAGGGTTCCACACTCCCACATAGGGAAGCTGCCTAACTCTAGACAACTAAAACAAACAGTAAGGATCTCTCCTATCAACTGCTTGACACCTCTAAAACAACCTAAGCACACAACAACAAGGTTAAAAGGATAAAAAGGTTTTCTTCAACTTGTGCTTTGAAGTGAGCTTCTGAATCCGTAAGGAATCCTTTAGCTTGAACTTGCTTCACTTCGGTAGGTTGAGTGACTGAAACTGTTTGTTGGCTTGAATGCCTGAATCTTGTAAGCTTTGAATTTTTCGCAAGAGATCTTCAGATCTTAGTAATAGTTTTCAGTAACAGTATCAGTAACCAACTTCAATGCTCCTCGATCTCTATTTATACTAGTAGGAGAAGATGTCCGTTGAAGGAGACATCCCTCTTTTGAATTTAAAGTAGTCTGGCCAAAGTATGGTTCGCATTTAATGCGACTTGACTTTTTCTTTCGGAGCATTTAATGCGGGAGTTGCAGCTCGTAGCTTTCTGCAGCGCGTCAGTCCATGTGGCATCTTTTTATTGGCTCCGTGTCTGCTACTTTGACTTTTTCTTGAACGACTCTTTTATTCCTACTTGAATCTCTGTTCCTCGTACTGCATTTATCCTTCCTAGGATTTACAGGATACTTCGTCTTGTAGTTGACGCTGTATTACTTAACTGATTTGTAAGTCTGCACTGTATCCTGGGTCCTTGTGCAGCTGCTGCTTTCTTTCAGTGCTGCTGTAACTTAGACCTGGTTGCAGTATTTTCTGGCAGTGCTGCTGTAACTTCTTTCTAGCAGTACTCCTGTATCCTTTTCTTGCAGCGTTGCTGCACGCCGTTCTTTCTTGCTTTGCTGTATAGAAGTTCAGCCTTATTTATACTTTGTTGTTCCTTCCTTCTTCCAGCTATGCTGTATCCTGCCTTCCTGCAGCGATACTGTATCCTGCCTTCTTGCAGCGATATCTTCCCTTAAAGCTTAGATGCAGCTTTATCCTTGTTTAACCTCCATTTTCAATGCTAGACTCAAGACTCAATTCTAGTCTATTTATTCACTTAAATATCGTGAAAAATGGGGTACTTAAAACTTCCTATTACATAATTGATTTGTCTCATCAAAATCTAAACATTGAAATCCCAACATATATATTTACTGAGGATGATCTTCTATGTTTAATCTCCTTTTATGGGTCATATTTCCAGTTTTTTCCTCTTCTGTGTTGGTTTTATTAGTCCATTTTCAATTAATTTCGTTTGGACATTTGAAGTTTATATAAATCTATAGTTGGCAATCTTGCAAGGGTTCTTCACTGAACATACTTTTGATGCTTAGATCGAGTAATGAATTTGGGATTTTGTAGGGTGATTTTGGTGGTCCTGTGTGGTTGTAGATTAATGTATGTCTTACTGATGATGATCTTACATAAAAATTATCATGAAATTATTGTGGATTTCTAATGATTTGGTTTTGAAAAAAACTATTTAAATTTATATACAAATAATTTCATTTCTTTAAAATTCAGGACACACTTATACAATGATCTATCCACCATCAACGGGTACATCACTTTAAAGATTCCATAATCGAGGGAAGGGTGTTTGATATTAGTCGATTTGATGTAGATAAAAGTAGCAATCGATTCAAGTTAACTGATCACATGTTCATAACCCACTTCACGGATAAAACCACAATGGTCCCGGTTGAAGATGATGACAATTCTATTCCTCACCAGAAATTTCGAATACAAAATTACAAGAAATTCTTGAGTCTCGCTGATAAGAATGAAGAGTTATCAGGTTTCACTTCCATGAGTTTGAACAGACATTTTCGTAATATTTTTTAAAATATCTTACTTCTTATTTATATGACATATTGCTATAAATTTCACATGCAAATTGCTTATGGATATTAAAAAAGGATTACAAGTTTTTAAGATTTAGTGCTTTTAATCCTTCATCATAGAATAATTTGCTCTTCTAACGTCTTATTCTTAATTGAAGATGCAATTGGAATCTTACGTAAAGTTGAGATTCCCAAAATAGAAAAAGAATCAAGTAAGAGGATCCATCTTCGCCTAATGCTAGAAGAGTAAGTGTTCCACATAACTACAGTTTCATTTAACATTTTTTGTTACATTTTAGACACTAAAATCATGTGAACATCACACAAATTTTGCCACATTTATGTCTTATACATAAGGGTGAAGAAGTAAAGATAACTGTTTGGGATGATTTAGCTGACACTTTCTATGAAAAATACGCGAATGAGAGGTCCAAAAATATTATTGTGATTTTAATAAGTCTTAATCCAAAGATATTTGGAAGTAAGCTCTCAAAAGTTTATATATATATATATATATATATATATACTTTGATTTCAATTACTACTATAAGAAATAAACTTGATATAATGCTGCATTATCTTATTTTAATTTGCAGGAAACCTCTTTCTTAACACAACATCAACAACGAAGTTCTATCTAAATCCTACATTTGATATTGTTCAAGAATTTTGAAACAGGTATGAGTATGAAATATTCAGCGTTGGTAATGTCTACGTAAGATATGCATCTAATATTAAGTATGTTAATAATTTTTGGCTAATATTCAAATAATCACAAGATGAAGATTGAAAAAGAAGTCAGAAGAGATGAACATAGCCTCAAATGAGAACATTGAACACTAGAAATGCCATCGAATTTTGGAAATCAAACAATTCATATCTAACAACGAAGAGCAGGTTCATAATTTTGTCATCATACATACGTTAATCCAGTAATGTTTTTAATTTAAACCTCAACATGTGTAATTTGTTTAGGAAAATGACTTCAACTGCACAGTTAAAGTAACTGACATTGTGCTTCAAAGAGGATGGAGCTATATATCATGTTCAAAATATGCAAAGAAATTGTCCAAGACCGATATTTTTCTCTTTTGCAGCAACTGCAATGACCCCAAAGTTGTTGGGATCCTCAAGTAAATAAATGTAGTATTTATTATAAGCCTTGGCAAATGAAGTTCTACATATATATCTAAAAGTTTGTTTAATTATCCCATTTTGCAGATTTCGAATAGAAGTTATGGGGAATGACGGAGAGGATTCTACCACATTTGTGATCTTTGATAGAGAAGCCAAAAAATTGACAAACATGACTGCATCAGAATTAACCTCTGAGAATGTAAGTATTCAAATCACTAATCTCAAACCTGTTCGTATCACTTTAAAGAATCCAATACTCTTCAACAAAAATAACATCTCTTTAAATCATTCTTCTTTTCTACTCATATTATTTTTTCATAGAAGTTCAGTTCAGCATCGTAAATACGTAGAGCTTTATGTGGCTTTTGTGAATAGTGTTAGCTGACTATCGTTATTATTGTTTCTAATCTATCTGATGGCATATATGTTATACCAAATTCAATTTTAATGTTCAGGTGTCTATTTGTATCTTCTATGTATTTCATATTTGATTGGTTAAAATGTACATAAATCTTTTAGCATGATTTAGGTGCCAACACAACAATAAAAGAGATCATTATTTAAAACTGCTTTGAGTTATGTCTATATTATATTTGGTAGTGTTCTTAATATCTAATAAAAATATATTTGTGATGTGGGTGATGTTAAATGCTTGATGTTATGAATTCAATTTCAATGTTTTAAGTTTCTCACTTTATGCATATTTCATTATTATCTTATATTTTTTTTAACGTTACTTTATTCTATGATGGAATGTGCATCACTTGATATAATTTGAAGAAGGAAATAAATGTATTAAAATTTTGCAGGAAGATAATGCATCAAATACAGACTTGGAGAAAGTGGCCCCAAAATGCATTCAAGCTATTGTAGGCAAGACATTTAAATTCAAAATCAAAATCATGTTTTACAATTTCAGAGTTAGGTATGAAAGTTTCACCGATACACGCATCTTCGAAGATGCCAACAACAAAAGCACCAAAAAATAATGCAAAAGGTAAAAATGTAAATTATTTTGGATTTTCTCTATATCTAATGGATAATATGTTGTAGACAACCTGTTAAACAACCAACAAACATTATCTAAATTTATGCTTTTACAAGTGGAATTCGCTGCAAATAATAACACGGTGAAGACCATTTCCCCAAATAAAGAATCAACAGATAAGGAAATCATTGATGTGGACGCCCCAAACAACAAAAAAATAGAAAAGGTAATATCGATTATAATATTTGTTTCGTAAAGTTACATCATGTCACCCAAATTAAATTTATTTCATCATTCTTCCATTGCAAATTCAATTTACTCAATCTAAATTATTTTGGATTTTATCTATATCTAATGGATAATATGTTGTAGACAACCTGTTAAACAACCAACAAACATTACCTACATTTATGCTTTTACAGGTGGAATTCGCTGCAAATAATAACACGGTGAAAACCATTTCCCCAAATAAAGAATCAAAAGATAAGGAAATCATTGATGTAGATGTCCCAAACAACAAAAAAATAGAAAAGGTAATATCGATTATAATTTTTGTTTCGTAAAGTTACATCATGTCATCCGAATTAAATTTGTTTCATCATTCTTACATTGCAAATTCGATTTACTCAATCTAAATTGGCTTGTTTTATAATGATTTTGCAAAATGAAGAAGTGGCAAATAAGTCTAGCTCATCAACCAAAGAAGTTGTTGGTTTCAAGTAGTGTTCGAGGTTCAGAGGGGGGGTTTTAAATGAACCTTGGTCGATTTTGTAAATCTTTCGAAAAACCTTTATGTTCTGCAAGTTATTTGAACTTGCAGCGCCAGACAGTTACTGCTTACAACACTATGATGTAGTGCTACATGCTGTAACTAGAGTTTATACGCAGCGGAAAAATACGATTTATAACACAAGGCTGATTTTCTCAAATATGATTCTTTTCAAAACGTTTTATGCTTATGACATAGATAGATATATAAAATAAAGCACAGATAAGAAAACAATAAAACACTTATGGCTTATAGTGGTTCAAAGGTGGTGTAATCCTTCTACGTCCACTCTACTGCTACCTCGAGCAGGAACTTTGTTAAGCAAGATTGATTTACAGGACTTTCCTAACAATCTATCAACTTTACAAAGCAACCACCTACTAGAGTCCAACGTACACACAACAACTGCAAACTCTAAAGGCTAACCCACACAGGGTTCTGAACTCCCACACAGGGAAGCTGTCTAACTCTAGACAACTATACAAATAGGAAGGATTTCTCCTATCAACTGTTCGACACCTAAAACAACCTAAGCACACAGCAACAAGGTTAAAAAGTATATGTTTGGTTCTTCAACTGGGGCGATGAAGTGAGCTTCTGAGTCCTTCGAAGGATCTTTCGGCTTTGAACTTGCTTCACTTCACAGAGGTTGAGTGACTGAAACTGAGAGTAGTCTTGAATGATTGTAATTTGAAAGTTTGAGAGTTTTGCGCAAATGTTTCAATAACCAGCTTCAGTATTGCTCATCATTTATTTATACTTGTATGAGAAGATATCCGTTGAAGGAGATATCTCTCTTTTGAATTTATTGTACTTGATCAACGGCACGACTCGCATTTAATGCGACTTGACTTTCTCTTTCAGAGCATTTAATGCGGCAGTTGTGGCTAGCAGCTTTCTGCAGTGCGCCAGTCCACGTGGCATCTTCATATTGGCTTCGTGTCTACAACTTTGATCTTTTCTGGAATTGCTCTATTTATACTTGCGTGGATCTTTGTTCCTCGTACTGCATTTATCCTTTCTCGGATTGCAGGTTACTTTTTTCTTTGTCATTGGCGCTGTTGACTGTTTGAGCAGTAATCTTTTCGCTGTATCCTAGGTCTTCTTGCAACTGTTACTTTCTCACAGTGCTGTTGTAGCTTAGACCTGCTTGCAGTATCTTCGTGTAGTACTGTTGTATCTTTTACTTGCACTACTTCTGTATCCTTTTCTTGTAGCGATGCTGCACGCCGTTCTTTCTTACTTTGCTGCAGTGCTGTAACTGCTTTCTTGCAGCGATACTGTATCTGCTTTCTTGTAGCAGCTTCTTTCCAGTATTCTTGATGCAGCTATGTAACTTATAGAAACTACCATCTTTCAACGCTTATATCTAGACTAAAATCTAGTCTATGTTTTCACTTAAACATTGTGAAAAATGGGGTACACAAAACTTCATATTACATATATATTTTATCTCATCAAAATCTAAACACTGAAATCCCAACAGAAGTAAAAAAAGAAAATACGAGTATAGATCATACATATGTTGGTCTAAAGATGGAAAACAACAAAAGGCGCAAGCTTCAATCTTCTCAAGCCATTTGATGCCAACAAAAGATACGAATGCCAAAAATGGAGGTAGCTCCGCTTGAAGTTCCGTCACTATGAAAGAGTCTAATTTAGTAATTTAGCACCTACACCAATTTCCAACTCTCTATAAACAGTTTGTGGAAACAATTAATTTGGTAATATAACCATCGTCTAATGTCGTTAAATCTGCTCAAATATTTTAGATTGATTTCCCATCCAATGAAATGGAAATTAACGTATGCAATAGTGACAAAGACAATCAGTTACAAAGTTTACCAAGAGTCCACTGGCAACATAACGAAAACCAATAGACTAGCCATAATCTTTCCAAAAGGCAAATTTCTCAGGAGTAACATACTCCTTAACTGTAAGATGCAATAGTGTGGGCTGCAAGAAATAGATGGTTGCATTGTTATATTAATTCTCACAGAGGACTCAGTTGCAAAAATAGTAGTTACATGATCTATGATCATTCAAGAGAATTCAGGAAATTCAAACTCTAAATCAGAAAATAGAATTGGAAGGCCAGCTCATATCAACATTAGCAATACATAGATTAAAAAATGGATTGAAAGCCCATGGAAAAGTAATTCATATTTGCTCACTTGTATATACTGTCCTAGCGTCAAAATGTCAACATCAATGGCCCCACACTCAGTTAGAATCCAAACGCCGAATGGAAACTGAGATTTCTTGTTTGATTGAGCAGAAAAGTATACAAATATTTGGCTATGAATGAATAAGATTCATATTCAATTTAACTCCAATTCAAAATTCCAAATTCTAATAGCAATTCACTCAAATCCTAACCAGCCGTATTTACTATTGAAAAAAGAGCTGTTACACTTTCAATAGAGCCAATTACTAGAATCATTTTCATATTTCAGTTGTTATACAGAAAAACATTACATACAATAGAAAAACTTATTGCACCAGTAAAGACATGGACGCAGAAAGAATTAGCACACAAAGTCTAAACATTTTAATAGCAGAATCAATAGAAGGTAAGTTAATAGGTTGCTCAATATGAGAAACAAAAACTTTTACGTACATCTTTTAAATTTTCGCATGCTTTTTCAAAAATATAATGACATGAAATTACATGAAAGTCATAATAAAAAAGAGTTATAGACAAGAATTGCTGCATATACTATTTAATTTTAAAGTGGAAACTATTTGTAAAACCCTCATAATAAACTTACAAATCATTGAGCATTAGCTAATGTAGTTCTCACTTCTCAAATTAAAAACTCCCAAAAAAAATATCAGATTAGAGTTTTAGGCACAATTTTAGGTGAAGTATTATTTTGAACTTCAAATCAATTAAATCTTAGATGTTATAAAGTTAAATAAATTTATGGAATTTCACATTTAACCTAATAACAAATAACAATGATGATTTCAGAAATGAGAAGAGCAACACAATTCAAAACAGCACGAAACAAAAGACATAGATTGCTAAGGTCTAAACGAACATATATGATTTAACGTGATTTGATTTGATGTAAATATAACGAGCATAACCAAGGTGAAACATTAGTTAAGTTAGTTTGGATGATAATGAAATAAGGTGGAGAAAATTCAGATTTACCCACACGTAGTCCATAAGAAATCATCCTCCGTAACGAGTTACAAACATTCATTCCGAGCTCTATCCACTGAAAGGCGGATAGGACGGGTCCCCATCCAACCTCACTTTATTAAATTTATTATTAACTATTCGAACCGAAGTGAATATTTGATTAAATTATACATGTTTGATATAGTAGATTTTGATATTTTTGTGATCAGTTAATCCTTTTTCTTATAATTAAGATTTACTAAATTGTTGTTAATATATTATTTGTAATTTAATTTTATATAACTAATTTTAAAAATGCAGTCAATTTTTCATTGGATGACATGTAGATTAGGGGTTTATCAATTCGTTTTACTCACTATATGCATATTTTTTAATATATAAATATATATATATATATATATTTGAATAAATAAATATATTTATACACATTGTTTGTATAAATAAATTGGCTAAACAAAAAAACTACAATATATATACATAAAATAACAAATACATAAAACATAAAACAACAACTGTAAATTAGATGAGTTATGAACTACATGCAACGCATGAGTTCAAACCTAGTTAAACTAATAAGATAAGAGATGTCACACCCCATTTTCTTTCATAAAATTTATCAAAATTTTTCACATAGGCGTGCAAGAAGAAAGAGGTAGGAGACAAGTAGAGATATTACATCTCAACAATCGGTCTCAATCAATTTAAACATAATATTCGCAGCGGAATTATCATCAGGATCTCACATCCCAAATACACATCATATAACCACCAAACGTGGATTCCTTAAAATATGTTTGAAAATATGAGAGAAACATCATCTTAAAAATTTACAGATCCAAAGATAGCACCTCATCTCTCCTTCTAGGGTTCCTCATGCTCATCACCTCCTGTAACATGAATTACAGAATAAAGGGTGAGTGCGTTGAATACACTCGTGGGGATAAAATCCACATCTTAATCTTGGACAGATATTTAAATCAGAAATACGTACAATCATCACGAAACACAGCACTGAATATGCACAAAAGATATTAAAAATGGTAAGGGACGAATAGGTGCGGGTACTCCCTATCTTATCCTATAAAATGGTCTCAATACAGTTGGTACGTTTCAAGGCTCCACCAAACCTTTCATTGAAGAATGGAGGTAAGGGATGAATGCATGAAGAGGTGACCTCAGCGGGTCCACCCCTCGCAGTAATAAGTATGGCACAACAAATATAATCACAACATTTAGTATTCCTCAATGATAAAGTACGATGAAAAGAAAACGAGATTCGAATCGAAAATATAGCGTCGCGCACGTACTCGTTGATGGGGAAAAAACTCAGTGGCATCTCATGGTAGCTGTTGAGTTTTCTCGGCAGCGGGGGCAGGTTCGCACCCGGGCCTCCCGACGTCAACCCTACTCAACCAGCCCCCTTCCCACCTAAACAAGTTGTGGCGGCGTCACTTCATCCTCCTGCAAGCCCGCACCATCGGCTACAACCTACGGCCATCCCTAGACGGATTCCTACATAAACAGTGTCGGAAAAACAGCCACAAATACCCTTCGTCACACACGTTACGCACACTACACAAACAACACACAACAACCCCCTTTCCCAGCCCATTTTTCGGTATCGACACCGCCATCCACGGTGGTGTCACCCCTCCAGCAGCTAGTCCACAATCCCGGCAGCCCCTCGGCGCCTGCACCCT
This sequence comes from Scutellaria barbata, assembly GCA_028654395.1. Taxonomy (NCBI): domain Eukaryota; kingdom Viridiplantae; phylum Streptophyta; class Magnoliopsida; order Lamiales; family Lamiaceae; genus Scutellaria; species Scutellaria barbata. The sequence continues at coordinate 11,357,192 of CM053656.1, read as the reverse complement.
CGAGAAGAAGAGAGAGAGAGAGAGGAAAATGGGAGAGAGAAAATGTGGCAAAAAGTTAGGGTTTAGGGTTTGGAGATCGTTTTTCACCATTTTCCCATGAATGGGAAATCAGAATTGAATTCCGGAAGTTATCCTAGATTTGTCTCATTGAGGGCTACTTCGTATGCGAAAATCGACCTAAATCGACAAGTTTGAAATTTTCCGGTGAACTCCAGCGACGGCGCGGCACGGCGGCACCAGCGGCAGTGGTGCCCCGAAGATAAAAAATAAAAGGGAGAGAGAAAGACAGATGAGAGAGAGGCTTACGTGTGTTCGGTGCTTTTTGGCTCGTTCGAAAAAAAGGTGAAAAATGAATCGAATGAGCGCCTATTTATAGAAAATTTATAAATCACTATTCATGTAGGGTAGGTTACTGTTCATCAAGATTCCGTTCCTCGTTTTTTTGAAACTCCGTATTTTGTTCTTTTCTTCATCGTTTGAGCTACGAGTGTCCGATTGACCTCTAGTTCGTTTCTATCTTCTTATTTTTCTGTTACGCATCTAATGGTTTAAAATGTTCTATTTCCATGTCTATAAATTTTATCTATCTAAAACCGATCGTTAAACATGTATCTGAAACGCACGTAATTAAGTTAAACACTCAAGAATTAATACACATAAGATATTTTAATTAAGTGTTTACTTATTTAATTAACCAATTATGCTTCGTTTTTATCCTGGGTGCTACATCCCTTACCCCTTAAAAGAATTTTATCCTCGAAATTTAACGTGTACTAAGAAAAGGTAAGTCGGGATACTTCTTTAGGATCTCATCTTCTAGTTCCCAAGTTGCTTCTTCCTTTCCATGACGGCTCCACTGAATTTTTACTATAGCCATCTCCCGATTTCTTAGTCTATGATATTTCCTATCGAAGATGGCTATCGGGACTTCTTTATAAGTCAGATCTTTCTCAAGTTCTATGTCTCCTTTTTTGATTATGTGGCTCGGATTGAATATATACTTCCGAAGCATAGATATGTGAAAGATATTGTGTACTCCAACGAAGTCCAACGGTAGAGCTAAATGGTACGCAACCTCTCCTACTCGATCTAAAATCTCAAATGGTCCCACGTACCTCGGTTTTAGCTTCCCCCTCTCCCCAAAATGATAAACTCTTTTAGTGGGTGACACCTTGAGGAAAACTTTGTCTCCCACTTCAAATTTCAACTCTCTCCGCCTTGTGTCTGCATACGCTTTTTATCGATCTTGGGCCACTCGTATTCTTTCCCGAATTTTCTTTATTACTTTGACCGTTTGATCTACCAATTCGGGCCCCAAAATCTTCTTTTCGCCCACTTTGTCCCAACAGATAGGTGAGCGGCATTTTCTTCCATAGAGGGCTTCATAGTGCGCCATACCAATTATCGATTGGTAGCTGTTGTTGTAGGAAAATTCCACCAAGCATAGGTGGTCTTCCCAGCTTCCGGGAAAATCCAAAACACATGCCCTTAACATATCCTCCAAGATTTGTATGGTCCTTTCCGATTGTCCGTCAGTTTGTGGGTGAAATATTGTATTAAAGGATAACTTGGTCCCTAACTCCTTTTGCAGACTTTGCCAGAATCTGGAGGTGAACCTAAGATCTCTATCCAATACGATAGAAATTGGTACGCTGTGCAATCGGACAATTTTCTTGAGATATAATCGTGCTAACTTATCTAGTCCGAAAGTCATCTTGATTGGCAAGAAGTGGACAGACTTCGTTAATCTATCAACTATCACCCAAACGGCGTGGTTTCCTCATCTAGTGCTCGGCAGACCAACTATGAAGTCATAGCTATGTGTTCCCACTTCCACTCTGGTATCTCCAAAGGAGTTAGGATCCCAACTGGTCATTGATGCTCCGCTTTCACCTGTTGACAAATGAGACACGTCTTGAAGAACAACCCTATGCTTCTCTTCATGTTTCTCCACCAAACATTTTCCCTTAAACCTCAGTACATCTTTGTACCTTTAGGGTGTACAGACATTGGTGTGCAATGTGCTTCTCCGAGAATTTCTTCTCTTATTTTCTCATCTTTTGGCACGCACACTCTTCCTCTGAAGATAAGAGCTCCATTAGATGCCAAATAGAAACCTTCCACCTTTCTGCTGTCTATACGAGCTTTTATATTCTTTAAAAAGTTGTCTTCCCTCTGAGCTTCAACAATTCTCTCGCGAAGGGTAGGTTTCACGAATATTGCTGTCATTCTAGCTTCGATGTTATTCGGAGACGTAACTATCTCCAAACTCAGCTTGGACATCTTCTCGATCACATGGTGTTGGTTGGTGACCATAGACGTTGCCATTCTCTTTCCTTTCCTGCTGAGAGCATCAACTACTACATTAGCCTTTCCAGGATGATAGTGGATTATAATATCGTAAAATCCTTCACCAACTCTAGCTATCTTCTTTGTCTCATATTGAGCTCCTTCTATTCCAATAAGTATTTCAAACTCTTATGGTTGGTATAGATCTCACACTTCACTCCATAGAGATAGAGTCTTCATATCTTGAAAGCGTGTACCACAGCTGCTAGCTCCAGATCGTGCATTGGGTAGTTTTGTTCATGAATCTTCAATTGACGTGATGCATATATCACTACTTTCTCTTGTTGCATCAAAACACATCCCAAACCTTGTTTGGATGCATCGCTGTAGATTACGAACTCCTTTGTTACATCCGAAACTATTAAAACTGGTGCCTCCGTCAATCTCTTCTTTAGTTCTTGGAAGCTACGGTCACATTGTTTAATCTATTAGAACTTTAAGTCCTTCCTTATCAAACGAGTCATCGAAGTGGCAATTTTTGAAAATCCCTATATGAATCTTCGATAGTAGCCCGTCAAACCAATAAAACACCGCACTTTCTTAACGTTTGTTGGGGCCTCCCACTTATTGACTGCTTCCACCTTTTCAAGATCTACTTCGATCCCTTTTGAAGAGACAATATGGCCTAGGAAGCCCACTTTGTCCATCCAGAATTCGTACTTCTTGAATTATGCATAAATTTTCTCCTTTCGTAGAACCGCTAGTGTAATTCTGAGGTGTTGTTCATGTTGTGCTCTATCGCATGAATAGATAAGAATATCGTTAATAAACACAATGACGAAGAGATCGAGATACAGATGGAAGACACGATTCATCAAATCCATAAAGACAGCTGGAGCATTACTAAGTCCAAATGGCATAACTACAGACTCGTAGTGGTCATATCTCATCCTGAACGTTATCTTGGATATATCCGTATCTTTGACTTTCATCTGGTGATAGCCAGATCTTAAGCCAATCTTCGAGAACACACTAGCACATCTTAATTGATCGAAAATATTTTTAATTCGAGGTAATGGATACTTGTTCTTTCTTGTCCTCTTATTCAGCTCTCGGTAATCGATATACATCCAAAAACTGTGATCCTTCTTCTTCACAAAAAATATTGGAGCTCCCCAAGACGACACGTTTGGTCGAATGAAACCTTTGTCCAAAAGCTCTTGTATTTGGACCTTCAATTCTTATAATTCTTTCGGTGCCATTCGATAAGGAGCTTTTGATATCGATGCCGCTTCAGGTATGAGATCAATCCCGAATGTCACTTGTCTATCCGGTGGAGGGCCAGGTAATTCATCTGGAAAAACATCTAAGAATTTCTTTACTACAAGTACCTCCTCGATAAATAGCGATCCTTGTTTGGGGTTTACTATATTGACCAACCAAGCTTCAAAATTTCCTTTGTTAAGCATCTCGGTTACCTTCATGGCCGATATAATCCTTGAGTCAACTTTGACTCGTGTCCCATGAAAGGTGAATTCCGGCTTCCCCAGTGCTTGAAAAATGATTTCCCTCACACGACAGTTGATTACCGCACGGTTGGACTCTAGCCAGTCCATTCCTAAAATTTTATCGAAATCATTCAACTCCAGAGTAAGAAGATCGGCTAGAAGAATCTTATCTTCTAATGCGATCTTAAGATGACATTATAGGTGTTTTGTCCTTACCGTCTTCCCTGAATGAATACTAACTTCTAAGGTTTGAGCGACTATCCTATCATTCTCATGCTTCAGCAATTTACAGAAATTCACAGAGACAAAGGAGTGTGTCCCACCAATATCAAATAGGATGAGAGCAGGTATATCACATACTGATAACATATCTGTCATCGTCTCAGCTCCCTCAGCAGCTTCCGGATGGGTAAGAGCAAAGGCTCGTGCTCTGCCTGCCACCGATCTCGAGTTCGGGGCTATAGTTAGTGAGTTTCTTACCTTCTCACAGTTGACCGCTATATACCCCACTGCTCCATATGTGAAGCAACTCCGTATTTCTCGTTGACATAGCCCCACATATACCTTTCTGCATCTAGGATACGGGTTCCCGGATCTGAGAGTGGGAAGGAGTGAAGCATTGTTTGTCTTTGAAAATTTATTCTGGGCAGAACTCTGGCTCGGGCCTGTCCACTTCCTCTTTACAGGAGTTGGGAAGACTTTTCTAGGAATTATAGTATCTAAACGCAAGCTAGAGGCGATCTCTTGTGCTCTCTCGATAACACTTGCGTATGAAATCGTCTTCTACCTAGCCAGTATAGATCCAATCTCTAGACGAAGGCCTTTTCCAAACCTTCGGGTTTTCTTGATGTTGGTATCTACCAAGTGTGTGGCATACCGGTTCAGGTGATTGAATTGCCGCTCATATTCTCCCACCGTCATACTCCCCTGTCGGAGATATAGGAACTCTGTTTCCTTTCTGTCCTGATAGGATTGAGGTATGAAGTGATGAGAAATCATTTTTTTAAATTCTTCCCACGCTAACCCCTCTCTTTGGACGGGTAGCAGCATCCTCTCATACGAGTCCCACTAGTAGCTCACTTCATCTGTGAGTTGGAAGATTGCACAAAAAACTTTCTGTTTCTGTATACACATCAAGTGCCCAAAAAGTTGATCAAGTGACCCCAGCCACTCTTCCGCTTCTGCAGGTTCACCCTTCTCGTCGAATGTAGGCGGGTTAAATTACCGAAACTATTTGTATATTAGATTTGGATCGAACTTAGCTGGCTATGGGTTGGCTCTAGTTGTCTCAAAATGTTGTGCTAAACCCCTCAGAACAGACACTAGATCCCTCGTGTATGCATTATCATCCCGTTCCGGCTGATCAACCGTTGAGGTTTGATCCTTTCGTGGTCTTCCTCTTGGCATAGCTCTATTACGTTATATAAGTATATGTTGTTACACGAGTTTTTATCATCAGCCTATACCCGTAAAGCCCCCTCTTAACCTTAACGGTATATATCATTCCAACACAGTATCACATAACAGATAAGCATTCTATTACGCAAGTCCTATGATCAAGGAGAGACACCTATAGAGAGAGGATGGTGTTTATCTTATTTCTTTTCGAAAATATTTTCATGTTTTAAAGACATATTTTTCTCATATTATCTTTATAAAACATGTTTGAGCAAGTTCGAACTCAAATATTAACCTAGATTTTACATATCATACACACGGACTAGGGGAGACACACCCATTAGCTCAACTTATCGTAGACAAAGGCCCATGGTATTCTCAACCTTTTTTCACTGCACTAACTCCTACAAATGATCATTTACGCACACGAGCTCACTCTGCTGCAGTCAGCGGCCCTATGGCGATGGTCAAAAAGCAGTGTGTCAATAACAGTGACATCTGCCATATAAAAGTGGGCTCTAATTCCAAACTGTCACGCCCCATTTTCTTTCATAAAATTTATCAGAGTTTTTCACATAGGCGTACAAGAAGAAAGAGGTAGGAGACGAGCAGAGATATTACATATCAACAATAGGTCTCAACCGATCTAAACATAATATTTACAGTGGAATTATCATCAGGATCTCATATTCCAAATACATATCATATAACCACCAAACATGGATTCCTAAAAATATGTTTGAAAATATGAGAGAAACATCATCTTAAAAATTTACAGATCCAAAGATAGCACTTCCTCTCTCCTTCTAAGGTTCATCATGCTCATCACCTCCTATAACATGAATTACAGATTAAAGGTGAGTGCGTTGAATACACTCGTGGGGATAAAATCCGCATCTTAATCTTGGACAGATATTTAAATCAGAAATACGTACAATCATCACGGAACACAGCACTGAATATGCACAACAAATATTAGAAATGGTAAGAGACGAATTGGTTCGGGTACTCTCTATCTTATCCTATAAAACAGTCTCAATATTGTTGGTGCGTTTCAAGGCTCCACCAAACCTTTCATAGAAGAATGGAGGTAAGGGACGAATGCATGAAGAGGTGACCTCATTAGGTCCACCCTTCGCAGTAATAAGTATGGCACATCAAATATAATCACAGCATTTAGTATTCCTCAATCATGCTTGGAATAGGGAAAACTGTAAACAGATAAAGAGTTAAAAATTACCCCCACTTGTTCGGTGTTTACCACTTGAGTAGCAAGTATCAAAGATCACGTATCCCAAAGCTTCAATCTAATAGATAGCCTATATAATTTATGGTGTTTCTTAGATCTTTATTAAATATAATTAAAGATTTAAACGATATCGGATCGGATACTGTCGATCGAGATGAGACGAATCGGAACGGAAGACCTAATAATTGAGGTTAAAGAAACAAGAGGAAAAGATTAGTTTATATAGCTGAGTTGAAAGAGAATGGATTTTAGATCACAACAAAAAAAGAATGAGGTCGATCGGAGTTGAAACAAGCTAGAACGGAGCGGTTTAAGATTGAAGGGTATTTTGGTAATTGGTCAAAAGGTTGACTTTGACCGGGATCCATGACCCCCGGTCAATGATATCTCATTGGTGATGACTCGATAATAAAGTACGATGAAAAGAAAATGAGATTCAGATCGAAAATTAAATCGAAAATACTACGTCACGCTTATACCCGACGATAGGGAAAAAACTCGGCGGCGTCTCCCGACAGCTGCCGAGTTTTCTCGGCAGCAAGAGCGGCATCCTCGGCAGTCGACAGTGGGGGCACGGGCTCTCGGCAACTATCGAGTTTTCTCGGCAGCAGGGACAGGTTCGCGCCTAGGCCTCCCAACGTCGATCCTGCTCGACCAGCCGCCTTTTGCAGCCGCCACTTCGTCCTCCGACGAGCCTGCACCACTGGCTACAACCTCCGGCCATCCCTCACCGGATTCCGATATGAACAGTGCCGGAAAAATAGCCACAAATACCCTTCATCACACACATTACACACACTACACAAACAACACACAACAGCCCCTTTCCCAGCCCCTTTTCCAGCACCGACACCGCCACCCACGAGATTCCATGACAAAAAGGAGAACTGTAGCTTCATTGAAGTAGAGAATGTTTGTGTGGATGATCAAATGGAGCGAAGTTTGTCGAAGGATTCATTGGATGCTTTACAGGAAATACCAAGGAAGAAGTGTAACGAATAGGAAAAGAAACGAGAAAATGAGAGGCCAAAAGAAAGTGGACTGGCCGGGCACGACCGTGCTATAGAGCACGGTCAGACCGTGCCCGATAGAAGATCGAGTCTGGACAATAAGACACGACCGTGCCTCACGGCACGGTCCATCGTGCCTGGAACTATGACAAGCGTACAAGTCGAGCACGATCGTGCTGAGGAGCACGGTCGGATCGTGCTCGACCAAAAAGAAGTTGTTTTAGACACGAAAAGCACCATGTGCATTCTAGAATTGAATCACCTTCCGGATCATCTCCAATATGTTTTTTTGGGAAGTGATAAAGCTAATCCGGTAGTATTAAAGAAAGGAGGAAAAACGCACAAAGAATTAAGCTGCACTATGGAAATGGAACAAAGGAGACTGTCAGGTGCATTTATTTTGTTAAATGACCCATAAAAGGTACGCTTCATCTCGTCTGGCTGAAGACGTGAAACTTAGCGCTACTTGGGAGACAACCCAATTCTTTGTTTTTATTTATTTATTCTACGAGTTTTTGTTTCATTTTCTTTTTGTTTTTCCAAGTTTTAATGTCGTCTTTGGAATTGTTGACTTTAAGTTTGGGGGATGTTTTCGAAGTTTTTGAAATAATCGGAACAAGGTTAAAAAAACATCGAAATCGTACTTAGTTTTGTCTTTAGTTTATATTACATGACCAGTTGCATGATAGGTCTGATGATTAAAAGATATGAAGGAAATTCTTAAGTCACAAGAAGCATGAATTGAGTAAAATAAACGTGGATCTATATCGCTTGATTGAAGTTGAAAGTTTGTTTCGAATTATTTTTTGTGAATACATTTGAGCATGCAATGATTGTGTATTTTTGAGAAGTATGAAAATAAGCTTGTGAGATTTGAGCCTTGACTTGATATTACACCAAGTCTTATTTTCTTGATGGTGTGTGGGCGATAATCTCGTATATACCTCTAGAACTTGCTTTGGTATCTTCTTTGAGACTACAAGTACATGTGAATTTTTGAAAATGATATAGGGTCATTTTTTGTTATGATTAGTCACTTAGCCAAATAATTTCTCACCAAATCTGAATTATTTCCTTTGTTAGCCTTGTTGAGCTTTTGAGCCTATTTCTTCGTTTAGCTAAATAATTGGTGAATTATCAGTGCTTACATTTCGAGCCTACCAACCTATGATTGAAGCTCAATTGGGATGTATATGTAGAGATGGAGAAAGACTTTGGTGGAGTATATCATTGGAAAAAAGAGAGAATAGAAAAAAAAAAAAGATCAAGTGAAAAGAAAAAAAAGATGTATACGTGGATTAAAGAAGGGATAGATAAAAGAAATTTTTTTGCATGAGTTGTGCCTTTTCTGAAACTTAATTGCATAATTGTTATCACGAGTTGTGCCTTTTCTGAAACTCGATCGAATGATGACTGTGATTGGTATATTGCTGGAACTCATGTTTTGGGAGACGCAGTTGATTGGAGATATATGATAAAAAAAGTAAGACTTTGTGGTTTGAAATGAAATTTGTGGAGGAGCTTCAATCATCTATTTGAGTAGTCACTTTTATCCCAAATTTTTCCTACCCTGTCCAAAGAGCCTCATTGCGTCCAAATGGAAGTCCTTGTTGATTCTTAATATTCGCATGTACAACCGTAGTGGAAAAGTGAGACGATCTGCAAGCTTATGGTAGGTTTTATTTGATTTATCGTTTTGAGCGTATACACGTCCTATTTATAAACACTTGTGAGCGTGAGTGATACACTATACCTTGTGAGGTTCATTACTCCTTCAAAGTGCATGGTTATGAATTTTTTGAAGTATTTATTATAAGTTCGGATGAATTTTTGATATCAATTTGATATATGTGATTTATAGTTTGTGATACTTGATGTCATGGCTTGTGCTTTGTCTAGTAGGATGGTTAGTTTTCTTAGATTTATCGTTTGAGTAGTTGACGTTGCTCGAGGACAAGCAACAGTTTAAGTTTGAGGGATTTTGATAAGTGCCAATTTTCACCTATTTTTGCGTATGTTTATGTATTCATTTGAATGCGTTAGCTACGTTTTTGTGGTGATTATTGAGATAATTCGTATATAAGATGCATTTGACGAGTTTGTGCTTAGTTTCATGATTTTAACGAGGAAAAGTGCAAGTTTCGAATGAAATAGCCACACAGGAGAGCGTGACCGTGCTGAATAACACGGCCAGACCGTGCTTGATGAAAGATTGAGGCTGGAGGATGGGGCACAGTCGACCGTGCAGTATAGCACGACCATGTCAGAACGTGCGATGGAAACTAAAGGATGGGGCACAATCGTGCCCGGACGCACAGTAAATCAGTTATTTTGGCGTGATTTTGTTGTTTACTTGATATATAAGACCCCAAGAAGTGGAAAAGGGATTATGATTGGCAAGAAGACGGAGAGAGAAGAACAAGAATTCAAGAGTCGAAGGAAGCACGAGATCAACGTCAACAAGAGTTTTTAATCTTTCCTCTCTTATTAGTTTTTAGAGATGATATTTCCAATCTTGTCTATGAGTTTGTGGATAATCATGTCTAGCTAATTTTATAGGATCTCTAGGGCTTGTTAGTAATCTGATTCGAATCTTGATGAATCTTTAATTTAATTCAATGTTCATAATCATTCATCGTATTTGTGTGTTTATGAGTTGATTGTTTGTTTGATTATCTGACCAATAATTGAGCATGTTTTAATAATTGAATCAAAATTTGGGAGATGAGATTTAATTATGAAAGAATAAACACATGACACATAAAAAGACTTAGATCGGGAGATTAAGGAATTTATGTGATGAGAAATCAATCTTAGGTACTTTTGGGAGTTGTTATGTTTCTATCAGATTGAGTAGGGATACCTCTGATGGCATAATAATCAACTGATTAATTGACTCGAGAGAGCTATTAATTGATATGTGTGATTGCTCATATAGGATGATTGATTAATGAACTTAGATTGATTAAAGTGATATCTTGATGAGAATTAAATGAAAGCATGTCCTAGAACCTGTTTTAGATCTCTGTAATTCTTGAGTTGATTTATTTACGTAATTATTGCTTTTATTAAATTAATCTGAAATTGATGAGATTTGGTTTTTCTAGATAAATTTGAGAACCGGGTTTGAGTAGTTAATTAGTGCCTAGATAGATAGTCTTTGAGGGATCGACCTTGCTCACCACTCTTACAATTTACACCGTACACTTGCGGGCGTAGCTAAAAGAAAATAACGAACACACGTAATTAAATTAAACACTCAAGAATTAATACACATAAGATATTTTAGTTAAGGTTTTACTTATTTAATTAACCAATTATGCTTCGTTTTTGTCCTGGGCGCTACAAGAGATATTTTTCTAATCTTAAATATTTGAGTATTAATAGTCATTAATAATTAATTAAGTAATAATAATTATTAAACCATAATTGATAATCACTCAATGATTAATTAGAGTCTAATTAAGAATAGACTTTAATTATTAATCATTTAAGGATAAAATGTTAACTTCTTATTCAATAATTATGTAATTATAATTTAAGGTTCATGATTTAATCAATAACTAAGGATTAAAGAATGATTAAAATTTTAATTAATATAAATTAAAATTAATTAATAATAATTAATCAATAATTAAGCTATAATTATAAAGATTAAGCTTTAATTAGAAAAGAATAAACTTAATGAAGTTTATTAAAAGTTTTTGATTGATGATTAAGAGTTACTTAAAATATTTAAAGACCTAATTTAGATTTCAAAAACATCGATAATCTAAAAAATTTGAGAAGTCCCAATGATTAAACAATTTGTAATGTGGCGTGCTAGGTGTGGAGTGGTTGGATTCGTAGTTGCATCAGCTTTATCAAAAGAAAGATTTTGAGGTGGGTAACTATGAACTGTAAGTAAGTGTTAGGTTATACTATTGTTGATACGTATAATGATTATATGTTCACCTTCGGGCATATCGTAAGGTCACAATGATAAATAAAGCCACAAGGGTCAGGTCACAAGGACCATAATAAGGGCACAAGGCCCTAGCCACAAGGGCTAATAGACCACAAGGGTCGAATATTGATAAATTATGCATGAACGTATGTGGTATGTACAAATCAATTGGTATAACTTCTTGTAGATGTTCCCACTGAGTTTTATGCTCATGCCTTACTTTAATATATTTTCGGACTAAGGAGGCGTAGCGTAGGGTCACGGTGCGATCAAGGATTCTCCCATATCGTTTTACCCTAAAGTTAACTATTTTGCTTATGATATATCTATAAGTTAATTAAGATTTAAAATACGCTTGATGACTCTCTTTTGTGTAATCCAACGTTTCTTTTGTGGGCTCCTTTTATATTTAATTAACTATGTTTTCTTCCGCTTTTAGTAATTACCTATTTATTTATTTATATCTTTTAAAAAAAATATTAAGTACATTTTATATAAGTAGTATGAAGTAGTGTACTCGGCCTAGAATAGTGGGCTAGGGGCGCTACAAGTTTAAACCTAATTTTCTATTTCAAATATATTGTTTAGCACATAACTTAAGGACTTTTAACTGCTAATAATAAACAAGCAACCACAAGATCTAATAAATTTAAATAAATAAAATGGACACATTATTAATATCAATGTAAATTCATGTATCACATAAACAACATGCAATAATTCATAAAATGCATGGATGCATGAACTATATTGATTAATAAGTAACGAGGGACTCAGGTCTCACAAAAATGATTTGATTTACACAAATGAAATAAAAGGAGATAAATAAAGGGATATGACATTGATTCTTGATATTAATCTATCTAGTCTAATCTAATCTAATATTATTATCAAAATGTCTTAGTTTTGATCAATTTTCATAGGGATAAATTTCATAACAAACCCAATTTATAAATTAATTTACAATTTTAAACCTAAATTTTAAAGTTTTTCAATAAGGAAACCGATTTAACATTTTTTCTCAATTTTAGGCTTGAATATTAGTTTGAGTTCTCAATTTAAGAAAAAGTCTCATTTTTTTCTTTTTATTTATTTTATAAATGTATTTATATTTCAATATGCATTCTTATTTTGGATAAATTAAGATAAATTAGTGCACTTTAGGAACAATCTTCACCCAATTGTCTTAATTTATTAAAAAAAATTAAGAAAAAAGATATAATTAATTCAATTCATATAATATAATTTATATTAAACTAATTAATATTAAAATCGATTTTCTGTATTTTTATTCATAAAATTAAGAAAATAAAGAATTCTTAATTTTATGAATTACATTAATTATATATTATTAATATAAGTCGGATGAAGATCGTTTCAAAATTGCACTAACTTGTCTTAATTTATCTAAAATATAAATACATATTGAAATATAAATAAATCTATAAATATAAAAAAAAGAAAAAAATTGAATTTTGTCTTGAATTGAAAACTCAATCTAATTTTCAAGTTTAAATTGAGAAAAGAGATTAAATTAAACCCCTTATTGAGAAACTTTAAAATTTGAGTATAGAATTGAGAACTAATTTATAAATTGAGTTTTATTATGAAATTTATCCTTTTTGTAACGGATATAGTATCCTTAATGAGTAATAAAAATTAAGGGTACATAAGTAATTCTATAAAAACTAGATAAGCACAAAAATAAATAAATATATAAATAAGAAATCTAATACCATTGTAATTCTATAAAAATTAGATACACACAATAATAAATAAATAAGAAATTTAATGCCATTCGGGTAGTCTCTTATGATTTCAAATCAATAAGAAATTTAATGCCATTCGGGTAGTCTCTTATGATTTCAAGATTTGAGATCTGTTAATATAATAATGTTTTTTTTCCTGGATGTTAAGGGCTATGATTACTGAATTACTGATTTTTTTTCCTTTTCAATTTTCCTTTTTATCCTTTTTTTTCCTTATGATTTTGTTTGTAATAGTCTATATTAATTAGAGTGTCATTTATTAATGGTTAAACTTAAATACCATGTTTTATCTAAATTATGACGACTTAAATACTGTTGAGATTAAAAAATAAGCATAAATTTATATATAACCTGCAATAGTCTAACGGAAAAGCTTGTGGTAATCGGCGTGCAATTTGTAACCAATTGTGTAATTGATAAGAGATAACAAAAAGTGTCATCCAAAAAAATAAAATTGTTAGAAGAAAAATTGTATGTCGTTGTCAAAGAAATAAAAAAGATTAGATAAGGAGTATCCGAAAAAACTTTGGAAAAACTGAATGAGAAGATCTAGAAAAAGAGAAACCTGAAAACACTTTAGAATGAAAAGAAAAAATAGAAGAAAAAAGTAGAAGCATGAAAACTATCTCAATTGCAGAGAGCGAAGATGCGATGAGAATTATAAAACTCATGAACAAAAGAAAGATCTGAAGCAAGACAACAAACACAAAAAGCAGAAAGAAAATAATACAATGTACATGAATATTTGTCTTTTTTCAAAAAAAAATTCTCGATCTAAAGAATTTTAAACTTCTTTTTCTAAATTAATATCATAAACATATATTTTTTTTTTGTTTCATTGAATTTTTTAATATCTACATAAAAACCTATAATATCAAATTAATAATTTATAAAGAAAAGAACATCCACGTGCAACACACCTGTTGAAAATTAGTTTTATACTCCATACATCCCAATTATATAGACTTGTATTCCTTTTAGAGATGTCCAAATATATAGTCCATTTACTATGTATGATAAAAATTATTTAAGTCATTTACTAATATACCCTATTAATTAGTATTGAAAAGATAAATTTAAATTCAACTTTTCTTATTTTTCTTGAAAGACAAAAAATTATGTATATCAGGGGCACACATCTAAGATCCATGCTCCCAACTCAACCTGGTGTGTGAGCTGCCTCCACAATCATTCATGGGCCCTCATGTGCAATCACATCATAGTTGGTGTGCGCCACACACCCCTTGATTCGATATAATTCATTCAACGAGAGATATTCGTTGTACACTTTTAAGGTATCAGGTATATACTTATAAGATATTAGTTGTTCATTTAGTGAAGGTATCAATTGTATGTTCTTAAGGTATTAGTTGTATATTTTTAAGGCATTAGTTGTATATTTTTAAAGTATTAGTTGTTTATTCAGTGAAAATATCAATTATATGTTCTTAATGTATCAATTGTATACTTTTAAAGTATCAATTTTATACTCTTAAGGTCCGTTTGGATGGAGGTATTTGGCTCAATGGATTTGAAATCCACAACCCAAATCCATAGCACTTGTCCAAAATTTAAATCAACAGATTTGAAATCCAAGTTTACAAATCAATGGACTTTAAGTCCTTGGATTTGGGCCACTTGATTCTCAGGTCATATTTTGAGGGATTTAGAATCCACTCCAAAACCACGTCATTTCAAATCCTTCCTTCTATCTCGCGTTTTCTCGAAATCAATCATCACCTCATCGGTCTCTGACTAAATCATTGCTTCATCGATCTCGCTGCTTCTTCATATGAACTCTTCAGGTAAAAACTTATCTTCTCCCCATTTCCTTCTATCTATAAGGTCTTCTTTAAACCTAAATTATGAATTCAAATTGGATTTTTTTTTCTATTTTGGAATATAAATCAATAATATTTTCTAGTTCTTTTGTTGTTGAGATTTGGATTCAAAAAATTTCTTCTCTCATATCCGAGGTTTTCCCCAATTCTAGGAAAATCTTTTTTGTCTTAATTTAGAGATTTTTAATGCTAAGAAAATGCCACGTGGTATTGAAAATTCTACTTGACTAGAAAAATAGACTGATTAGTTGTTGGTTGAAGAAAAGGTTGGAAAAAGTTGATATTGATTGGAGATATTTCATTTTATTGTGAGAAAATAATATGAACATTATTTTTGTATTATTTTCTTGATTTTTGAAGTAAGAGTGGGTCAAAGTTGATACGTGTTTTGATTCTCATGGTCGTTGGCAGAAGTCAAGATGAAGAAATGACTAAAGATATTTTATTTTTTCTGTAAAAATGATTACATTTATCAACATATAATAATATCAATCATCACATTAATTATTAAATTTATTATAACATATTTACAAGTTGATGATATGAATTATTACTGTTCTTTCTTAGAAGGTATTGGAAGTGTTTATTAGGAGGAATTTAATACCACTCATTCTTTTAATAAATGTGGAATTATCTAGTTTTGTAATTTAATATTTGTTGTGTATGCAATTTGGTTTCATGAGTGATGACTCATTCAATTTAAGATTCTTATAAATAGCTCCAATAGGCTTTTGAATTTTATATATTAGAACAAGTTTAACATGTCTTCTATAGTTAATTAGCATTCTGTATTATAATTATATTAGTTGATGGATCTTTGCTTGCTTCTACTTGTTAGCTCATCCAATGCTCTTGACAATTCTTAAACTGGAAAGGGAAATTGTTATAGTAATATAATCACTTCAGTTGGAAAATTCTTGTAAACATACACTGTTTATCTTCACTATTTTTAAAACTATGATGTGTATACCATCTTTGTAATTGTATCACATATGATTGTTTAGAATATAAATATGTGAATGTAGGTTTGATGAATAATAGTAACAAAAAATGTCCTAGAGAGGATTTGGAGATGAAGAGAAGACACAAGTCATTATATCTTTGTTAAACTTTTCTAACAAAAATTGTTGGAGTTTAGTACCATAATAAATATTTGATCAAAGAGTTCCCAGGGTGTCAAGATATACGAACTCACCAAAGGGAACTTTGGATAAGACTTTTAAGTCATGGTCCTACATATTTTAAGCAACTATAGGTAAATATTAAAACATTTAATAAATTGTGTGACCTACTACTACGCAATGAGGGTGGATTAGTTGCTTCTAAAAATGTGACAATACAAGAAATCGTGGCATTTTTCTTGTATATCCTTGGATATGATCAGAAGAATAGCACCGCCACAGCCAAATTTGTATAGTCAGGTGAAATCATAAGTAGGCAATTTCATATTGTGTTGCGTGCAATATTGAAAATTGGAAAGTTTTTTCTCAAACAACAATGTGATCGAAACTACAATCAAAGAGATGTTGAAAAGTGGAGCTGGTTTTCGGTAATTATTTATCATTATTTATATTCAATATTATTTTTGAATGTATACCTTAAGCTTGCAATAATTTTGTATAGAATGCAGTGGGGGCATTAGATGAGACATTTGTTGATCTCACAGTTCCAGCAGAAGTTCGTAGCAAATATGGAAATAGGAAAAGTTGTATAAGTACCAACATTTTAGGAGTGTGTGATGCTAACATGAGATTTTTGTATGTACTACTTGGGTGAGAAGGATCTGCTTCAAATGCACGAGTACTACGTGATGCTTTACAAAGGCCTAATGGTTTAAATGTTATTAATATTAATTTTAGTATTTGATTTGTATTCTTGTAAACTTTTATAGACCAATATTAGTTTGTGGATGCAGGTTACACAAATGGTCTGGGTTTTCTTTCTTCATATAGAGGAACTCGTTACCATTTGAATAAGTGGAGAGGAAATACTCAAGAAATTATAAAGAGTTGTTTAATCTTCGACACTCTTCTGCAAGAAATGCAATTGAAAGAGTTTTTGGTTTGTTGAAGAAAAGATGGGCTATTTTGAGAACTGCGAGCTTCTATGATATAAAGACTCAAATTAGAATAATCAATACATGTTGTATTCTGCACAATTTTGTGCGTGTGGAAAAGTCTATTGACCCTCTCTTAGTCGAGGTTGATCAAGAATTAGCCAACCTTTCTGTGAGTGAAGATGATGATTCCAATCTTGAAGAACATATAAGAGTTATTAGAACTACAAGTGAATGGACAACATTTGGTGATAATCTTGCTCAACAAATGTTTGAAGAGTATGAAGCTCGACAAGCATAGTTTGTTTAGACTTTTTAGTAACAATTGTTAGCATCGACCTTGTTTAAAAGTTATGTAATTAAAATTTTATGACATTTGTTTTGTCACTATGAATGCCTTTTTCATAAAAGATTGTACTTGATTAATGATAATGGATGAGTTTTTGATTTAATAATTTATTTGATTAATTATTTATAATGTTTTCATCCATATGTTTTTGAAATATTTATGGTGAAGAACGAGTATGACTAGCAACATAAAAAAGGGTGCAAAAGCTTCTGATAAAGCTAGAGTTATGTTATAACCATAGAACTATATATAAAAATAATTTTTTTGGTGGTGATACTTCAACTGGACACATTGAAGGTAATATTTCTTAATAAATTTATTTTTATGTTTATCGTGATTTAATAATGTTTTATATTATTGTTGTTCTCATAAATGTTTGTTTACAGGAGTCAAGTACAAGCAACCATATGTGTCATGGAATAAGGAGATGGATCGACATTTAGCAAATGGTTTAGTTGAGCAAATGGTTTTACGATACAAGTGTGACGGTGATACTTGGAAGCCCTAAGCTTTGCAAGCTGCTACGACGCATTTAAACTCAACATTGCACTTGAATTTGACAAAAGACAATATAAAGAATAGACTGAACAATTGGAAGAAGTACTTTAATGTTGTTTCTGATGTCCAAACTAAACAAAGTGGTTTTACATGGGATGAAGAACCAAAAATGATTGTTGTCACAACAAATGAGTGGAGTTCTTGGGCGTCATATGTTGAGGTTAGATAATCTAAAATACACTTTTTATACAAACTCAAAATTTCTTGTATTTCATGCATGTCTATTAGTTAGAAACTCTTTTATTTTAATAAATGTTAAGTTGTGATATTGAACATGTATCTTTGTATATTGTTTTTCATTAATGTGTGTGTATATATATATACTATTTTATTTGTATGCAGTCACATTTAGAAGCAAAAGGCATGCAAAACAAGATGATAGATATTTAGGATGAGATTGTTTTGTTGTGTGGAAATGATAGAACAATAGGTCAAGGCGCTGAAACTTTTGAAGAAGGTAGTGAAGCAATGAGTAAGGACGATGAAATTGAGGTGAATTCCATTCCAATATGAGGAACAAAACCACGAGCACAACCATCAAGCTCAATTGATTCCATGATTGGGAAGATTAAGAAATCTAAGCTAGATTCTATGGTGGATGTTGTAGATAAAATTGCTAGTTCATTTCAAGAATTTTTGGCTAGCAAGAAAAATAAAGAAAAACTAAATGGTATTGAGATACATGAGGTGGTCTCAATACCTGGGCTTATTGGTGAAGAAGTTTTTAAAGCAGTCCGTAAGCTAATGAATGGTGATCCGAAGGAGTTCAATCTCTTAAAAGCTCTTCTGGATGAAGAATAAAAAGAGTAGATTGACTTTCTTATTAATACCTAGTTGTTTGTGGTTGGAAACATCTTGAATGGTTGTTTGTGGTTGGAAGAATCTTGGTACCTATCAAATTCTTGTGGATCGATCTCATTTTGTTTGAAAAAGATATTGTTGAATTTTATTGTTGGGAGTTATCGTATTGTCTTGTGGATTCGATGTAATTTTATTTGAACAAGATATTGTTGAGTTTTATTGTTGGGAACTATAAGATTATCTTGCGGATTCGATCTAATTTCATTTGAATGAAATATTGTGAGTTTTATTGTTGGGAACAATCGTATTGTCTTGTAAATTTGATCTATATAAATTGTTATTTTAAATTAATGTTTTCATCTACTTTTTCAAATGAAATTGGAAACGATATTTTATTTTATTGATAAAATTAAAAAAAATATTTTTATATTCAATGTAAAATTTAGATAATAGAATAATTTATTTCACTATAAGAAAATTGCTCGACAGTGACGGAAAAATCCGTCGGAAAATTTCTGTCAGAAAGAACTTTGTCACTAAATTTTAGTGACGGATTTTATTCCGACGGATTTTATTCCGTCGCTAAATTTCTAACATAATTTCTAGTGACGGATTTTATTCCGTCGCTAAATTTCTAACATACTAACATAATTTCTGTCACTAAGATAGCTACTGAAATTCCGTCACTAAGATGAATTCCGTCACCAGTCACTAAGATGAATTCCGTCACCAGTCAACGCCCGTCTGGGATTCCGTCGCTAAATTTCTAACACTAATATACTAACATAATTTCTGTCACTAAGATAGCTACTGAAATTCCGTCACTAAGATGAATTCCGTCACCAGTCAACGCCCGTCTGCTACTGAAATTCCGTCACTAAGAAGATAGCTACTGAAATTCCGTCACTAAGATGAATTCCGTCACCAGTCAACGCCCGTCTGGGATTTGAACCCAGGACCTATTGTGGTAGTTTAACCACTAGACTATTGATGTTTTATGTAATAATATTCTACATGTATTTCTTTTATAAGTATTTTTAATATTTCCACTATAGTGACGGAATATTCCGTCACAAAGACAAATATCCGAATTTATAATTTTTTTTAAATAGGAATTCATGTAGTGACGGATTATTCCGTCACAAAGACAAATATCCGAATTTATAATTTTTTTAAAATAGGAATTTATGTAGTGACGGATTATTCCGTCACAAAATAGGTTGTGACAGAAAATTCCGTCACAAAGATAAATATCCGAATTTATAATTTTTTTAAAATAGGAATTCATGTAGTGACAGATTATTCCGTCACAAGTCCGTCACAAAATCTTTTCTGTCACTATTCTATCACTATTCCGTAACAAATTTGTGACGGAATATTTCCGTCACTAAAATCCGTTACTATCAGGCAGTTTTCTTATAGTGATTTACATTAAGAAATAACAAGGGTGGGAAGAGAGAAACAGGAAAAAATTTAAATGTTCTTCTAAATTTTTCTAAACAATGAATTTGAAAATCATTGATTTGTTTTAAAAATTCACATTCATTCAAATAATAGATTTCAAAAGAATGGATTTTAAATTGAAGAACTTATAAATCCATTTATTTCAAATGACTTGAAATCTCAAATCCCTCCATCCAAACAGGCTCTTAAGGTATTAGTTGTTCATTCAGTAAATATATTAGTTATATACTCCTAAGGTATCTGTTGTATACTCTTAAGATATTACATATTTACCTTTAAG
Organism: Scutellaria barbata; assembly: GCA_028654395.1. Lineage (NCBI taxonomy): Eukaryota > Viridiplantae > Streptophyta > Magnoliopsida > Lamiales > Lamiaceae > Scutellaria > Scutellaria barbata. The sequence continues at coordinate 11,336,674 of CM053656.1, read as the reverse complement.
ATATTAATGTATATTGTATAAAGTATTACATATACACACATTTGAGGTATATCATATTTACCTTTAATGTATTAATGCTTATAGTTTAAGATATTACATTTTTTACCTTAAAGGTATTACATAAATACTTTTAAGATATCACATATTTATCTTTTTAAATAGTTAAAATTTTCTACAAATTATCTTTTTCCTCAAAATTACTACAAATAATCTTAAAAAACTCAATATTCATCATGTTTTTTAGATAACAACAAACAAAGTTTCATATATATTAAATACACAAATTCCTAAAGAACTCGATCTTCATGCAAATTAAATGAAACAAAAAATCAAATCATATCTTGCTTGTTGAATGATGAAATTCAACTTCTCCTATATAGTAATAGATGACAATCATATTGGACAAAAACGAAAAGATGAGAACAAGAACAAAAAATGAAGAAAGAAGAAAAATAGAAAAGATTAAGGGTAGAAGGAAGAAAAAAGAATGGATAAATAAAGAAAAACAGAGAAGAAGAAGCGGAGAAGGAAGATTAGCAATGGATAAAAAAAGAAAAGTGGAGAAGAAGGGGCGACGATGGAGAAAGGAAAATAAAAAGAAGTGGAGAAGAAGAGCGACCATAGAGAAGATAGAGAGATTAGAGAAAAATAAGAATATATATATATATAGGAATCGGGTTAGGTGGTTCGTTCCCCAAATACATACAAGACCCACTTTTCTTTAGATTCGATCGTTTTTCTTTTGATTCGTGTTTCAAATGTATATAAAACTTACTTTTAACGAAAACTAAATCCATTAAATATGGATATAGTAGGAATATACTTTTTTTTTAATGATTTTTTAATGTTCGTGAAAAATCCAATCAATCTATATAAGAGAAAAATGCCCCAATTACCACTTTTCCTTATATTTGCCCAAAATACCACAAAATATAAGACATAATCCCCATATACCATTTTTTCTTATAATTGTGCCTTAATTACCACATTTTTTAGTAGGTCAAATACTTAAGTGAGCGATGAGACATGATTGATTGAATGTCACTAACATGTGTAATAGTATAAAAAAATAATGAATGCACAAAATCAATTCTTACACGAAATACTAGGTGGGTTACTTATGAAGGCATTCAATCAATTAAATAATAAAATAATAATCAATGCACAATCAATTCTTACACAAAAATAATGAACACTCTGACAGAAGTAATATATTAGTATTGTTTGTATAGAAAAATAATCAATTGTTAACTTAGTCATACACGAAAATACAAAAAAAATGCACATCTTAGTATTTTAATATAGTAACCAAATTTTTTGTGTAAGGAAAAAAAATTTTAATTTTTTTTACTTACACGAAATTAATTTATTTTTTATTTTTTTTCCTTCCACGAAATTAAAAAATTCCTAATGATTTATTTTCATGTAAGGGAAAAATAATATTTTTTTTTCCTTACACAAAAATTTTGGGCACTATATTAAAATAACAAGATGTGCATTTTTTTTGTATTTTTTTGTAGGACTAAGTTCCGGCCAAAATTGTGTATTTTCGTGTATAAAAATTAAAATAAAATCATATATTAGCCACCAACAATTTCATGTAAGAATTGATTATTTTTCTATACAAATAATATTAAATATTACTTTTGTCAGTGTGTATTATTTTCGTGTAAAAATTGATTGTGCATTGATTATTATTTTATTATTTAATTGATTGAATGCCTTCATAAGTAACCCACCCAATATTTCGTGTAAGAATTTATTTTGTGTATTCATTATTCTTCTATACTATTACACATGTCAGTAACATTCAATCAGTCATGTCTCATCGCTCACTTAAATGTTTAACCTATTAAAAAATATGATAATTAAGGCATAATTATAAGAAAAAGTGATATATGAAGATTAGGTCTTATATTTTATGATATTTTAGATCAAAATATATGCAAATTTGGTATTTGAGGCCATTTTGTCATCTATGGGCATGTTTGGTTTGGGGGTTTGGGAATGTTATGATTAATTTACCTATTTAAATCTTTGTTTGGATTAAAGGTTGGGAGTCCGGGTTTATTTAAGGCTCGGGTCCAAAAAGTGGGTTTTTGGGTTATTTGGAGGTTAGAGAAACCTCCAAAATGGGTGGGTTTGGATGGGTTTATTTTGGAGAGTGATGAGAAATTACCATTGTGTCCTTACTATTAATATATATTTTACATTTATACTTTTTTCTTCATTTTATTTACAAGATGTCATTATAGAAGTCACACACTATTTATCATTCCCTCACTCATTCTTTACTATTTGGATAGAATAAATTGTATTTTGCCATTTCCTATCCATTTCAATTAAATTATTATTTAACGTATTTTGAAATTTAGAATTAATTGTGTTAAAAAAAATGTTAAGGGCAATTTGGTCAAGTAAATATTAAACTCATAAAAACACTTGATTCAAATAAAGTTTTGATACCTAAACTCATTTCAAGATATAACATAATATCCATAAATAATTTTAAACAATTGAAATATATTTTAGATTTGGATTAACACCCAAAAAAAATTATATTACTTTAGTTTTAGAATTAATTTTAGAATTAATTTTGAAATTTAGAATTAATTTTCATTAAGAAAAAATGTTAGGATATTTTGATCAAGTTAATATTAAACCCACAAAAAAATTATACTACTTTAGTTTTGGATTTTAGAATTAATTTTAAAATTTAAAATTAATTTTTATTAGAAAAAAATATTAAGGATGTTTTGATCAAATTAATAGTAAACCCACAAAAATACTTGATTCAAACAAAAATTTGTTTAATAAACTCATTTCAAAACCAACATTTAACATTCAAATCAAACACACAAAAAACCGAACAATGCAAACTCACCATAACCCAACTAACTTAATTAACCTAACACATGAACCAAACATATCGTATATATATGGGACGGAGGTGGTAAAATAAATAAAAAGCGGGTGTGACCGAAAACTCGGGTGCACATGGAAATGGCGATGACTCCTGCTCTCACCACTTGTTTCTATATGATCTCTCTTCACTTCCACTGCGCACTACCCTCTCCTTCTCGCCCACCTCTTGGAGTCCATCCTCTAGGTCAATTTCCTATGCTCGGTCTCTCTCTCTCAAACAGACACTCAGAAGATGCATATTGAATTGTGAAATTTGTGTTGGAATTGCAGATTTGAAGTACTATGACGCAGAGCTGATCAAATGCAAAGATGGCTCGAAATCCTTCACCAGATACCGTCTCAACGACAATTTCTGCGATTGCGTTGACGGCACTGATGAGCCTGGTAAATTATTATTCCTAGTTTTAAATTATTGTGTGCATTTGACTTTTGTATTCGATTGAAAAAGTTCTTTGGGTGTGATTGGTTAGTTTTTTGGCTTTTAATGCATTGGTAAATGTGACAATTGATGAAATAGTATTAAATCTGTACTGGAAAATATGAATGTGCTTGATTATATTTTCACAGGAAAAGAATTGGGAAAAGATATCTTATAGGAGATATGAACAAACAAGGCCTTAAGGTTGTCTGAATGTGTGGGTTTGGATGCTTTGATATTAGTTGGGAACTGAGTTTATACAAAAGCTGAAGTTTCAATTGAAATTTCTTGGTTGTAAGTTCTATGGCTTAAGTATGTAGAGAGATGGAGAATAAATTGGTAAATGTGAAGTATGGAATTTAAATTTAGTGACACATGCAATGAAAAGTCTGGGTTTATGATGAGTTTAACTGATCATGTATTGTAGAATTTTTATTTAAAGGGATCTATGACCTGATTATTTTCAAAAAGGGGTATTCAGATATTACTTTAGTCGTCGCTTAAAGTACTTTTGTTTCAATTGTTAGTGCAATAAGCAAAAAGGCTGACATGAGATATGGAAAAAAATGTGAAATCGAGATTGTAATGAATGTGTTTGTTACGATATCCCACATCGGTTCCACATGAAAGTGTGGAAGGGTATATAAGTGGGAGTCAACCCTTTACCTTTGACCACGGTTTTGGGTTAAGTTAGGGCTGCCTAGCTTATATGCCTTATAGTGTTTGGTGGAGGATTGGGGAGTCTAGAGACTAGAGAGATGAGGAGGCTCTTCTCTTGTTTGTACAGAGATTGAACTATTGAAGAGAGGAAGGATATGTCAACCCCTCCTGCAATTTTGTCTTTCCAACTTAAGAGGATTTAGAGATATGATTGATAGACCGCCCGTAATCATGTATCGAAGACGAGCGAAGAAGATAATCACTTGAAGATGTTAAGGATATTTCCGTAATTATTTTATTAGTTTATGCAGTATTTTTCATTATTTCCGAAAGAGATTATTAGGATTTAAGTCTTATTAGAGTTTATTAAGTTTATTAGCATAGGAGTCCTAGTTCTAGTAAGCATAGGAGTCTGTCGAAAGGTATTTATACGTTGTTTTCCCCATCGTTTAAGTATGCAGAATTATTGAGTAAATTGCAGCTTAATAGCTTGTGGCAGAGACGAGTCTCTGGATTCCTCTCATAAGGAATTGTGTGTTGCTTCGTCTATTTTCTTAACTCTTATCAATGATACATAATGAAAATTAACCAAAATATGTCTCCTTGCGTTTGATTTGAAATTATAACAACAGTCCTGATTTTACCAGGACAACCATTGAAAAGTTATAGTTTTCTCCTTTCTGATTTTGAACAACTTCAAGAGTTTTGTTGTATCCCTTCCTAGATGGGGGATTTGGAAGCTTACCCCCCTTCTCATCTTCTTGAAATTTCTTAGACCGGGGAAGAACGTAAAGAATTTTGGAACTTTTATTGTATTAAAGATATGATACTGAGTTCTGCTTTTCATAAGATGGTATGGAAGCTGCTCACCCTCTGATCAGAAACCACCTCTCCCACCATACCATGAAGCAAATTGAAGAATATAGTTGTGCAAAATCTAAAGACTTGATACTTTACAAAAGATAAATGATGTATATGTGTTCCGCTATCTCAGAAGTAAACTTTTCTTGCAATAATATCTTGTTGAAATGGTTAAACATTTTTGAATTACTTTTTGGTTATTAACAAGATACTTTTGCCTCCTTTTATTTATTTATTTATTTTGTTTATGTAATTTTCAAAAGAGAGTTAATTAACCATTATCTAAAATACATGATACTAAGAATTAGAAGGTTTTTCAACCTATTCCCGAGGATTTTGGTGGTTGTCAATGTATGGCCTTGCAATTGAGTATTTGTCTTGTACATGAAGTGCCGTCTCACTATGAATATGTACAATCTTTAAGTTCATACGCGTCGATAATTGAAAAAGAACAGATAAGTGAAATATGAAGGCCACATACAAACCAAAAGAGAGAAAGAGGGAGATCTATATTAACCAGCAGAGCCCTTTACTTTCCATGCATAAGACAATATCATTGATTTTTTTTTTTTTTTCACTTTAAAGGTTGTGCAGTGTAATTGTGTGTCTTCACTTCTTGTTTATATAGGCACTTCCGCATGTCCAGCTGGCAAATTTTACTGCAGAAATATAGGAAGTACACCAAGATTCTTGTTTTCTTCTCACGTGAATGATCAGATTTGTGGTGAGTATATGGACATATTTTTGAATCTCCTAGTGAATCATCGATATGCTATTACATTGGCCATGCCCTTCTTAAACTAGCAATCACTATGAAACACAACATATTCATAAAAATCAAATGACTATTGAGACTCTAGTGTTTTTCTTGATCACCCATGCCTTGCATGCACTTACTACTTTGACTGTATGCACATGTGAATTTGGTTGGTGATATTCTTTAGGCCTCCAGATCAGAAATTCAGAATAGACCTGAGAGTCATATGGATCATCACCATTATGTAAAATTTGTATTTTTTTTATTGCATAGTTTTTTTTATTGCATAGTTTTAGCTAATTAGCTGTGAACACCCTGGTAAGCTTTAGCTTTGAGATTTCTGAAATCATTGCATAAGTAGAAAGGTATCATAATTTCCATGGCCTTCATTTTTCTCCTCTGTGAAGCTTAAAATTTTCAATGCAAGCTAATTAGGTAAACATGGTTGCATATTGTAGCCTTACATCTTTCAAGAACTTGTCGTTTGATATATCTCATATTTCTGATTACACATTTTTACAGACTGCTGTGATGGAAGTGACGAATATGATGGAACTTCCATATGTCCCAATACTTGTATGATGGATGGGAATATTGTATATCAGGGAATAAGTCATGACACAAGAGCAAGTAATCTGGATTCTGTTAATTCAAGAAAAACTAAACCCGGAACTGAGGTGGAGGACTCAACAAATAAACTTAAAGGTTTTTGTTTGTGTGTGTGAGAGAATACTTTATTAAACTCTGTCTGTCTGTCTGTCTCTCTCTCTCTCTCTCTCTCTCTCTCTCTCTCTCTCTGTTTTTTGGGTTGGGAGGGGGGGGGGGTTGGTTGCGTCAACTCTACATTTTATGCGTTCATATGTATAATTGTTGAGTAACTTTTCCAGGTTTGAAGGCTTTGGTCTTCCTCCAGGTGGCTTTCGTTGTTGTATTTATCACTTTCCGTCTATTTCGTCGGTGCAAGACTAGAAGAAGAAATTCTAGATGATAGGTTTTGTCATTGTTATGCTTATTCAATCATGGTATATTGCAACGTACTTTTCCCTTTGAAATAAGAACTTCACACCTTGTGCTGTTTCTTTTTTTGTAGTATGCTCCTTTTCCAATTGGCTGACTATTGAATATTGCTACTCTTCTCAGGCTATTGACATGATGTTGAGCTCTAAAGCTTGGTGTTTTGACTCCTGAAACACACACCTCTATGTTTGAGAAATTGTTGCTGGGCAGAAACCTTATAGATAGACTAAAAATATCAAAAGGTTCATTTCTTTCTTTTATGTATCACATCAGCATAGCATATCTTTGGTAGTGATGGATGGAATATTTTACCAGAAAAGATGCAGAGTGTATCCACCAGAACTGTATGCAAGACTATTCAATTTGTAGTAAGGCATTAGTCCTGTTGAACATTTCATAACTGTATATATAATATCCAGAAGCATCAATGATTCAATGGATACCTAAACTATTGTGTTCATGCAAATTGATTTCATGTTAAGGTTTGTATCTATGATTTGTTTGTTGTTTGCAAGAATTTCTTGTTTGCAATTTATACCATTTAAACATAAATTTGTTTGATTTCTCTATAGCTAGATACTATTGCCTACATATGTGATACCCATAAGCCTTGCTCAGACATGCACACAGAGATTACATTTTCAATCATTTCTGAATAACATGAGAAACAAATCTCCATTGCTTTTCACTTTTCTGCATACAAGTCTTAGAAAGCTACTGCATTTCCTATTTCTACTCACGAAAATTATTATGAGATTATATATCTGCTTAACTTCCAAGTCCATGAGAAAACAGATTCCCCCCACATAGATACCTCAAGAACCTTTGGTAGGGTAGCTGGCTTGCAAGGCAATGCCACATATACCACTCTCATCAGAACCACCACGCTTCATTTTGATATATCCTTCTTCACCCCAAGTTTTTCCCCATGAGTTTTTCACAAGCCAATATTTCACACCATTTTCTATGTTGTAGCCCACAATTGTAACCCCATGGTTTAGATTTTTACTACAGTAGCCAGTGAAAACCCCACTGGAGTACAGTTGAAAATCGTATCCACTAGCATCAATGCCTACTGATACTGGTTGATTAGCTACTGCAGCTTGTATTATCGGCTCATTTTTTGCAGGTATCTTTACATAGCCGCTTATTTTTGCTGCTTTATTTTTTGCTTTGGATTTGTCACATTGACTGTCTTTCCCTTGGTAAGGGTAATCTTTTTCTGTAGTTATACCACCATTCTTTATAATGAAATCATATGCTTCTTCCATGTATCCACCACTACAGCCTTGGTTCTGTCCGTTGATATTGCAGTCAACGAGCTCTTGTGCAGATAATGATACCAATTTCCCAGTCTTGATCTTGGTGATGCCTTCTATTGCTGTTACCGCGGAAAATGCCCAGCAACTGCCTGTAATGAGAAAGGTAAACATTTAAAAGCACTTCAGTTTTTAATGCTTCTTGTTTTCTTTTTCCCTCTTTGAAGAGAAATTAATGCGAAGTGTGTGTTACAAAAGATAACTTGATCTTGAACTCGCATCTCATAAATGGCAAAGTTATAACAATTAGAAAACAGAATATTTGGTACCACAACGGCCTTGATCCTTGACTGAAGTCACAGCACCTTGCTTTCTCCAGTCTACACTAGATGGTACACCAGAATTATCGAACATGCTTATATTCTGTTTATAAGTATGTTTGTGGCTTCTGTAACCCAAGTAGATAGTCTGGAACTCCATATTTGTCATGTCTGCAAACTGATTGTCAGTGAGTTTGTATGAAAGATTCTGAGAATTGATGAATTCGATAAACTGAACATTGGACTGGTAGATTCCAAACCGCATGTTCCATTCATCTTTACTTTCATATCTTCGTCTGTGTTGTTTCAGCCAATCATCGAACTCTTTTTCCATCAGTGATGTCTCATTCAACCCCTTCTCCAAACATGCATTTGATGAAACACACAGAATGCACAAAAGCACAATAACCATGGAATAATTTCTTGATATGGATGGATTATTCTTCATTGTTTAAGCTGAGAGGAATTGGGAGAACTGAGTTATGATGACTGATTCTTACTTCTTGAGATGATGTTTTGCTTGTAATTGTAACATGAATACTTGCTTATGTAGTATACGTATCTTGGTTCAGTTGGATTCATGTTTTTGTTCTTGAGTGGTTGCACTATTTCTGTTGCTGAGGCAAGTTTCTTGTGTATCTCTTGTCTAAGCCTCATGCTTAATGTATTAGGTTAATGTGTTTATGTGTATATATTATTTAGTGTCTTACATTTTTGTTTCTTTTAATTCCTTAAAAAAAAAAAAGTCATTCTTATGCTTATATTGTATACTGAATTTAATTAATTTGCTAGAAATATTTTTTGAGAATATATATTCTCATTCTGCCAGTATGCTAACTCTTTTCAGGAAAATCCAACAGCAAATTCAAAAATAGTAATCCCCTACCCACTGCATATATGTCTTAATATGTTCAATAGTGATGTAAAGATTTGATCCCTTTAAATATTATAATTTAAAATTAATGATTATATTGAATTTGTGATACATTACGGTAGATATATTTGTACGTGTTCATGATGGGTAGGATGACTCATTTGCTAACTTCAAAGACCTAATTGCCTGAGTTCCAACACAAATCAAAGATGTTACAAAAAAAAAAAAAAAAAGAGAATATGTTGGGATTTAAATAAAATTCACAATAGGACAAAATAATAGACTCCGTGGGACCATAGACAAATCTAACAAATAAAATCATAAAATAACTTCAAATTGTAAATGGAATAGTATAGAACAAAAAATGATATAAATTAAATTTAGGGATGGAAATAGAGAAACATAGAAGGTAAAGGAAAATTGAAGGCATACAAAGTGATTTTTGAATTGAATACAAAATATATAATTTATACTAACCGATTTAATTATTTTTTGAGGCAAAACTATATATGAATATTTATAAGTGGGGTGGGGGTTACTCCCATTAAGTCTGCCCCCTCTCCTCCGTTATCCTTATATAGAAATAAATCAATATTTAATCGATATTACTAAAATGTAGCATAATATCCAAGAGAAAATGTAGTAAAATTTCAATTATGAAAGTTCAGGCCAACCTCTAATTTATATTCATGTTCGATCATATTATATTCTCACGAAATTTTCATGAATTAGAAAATAATAAAATGTCATAAGTTCTTGCAATTTTCTTCTTTGTATTTTAAATAAAAAATAAATTCGAAAAGTATAATTCAAATTGTGCTTTCTTAGTTGGAGCATTTTTTTTAAGACAAATTACAAACTTAGTCAAACACTTATTTGGATTTTTATAACCTCATCGAACAATTTTCACAACCTCAGGGAAAAAAAGTCAGCAGAATGCTTCATCTCTCATCACTACTTAATTAAATTTATAATAAATTTAGTGGCAGCAAAACCATAGTCTATATGCCAATTCATCGTCACTAATAAGCATGATTGGCGCCTTGCGAGTTGCGATAAACAGTTACATTAAATTGGCATAAATTCCAATTAATTTTAAGGGAAATTGCATATAGAGATGACATTACACACACACATATATATATAGAGGACACATGCATGTGCCCCTTATTTCACTTTGAATCTTCTATATTTTATAACGATATTCTTATTAGTTAATATGCATATTTTTCGTTCTAAAACAAACATATGCATGTTTCTATGGTGTTATTGACTTAGCATTCTAAAGAATTAGGGGAAGCCTTTCTTTCTAGACGGTGAAAGTTACTGCTTGTATTGTTAATTCGAATGTAGTGATCATATGTAAAGTATTCCATTTGACCTATCCTATTTTAAAAAATGTGCATCCCGTAATTTATTTATTTTTCAAAAATTACACCAAATACCTTTTTATGACCACTATAAGCAGAATTAGGGATTCACATAGGTTCGAATGTATGGGTAGGCTCATTGTTACGTATATGTGATATGACCATAGTTTTTCAAAATAGGATCAAAATTAAGATTGTGTATCGGATTACACATATGATCGGACAACATTTTAATAAAATATAAATTCTGAACCGGCATTTGTGAAAATACAATGGATCAATGTGACATAAGTCAAAATTTCCCTATCTATACACACATCTAAAGAGAGAGAAAAATTATTGTCCTACTTATTATCTGTAATGTATACAATTTGTACAATATGATTACTTCTATATATGAATGAATGTCACTTTAAATATAAAATACAAGATTCTTATAATGGATGAAATAAAATGTAAGATGAGAGAGAGAGAGAGACATGTGGGTATAGTTTGGAGACAAAGTAAAGAGGGTGGGGGGGGGGGGGGGGGGGGGAGGGGAAGGGCGTGCAAACACTTCACATGGTATATATCATCTTTTTCTCCACTCTTTCCCTGCACAGCTCATCCCTCCAATTACTTCTTCCACACCCCATTACCAACATTTTCTTCTTTTTTTTAATTGAAGCTGTATACATCTTGCTACTTCCAATCATTCTGCATATATACGCGTCTTTCTATACACACATGTTTGCCACCATTACTTTTCATCTTAATTCCAGATTATATATTGAAATGGTTAAAGTTAATTAAATGGTCTAACTTTTTCTTAATCCCCACTCTCTCTTTTATTTTTTTTAATATTGATAATTATTTTTCGAATCCCTATTCCTAACTGATGCTTTAAATATTAGTGTATATTATAAGTTCTGATTAGACAACTACTAAAATTGACAAATTAATTTTGGGGTTATTTTCTTTTTTTGTCTGTCCAATTTTACAACATAACTTTATGCATTTCTATAATGGTTCTTTAAATTTCAAAATTTTCCAATTATATTCATATTTTAGTAGGAAAATGAATTGCCAGTGATAATTACTGAAATAAACGTCAATGATGCAATGTTTATGTGATGCTTCAAATTATATATGAATGTTGTTTGTATGAAATTTTTTTTTGATATGTGCTGCATAAATCAATTTTCAACCTTACAATCAATCTCCCCCAAGTTAGAGCATCACATTAGCATTTATCAAAATTTCTTGTAATGACTGCTAGAAATCAAATTTCTGATAAAAATTTGATTAAAATTGGGAAATTTTAAAACTTAAATAACTGTTATAAAAACTCGTAAAATTAGTGGTTTAAGTTATAAGATCAATATTGAAAATTTCCCTTAATTATGTGTGACTATCTTTATACACTTCTCAGTATGTCATGATACCCTATGGATGTATTCTACCAACAAGTATAGACTGTATAGTCAGCCATTCTATATTTTTATTTTATATATAATTTACACATACCATTTATAATGTGAAGAAATAGTAGTATCAGTGACAAAAAACAGTATATGAAATAGAAAATGAGGATTGTAATGTAGTAACACATGGTGTGTGAGAAGGCAAACGTGACATAAGAGTCCACTATTGGCAAAGCAGCTATTGTTATGTACAGATCAGTACAGTTCTAAAGGATTTATTAGAGTGACACATGGTCACGGTTCTTTTTTTGACAGCCAAAGTCATGGTTCAACATGCACTAAACTTTCCTCCCAACTGCCTTCACATTTCTTCATATGCTTTATTATATTTGGTAATATTCTATTCCATTTACTTCCTCATTAATTACCATTTAATTTAATACAGCAATTCATTTCCCCCCTCTAATGATTGTAAACCGGACACAATCATCTTTGTCAAAGTTAAAGTTGTTATTGGATTGTTTCTTCATGTATTTTAATAATTGCCCTAACATGGGCCTTATATGGTGTAATGGTGACTAGCAAAAATATGAAATCTTTAAAATATATGCATATGAAAATGAAACACAATTTTAGAATGAAGAGGCTCATTCGATTGTCAAAGGATGAGCCATATTGTGTAGATAGTTTTATTTTTTATAAGTGAAATTTGTGTGCAACTGTTGTATGGATTTTAGATCCATACAACCCGGGTTGGTTCGAGTCGAATCCGATCCGAATCAGCACATTTTTTTTTGTTTTTTTTATCCTGACTAGTCATACCTTTATATTATGTTAAGCATACTTTTATATTATGTTAAGCATACATTTATGTAATACTTTAACATTTTTTTTAAAAACCCTAATTTTGGCAAAAAAATCCTAATTTTGACCAAAACATTATAATTTCAGCACAAAAAAACTATAATTTGTACATATTTACCTTTATGTAAATGTTACGCATACCTTTAATTAATATTAATCATATTTTTATATAATACATAAAGGTACAACTAACATAATTAAAAGGTATGACTAACATAACATAAAAGTATGTTTAACATAATATAAAGGTATGCTTAACATAACATAAAAACCCTAAAGGTATGCTTAACTTAACATAAAACCATAAATGTATGTTTAACATAACATAAAGGTATGTTTAATATTACATAAATGTATGCTTAATATAACATAAAAATATGTTTAATATAACATAAAAACCCTAAAAATACACTTAATATAACATAAAATCATAAAGGTATACTTAAAATAACATAAAAGTATGTTTAACGTTGCATAAATGTATGCTTAATATAATATAAAGGTCCTAAAGGTATGACTACTATAACATAGAGGTATGCTTAACATAATATAAATGTATGCTTAATATAACATAAAAGTCTAGCACCTGGAGCAAATTTGGGTGGATTTGAGCGCATCCACCTAGACGCGTGGGGGTGCGTGTGCGCGCGTGGAGGGTGCGTGGATCGGGTCGAGCCAGTTATATAAAAGTTTTTGTGATTTTTTTAAGATCCAAAATAAAATATAATCATTGAAATTATATTTGAAAAGATTGCATTTTCAATAATTTTGTTCTGCAAAACATCTGATTAGATTACTATACAACTTTTTTTAGTTAAAATGAAGGTGGATTTATCACTTATTCTCCTCATCTAATAATTGTAAGGCGGGAGCCATATTATATGACCTTTGATTTTGTTGTGCGTCGAAAAAACCTCTATGTTATTATAATTTAACAGATTAACCCACAAATAAGCATCTAACTGATCATCGACACATTAGTTATGAGTTGTTAATTACTATCAGCATGGTGTCATACCACTTCATACATTCTACAAACACTCTATAACATTATATTATATATATCTTGATATTGATACTTCTCAATTGAGTTAAAGTTGAATAGAGTGATTTGGATTTATGTAAATACAGTTATGGGCTACTTTTTTCTCGATGCAAAGTTTAAAACTTTATATATTTTCAAATAATTATTGAATAGAAATCGATTTTGAATATAAAAAAAACTACAATTTTTACTAATAAACGGCTACATATACATTGGGTGTATAGAACTATCATTACTATACATTTAATGTGTGTGGATAGTGCTATAGTAGAGACGTTTTTGTATGGTCAAGATGCAATTCTCTTAATTCTTGAATTAATCAAAAGAAAATAAACTTAGCTAATCCAAATTGATCAACAAGATCCTTATAACCAAATGATATGATTTGGTGGGGTGATCGATTCCTTAGAGTTTCAAAACCCTCCATATCAATTATATCACAATCTTTCATGTGAAAGGATTGACGCAATTATCATACTCCATGGGATATACATCTTGTGATTATCCAAAAAACAAAAAACTAGGCTTCATTTATATTTCAGTTTTATTTGTTTGATTATTTTGAAATGATTGGTCAGATGAGAGTTCATTTTCTAATAGTAAGATTCAAAACTGCTTAGAGAATAAAGTTTGCCTTAGATAATTTAATATAGAAATATAATATAATGCAGTCCGAAGATAAATCCAATCATAAATAACTTGATAATTCTTACTCTATATTTTTTAAATCTGATTTATAAATCCAAAAAGATGTTGGGATTTCCAATGCTAGTACAAGCTACAGACACACCATTGGGATGCACTACACAAGATTAGGATAATCTTGTCTAAATTGAGTCTAATTGAGTACTGCTAGATTCAACTACCAAATTCGAACTCGAGTATATATTTTTATGCTTGAGTTCTATTTAATAAATAGTTCTATAAATTTGAGCTTGGCTCGACTCGACTCGATATCTGAAAAATATTTATTAAAAAAATTAAAAATGGAAATTTTAATGTAAATTATTAAATTATTAAGTTTAACATATGTTCGGTTATGGTTGATTAGACTTACGAGTTTGTCAAGTTGAGTATTGAACTCTGCTATTTTTTAGCCGAATTCGATTTTTTTTCAGAGTCAATTTCAAATAGTTCACATGTATTATATTATATGTATTTCATTGAATCATACTTCAATACATCATTACTTATTAGGAGAAAACATATACTAAAAGTAATTAAATAGGGGATGAAATATGAGTGGGTAAGAGAAGATTGGGAGTAATGAAGAAGATATAAAGATTAGAAGTGGTCGAAAATGATCCAAGAGTGGAAATATGATAGATAAAGACAAAAATGAAAATAACAAGAAATATCTTCGATATTTTTTGATATTTGCATTTTTTTATGTGATCGATATAAAAACTGACTAGAATAATATAACTTGGACATTTTCATTTTTCTTATAAAAGTATTTATAAAATATCAATATATATTTGATATTGGAAGGTTAATGTTATATGATAAAGGCAGAGAATGTTGTCTGAAATGAAGAAATAATGAGAGTATTATTATAAGGTTAGGAGGCCACAAGGGCACGTGGTTTCTGATTCCCACTCACTTATTAATAAACTACTGACTTCTTTCCAGTCATACCGTTGGGACTCAACCTCCCCTACCAGCTGTTGATAGTTGTCCTAATCTTTCCCCCATGTGACCCCACCATCATAGCCACTCTCTTTTCTTTTCTTTTATTTTCATTTTTTTCTTTTTAAAATTAAACACTCTCTTTTCTTTTCTTTTTTATATTTTTCTTTTTAAAATTAAATTCAATATTACTGAATTTGAGATAATATACTTTTTATGTCTAATATGATTGTAGCTTATTCGCCAAACATTCGTTTTTGAATTATTAGTAGTGTATATTTTACCATTGTATCATGTTTCAATTAAAGAATATTTTTTTTTATTTGAAGATAATGAAACTATAATGGATCAATTGTGAATGTGATGATGATGTGCTTGTGGCTATCTTCTTTTCTTGGATTTTTTTTATTTTCTTTTTTTATACAATTTGCATGTGGTGTTGTGTATATATAAGGCCATTTTGGTAACATATTGTAGTTTGGTTCATTTCATCTATATCACATTATAGTTGGTTTTATACTTTTCTAACATTATGGCTCAATTACCTCCAAAAGTGCCTAGCTTGACTCCAACTTGGCCTGATTTCTCTCACCAAAAGATGGAGCCCGGGTTGGCAATCAACCACCACCACAACAGCCCTTCATGGATCGATGACTTCCTCGACTTCTCGTCATCCCGACGTGGGTCCCACAGGCGGTCGATGAGCGACTCGATCGCCTTCCTGGAGGCCTCGATGGTGGAGGAGTGCAGGAGATCCTCCGCCATCATGCCTGACGGCGGTGGTGGTGCCGACGAGAACCACCACCACAATGGCGGGGAGTTCGGCAAGTTCGACGACGAGCAGCTCATGTCCATGTTTAACGACATCTCAGTGGGGCCCACAATGCTGTCCTCGAACCCCTCATCCCCGTCCGACCACAACAGCATCAACGACGACGACAAGCCCGGGGGCCCGGATCAGATGCAGCTGCAGCCCAAGAGCGAGCCCGAGGAAGATGCGAGCTCATGCAAATCCGAGGGGCTCAATTGTCTACATGCAACCACACCAGAAAATCCTGGTGACAAGATTGTTGACCCAAAGAGGATCAAGAGGTACTGATCATTATGCCCCTTTACACACTATCACATATATATGTATTGCATGGAAAACTATATATTTATACATATAATTGTAGTGTGAATTGATGATCTTAATTATTTATTTTCAGAATTTTGGCAAACCGGCAATCTGCACAAAGGTCACGAGTGAGGAAATTACAGTACATATCAGAGCTAGAACGCACTGTTACTTCACTTCAAGTATGTTAATTTATGACTTGTACCACATGCATTACTGTTTTGTACACTTTAATTTCCTTTTTCTTTTTCTTTTTTTGAATTTATTTTCAGAAGTTATTACAATTATTAATTATGTGGAATTGGTGAAGGCTGAAGTTTCAGTGTTGTCTCCGCGGGTAGCTTTTCTGGACCACCAACGCCTTGTACTAAATGTTGATAACAGTGTTCTCAAGCAAAGAATAGCTGCTTTAGCTCAAGATAAAGTTTTCAAAGATGGTATGTTTTATTTAGCTTCCTTACTTTAATTCATGGATATATTATGCATAAAGATATTGTTTCAAATAAACCCAGCTGCCAATTCCTACTTTTTATAATTGAGTATTTGATTATAACTAAGCAAAAGGTTGTTTCATTTTTGTTTGTGTATTATTTATATATGTTACCAATGTTCACTATGATGTATCCATCATTTATTAAATATATATCCACATGATTATCTATTTCACGTAAATAAATAAAAGTAGTAGACGTTATACTAAATGTAGCATTTATGTGGTCGAATGGTCAATGTCTAACATGCATACAAATTTATCTAGCATTGCGGGAAGAGTCACATCCCATCTCCTCTCTTCAAAATTTAAACACTTCTTCATTCAGACTATAATTTACTTGTTTTGGTTTTCAAAAATTTATTACATATTTTCTAAGATCCAAAATCTTGTATTAATTTGGTTCTGAGTGTCAGATTGCTTAAGATCTCATTCATGGTCCAGTCATCAATTTCTTGACATATATGTCAGTATTTAATGTGATTGAACCAACCCTTTGCACTCCCATCTTGTAATAAAAAAAATTGACCAATCTTTCTTCATTAATTATATACA
The DNA here is from genome assembly GCA_028654395.1 of Scutellaria barbata. NCBI lineage: Eukaryota > Viridiplantae > Streptophyta > Magnoliopsida > Lamiales > Lamiaceae > Scutellaria > Scutellaria barbata. The sequence goes on along the minus strand of CM053656.1, from coordinate 11,319,110 downwards.
CTTGGGAAAAATCATGCATTATTTTATATTCTCCTAAATAGTTTAATTTGTTTCGATCTCACTCTTACTCCACATTTGTAAAAAAAACTGAACTATTTTTCTCTAGCACCATACGAGCATGGTACCAACCTTTCAAATTTTAAATTCGATATAACTCTCATCGTTAAATTTTAATTACACCATGAGCCAAAAATATGCATGTTCGATCCTCAAAACTAAAAATTCTGGCTCTGTCCCACGTTATTTGTGAGACATATATATATATATATATATATATATATATATATATATATATATAACAAAGGATGGTTATACAATTTCAGCTCATCAGGAAGCATTGAAGAGGGAAATAGAGAGGCTAAGGCAAATATACTACCAACAAAACTTGAAGAAGATGGAGAATGGTACAATGCCTAAATCACCATCAAAAGTTGCTGATAATAACTCTTCTGCTGAGATAGAGCAACTAGCTGTCAACTGATTATCATACAATTCTAAGGTACTATCTTTATTAAACTATCTTTCATCCTCTTTTAATCATAAAGCCGCGTTTATTGTATGACATCATCAATATGCACGTAGCAATGATTGAATAGTAGAATTTCCCTTTATGCAGGAACACTACTTATCCAAATAAAGCAGGCTTGAAAATTCATTGGTGTGGACTAGATTATAAGGCCAATCTAACCAGTAATCATGTTCACAAAATAAGAGGGCCCTTCTTTTTTTGGGCTTAGGAAAAATTCTCTTTTTCTTTATCTTTTTCAGTTTCTAATTTTATCCTTTTAAGCTTAGGGATGAGTGTGTGATTATTCTATTTTATTCTATATTTGTCAACCAATCATCACATTTATTCTTTAAAAACTTGTCAGTTTCTAGTGGAAAATCACTTGGTGGGCAATTGATCATGGGTTTGTGTTGGGATATATGTATGTATCAAAATGTACCAAAGAAGAGATTGTCAGTTTGATGTCAGTAGTATGGCCCTTTTTCAGTTACTTTGGTTTTTCCTATGTCACTGCATTATTAAGTTGTGTTTTTCTGTTAAGAGGAGGAAAAAAAAAAAAAAAAGAGTAAATATCATCTGTAAAGATTCGTCTTTGACTTGTAATTATCAGTGCTTCAATCCACTTTTGGGACCTCTTTATTTTAATATTATATGTTGCAGCATTGTCAGCTTATGTACTATTGAGATTGATAAAAGACATCTATTGGTCTTTCATTTATCCACTATTTGTTACTTTCTACTAGAAAAAAATGCAACTAAAACTCATTTTAACCATCTATAACACCAATTGAACACAAATGAACAAGGGAGAAGTTTTACTACGGGGTGAACTCTTATATATTAAGGGGACTGTATGTGAAAGTAACACAAGATCCACATAAAAAAACAAAACTTTAAGAACTTCAAGCGGGCTCGTTGCAACGAGCAAGGGTGCGGACAAGATCACTCTGTTACTAGAAGTAGTGATTGAGGGCATAAAGTAGAACCACATAACAACTACTACAAGCTCTTACCAATGGCAATTTACCAGAAATGAGCAAAGGGGCTGGGTTTTCTTCTTCCTTTCATTCCCAGATAGGGACAACTGTGGTAATAATGCATGTTCTACAAACGCTATAACCAAATAAAGATTGGAAAACAGGAAAGATCAAGTACTAAACTTACTACTAAACAACTGAAGATCAAGAGTATCAAAAGCCCACATCATCAGGATTTCAAATGAACTTCACAAGCAGACATAGCATGAATAAGCTTGACAAAATGTACACACAATAAAATCTAGATAGCACCATGAAGTTAGCCTAAATATCCATCAGATTCATCAAAGTTGAGTTGAAGAGAAACAATTACTCATTTGGTGAAGGTTCTGCAGCTTCGGCCACTTTTTCATTGGTCTGTGGAATCACTACAATTTTTTCTTCTTCATCAGCCTTAGACACTTTTCCTACAGTTTCACCAAATTCAGCCACTTTTTCTTCAGGTTCATCGAATTCAGGCATGTTTTCTTCAGGTTCATCAAATGCAGGCACGTTTTCTTCAGTTGGTGCGATTTTTCTTTTGGCATACAACTCAGCAAGCTCTTTGGTGTTAGCCTCAAGACATGACAACCTATTATCCATATGATTAACCTTATCAAGGTAACCACCAAACTGAGCAGAAAATTCCTCTTCTGCTTCCTTCATCTTCTGTTCGATAAACAAGCAATTCATCTTATAGTCTTCTGCCTGTTTCTGGTGAAGCTTCTCTAGTTCTGGAGCAGTCAACATAAGGCCACCAAGTCCTGTATCCTTGTAAGTTGGTTCTTCAGCAAGCTGAGCCCTCTCCTTGTATTCTTCAAAGGCCTTCTGAACATCCTTTAGAGCCTTCCTATAACCATCTAGCACATCCTTCATCAAATATAATTCACGCTCAAGGCGATAAATATCCCTATCCTTTTTCTGTGCTTCTTCCAATCTGGTCTGCAAGTCTTCTATTACTGCATCCCGTTTCTGACATTCATTAATGAGGAGCTGTTGGTGCATATTTGACTGTACCAGAGCCTGTTCCTTCTCCACGTATAACATCCTAGCTCTTTCGGCCGTTTGCTGAATTTGCTCCATGCATGTTCCAAAATCTACTGGCTTATTATTGTCCCATGAATCATTGATCCTCAATCTCTTGTTGTGTTCATTGACTGAGTGATGAGAGATATGATTGTCGTGTTCAAGCACCCTCTTACCTGAATTGTTAAAGAAAGATGGAGCAGAAGCAATGTGGTGCATAGCATCCACTGAAGAAGGGTGGTGGTTATGAAGCTGATCTTGTGAACTGAAGTCCATTCGATTTCCTTCCACTGCCTCGAGTAAATTACCAGTAAACCCATCCCCTTCAACACCATCATCGTTAGGGAAAACATGGAAGTTGTTTGTGGGTCCCTCTTCATCTTCCTCCCCATCATCATCTTCCTCCCTCGCCATCTCTTCCTCTTCGTCTTTTCTCTCCTCAAAACTTCCATATTCCTCACCATTCACTACATTACAACGCTGCAAGATATGCTCTCCCAAATCATTCTTTCCATGCAAAAGCCACTGCCCTTGCTCCTCTTCTCCCACCTCCTCATCACTTTCCTCACACTTCTCAGCATCCATCATTTCTGCATCCTTTGATTCTTCTTCCTTCTCACCATCCTGTCCAAGTGTCAGCTCAGTGCTTGGTCCCTCTAGAATGGGATCCTCCTCTCTAGGACTGTCAGTTGCACCAATATCATCGACATTCTTCTTCTCATTAACATCTTCTTCTTCTTCTTCCTCCTCCTCCTCCTCCTCCTCCTCCTCCTTCTTAGCCTCTCCATCCACTTCCACTACATCAGTAGCAGGCTGTTTGACTAAGAACACGTCATTACGCTGAAACTTTATCAAGTGCTGCAAATGAGATGCATAGTAACAATCTTTCAACTGGCCCCCTTGCTTCAACTCCTTCTCCACCATAAACCAAAGCAACCCAGCCCAATCAACCTTCTCTGGATGCCCATCCTTTATTAACTTCATCCAATCTCTCACCTCATCGGGCATCATCCACATGTCCTCGTGGTGCAAGAGCACCCAATCCGACATAAGTTCAAGTATAAATGCTATGGAATCATCTGATAAAACCTCCCCATCCCAGTCCACCTCCACCCCACCCGCATTGGCCCTCTCCTTCTTCGAAGGCAAAGGCAACTTAAAAGCACGGGCTAAGTCCGCCCTATTAACCATAAAACGATAGTCGTTCACATAGCTAGCCCGTGATTTGGGATTATAACTAGCAACCAACTGCGCAATCAAATCAACCCTAATAGTCCTATCAAAATCAATGTGAACAAAGTCCCACAAACAAAGCTTCTTCAAAAGCACCTCATGTTTGGAAAAATCAAGAATCTTGGTGGGTATAAAGGGGACGGGGTTCAGTTGTGTCATCAAAGTTTGTAACTTTTCATTAATAGCTTGCTGTTTCTTGGTCTTACCTTTACCCTTAGCCTTACCCTTCTTCCGCTTGGTCACTCCCCGTCGGCCGGAGGGTGACGTCAGAGTGACAACTTCCATATCTGACTGATCAGTGATTGGAGGGTTAATGCAGAGAGGCATACCTGATGAAATTACTGGGTTTTCTTGTTCTTCTATTTCTTCGCCTTCTTCGTCTTCCTCCTCTTCTTCTTCAGGGCTGTTATATTCCGGATCCAGATTGTACGCTGGAGGAGGAAGGCGTTCTGGGTTGGATTTTTGTGGTGGGTCGGGTTGATTTGGGGTTTCTTGGTTCAGGGACAGGGAAACTTCATATACGACGTCGGATTCACGGGTCTGTTCTTGCTCCAGAGGCTGTGGGCAGGGTGAGGAATTGGACATGGCTTAAATCTCTCTCTTTCTCCCCACTCTTCACGGCTTACTGAAATTGTGATTTCCAAAGGGACTCTTAATTGCTAAACTCTACCTAGTATACTGCAAACCACCCTTTTTTACTGTTCTCAAGAAAACATTTTCCCCTTTTTATTATATCTTTTTTTCTTTTTTTTTCTTTTTGCATCTTTTGGGTCCATTTTCGGCCAATCACGTATATATTTCTCCTTTTTTTGATTGAATTTTTATTTATTGTTTGAAAGTCCTCAAAAAATTATTTTGCTGGTATTGCAAATTTACAATCATGTAGAATACTTTCTTAATATTTCCGACTCCTGATTTTTACGCTTAAATATCACTTTTTTTTCTCAAGATTATGTTAAAACAAATTTATTTTCTCTCTCATAATTAACTAATTTATGTAGCTTGTATTTTCTCTGTTTCAAAATAAATGTAGTTTTAAAGATTTTCATATAAATTAAAAAAATTGATAAAACAATCAATTTTCTCCATTTAATTATAATTATTGTGGAAGTTAAATAGCGGTGAGTTGAAGTCAAGTTTGTTCGTTCTTCTTCCCTTACTGTTTAGTTCGTCAATACATTTCGAATTAGATTAGTTCGCCAATAATATCACAAATTAGTTTGCCTATCAAGGTGGTTTCCACGGAACAACCGTGACTGTAGTTCGATTTTAGGGTGAAAATCGGTTCGATTGAGTTCTACCATATCAAGTACTCCCCCTCTTTCGTTGTGTGTGTTTACACACACTAGTGACGTTCGTTAATGTGCTTGTCGAATCACTTGGTGCTCCTTTTCGAGGCGGGGTGTCACATCAGTTCTCTCTGTCCTACACGTGGCAAAGGGTTTTTCACGCCCAACGTCTTTTCATCTTCCACCGTTGGATTCCCTTGCATCCAATGACTAACAGTTCGCGGCTCTTCATTTTTTCCCCAAAATCGAGAAACCTTTCCCCTACATATATACACCCTTTACCAAATCAAAAAACCTTTCTTGCGCAAAATCACTGTAGAAATCCATCGGCATAGAGTCTCATTCTTCTCCAACCTCTAGATTTCCTTACTCAACCCAGGTACCCTTCATCCCCTCTCTTAATCATATTTTCCTATGGCATCATCTAAACCCTCAATTCATCTTCGTGATGAAAGCAAATCAGATGAGGGTTTCGACCAGTTTCCTCTGCGTACAGCCCCCCTTCTTCCCAATGGAAAACCTCTAATCTTTCTAAAAAATTAAGGAAGAAAACTATAGATAATGCTTTTCTTCTACTAAAACCACCCAAACTCATACTCTACTCCTCAGTTCGTTTATGGTGGGGGGTAGCACTATGGTGATCCCGAGCCCCGAAGATCGGCCACACCGAGCTCCCTCGGGTCACCAAACCTGGTTCCTCAAACATAGTACCCTAGGTTTAGTTCCCCCTATTCACTTTTTTTTCCTATCAATAGGTTCAGCCTTCGGTATTTGCCCGAACCAACTCCATCTGAACTCTATTAACTATATAGTTTCCTTTATATGATATGTAAATGGATGAGGGTCGAACCTACTTCCGATTGCTTTCGTTCTTGTTTCGTTTTAAAGAATACAAACCCTTTCTGCTTTTATCTAAGCCCTCACAGTGGTGCGAGGCGAGCAACTTTTTGTCTATTGGGGACGACAAAGTCAGTTCCTGGGAGAAGTATTACTTTTTTATTAGAGAACCAGCGAACCAGCCCTTCCTTTCTCTTCCTTGGGCTCAGTCCTCCGCTCAACTCGATCCTCCTCCCCCTACTGACTACCAAATCTCCATTCTAAATGCGATTTTTACAAAAAAGTGGTTCGATATAGTGAAGATGAGCTCGAGTGAATCCTTGCTGTCCTTTTTGGGGTTCTATCCGAACAGCCAAGTTCTCTCTCCATTTAACTTAGGTTACTTTTATTTATTGTTTCGTTCCTCCTCTACTTTGAATTTATTCTATCGAACTGTAACTTATCTAAATTGTTTCCTTCGTGCAGATCGCATCATGAATCAATTTTTCAGCTTTATGGACGACGTCTCGGATGAGGAGCGAACTCCTTATTCGCCCTCCCAACATGGGGTGAATACTGATTTGGCTAGGGCTTACAAGCAAACAGAAGAAGCTCATCTCATCGAGCTAGCCAATAAGATCCCCGGCTCTACAGACATAGTTCGGGAAGAAGAGAGTGTCCTCCCGGAAGATGTCGAGCCAGCTTCCTCTGTTCCTGTTGAGGCTGTTGTTCCCTCCCCTTGAAGTCCTCCTAGTCCGCTTCCTGCTGCCGCTACAGTCCCCAAACAGGTCAACCCGACCGAGGAGGTTAGTGAAGCCCCGGTGGTGAAGAATCTTTCCGCAAAGAAAAGGGGGTCTACCAGTTCGCAAGGATCCCGAGCAAAAAGGTTGTGAACTATCGAAGGGACTACGGGTGGTTCGAAAACACAGAAAGAGGAGGTGGCTAGGAGCGGCGAAGACGAGGAGGATGCAGATGAGAGAAAGCTGAGAAAAAAATTGACCCACTTAGCTCACGTTAAGAAATTTTTTCAGAAGTATGCTGGGTGCGCTCTCCGCTGCCGAACTGAGCTCCGAAAGGGTTACCGAAAGCTGAAGGAGGTGATGGACTAGAAACAAAAGCTAGAGAGCGATTTATCCATCCATTCTGAGAAGGTTGAGAAGTTATCGGCTTCGCTAGAACAGTGTAAAGTCGATCTAACGGTGGCTCGTTCAGAGACCGCTAGGAAGGAGGAGCTGTTGCTGGCAAAATAAAAATTTGCCATGGAAAAACAGGAAGCTCTTCTTTTGGTGGAGGCGGAGAATAGGAGGTTGAAGGAGGAGCTGGAGTGGGAAAGAGGTATGCGGCTTCAGTTTGGGGAGGACATACGGACAGAAGGCTTCTGAGCTGAAGCGATTGAAGGCTTTCATCAGTTTGCTCAAAGCTCAGAGATGAAGCTGATAGCCGAGGAGTACCGTGCCAAAAAATTTCATCATCTCTGGGACTCTGTTCTTTTTCTTTCCAAAACAGCTTCTATGGCCGAGACGTATTTTCGGGAAGCAGTTCACCTATGCTAGGAGGAGGTGACGGAAGCTGCAAAACATTATCAACAGGAGACCGGCCAAGTGTTGTCGGAATCCCAATTACAATTCCGTCTCTCTTCACTGGGCTGGAAATTGAGGCAATCCTTTCCTACTCCCTCGGCTGGCAGGGAGATCCGAGTGAAGCTGTCGATGCTAAATAGTGGGCAGGCTATTTGGAGCAGGCTATCTTGGAAATTCTTCCCAATCGTCCAAGTACCAGCTCGGCTCCTCCTCAGTCCGGAGAGGCAACTCCGAGCTTGGTTGCCGATCTGCCGGAGGATATGTTTTCTCTTTTTTCGCCGCCTTCATTTGCTGATCCTCTATCTCTTCCAGCTCCCTCCGAAGAGCCGTCAGCCTTAGTGAAAATTTTAATATACTTTTAGTTTGGAATCATATTGTATATCTTCTTTTCTGTACCTGTTCTTCATCTTGAATATTATTAATTTTTAGCCTAAGTGCTATCATAAATAGGTCGTAATCACAAATAGTTTGCCAAACCTTGAAAAAATATGTGAGTTTCCTTCATTATATGTAATTAATCACATAAGTATATCTAAAGTGATATCATTTCGAAAAAAGTAAACAAACATACTTAATCACTTATTTTATCATTCGAATGGGATGCTTCCATTTAACAAACACATTCCGAGGGAATGCTTTAGTTTGCTCAATCAGGACATTCCGAGGGAATGTTTCAGTTCGCTTAATCAGGTCATTCTGAGGGAATGTTTTGGTTCGCTCAATCAGGACATTCCAAGGGAATGTTTCAGTTCGCTTAATCAGGTCATTCTGAGGGAATGTTTCGGTTCGCTCAATCAGGACATTCCGAGAGAATTTTTTGGTTCGCTTAATCATTAAGTATAATCGCAAGCACATGAAATCGAACAGAAAAGAAAAGATGCAGCAATTTAACGTGGTTCGGCTAAATTAGCCTACGTTCACGGGGAATGAATATTTCTTATTTTATTAAGGTAAAAGAAATTGAGAAAATTAATCATACATAAGTGTAGCACATTAAGCATAGAATTTCTTCAGATGACTCACATGTCATGGCCTTGGCAACAACTTGCCCTCTCTATCTATTAGCTCATAAGATCCTCCTGGAAGAATCTTTGATACAACATACGGTCTTTCTCAACTAGCATCCAATTTTCCAATGTCAACTAAGACATCTGACTGCCTTAACACCATACCTCCTACTTGAAATTCCCTCTTTCAGACCTTCTTGTTGAATGCGGCCTGAATACGCCTCTTGTAGAGTTTGTGCCGAACTCTGGCTTTATTCCGAAGTTCGTTTAAAAACATCAGGTCGGTTTAACCAGTTCTTCATTCTCTAGAGGCTCAAAATTCATGATTCTCAAAGCTTCTCCCTGGATTTCTGCTGGTACTACTGCTTCCATTTCAAATGCTAAATTAAAAGGGCTTTCTCATGTTGTCGACCTAGATGTGGTTTGATATGCCCATAATACTGATGGCAATTCCTCTACCCAATTAGATTTTTCAGACTCCAATCGCTTTTTAAGTCCATCTAATATGATTCTATTGACCACTTCAACTTGCCCATTCGCTTGAGGGTAAGCAACAGCTGTGAACACTTGTAAAATTTTCATCTCCTTGCACCATTCAGTAATTTTCTTTCCCCGGAATTGAGCTCCATTATCTGATACTAAGATCCTTGGCAAACAAACCTGCAGCAGATATTCTTCCAGACAAAAGGGATCATTTCTGCTTCAGTAATCTTAGCTAAAGGTTCGGCTTCATCCTATTTGGTGAAATAGTCCACTGCTACTACCAAGAACTGTTTACTTCCTCTGGTCTTAACAAATGGGCCAACAATGTCGATTCCCCATCTAGCAAAAGGACAAGGCGAATAGATAGTTAACATATCAGCAGTTGGGGTGTGAATTCGCTACCCATGCTTCTGGCAGGCTTCGTATTTTCTAACTATTTCCTCAGTATCATCCTTCATTGTGGGCCAATAAAACCCAGCTTGCACTACCTTCTGAGCTAAAGATCTTACACCTGCGTGTTCGGTACATCCTCCCTCATGAGCTTCTCTTAGAACTTTAATTCCTTCTTCTTTCAATAAGAATCGGGCATCTGTTGTCAGAAAGGTTTTTCTATACAAAAATCCATTAAGAAGGTAGTAGAATCGAACTTGCTTTTCCATCCTTTTTAACTTCTTCTCTGTTCTTTCTCTTTTGCCTTCCAAAAAATGTACTAAAGGAGTTCTCCAATCGGACTCTGTCATGTTGATGCTCATCACTTCCTTCTCTTTTCCCACACCCATTACGGTTATACTTCTTTGTGAACAATCTTGTAGTGAACTGCCTATTTTCGAAAGGAAGTCCGCCTTTTGATTTTCACTTCTGGGAATCTGTTCGATCTGAAGTTTTTCGAACTTGCTCTTTATATCCCTGATTTTCTCCACATATGAATTCATCCGATCTTCTTTAATCTCGCACTGGTTTTGCAGCTGTTGTGTTACCAACTGTGAATCTGATTTAACTATTAAGTGACGAGCCCCCGCCCGTTCAGCTATTTTTAAACCCTGCAAAAAAGCTTCGTACTCTACTTTGTTGTTAGAGGCTTTAAACAAAAATTTTATAGCGAACTGTAACTTATCTTTCTTTGGGCTGATCAACAATATCCTAGCTCCAGATCCTTGGCAAGATGAAGATCCGTCCACAAATAGTTCCCATTTTTTCTTCTCCTGTACTCTGGTCGTTTCTTAAATGAAGTCTGCTAGGGCTTGGCCCTTAATCGCTGTTCGCGGTTCATATCTGATGTCAAATTGGCCTAACTCGACAGCCCATTTGACTAACCGTCCTGATGCATCAGGCTTTTCCAAAACAACATTTAATGGATGGTCAGTTTGTATTGTGATCACATAGCTCAAGAAATATGGCCGCAACCTCCTTGCTGTGGTAACCAGTGCATATGCCACTTTTTCAATTTCGGTATATCGTGTTTCTGCTCCTTGGAGAACTTTGCTGACAAAGTATACTGGGAACTGATCTTTGCCTTCTTTCCTTACGAGAACCGAACTGACCGATTCTTTACCTATCGCCAAGTATACCACCAGCGGGTCTTCTTGAATAGATTGCTTCACTAGAGGAAGCAAAGAGAGAAAAATGTTCAAGTCTTCAAAAGCTTTCTGACATTGTTCGTCCTAACCGAACTTGCTACTTTTTCTGAGAACCTTGAAGAAGGGCAATCCTCTGTCTGCTAACCTTGATATAAACCTGCTTAGAGCAACCACCCAACCATTTAGGACTTGTACCTCTTTTACTGTTCGAGGAGCAAACATATCTTGTATACCTCGAATTTTGTTGGGATTAACTTTGATTCCTCTTTCCGTAACCATATACCCAAAAAATTTCCCTACTTTTACTCCGAATGAACACTTAGAGGGATTCAAACGCATCTCGTTCCTTCGAATAGTTGTCATGGTTTCCCCAAATCGGTTGTATGAGTTTTCGCCTGAATACTCTTTACCAACATATCATCTACATAGGCCTCCATGTTCCGACCTAATTGATGCCTGAACATCTTGTCCACCATCCTTTGATAAGTAGGTCCTGCATTCTTTAAACCAAACGGCATCACCGTGTAACAGTATGTTCCAGATAAGGTAATAAAAACAACATTAGGTCTATCTTCCGGGTGCAATAAAATTTGATGATATCCTTGCGCGGCATCCATCATGCTAAGTAGTTCGCACCCAAAGGTCGAATCCACCAGTTTGTCAATCCGGGAAAGTGGGTAGTAATCCTTGGGACATGCTTTGTTAAGATCTCGGAAATCAATACACATACGCCACTTGTTTCCAGGCTTAGGCACTAGGACTACCTTGGCTAACCACCGAGGGTATTGCATCTTTTCAATATGCCCTATCTCCAACAACTTTTTAACTTTCCTCTCTATGATCTCATTCTGTTGATCTCCGAAATGTCTCAACTTTTGCTTGACAGGTCGAGCTTCAGGTTTAATATTCAATTTGTGAACTGCTACTTCGGGATTTATTCCTCTCATATCTTCTGGTTTCCATGCAAACAGATCCACATTTTCCCTCAAAACCTCTATTATTTTCCTTTTGGTTTGCTCGAGTAAGTGACTACCGAGACGAACTGCGTGTCCAGGTTACTTCGAAATTAATTCAATACTCATCAATTCCCCTTCTTCGAATTCAGCTGTGTTCGCCTCTCGTCCTTTTTTTTGACTAAGGTCCTTTCTCGATCAATCTCATCTTTTTGCTTAGAACTACACTTTCTGGATTCTGACTGACAAACTGCAGCAACATAACAACGTCGAGCTGTCTGTTGGTCACCATGAACCAGTCCCACTCCTACAATTTATCCTTTATCGTTTTCCATAGGGAACTTCATCACCAAATATGCAGGTGAGATGACTGCCGCATAAGTATTAAGGATGGGCGACCTAAAATCACGTTATATTATGAAGGTGCATCCACCAGCAAGAAAGTAACCTTTTTATTTTACCTCATTCTTCTTCTCCCAACATCATAGGTAATTGCACTTTGCCAAAAACAGTCAACAGCTTCTCCTGCAAAACCATAAAGGAAAGTTTCTACAGATTTTATTTCAACCGACGATCTTATCTTCCTGAAACAGTCCATGAACATGATGTCCACCGAACTTCCTGTATCCACAAATACCCTCTTGACTTCAAAACCTCTGATCTCAGCTGAAATTACCACAGCATCGAACTGCGGACTCTGAATTACCACTTTGTCATGAGCTCCGAACTCCACCACTACCTCATTAAAATTAGTTTGGACTTCAGCACCTTTCTGCCGAATTGAATTCAACCTTGCTTTATGAGCTCTATTCGAATCTCCATCAGCTGGCCCTCCTATGATCATATGTATGGTGGGCCTCTCTTCTCTTTCGGCCTCGTTACGTGGTCGAAGTGGCGGAGGTGGAGGTAATTCAGGTCGCTCTTGTCTTCTCTCTCTTCTTGATTCTTATCAGACATTCTGTTGTTCTCTATGTTCCTACCGGTGTTGATGAACGGGTCAACCTGTTCTCTCTAATTAATCTTTCCAGTTCGTCTCTCAAATGCAAGCATTCATCAGTGTCATGCCCATATTCATTATGAAATCGACATAGCTTTCCATTCCTGAAGATAGATAGCTTCTTGGGATTCGAGCTCCAGGTTGCTGGCCATTTCAATTGTGGCAAATTCCAGATCTCTATCAAGACTTGTCCAGGAGGGTCTGTCAACGGTGTGTATTGATCGTATCTTCGGCCCACCCTATTATCTCACAATATTGGAGGTATAAACTTCACTCATGATTCTCCTGTATCTTTCTTCCTCACGATTTCCTATTCATATGGCCTACTCGATCGATTAGAGCCTTCATCTTTTTTAATCCGAACTGTTTCCTCCAAATTGATGTATTTGATAGCTCTTTGTAATAAATCGTCAAAGTTCCTGGACGTCTTCTTAACTAAGGAGGTATGAAGGTCGCCCTCTCTCAAACCTTGTATGAAGGCATTAACTACCAGATCGTCTGAAGCCTCAGGAGCTTCCAGGGTTGCAGCCGTAAATTTCTTGATATACTCTCTCAATGTCTCATCCACCTTTTGTTTAACCCCAAACAATGTTTGAGTAGATCGTCTTTGTCTTCGAGCACTAGCGAACTGGTGCAAGAACAAATCTGATAGCTGTTCAAAATTGTGAATCGCTCCATCACCTAATTGACTGAACCACGTTTGAGCCGCCCTAGTGAGGGTGGTAGCGAACATCCTGCACTGAATACCATCTGAATAACAGTGCAAAAGAGCCGTATTTTCAAACCGACATAAATGGTCTCATGGATCAGTAGTGCCATCATAATCGAAAGTCACCGATCGAAAGGAGGCCGGTAGTTCATCCTCCATTACCTCATTAGAAAAGGGGTTTCCTTTTGAATTCCTAAGAACCGGTCGAATGTTCCATTGGACTTTCCTCAATTCCTTCTTCAACTCACCCACCTTTTTTGTTAGTTCGTCATGTTCTCGCTTCTGACCCCGAGGGTGATCGGACTGACTCTCTCTCTCATTTGTTTGTGACTTATCATCCGGTTGTTCCTTCTCAATATTAACTTCAACATTGTTCTGTTGTAACTCCACCCTTTGGCTACCCAAAGCTTTTTGAACTGTTGCCGATATCAAATTGGAGAGTTCTTCTGGTGTTAAAGTAATGGTGCAGGGAGGATCAATCGGGACAGAGTTTCGGCTATCTCCCTCATCCTCGCAGTTTCTTGAAGGTCCACCTATCTCCACTCACTGTGATCCTCTAGTATTTACCATGTTTGTTATCTCAACGTCTTAAAAACTCAGAAAATATTTCCCACAGACGGCGCGAATTGATCTTGCTCCGGCTCAAGGTCCTTCTTTCTCAAATTAGAAACTTGAAACCTCAGGTTCAAAAACCTGCAAAACAAACATCGGGAGGGGTTCCCGGTGATGGAATTCCGACGCTCAAGTCAATAGGATTGCTAAAAAATCTCTCCAGAAATATATGTGTATGTGTTTTATAAAATTTATGTGTGAACAAGTGAATATAACAAGGATATATATACTTCTTGGGACTAGTTGCAGTTGGAAAAGGAGTCCTAGTTTTAGTTGGAATAGGAGTTCTTCGAAAACTAGGAAAAGTGGGAAATTAGTTCGTGATTACCCAAAAAACAAGGGATGTGGATAATTGACCTGTGAAAATAGCGGTCAGTTGAAGTCAAGTTTGTTCGCTCCTCTTCCCTTACTGTTTAGTTTGTCAATACATTTCGAATTAGATTAGTTCGCCAATACTATCACAAATTAGTTCGCCTATCAAGGTGGTTTCCACGTGACAACCGTGATTGTAGTTTGATTTTAGGGTGAAAACCCGGTTCGATTGAGTTCGACCATATCAAAAAGCATGTTCTTCTTAATCTAAATATAGAACTCGTTCCGAATTCATTCTCGAATCTCAACACAAGTAATCTTATACATGAAGATGGTTTCCATGAAGAGATGGATGAACAAGAATTTAATGAAGAATCTCTAGTTATGAATTCAGGTACGTGTTTTATGTTTTGTTCATTAACCTTTTACTATCAACATGTTAATTTCTAATTTATTTTATAATAGAAACACGTGTATATCTTGAATAATAATGGGCAGTTTTTTTTTCTTTGTCATGATAATTTAGATAACATTAGATTTGCTAAGATATTCGTTTTGTGGTAGGAATTTGGTGTCTATTTTTAATGTCATGTTCTATGTTAGGATATTTTACCATCTACTATATATTATTACACAAAAAGTTTTATACAACTGGTGCACAGATCTAGGATCCGTATACTTGACCCAACTTGGCCCACGCGCCACTCCATACGCCCTTCACCCGTGCGCACGCACCCCCACGCGTCTGGGTAGGTGCGCTCCAATTGACCTAAATTCGCTCCAGGTGTTAGACCTTTATGTTATGTTAAACATACATTTATATTATATTAAGCATACCTTTATATTATGTTACACATACCTTCAGGGCCTTTATATTATATTACGCATACAGTTATGCAATGTTAACCATACCTTTATGTTATGTTAAGCATACCTTTATGGTTTTATGTTATGTTAAGCATACCTTTAGGGTTTTTATGTTATATTAAGCATACTTTTATGTTATGTTAAACATACCTTTATGTTATGTTAAGCATACCTTTATGGTTTTATATTATGTTAAGCATACTTTTAGGTTTTTATGTTATGTTAAGCATACTTTTATGTTATGTTAAACATACTTTTATGTTATGTTAGTCATACCTTTTATTATATTAATTATACTTTTATGTATTATATAAAAGTATGACTAATATTAATTAAAGGTATGCTTAATATTTACATAAAGGTATATATGTACAAATTAGAGTTTTTTTTGCCAAAATTAGGGTTTTTTTTTAAAGTTAAAGTATTACATAAATGTATGTTTAACATAATATAAAAGTATGACTAACACAACATAAAGGTTAGGATAAAAAAAAAATAAATGAATGCGTGGATCCGGGTTGGATTCGGCCTAACCCAATCCGCGTTGTATGGATTTAAGATCCACACAACAGTTGTACACAAGTTTCACTCATATCATTACCATGCAAAAAATATTATGTGAATTGCAGATATAAGTAGATATAAAGAGAGAAATGATAGCTCTATTTTTTATTAATCAAAATCTAAGCAAATGGATATAAGGTGAGTGTATATATAAAAGATGTGCACAGCTACCAAGAAGACTAACTTCCTAACTACCTACACACACCCTCCATGCACCGGTGAAGAAACGTGATAAGGGAATAACAACATTACAAGTGAAATGACACTTTAGAACGAAAAGATAAAAAATAACTCTAGACCAAAAAAACACAAAAGTGACTAGAGTGATAAAGCTTTCCTTATATTTATTCCGGACAACATGGCAATCGATATCGAGGTGTTTCATTCGTTCAAAAAAAAATTGGATTCGTCGTAATGTGAATGGCTATCTGGTTGTCACAATAAAAATGAATGGGCAAATAAAGAGATAACTGAAAGTCATGGCAGAGATAAGCAATCTACCTCCGCAGTAGATTTAGAGATAATAGGTTGTTTCTTGTTTTTCCAAAAAATGAGAGTTACCAAGAAAGACACAATAGCCTATGATGGACTTATGAATATCCTTGCTGTAGGAACCGTCGGATCGCCGACCCTATACGATTATCTGATTCGGGGTCTATACAAATATGATTAACGTGCAGCGGATAAACGAATCATACCTTTTACACCGATATGGAGCCTGGACCTCACGATCTTCTGCTGTATTCCTCATCTTTTTCTCGAACGTTGTGTGGGCAACGAACTATCGAGACTTTCAGCCATCTTCTACTAAATCGTATCTCAGATTTCATGTCTTTAGAAACGGCTGAATTGAGGCTTATTTATAGGCTACAACAGGGACCTTGAGGAGGATTAGGAATCGGTCTCCTGATAGGCTTAGGAGTCCTAAATTCAATCTGAATATACTTCTTAAGCCTATCAATAATATCTCAATCCACTAAAAAGATATTATTGAACTACCGTCCCTTATCCATATTAGATATGAGCTCCTATTTATTATGTGCGCATTTATCTCCCCATGTTTAAGATATCGAATATCCGTTAATTAAATGAATTACTGACAATTCAATTAATTAACATTTAATTCCAAGAGTAGTACCACTCAACTTTATTATCATGCCGGAATAAATCCACCTGCAGGGTTTACATGATAATCCTTATAAGCTCCTCAAGGAGACATCATCATCCTAAATAATTAGGACACAATTTCATTATATAATCAACAACACACCATATAAACAACATTGTATCCCAATTTACCGAGCTTATTGATTTAATAAATAAATCTCACCCATTGGTAAATTAAAGAAATATATATCGAGTATACATGCCTGTTATCATACAATGATTAAGAGGACGCACATCCATAATAACAGAGGTCTTGTTCTATTTATGTAGTCAGTACAAATAAAACAACCTCAATTGGTCCTGCTCAATATATACAAAATGTACTAGTGTAATTTTATAATCAAGATAGATTAATACCAAATTACACTACAACCATTCCGATAATTTGTCCAAAATTATCTCGGTTGTGAGCTACCATTTATAATCTATAAGGAACTGATAACATGATCTTCTGTGTGGCACCACACACCGTGTTATCTACAATATAAATTAATTGGACAATTGCAATAACATATGAAAAACATTTGACCATAAAAGATTCTCATATCATAAAAATATGTTTATACAAAAGCTAGACTTATAGTATACATCCTAACACTTGCAAGTGGCCCAGTCAGTATCACTATAAGCACAAACACTTGTTGAGGAAGAAGAATGATAGAACAAACCAAGGCTGGAAGTCCCTTTTAAGTATTTGAGCACATGTTAGACAACATGCCAATGTGACTGATGTGGATGAGTAACAAACTGACTCAATTTTTGAATAGAGTAAGTAAGATCAGGTCTAGTAAGGTTGAGATACAAGAGTTTGCCAATCACCCTCCTATAGAGTTCTAGATTAGTAAATAAATCTCCATCATCAATAGTAAGATGAAGACTATATGGCAAAGGAGTAGACACCAACTTACAATCTAACATGTTAGTCTTCTCTAACAAATCCAGAATATACTTCATCTGACAAAGATAAGTCTCTTCTGCCCCTCTAGCAATCTCAACACCCAAGAAATGCTTAGCCACTCCTAGATCTTTAATTGTAAAAAGATCATCCAAATACCTCTTTAGAACATCAATTGAACCAGAATCAGACCCTATAATAAGGATGTTATTCACATAGACTAGCAAGGCTGAACAAATCACCTTTGGACATAAAATATAAGCAATGATCATAAACCGATTGATGAAATCCAAAACTGAGAAGCTTGGTGGAGAATTCTTGGTTCCATTCTCTAAAGCTTGTTTTAAGCCCATAAAGACTTCTTCTTAGCTTACAAACTTGTCCTGGTTTAGTAGTAGAATAACCTTGAGATAGCCTCATATAAACTTCGTCATGAAGATGCTCATGTAGAAAGACATTATTTATATCCAATTGACACAAAGGCCACTGGTTTTGGGTAGCTAGAGCAATAAAAAATCTGACAGTAACAAGTTTCACTACAAGCATGATTTTATATCTCTCAACAATACTATCAGGATTAAGTTTGATTTTGTACACCCACTTACTACCTATAGCTTTCTTGCCATTAGGTAGTGAAGTCAACTCCCATGTGTTATTTTTCTCCAAGGCAAGCAACCCAGCCTCCATTGTCTTAATTCATTCATGCTGTGAAGCAGCTTCAGCAAAAGTGGTAGGTTTCTTGATACTAGACACATGATTCAAATATAACACATATGAAGGATTAAAAATAACATGTTTATATAAGGAAGTAGGGAAGGAGGTGGAATCTGAAGTGGTATGGTTGATATTATAGTCATTCTGCCAAACAAGTAGTTTTCTGGTTCTATGTGATCTGGTTTGCTGTGGTGTATCAGGTAGTGGAACATTGGGGAATGAATTATTGGGAAAGCGTGAATCAGCAAGATCATCCATACTTGAAGAGTCCTCTACTACAGGTAAGATAGAATCAGGCTCAGAATGGACAAATTTAGAATATGGAAAATAAGTTGGAAAGAATTTGACATCTCTAGACACATGAGCTTTGGCTTGAGCAATATTATACAAGAGATACTGCTTCTTGCATGTAACAAAGAAGATGTTTTCAGTGGCTTTAGGTGAAAACTTAGACTTTGAAGGAAGAAGATTTGCATAGTATACAAGACAACCAAAATGATAAAGTATGGAATAATTTGGTTTATGACCATGAAGAATTTCAAAAGGTATTTTCCACTGAATAGCAGAACAAGATAATCTA
This sequence comes from Scutellaria barbata, assembly GCA_028654395.1. Classification (NCBI taxonomy): domain Eukaryota; kingdom Viridiplantae; phylum Streptophyta; class Magnoliopsida; order Lamiales; family Lamiaceae; genus Scutellaria; species Scutellaria barbata. Next base: position 11,300,205 of record CM053656.1, on the reverse strand, counting down.
TTGATGATATAAATGGAATATAGAATAGAATAAAACTAAAATTGAATAGGTAACTTGGATTGAAACATAACAGATCTAACAATATCAAAAAGAGTTCGGTATTTCCTCTCTACTAAGCCATTCTGTTAAGGTGTGTATGAACAAGTGGTTTGATGAACTATTCTTAATGTATTAAAAAGCTCAGAACACTGTGAGTTAAGGAATTCAAGACCATTATCACTCTTTATGATCTTAACAGGTTTTTGAAATTGAGTGAGTATCATAAGAATGAAAGTTTTGAGAAAATTTGAAACTTGACTTTTATGATGAAGAAGGTATGTCCAAGTCCCTCTACTGTAATCATCCACTATGGTTAGAAAATATGAAGTGTTTGTGATAGACTCTTCCCTACAGGAACCCCATACATCAACATGAATAAGATCAAAAATATCAGTGCTAGCAACAAGAGATTTATCAAACTTGGATCTGTGAAACTTTTCTCTTTAACAGTGACAATAAGATTTTATTTCAGCAACTGATTCAGGAGTACAAAGAGGTTTAAGAAAATCTAGATACTCCAAAACACCTATAGAAGCATGTTGTTGGGATTTCGATGTTTAGATTTTGATGAGACAAAACATATATGTATTAGGAAGTTTTGAGTACCCCATTTTTCACGATGTTTAAGTGAATATATAGACTAGATTGAGTCTAGGTTTAAGTGCTGAGAAATGGAGGATTGACAAGGATAACGCTGTATCTAAGTCGTTCAGAGAAGATATCGCTGCAAGAAGGCATGATACAACATTGCTGCAAGAAGGCAGGATACAGCATCCCTGTAACAAGACAGAACTTATCTACAGTGAAGTAAGAAGGAATGACATACAGGAGTGCTGCAAGAAAAAGATGCAGCAGCTCAGCTCAAAGATACTACAACCAGGTTGCTGCAGCACTGCACGAAAGAATCAGCTGCATAAAGATCGAGGATACAGTGCAAAGCTTACAGTTCAGTCAAGTCAATCAGCGCAAATTACAACAAGGAGTATCTTACAATCCTAGGAAGGATAAATGTAGTACGAGGAACGAAGATTCAAGCAAGAACAAATAGAGCCGTTCCAGAGAAGATCAAAGTTACAGACACGGAGCCAATACGAAGATACCACGCGGACTGATGCACTGCAGAAAGCTGCGAGCCGCAACTGCCACATTAAATGCTCCGAAAGAGAAAGTCAAATCATATTAAATGCGAACCATGCCTTTGGTCAGACTACTTCAAATTTAAAAAGAGAGATGTCTCATTCAACGGACATCTTCTCCTACAAGTATAAATAGAGGATGAGAAACACTGAAGCTAGTAACTGAAACATTTGTGCAAAATTCATAAAGCTTTCAAGATCCAAATATTCAAGTCTCTAGCAGTTTCAGTCACTCAACCTCAAGAAGTGAAGCAAGTTCAAAGCTGAAAAATCCCTGAGAGGATTCTGAAGCTCACTTCGAAGCACCTGTTGAAGAAAACCTTTTTATTCCTTTTTAACCTTGTTGCTGTGTGCTTGCTGTTTGTATAGTTGTCTAGATTTAGGCAGCTTCCCTATGTGGGAGTGTAGAACCCTGTGTGGGTTAGCCTTTGAAGTTTGCATTTGCTGAGTGTACGCTGGACTTTAGTAGGTTGTTATTTTGTAAAGTTGATAGATTGTTAGGAGTGTCCTGTAATTCAATCTTGCTTAACAAAGTTCCTGCTCGAGGAGCAGTAGAGTGGACGTAGAATGATTACACCACCTTCGAACCACTATAAGCCATACGTGTTTTATTGTTTTACCTATTTGTGCATTTACCTTCTGATCTTACATATCTCATATTCATCAAACGTGTTTAAAAGAAGCATATTGAGAAAATCAGCCTTGAGTTATAAAAGTTATATTTTTCCGCTGCGTATAAAACTCTAAGTTACAGCGCTCAGCACTACATCCTAGTGCTGTAAGCAGTAACAATCTAACGCTGCAAGTTCAAGTAACTTGCATAGTATAAAAGTTTTTCATTGTTTTGCAAAATCGACCAAGGTTCATTCACCCCCCCTCTGAACCTCGGACACCACTTGGGACCAACACATGCCCTAAAGAATTATGCCAAGAAAGAAGAGTTGAAATATTACAGTGATCAAATGATTCAGGAGTAACATACACTTTATTTTGAGGACTTTCCAGTATGTATAACCTTCTGTTGGGTTTTCAATGTTTAGATTTTGATGAGACAAACCAAATATGTAATAGGAAGTTTTAAGTACCCCATTTTTCACATTGTTTAAGTGAATAAATAGATTAGAATTGAGCCTTGTGTTAAGTGTTAAAATGGAGGATAAAAAAGGATAAAGCTGCATCTAAGCCTTAAACGAAGTTATCGCTGCAAGAAGGTAGGTTACAACATTGCTGCAAGAAGATAAGGATACAGCATAACTGGTTGAAAGAAGATACAGCAACACTTCGATGAGTTAAATCTTCTACAGCAAAGTAAGAAAGGACGGCGTACAGCAACGCTGCAAGAAAAGGATACAGGAGTACTGCTAGAAAAAAGTTACAGCAGCACTGCCAGAAGATACTGCAACCAGGTCTGATTTACAGCAACACTGAAAGAAAGCATCAGCTGCATAAGGACCTAGGATACAGCGCAGACTTACAGTCAGTTAAGTTATACAGCGCTAACTACAAACGAAGTATCCTGCAAATCCTAGGAAGGATAAATGCAGTACGAGGAACAGAGATTCAAGCAGGAATAAAAGAGCCGTTCAAAAAAAAGTCAAAGTAGCAGACACGGAGCCAATAAGAAGATGCCACATGGACTGACGCGCTGCAGAAAGCTGCGAGCCGTAACTGCCGCATTAAATGCTTCGAAAGAAAAAGTCAAGTCGCATTAAATGCGAACCATGCTTTGGCCAGGCTACTTTAAATTCAAAAGAGGGATGTCTCCTTCAACAGACATCTTCTCCTACAAGTATAAATAGAGGTCGAGGAGAACTGAAGCTGGTTACTGAAAACTGAAATCTGTCACTGTTCTAAAATACTCAAAGCTTACAAGATTCAAGCATTCCATCCTGCAATCAGTTTCAGTCACTCAACCTACCGAAGTGAAGCAAGTTCAAGCTAAAGGATTCCTTACGGATTCAGAAGCTCACTTCGAAGCACAAGTTGAAGAAAAACCTTTTATCCTTTTAACCTTGTTGCTGTGTGCTTAGGTTGTTTTAGTGGTGTCAAGCAGTTGATAGGAGAGATCCTTGCTGTTTGTTTAGTTGTCTAGAGTTAGGTAGCTTCCCTGTGTGGGAGTGTGGAACCCTGTGTGGGTTAGCCTTTGAAGTTTGCAGTTGTTGTGTGTACGCTGGACTTCAGTAGGTATTTCTTTGTAAAGTTGATAGATTGTTAGGAGAGTCCTGTAAATCAATCTTACTTAACAAAGTTCCTGCTCGAGGAGCAGTAGAGTGGACGTAGAAGGATTACACCACCTTCGAACCACTATAAGCCATAAGTGTTTATTTGTTTTCTTTATCTGTGCGCTTATTTTCTGCATTTCTCTTATCTCTGTGCATAAAACATTTTGAAAGAAGCATTCTTGAGAAAAACAGCCTTGTGTTTTAAAGTTAATTTCTGCTGCGTATAAAACTCCAGGTTACAGCGTGCAGCACTGCAACGTAGCGCTGCAAGCAGTAACCATCTATCGCTGCAAGCTCAAGTAACTTGCAGTACATAACGGTTGTTTTAAAAGATTCTGAAAATCGACCAAGGTTTATTCAACCCCCCTCTGAACCTCGGACACCACTTGGGACCAACACCTTCCTCTCATATGTCCAATAACCAGAGTTTTTTTAGTAGGATCTTGTAAAATGCATTTCTATGGAGTGAACAAACAAGTAACATGAGGAGTAGAGGTTAATTGGGGTATGGACAGAAGATTATATTTGAAAGTAGGCACATAAAACACATCAATTAGAATGATGACTGTGTTTACGGTAACATTTCCAAAATGAGTAACAGAAATAAATGTTCCATTAGATAAATAAACAAATACAGGATGTAGAAAGATATAGGTGGAATGCATAAGATTTCTATCTCTACACATATGTTTACTTGCACCTGTGTCAAGTATCCAAGAACCATCACCGAAGCTTTCTACTGCATTCAAAGCATAAAGAGTTAATGAACCACCATTACCTGCTGTATTCACAAAATGCACAAAACCATTTTTTGTTCCATCTCCATTCTCTACTATTGGGATTTCAATATATAGATTTTGATGAGACAAACCATATATGTAATAGGAAGTTTGAGTGCCCCATTTTTCACAATGTTTAAGTGAAAACATATATTAGGATTGTCACGTCTTAAATTTTATAAAATACTTGAAATACAAAACTCCGAAAATGTGACAATTTTTTTTCCCAAGCTAACAAATAACAAAATAACAAAAACGACATATCATAAGCAACACCTCATCTATACCAGAGCATAAGCCAATATCTTACACCAAACTGTCATCAGAGTTTCCCCTAAACCAAACATATAACAATATGGCGCAACGATTTTATACATATCCCATAAATTTTAATAAAACCAACACGGTTAAAAGTAAAATAAGCCCAAATTTTAGCCCCGCAGGTCGTCATCCATGTACACCGTCTCAAAACATCGTTGGAGTGCCAAAACATGCTAGAAAGACCCAAAAGCTCATCAAACATTGCCATGCTCACCTACAATACATAAACTAGGTGAGTTAAAGCTCAGTAAGCAGAAATCATGCATGCACTGTCATACAAATGGCTATAAGGACTTTAAGAATATCGTGAATGCATGGCTTTGATATCTTTTACTATGTTGGGTCCTTAGCCCGTCTACAGTACATCGAAAAGGAGCTAGCTCAATAATCTATGTACTTTACTTTACTTTGCTTTAAAGTCATGTTTATAGCTCAATATCTTCGAACCATAACCACAGCTCGCATGCCATAGGCACACTTTTACTTTTAAACCGCATCTATGTCTCACATGCCACCAGCCTCGATGTACTAGTAGCGGTCAACTTTGCTTTAACTTTGTTTCTTTGTATAATTATGATGTGCATACAGACTCAACATGTCTTCCTATCCATGCTCGTGAATGATATGAACAAAATTCAATGCCCACGTATCATCTTTAATCACAGAGAAAAAAATTAATCACCAATATTAAGAAACACAAATTCACTTTAATCATATAATGCAAGTAAACACATAAAATACTATGTTTATGCATTGTAGTTGCAAATGAATTTATACTTACCTCACTTCCCGTGAAATTCCTCGTCTCTTGTGCTATCAAGGTTAATCTATTATAGCAGGTTAAATATTTTATTAGACTATTAAAATTAATTAAAACAATCTTCAAGGATTAAAGCCTCCTCTATTGAACTTAATCGGAAAAAGTTTCATAAAACAGTTAATTTATAGGTACATGCATTTCCAAAGTTTCGTAATGATTCTCTTAAATTAAATTATTAATTTTAATTAACTGATAAAAATTTAAATTACACTTTAAACCATTAATTAACATACTTCGCAAATTTTATTCTAAAAGGTATATTATCAGATGCCAAAAAAATCAATGAAACTTAGTTATGTCTTTAATTAAATAGCAAATTTGTTGTACTAATAAAATCACTATCTAACTTGATAACTTAATAAATTCATGATTCCAATCAAAATGAAATTCACGTCTGTATACATAAATCATACTTTACAAATTAAATAAGAGAATAAACATTCAAGTTGAAAATTTCATACCTTATCCAACCCAGTCTACGAAAACTAGACCCAACTGAAACTTTCTCTATTTTATTTTAATTAACCAAGTATGTACTACAAAGGAAAATGTCCCCCCTCTTATCCTTAAGGAGTTAATATATATGTGTAATCATCCTTAAGCCACCGCCTCTCAAAGCTCAACTATAAGTTTTTTTTTATTATAATGTGACGGCTAAATTTTTGTAAGTCCACCCACTTGCACTCATAACCACATACATATATATATTAATATTAATCAATTAGACTACTTATATTTATATATATACACACGGCACTTCACAAATAAATATATATTTATAACATTACCCAAACTTCATTTTTTTTATATGATGCGGCTACTTACATATATAATAATATATATAACACATGTTTATATATATATAATTTTAGATTTATTTTCTTTATAAAATTTAACTTAATTTATATTATTATTAATCAAATAATTTATGTTATGCATTCAAAGATTACTCGATTCTCAATCAATTATAATAGGGGTTTCTCAACACTAATCATGTAAGAGCATAAAATAATTCAAAATTTGAAAATAAAATATAATCATGTAATACGACAAGTAGCACATAAACAATAAGGGATGCACACGATGCATGAAGTGTATTAGTCAATAAGTAATGAGGGGCTCGGGTCTCGGGTCTCACATCCTTCCCTCCTTATAAAAATTTCATCCTCGAAATTTGATCTACCTGAAAAGTTCTGGATATTTAGACCTCATATCGTCCTCCCTTTCCCAAGTGGCCTTTTCTACTAACTAGTTTCTCCATAAGACCTTGACCAATGGTATTTCTTTATTTCCGAGTTGTTTCACTTCTCGTTGTAAAATATCCACTGGCACCTCTTCATAACTCAAATCAGATCTTAACTCTATAGGTTCACTATTGAGGACATTAGACGAATTTGCAACATATTTTCTCAACACAGAAATATGAAACACATTATGTACTTGAGACATCGATGTAGGCAAGTTGAGCTTGTAGGTAACCTCACCAATTCTCTCAACAATAACAAACGGGCCAATATATCTAGGACTCAGTTTTTTTTTTCTTACCAAACCGCATCATGCCTTTCATTAGGGACACTTTCAAGAACACTTGATCTCCCACAGAAAACTCTAACACCCTTATTTTCTTTTCTGCATAACTTTTCTGGCGACTCTGAGTCGTTCTCATTTTCTCTCAAATTTGTAATATAACATCTATTATCTCTCGAATCATATCTAGTCCCAAAAGTTTTCGTTCTCCTAGTTCGTCTTAGTGTAATGGTGATCGACATCTTCTACCATATAGTGCTTCATATGGAGCCATCCCGATAGTAGAATGATAATTGTTGTTATATGAAAATTCTGTCAATGACAAAAATTTACTCCATTGACCCTGAAAGTTTAACACACAAATCCTGAGCATATCCTCTAAAGTTTGTATCGTTCGTTCTGATTGCCCATCTAACTGTGGATGATATGTCGTACTAAATGATAGTTGTGTCCCTAGTGCTTTGTGCAGGCTCTTCCAAAAGATAGATAGAAATCTCGAATCCCTATTAGAAACGATAGACAATGGAACTCCATGAAGTCTGATGATTTCCTGTATATATAGTTGTGCATAGCGATCCATGGAATAAGTAGTGTTGGTCCCAAGTGGTGTCCGAGGTTCAGAGGGGGGATGAATGAACCTTGATCGATTTTGTAAATCTTTTGAAAAACCTTTCTGCTCTGTAAATTACTTGAACTTGCAATGCCAGACAGTTACTGCTTACAGCACTAGGATGTAGTGCTGCACGCTATAACTAGAGTTTATATGCAGTGGAAAATTATAATTTATAACACAAGGCTGGTTTTCTCAAATATGATCATTTTCAAAACGTTTTATGCTTATGAGATAGATATATGAAAATGAATTAAGCACAAATAAGAAAGCAATAAGACACTTATGGTTTATAGTGGTTCGAAGGTGGTGTAATCCTTCTACGTCCACTCTACTGCTCCTCCAGCAGGAACTTTGTTAAGCAAGATTGAATTACAGGACCTTCCTAACAATCTATCAACTTTACAAAGTTACAACCTACTGAAGTCCAGCGTACACACAGTAACTGCAAACTCCAAAGGCTAACCCATATAGGGTTCTACACTCCCACACAGGGAAGCAGCCTAACACTTAGACAACTATATAAACAGCAAGGATCTCTCCTATCAACTGTTCAACGCCTTTAAAACAACCTAAGCACACAGTAACAATGTTAAAAGTATATTGGTTTTATTTCTTCAACTGGTGCAATGAAGTGAGCTTCTGAATCCTTTGAGGGATCTTTCAGCTTGAACTTGCTTCACTTCTAAGAGGTTGAGTGAGTGAAACTGATAGTAGACTTGAATGTTTGTATTTTGAAAGCTTGTGAGTTTTGCGTAAATGTTTCAGTAACCAACTTCAGTGTTTCTCATCCTCTATTTATACTTGTAGGAGAAGATATCCGTTGAAGTAGATGTCTTTTCTTTTGAATTTGAAGTAGTCTAACCAAAGACATGGTTCGCATTTAATGCGACTTGACTTTCTCTTTTGGAGAATTTAATGCGGCAGTTGCGGCTAGCAATTTTCTGCAGCACGTCAGTCCACATGACATCTTTGTATTGGCTCCGTGTCTGCAACTTTGATCATGTTTCGAATGTCTCTATTTATTCTTACTTGAATCTTCATCCCTCGTACTGCATTTATCCTTCCTCGAATTGCTGGATACTTTTTGTTTATGATAGGCGTTGTATGGTTGTTTGAACAGTAGGCTCTGCGCTGTATCCTAGGTCTGTTTGCAGCTGATATCTTCTTACAGTGCTGCTGTAACTTAGACCTTCTTGCAGTATCTTTTGGCAGTACTGCTGTATTCTTTTCTTGTAGTACTCCTGTAACTGCCTTCTTGCAGCAATGCTGCACGCCGTTCTTTCTTACTTTACTGCGGTGCTGTAACTGCCTTCTTGCAGTGATGCTGTATCTACTTTCTTACAGCAGCATCTTTCCGATAAGCTCGATGTAGCTAAGTAACTTATGAAAACCTCAATCTTTCAGCACTTAAAACCAGACTCAAAACTAGTCTATGATTTCACTTAAACACTGTGAAAAATGGGGTACTGAAAACTTCCTATTACATATATATATATATTTTGTCTCATCAAAATCTAAACATCAAAATCCCAACAATTTCTCCCTTTTTTATGATGACAAAACCTTTACATTATTTCGTTCATGAAGAAGTTTTCATTTTTACATTATATCATATGATTCTTCAGGATTACATGGTTAATCAGCTTTGATAAGATAAAATCTAAACCTGGATTCATCAGAGATGTATCATGCTATTCTTTCATCACATATCATCAGGAAAACGTAAAAAACATGCATAAGTTCATAAGGGTTGAACTTTGAACAAAAAAGAAAAAAGAAAATTTCTTCATTAACTGAAAGAAATTTTACAAGGCATATATTACAAGAGAGATCACAAAAGAGTATATCAATTACTGAAACAAGGACCTTTTTGTAGACGGATCTTCAGGTCTTCTTTCAGTGAATCTTTCCAGGCCTTCTCTTTCTCTTGATCCCTTCCACCAGTCTCTGATGGATTCCTGATATGACTGATCTGGCTTCTCATTGATCACTGGAATCTGAATCCATCTAAGCCAAAAGTCCTCACAATAAGGCACAATTCTGTCTTACTTCACTAGGTCTACATAGAAATTTTGAATTTCTAGCTCTCCATCCCTAGTAAGCTGCTCATATCTCTTCAGTGCAGATTTACAAGTGTGATATCTGCTGAATTTGCCTTTTCTGCACAGAAATCTGAAGTATCTGAGGTATTCTGATCGTTTGTACAGGGTGATCTCCTCAAATGATGGATTCTTGTCAGTAGGCAGCTTGACCGCCTTAAAGATGTCAAATCTCCAGGCCATGTTTTCTTCTTCAGGCCTTTGATCCATCAACACAGATACTTCATCAGTTATGTTTTCAATGTCAAAGCGAGGGATTTCTTGAGGAGGATATTGGTAGAGGTCTCTGGCAAAAACTCTTCTATCACCAATTACACCAAGCCTTTGCATCCAGGCATATTGATCTACTTCAGCTCTTTGATGTCTTTTAGTCTCGGCCCCGCTCATCCTCTTCCTTGAGCCTTGCTGCTGGCTTTCATTCCCTCTCTTGGAATGATAGGAGGGAGGCGATGCATCATTACCTGCAGCTCTACTGTATGTAGCACCTGCAGCAGATCTGCTTCCAGCAGCTGCACCAGCTCCTCCTGCTCTAGCACTAGCTTCGGAAAGGGGATGTCAGCAGCAGCAGATGATCCAGACCTCTTCCTCCTCCTGCTGAGAGGTTGCTGGTCATCATCTTCTTCCTCTTCAGCTTCCATTGTTCTCCTGTAACTTTCACTAAATCCTTCCCCATTTTTGGCATCATCAAAAGTCAGGGGTTGAGTAGGGGCAGCTGGGATCATCTTGGAACGTGGTCTCCGGGTTGGTTCTGGGCTTTTTGGGGGGCTTTTGTATGCTGAGGGAATGCACGGTACATGATGTCCCTCAATTCTCTGACAATCAACTCTAGGTTCCTCAACCGATCGTCCACGCTTCTGGTTCTCTTTGATTGATCAAAAACATGATCCAGAAGTGTGTCGAGGACAAGAGAGTGAGTCTGCAGTTTGTCAGCGGCATTGCTAGCATAGCGCTTGCACTGCCTGACTTCTTGACGAGTCTGTGCAGCTTCAATCTTCAATTCTTCCCCCATCCTAACCCGTTCCATGTAGAGCCTGTGGGAGTGATCATTGAGCGTCCTCTTAATAATTCCAAGCAGTGCTTCAAGGTCCTTCTTGAAACCAGTCATGGTTTCAGCGTGGAATTGGACAGCGACCCTGAGGCTGTTTCACATGATAGATTCATGCTCTTAGAGAGCTTGTACCAAGTTTCTAACAACGGCTTCAACTTTGTCGATCGACTCGTCAGGAGTTAGCCTCAAATTCCTTCTAGTTGAGGCAGCATTGGATGTAGCATAAGGAATGACAGCTTGAGGGTTCTGTGCTGTATCCTGTCTTGGTGTCTCTGTAGCAACCTTATCATCATGGTTACTGGGTTGAGAACTTGTTGAGCTTGAGGATGGGTACTCTTCATCATCTGTTTCTTATTCGCTGGAAGAGACAGCAACATATTCTGGTCCACCAGATTTTGACCCGTAAGCAGCTATGTTGCGCCTCCTCATCATCCTTGCGAATTCAGCAGGATTAACATCAACGTCCTCAGTAACTTCTGTTGTTGTAACCTTAGAAAGTACTTGCGAGCATGCAGCAGCTGCAGCATCAACCTCCTCTTGAGGTGTCTCTAGCTGCACAGGAGTTACCTCTGCTCCCACTTCAGTATCCTCTGTGGGTACTATCTCAACAGCCTCCCCAGCAGAGGTCTTCTCACCCTCAGGGAGTGTTGTTAGAACAACAGCCTCCCAAGAGGTTTTCTGCAAGGACCCCGACTCCTCAGCCGGTCCTGTAACTTGGACAGGTTCTGCTGCAAGAATGGGTTCTTGCAGCTCTGGTTGATTTCTTGCACTCTGGTTGATTTCTTGCAGCGTCCACAGGATTCAGCACTGTACGCTCCATTGCTGCAAAAATCTCAGCTTCCACCCTCCTTGTCTCTTCAGCAGCTTCTTCTTGGGTGGTTGTCTGCTGTACTGCTGTCTCTGCCAATACAGGAAGTCCAGCCTCGGCAACTTTCTTTGTGGTTGCATCATCGGCGATTTCAACAATGTCAGAGATTACATCTCTGATGATGGCGGTTAGTTCCCTTTGAAAGTCTGCGACAACAGTATCCATAAGCACAGGGAAATTACCGTAGTCCACCAATTGAGGCTCCTCCTCCTCCAAAGGATCAAGCGAGACAATATTGGAGTGGTCTTCAACCATTTGCTCATATACAAGGGAGTTTGCAAGATGCGAACTTGAGCTCTCTTCTCCCCGAGTTCTTCTAGGAGTGTGCTGCATCCTGGTCTCCTTAACACTTTGTTGCAGCGCTTATTGCAGCATAGCTTTCTCCGCTTGCTCCACTCCCAGGGTGTCGATTTACTCTTGGGCAAAAGCGACGTTATCGCCCCTTCTCACAGCCTCTACAGCCGGGGCAAGGAAAACCTGAGCATCTTCCAATAGTGCTCTCATCGGCAGCTCTGCAAAGTCAGATTCTGCAAGAGCTTTCCCCTTCCCTTTGTCCTTTGCTCCCTGAGCAGCACTGCTTGCTGATTGATCTTGCACCATTGCTGCATACTCAGGTTGCAGGAGCGCCAAAATATCTTCAGATTTGGCCCACTCCAGGACAACTTGCTCGACTGTTAGGAAATCCTTCCACTTCAACAAGATTTTCCCCTTAGACAGTCGCATCTCTCTTCAGAGATTGTATTGCAGCTCCATATTTCTAGCTGCTGGGAGGGTAGGATCAAACACTGATGTGTGGGTTTCATAATCGTGCGGATAAGCTGATTCTGCAGCCCCTTATAGACGAACCTCCACACCAGTCTCTTGGTCACATCCAAGCAGATGTGACTCATCCCCAATAACAACTACAACCATGCTTACTGTAGAGAGTTGGGAATCAGCAGCTGCAGCAGCCTTCCTCTTGCTGCGTGAGGCCCTTCTCACCAAGGGTGTATCGTCATCTGAGGAAGAGGCTTCAGGTTCAGGGTCAGCCTCCCTTGAAGTCCTCTTGATGACGGGAAGAGGATCTTGAACGTCCTCTTCTTCTTCGTCGTCCCTACTGCATACTGCTTCATCTTGCAGGGCTAGAGTTGCATTCTTTTTGTCTTTGGTTTTCTTCCTCGCAACCCCAACTCCTGTTACCTTCGATTGGGTCCTACCCTTCTTCTTCTCCCCAAAATACTTTCCGATGGGAATGGGGCCAGGTGCTGCAAGTTGAAGACCAAGCTTGCAGAGCAGAGAACAGATGGTGATACCGTAGCTTCTTCACTCCGTTATCTTCTCTGTCTCCTCCCACAGTCTCTTCATGATGAACCTCGCTCAGTTCACCTTCTCTCCGACCATAATAGCGAACATGATCCAGAACCGAAGATCTGTGCATTTGTCGTAACTCCTCATTCTGCCTTCAATGGAGTACGCACAAATATCGTGTAGGAGTTCAAACTCCGGCTTAAATAGTTTCTTGGGGGCGCTTCTCTTGATCTCAGCCCCAGCATCCCTTGCTCGAAAGAGATCCCACATCTCTTGACCGTTGTGCTTCCCATAAGTCACAAGCTGACTTGGGGTCATACATCCGGCAGATATGCTGAAGGTGGCAGCAATGTCTCTTACGATGAGAGATCGCTCTTCTCCATCTGCATCCATCCGGAACAGGATGCAGTTCCTCTCCTCCGCCGTCTTAGCGTATGAGTAGAAGCATTGTACCGACTCCACCGAGTAACCAGCATATACAGTGATCAACAGCCCTATGACCTTAGTCATCTCAAGGGCATCAAAAATCCTCCGAATCAATCTATTATCAAATAACCCTGAAGCATAAACGTGCTCCTGATTGATCAAACCACCTTCCAGAACGATGGATTGTCTGGCTGCCATGGTTTTTCTATTTTTCTGAGAGAAAGAGATGAAAAGCTTCAAAGAGTTGGACTTAGGAAAATTTTTCGCTAAAAAAAACTTATCTCCTTAGATAATGGTGGAAAAAGATTTCGAATTAGGGCAGTTATGGGTGTTATGGCGGATCTCAAGGGACGTGTATTAAGATCAACGGTTGAAATAAATCAGAGGGAATTGATCTTACGGTCCAAGAAAAATTGGAGATGTCAAATCGTCGTTAATTATTATAAGACTCGTGGGTTTCTGACCGCGTCCTTTCCACTTCTGACACGTGCAGACATGCATTAAATGCTGAAAGACATGCGATTTGCCACCTAAATAAATGTTTTTTTTAAGGTTACAACATACTTAGTACGAGGTTGCAGTGTAATGTATACACTTTGAAATAAATGCTGTAACCTAGTGCTGCTTACACTCCCGTTGACTGTTGTACTGTAAGAATAAGAAATGTAGTGCTGTTTGGACCTAGCGCTGTATGAAAGCGTAGCTTACAGTACTATACTTGCTGCTTCTTGTAAGCATGCAGAGATTCCCCCTAAGCTTTTGCACCATCTTTTTCACCTCATAACTTATGAATTCTCAGCTCGTTTCTTAGCATAGAAAACCTCGATTCACTCAATGGTTTAGTGAATATATCTACAAGCTGGAGATCCGTATGAACTTTTTCAAGCACAACATCCTTCTTTTTCACGTGATCTCTTATAAAGTGATGTCGTATGTCAATGTGCTTCGTTCTTGAGTGAAAAACTTGATTTTGAGTAATTGCTATTGCGCTTGTATTATCACAGAGAATTGGAGTCTCTTTTTCTTCAATTCCATAATCTCTAAGTTGCTGCTGTATCCAGAGAATATGCGCACAGCAACTTCCTGCTGCAACATACTCTGCTTCTGCTATAGAGGTTGCAATCGAAGTTTGTTTTCTGTAAAACCATGAAACAAGTCTATTTCCCAGAAATTGACAAGTCCTACTGGTACTTTTCCGATCAATCTTGCAGCCTACATAATCTGAGTCAGAGTAGCCTTTAAGCTTGAATCCTTCTTCCTTGAGATACCATAGGCCTACTTCCTGAGTTCCTTTCAAATACTTGATAATCCTTTTAACCGTTGAAAGATGTGACTCATTTGGTGCTGCTTGGAATCTTCCACAGACTCCTACTGCAAACATAATGTCTGGCCTGCTTGCTGTTAGATACAGTAAGGATCCGATTAATTGTCTGTATTTTGTGATATCAACATCTTTACCATCTTCATCTTTGTCAAGGCTTATGGATGTAGACATTGGTACTGATGTTGCTGCACCATTCTCCATGCCAAATTTCTTGATAAGCTCTTTTGTGTACTTGACTTGACTGATGAAGGTTCCTGCAGTCAGCTGCTTTACTTGCAGCCCGAGAAAGAAACTTAATTCTCCCATCATGCTCTTCTCAAATTTTGACTGCATTAGGTTGGAGAACTTCTCACATAACTCTTTGTTAGTGGATTCGAAGATGATATCATCCACATATATCTGTACTAACAGTACACTATCTCCATCCTGTATCCTGAACAACGTCTTGTCGATTGTTCCTTTCTGAAAGCCATTCTCCAGCAGATAGAGAGATAGTGTGTCATACCAAGCTCTTGGTGCTTGCTTAAGTCTATATAGGGCCTTGTGTAATCTAAACACCTTCTCTTCTGCTTGATCTTCAAAACCTAGAAGTTGTTCAACATATACTTCCTCTGTAAGAAGACCATTTAGGAATGCACTCTTCACGTCCATTTGATAGACATTGAAATTCATATGAGCTGCATATGCCAGAAAAATCCTTATTACTTCCAGTCTTGCTACTGGGGCAAAAGTCTCATCAAAATCAATTCATTCTTCTTGGCAATATCCTTTAGCAACTAATCTTGCTTTGTTTCTCACAACAAGTCCAGATTCATCTAACTTGTTTTTGAACACCCACTTTGTTCCTATCACTCCTTGATGAGTTGGTCTTACAACTGTCTACCATACTTGGTTTCTTTCAAAACCATTCAACTCTTCTTACATAGCCTGTACCCAGTTGCTATCTTGTAGGGCTACTTCAACAGTCTTGGGCTCTGTCTGAGATATGAAGCATGCAAACATTGCTTCATGAGAGATGGACCTTCTTGTCCTTACACCTATGGATGGATCTTCTATTATAAGATCCCTAGGGTGATTTCTTAACAATGTCCTGTCAGGCTCAATGACATGTGCTGGTCTTGGTTGCTCCTTTTGTTGTTGTATGATAGGGGGTTCTGCTGCTGTAAGAATATCTGCTGCATCCAGAGGTGCAGCTTCTTCTTCTTTGTCTTCTCCTATAGACAGAACTCCTTCTATATAAGGAACAACATTTTCTTTTCTTGGAGCTATATCTTCAGTTGATTCTTCTAGCTTCTTGGTGTCACAATGTAGCTCATCAAACACCACATGAATAGATTCTTCAACCACCAAAGTTCTCTTGTTGAATACTCTGAAGGCTCTACTTACAGCAGAGTATCCTAGGAATACTCTTTTATCTGACTTTGCATCAAAAGTCTTTAGATGTTCTTTTTCATTGTTGAGGATATAACACCTGCATCCAAATATATGGAGATATGAAACATTTGGTATACATCCATTCCAGATTTCATAGGAAGTCTTGTCTAGATCCTTGTTGATCAGACATCTATTCTGTGTGTAGCATGCAGTGTTAGTTGCTTCAGCCCAAAATCTCTTGGGTATTTCTGCCTCTGCTATCATTGTCCTTACTGCTTCCTTAAGGGTTCTATTCCTTCTTTCAGCAACACCATTCTGTTGAGGTGTTCTTACAGCAGAGTATTCATGTCGAATACCATTGTCAAAACAGGATTTCTCAATGAATTTTTTCATAAATTCAGTTCCTCTATCTGATCTTATCTTCACAATGCTTAAGCTGTTTTCATTCTGGATTTTCTTCATGAGATCAGGTAGCTTGTCTTGAGTTTCTGACTTCTTTGCAAGGAAGATAGTCCATGTGTATCTGGAGTAGTCATCCACTACTACAAATGAGTACTTCTTTCCACTTATGCTTACTAGTTCTACTGGACCAAAGAGATCCATATGTAGAAGATCTAGAATCCTGTGAGATGACTTATGTATCTTATCTTTGAATGAACTCTTTACTTGCTTTCCTTTCTGACAAGCTCCACAGATATTCTCTTTCTTATATGCCACATCCGGTAATTCTCTTACGAGGCCTTTTCTTGCAAGCTTGTTGATAGTCTTGAAGTTCAGATGACTTAATCTCTTGTGCCATAACCAGCTGAGCTCTGGTGGAATTTTCACAATGAAGCATGTTGATTGAGTAGAAGAATTCCAATCAGCTAGATAGATGTTTCCCCTTCTTGTTCCTGTAAGCTTGACTTCATTTGATGTGTTGTCCTTGATTAAGCATTTGTTGAGGTTGAATTCGACTGTATATCCTTTGTCACAAAACTGACTGATGCTCAGAAGATTGTATCTGAGTCCTTTCACATAGGATACATCCTTGATCTTTATGTTTTCTTTGACTAGGAATCCACTTCCTTTTGTGCTTCCTTTAGAATCATCTTCAAAGATGACCTTGGGTCCTTTGTATTCTTGGAAGTCTTTGAGAGCTTCTTTACTGCCTGTCATATACCTTGAGCAGCCACTGTCAATGTACCATACATCACTGCTGCAACCTGGCACTGAAACCTGTAACAATTTCAAACAGATTTAGGTACCCATTTTTGTAAGGGTCCTTTGGGGTTAGTTGCTTTTGGAACCCAAACTTTCTTAACAGTCACTGTTTTGCTGTAAGATTTGTTGGTTCTCTGACTGTATGCAGTTGTCATTACAGGCTGTTTGTTAAAAGTGTGTGCTGGGACAACTTGTGTTTTACCAACACTTTTGTAATGTGGTCTTCCACCATACTTTCCTTGAGTATATCCTCTTTGAGGTTTAGACATGTAGGTCTCAGTATAGGTGGGAAATTTTCTTTTGTGCTGCAACTTGGTGGGTTGCTGCATCTTTTTGCTGCATACAGTAGATGGCTTCTGCTGCAGCCAGTTCTTAGATGCAGACTTACTTCCTGCAGTTGAGCATTGAGGTTTCTTCCCCTTATCCATCATTGTTGTTCTATTCAAGATCTTCACAGAGTAACATAGTAACTCTTTCTCTATTGGGGTTTCAACTTGAACAAAATTTATAGCTTTGGATGTACTTGCTGTAGTCTGAGAGATGTGATTGATGTAACCTATGCCTGATTTTTCAAAGGGACTTCTGTTTTGGTTTATGCAATCTCTTGCGTCCTTGGATGATTTGTTGAACGTGCTTATCGTGGACTGCAAGCTTTCCTTCTCAGCTTCTAGCTTAATGACCAGCAGATTTAATCTAGAGACCTCCTTTGTAGCTTGCTACACCTTGAGTTATCAGACTTACATGCAGCCATCATCTTGGCAATATCAATATTCTTACACTTCAGGATCTCATTATCGATTCTTAGGTTCTCATTTTCAACCTTCAGATCCTCATGAATTGAGTTGATCTGCTCAAAGTCACTCATGAACCTTCTTAGTGAGTGGATCATGTTCAACTCCTCACTTTCAGGTACGAACAGCGGTTGATAGATTACTTCATGTTCTTCACTGTCCTCACAGTCTTTAGCCATCAGGCATATCAGCGCTTCTTCATCAGAGGATTCTGCAGCTTTCAGCACCTCCTTCGAGACTGCTGTATCATTGGCTTTCTCCATCTCTCCTATGAGAGTTCAAAGCTTGTGCCTTACTTCTCTTCTTTTATCTCTCATCTGTTCTCTCTCTCCTTCTGGGTACTTATGCACCGTTGGATATGGACAATTTCTTACATAGTGCCCTGGTTTCCTGTAATTATAACATAAGTCAACATTACTTGTATTTGGCTGTGGAAAGGAGGTTACCTGAGTAGGTGGATGACTTCTTCTGAAGTCATTCCTCTTGTTGAGGTTGGTGTTGTTGTTGTTGTTGTTGTTGCTGTTCATAAATCTTCTAAATTTCTTTAGAAGCAGAGCCATATCCTCTTCAGCAACTTCTGCTGTAACCTCTGTTTGCTTACTACAACTAGTGGTTGATGTATCCTTGGGGCCTTTGGCAGTTAGCGCTGTAACTTTGGAGCTCAATTCTTCGGACTCCTTTCTCTGTCTATTGATGTCGTACTCAAATGCTTTGAGATCGGAGAATAGGTCGAATGTACTCATGGACTTCAAATCCATAGACACTCTTATGGCAGTGGTCTTGCTGTCCCTCTCCGCAGGTAGGGCTCTCAAGACTTTCATGTTTTTCTCCTTTTGAGTGTAGTGTTTGCCCAGAACTTCTAGTTCATTCACAATGGATGTGAATCTTAAATCTAGTTGCTCAAGAGTATCTTCATTCTTCATTTCGAAGAGCTCAAATAATTGGGTAGCGTTGGAGATCTTGTTGTCTTTGGTGAGCTCTGTCCCCTCACAGATTTGCTCAAGTTTTTCCCATATTTCTTTAAATGTTCTGCAGGTCTTGACTTTGCTGAACGTTTCTTTATCCAAAGTGATGAATAGAGCATTCTTGGCCACGTTGTCTAGGTTGGCTCTCTTCTTATCTTCATTATTCCATTCGAGTCTTGGCTTGACTAGGAAGGCTAGTGGTGGCTGTGCTCCTTCTTCTAAGTCTCTACCTAGCACTGGAATCACCTTTGTGGGGATTATTGGTCCTTCAGTGATGACCGTCCACATTTCGTCATTCATGGCTGATAGATGTGTCTGCATTCTTATCTTCCAATCGCCATATTCTTCCATGGAAAACATAGGTAACTTGTGATTAGAGGAATCCATGATATGCTTTAAGAATGAGTTTTAGATGCAGAGAAAACATCAAGTCTAAGGCGGATCTGGCTAGGTGACCAGATAAATTGGCTTTTAACCCAACTCACTCTGATACCACTTGTTGGTCCCAAGTGGTGTCCGAGGTTCAGAGGGGGGTGAATGAACCTTAATCATTTTGCAAATCTTTCAAAAAACATTTCTACTCTACAAATTACTTGAACTTGCAGCGCCAGACAGTTATTGCTTACAGTACTAGGATGCAGTGTTGTAACTAGAGTTTATACGCAGCGGAAAATTATGATTTATAACACAAGGTTGGTTTTCTCAAATATGATCCTATTCAAAACGCTTTATGCTTATGAGATAGATATATGAAAATGAATTAAGCCCAAATAAGAAAGCAATAAGACACTTATGGTTTATAGTGGTTCGAAGGTGGTGTAATCCTTCTACATCCACTCTACTGCTCCTCCAGCAGGAACTTTGTTAAGCAAGATTGAATTACAGGACCTTCCTAACAATCTATCAACTTTACAAAGTAACAACCTACTGAAGTCCAGCGTACACACAACAACTGCAAACTCCAAAGGCTAACCCACACAAGGTTCTACACTCCCACACAGGGAAGCTGCCTAACACTTAGACAACTATACAAACAGTAAGGATCTCTCCTATCAACTGTTCAACACCTCTAAAACAACCTAAACACACAGCAACAAGGTTAAAAGTATATTGGTTTTGTTTCTTCAACTAGTGCAACGAAGCGAACTTCTGAATCCTTCGAGGGATCTTTCAGCTTGAACTTGCTTCACTTCTAAGAGTTTGAGTGACTGAAACTGATAGTAAACTTGAATGTTTGTATTTTGAAAGCTTGTGAGTTTTACGCAAATGTTTCAGTAACCAGCTTCAGTGTTTCTCATCCTCTATTTATACTTGTAGGAGAAGATATCCGTTGAAGGAGATGTCTTCTCTTTTGAATTTGAAGTAATCTGACCAAAGGCATGGTTCGCATTTAATGTGACTTGACTTCCTCTTTCGGAACATTTAATGCAGCAGTTACGGCTAGCAGCTTTCTGCAGCGCGTCACTCCACGTGGCATCTTTATGTTGGCTCCGTATTCACAAATTTGATCTTATCTCGAACGGCTCTATTTATTCTTACTTGGATTTTCGTTCCTCGTACTGCATTTATCCTTCCTCGGATTGCTGGATACTTCTTATTTGTGGTAAGCGTTGTATGGTTGTTTGAATAGTAGGTTCTGCACTGTATCCTAGATCTGTTTGCAGCTGATGTCTTCTTACAGTGCTGCTGTAACTTAGACCTTCTTGCAGTATCTTTTGGCAGTACTGCTGTATTCTTTTCTTACAATACTCATGTATCCTTTTCTTACAGCGATGCTGCACGCCGTTCTTTCTTACTTTACTGCGGTGCTGTAACTGTCTTCTTGCAGCGATGCTGTATCTACTTTCTTGCAGCAGCATCTTTCCGATAAGCTCGATGTAGCTAAGTAACTTTGAAAACCTCCATCTTTCAGCACTTAAAACCAAACTCAAAACTAGTCTATGATTTCACTTAAACACTGTGAAAAATGGGGTACTCAAAACTTCCTATTACATATATATATGTTGTCTCATCAAAATCTAAACATCGAAATCCCAACAAGTAGTACAAATAGGAAGAAAGTGGGCTGATTTAGTAAGTCGATCTACAATCACCCAGATAGCATCGTGACCTTTAACTGTCTTTTGCAACCCTACCACAAAATCCATAGTAATGTTTTCCCATTTGTAATTCGGAATTAGTAAAGGTTGCAAAGTTCCTGCTGGTCTCTGATGTTCTGTCTTTACCTGTTGACATGTTAAACACTTATCCACATACTGCGCTATATCTTTCTTCATATATGGCCACCAATAATGTGATTTTAAATCTTGATACATTTTAGTAGCTTCTAGATGTACTGAATAAGGTGTCGAGTACTTCTGTCATAATCTCTTCATGAATATTATTTACATTGGGTATACATAACCTATTTCTGAATCGTAGTACATTATCTTTCGACAACTGAAATTCTAAAGTTACTGCTGACGTAACACCTTTCTTCACCTTGGTCAAATACTCATCTGTTTGTTGTCCCTACTTAATTCTATCAAGTGAGGTAGGTCGAAGAGTTAAAGCTGTAAATTTAGCTTCCACTAACCCATGCATAACAAGCTCAACATTCAATCTTTGTAAATCAGTTAACTCTTGTTTCTGAATTAAGGTCATTAGTGCAGTATTAGGTGCGACTTTCGGCTCAATGCATCAGCTACAACATTTGCTTTTCCTGGGTGATAGTTGATAATACAATAATAATATTTTACAAGCTCTAACCATCTTCGTTGCCTCATGTTCAACTCTTTCTGCATGAAAAAGTACTTTAAGCTCTTGTGATCCGTAAAAATTTCACATCATTCCCCGTATAGGTAATGTCTCCAAATTTTAAGTGCAAACACCACTGCAGCAAGTTCTAAATCATGTATAAGGTAATTCTTTTCATGTTCTTTAAGCTTCCTGGATGCATATGCAATTACTTTGCTCCGTTGCATCAGTACACAACCCAAACCATTCCTTGAGGCATCACTGTAAACTATAAAATCCTGGGTGCCCGATGGAATCGATAAGACAGGGGCCGATGTCAATCTCTTTTTCAATTCCTAAAAACTTTCCTCACAAGTTTCTGTCCATTTGAATGTTACACTCTTTCTAGTCAATTGTGTCAATGGAGATGCAATTTTCAAAAATCCCTGTACAAACCTACGATAATACCCAGCAAGGCCCAAAAAACTACGTACCTCTGAAGGATTTGTAGGTTGTGGCCAACTGTTAATCGCTTCAACTTTACTCTGATCAACTAAAATCCCTTCTCCTGACACAACATGCCCAAAAAATACAATAAGATCCAGCCAAAATTCACATTTCTTTAATTTAGCATACAACTTTTTCTCTTTCAATATTTCTAGAACTTCTCTCAAATGTGTAACATGTTCTTCTCTAGTCTTAGAGTAAATCAAAATATCATCAATAAACACAATAACAAACTTATCTAGAAAGTCTCTAAATATTCGGTTTATCAAATCCATAAAAGCCGCAGGAGCATTTGTCAAACCGAATGGCATTACTAAGAATTCATAATGTCCATACCTTGTACTAAACACTGTCTTTGGAATGTCTTCCTCTTTAATTTTCAGCTGATGATAACCTGATCGCAAATCAATCTTGGAGAATATAGACGCACCTTGAAGTTGATCAAATAGGTCATCGATTCTCGTCAAAGGATATTTGTTCTTGATAGTAACTTTATTCAAGTCTCAGTAATCTATACACATCCTCATTGTACCATCTTTCTTGCAAACAAATAGAACTGGTATACCCCATGGTGAAAAACTCGATTTAATAATACTTTTATCAAGTAACTCTTATAATTGTGTCTTCAGTTCCTTTAGCTCAAATGACGTCATTCGATAAGGTGATTTCGATATCGAAGCAGTCCCTGGGTACACCTCAATCACAAATTCTATTTCTCGGTCTGGTGGCAAACCTGAAAGATCATCTGAAAATACCTCAAGATAATCTCGAACTATAAGTACTTTATTAACAGTCAAACAATGTTGCTCTTCAAGGTTCATAATACTAATTAAATAACCTTCACAACCGAGATCCAATAACCGTTGTGCTCTTACTGCCGATATTACGGGAAATCTAGAATTCCTCTTAATCCCAACAAAGACAAATGGCTCATCCCCAAGCGGTTGAAATGTAATTATTCTTTTTTGACAATCTATACTAGCACAATATTTTGCTAACCAATCTATGCCCAAGATCACATCATAGTCATTCATATCCAACACAATTAGATCGACATGAAGTTCTCTGCCTTCAATATGGATAATGCAAGCTCGTAAAAGCTCATTGGTTTGTTTTGACTCTCCAGAATGAATCATAACATTGTAACTGTTTTCTACTATATCAGGTTTCTACCCAACTTCCTAACATACCCAGTGGATGCAAAAGAATGTGTAGCTCCAGAGTTAAACAATACAAATGCAAAAGTACTACAGATAAGAATTTTACCTATTACGACTGATGGATTTGCCTCTGCATCCTTTTTAGTCATAGTAAAAATCTTTGTAGGCACTCTTCCTAGGACTACCGTTTTCACTCTGTTTGGACATACAATAGAAATATGTCCTGGTTGACCACAAGTATAGCAAACAGGGCTATCTAGACGACAAACTCCACTATGTGATCTCCCACATTTAGAGCAAATATTTGGTGGCACCGGTGCTCCTCCCTGAGTAGGTCTCATCCTCTTATTCGAGTCACCTTGTTCTTGACCTTGTTTAGGCTGAAAATTTGGTCTTGGACCTTGGAATTAGGCTGATCTTTTCATTTCATTCCCTATCCAGCGTTGTCCCTGTCTCTAGGCAAACTGACGTCGAGCTTCTTGTGCTTGTCGTATTCTTTGTTCAGCCTGCTCAGCAATTAGTGCTCCGCAACCTGCGAAAAAGTAACTTCGGATATACCAGCCATACAAATATCTCTATAAAGTTTGGGTCACAGCCCCTCAGCAAACCTTTACACTTTTAGTACTTCGGTTCGAACCATATGCTCAGCAAACATAGATAACTATTCAAATTAGGAAATATAGTCTGCAACTGTCATACCTCCCTGCCTCAACTATATAAACTCATTCATTTTCGTTGCACGAGCTAGAGCTGTAAAGTATTTGTTTCTGAAAAGTTCTTTAAACCAATCCCAAGTTATAGTTTCCACTTTCTCGATGACTTTCACTGTATCCCACCAATACCCTGTATTTTCCCGTAACATGAATGAAGCACACAACATTTTTTCTTCATTCGTCACTCTACTGTATAGAAACATATTGTCAATCATTCTTAGCCAATTCTCTGCCTCTGTAGGATCTACTGCAGTTTCGAATGTCGGTGGGTTAAGTTTTCTAAATCTTTCCCCGATCGTCTCTACTGGTTTTGTTCGTGTTTATGACCGATTTCCATCTCTAGTTTGTTCACTCATATCTCTCTGTTGGATAAGATGTTGGATCCGTTAGGATTGTTGTTCAACCAGTCCTGTTAATCTTTCAATAAGAGCATCACGACTAGTGCTGCAGCAGGAGTATTATGTTCCTCGCCCCCAGTACCTTCACTAGACTCACCTCTAGACTTCATAATGGCTATATCACTGACTGTATGCAATAATATGGCACAGACCAATATAATACATGAAATAATGCAAAATGTATATAAATAGAGCTTACCGGCATGATGCGGGTCCACCAGTTTTGAACTCATGTACACGAACAGTCTACAGAACTAAAACTAGGTTCTGATACCACTCTGTCACGTCCTAAATTTTATAAGATACTTGAAATACAAAACTCCGAAAATGTGAAAATATTTTTTTTCCAAGCTAACAAATAACAAAATAAGAAAAACGACATATCATAAGCAACATCTCATCTATACCAGAACATAAGTCAATATCTTACACCAAACTGTCATCAGAGTTTCCCCTAAACCAAACATATAACAATATGGTGTAACGATTTTATACACATCTCATAAATTTTAACAAAACCAACACGGTTAAAAGCAATATAAGCCCAAGTTTTAGCCCCGCAGGCCGTCATCCATATACACCGTCCCAAAACATCGTTGGAGCACCAAAATATGCTAGCAAGACCCAAAAGCTCATCAAACGTTGCCATGCTCACCTACAATGAATAAACTAGGTGAGCTAAAGCTCAGTAAGCAGAAATCATGCATGCACTGTCATACAAATAGCTGTAAAGACTTTAAGAATATCGTGAATGCATGGCTTTGATATCTTTTACTATGTTGGGTCATTGACCCGTCTACAGTACATCGGAAAGGAGCTAGCTCAATAATCTCTATATTTTACTTTACTTTGCTTTAAAGTCATGTTTATGGCTCAATATCTTCGAACCATAACCACAACTCGCATGCCATAGGCAGACTTCAATCTTCAGCCAGGCACGGTCGTGCCCGATCGTCCAGCTCCAATTTTCAGCCGACACGGTTTGACCGTGCTCCACAGCACGGTCGTACCCGGTTGTGCCACCCTAACCTTGTATCTAATTACATCCATCGATCCTATACTCCACGAAGGAGTTTACATATAATCTAGATCGAACAGAAAATTAAAACCTAACATGACAAACCGCCATGATTTTACTATTACAATCATACATTCAAAAACAACCTCGACATGTTCGAGGGTTTAATTCATACATAAACATACATTCAGACCATAATAGTTGGATTTAGGGTTCCTACAGAAAATCATAATTTTTCGCACATCCTACTATTATCCGATCTAAAAACACATGCTTTAAGATACGATTCATAATAGAATTAACCGATTCAATCGAATAGAGTCAGAAAACCACGGCTCTGATACCAATTGTTGGAACCGCCGGATCACCAATCCTATACGATTATCTGATTCGGGGTCCATGTAAATATGATTAACGCGCAGCGGATAAACGAATCATATATTTTGCATCGATATTAGTTCTAAGGTCAGAATTGTAGATCGAGGAATCGATGGAGCCTGAACCTCACGATTTTCTGTTGTATTCCTCACCTTTTCTCGAACGTTGTGTGGGCAACGAACTATCTAGACTTTCAGCCGTCTTCTACTAAATCGTATCTCAGATTTTGTGTATTTAGAAATGACTGACTTGAGGCTTATTTATAGGCTACAACAAGAACCTTGAGGAGGATTAGGAATCGGTCTCCTGATAGACTTAGGAGTCCTAAATTCAATCTGAATATATTTCTTAAGCCTATCAATAATATCTCAATCCACTAAAAAAATATTATTGAACTACCGTCCCTTATCCATATCAAATATGGGCTCCTATTTATTATATGCGCGTTTATCTCCCCGTGTTTAAAATATCGAATGTTCGTTAATTAAATGAATTACTGACAATTCAATTAATTAACATTTAATTCCAAGAGTAGTACCACTCAATTTTATTATCATGCCGGAATAAATCCACCTGCAGGGTTTACATGATAATCCTTATGAGTTCCTCAAGGGACATCATCATCCTAAATAATTAGGACACGGTTTCATTATATAATCAACAGCACATCATATAAACAACATTGTATCCCAATTTACCGAGCTTATTAATCTAATAAATAAATCTCACCCATTGGTAAATTAAAGAAACATATATCGAGTATACATACCCATTATCATACAATGATTAAGAGGACGCACATCCATAATAACAGAGGTCTTGTTCTATTTATGTAGTCAGTACAAATAAAACAGCCTCAATTGGTTCTGCTCAATACATACAAAATGTACTACTGTAATTTTATAATCAAGATAGATTAATACCAAATTACACTACAACCATTCCGATAATTTGTCCAAAATTATCTCGGTTGTGAGCTACCATTTATAATCTATAAGAAACTGATAACATGATCTTCTGTGTGGCACCACACACCATGTTATCTACAATATAAATTAATTGGACAATTGTAATAACATATATAACAAATATATAAAATGCAAATATTTGATCATAAAAGATTCTCATATCATAAAAAGACATTTATACAAAAGTTAGGCTTATAGTATACATCCTAACAAATCTAACATAGCAGGTTAAATATTTTATTAGACTATTAAAATTAATTAAAACAATCTTCAAGGATTAAAGCCTCCTCTATTGAACTTAATCGGAAAAAGTTTCATAAAACAGTTAATTTATAGGTACATGCATTTCCAAAGTCTCGTAATGATTCTCTTAAATTAAATTATTAATTTTAATTAACAGATAAAAATTTAAATTACTCTTTAAACCATTAATTAACATACTTCGCAAATTTTATTCTAAAAGGTATATTATCAGATGCCAAAAAATTCAATGAAACTTAGTTATGTCTTTAATTAAATAGCAAATTTGTTGTACTAATAAAATCACTATCTAACTTGATAACTTAATAAATTCATGATTCCAATCAAAATGAAATTCACGTCTGTATACATAAACCATACTTTACAAATTAAATAAGAGAATAAACATTCAAGTTGAAAATTTCATACCTTATCCAACCCAGCCTACGAAAACTATACCCAACTGAAACTTTCTCTATTTTATTTTAATTAACCAAGTATGTACTACAAAGGAAAATGCCCCCCTATTATCCTTAAGGAGTTAATATATATGTGTAATCATCCTTAAGCCACCGTCTCCCAAAGCTTCAACTATAAGTTTTCCTTTTTTTTTTTATTATAATGTGACGGCTAAATTTTTGTAAGTCCACCCACTTGCACTCATAACCACATACACATATATATATATATATATATATATATATTAATATTAATCAATTAGACTACTTATATTTATATATACACACACGGCACTTCACAAATAAATATATATTATAACATTACCCAAACTTCCTTTTTTTTATACGATGCGGCTAGTTACATATATAATAATATATATAACACATGTTTATATATATAATTTTAGATTTATTTTCTTTATAAAATTTAACTTAATTTATATTATTATTAATCAATAATTTATATTATGCATTCGAAGATTACTCGAGTCTCAATCAATTATAATAGGAGTTTCTCAACACTAATCATGTAAGAGCATAAAATAATTCAAAATTTGAAAATAAAATATAATCATGTAAGACCACAAGTAGCACATAAACAATAAGGGATGCACACGATGTATGAAGTGTATTAGTCAATAAGTAATGAGGGGCTCGGGTCTCACAAGGATTGAGTCTAGGTTTAGGTGCTGAAAGATAGAGGAACTCTGTTGAATCGTGTTGCATCGAGAATTTGAGAAAATAAGGACGCTGCAAGAAAAAGATACAGTAATGCAGCATGTAAGTAAGAACAGCAAGCAGTGCTACTGCAAGAAATGGCTGCAGGAATACTGCAAGAAAGGATACAACAGTACTGTACAAAGTAATACTTCAAGAAGGTCAAGTTACAGTAACACTATAAAGAACGAATAGCTGCAAGAAGGCCTAGGATACAGTGCAAAGCTTTTAACTTGTTGAAGAATCAACCAACAGCGCTAATGACAACCAGAGTCTGTATCCTGTAATCCGAAGAAAGATAAATGCAGTACGAGGAATAAAGATCTAAGCAAGAATAAATAGAGCCGTTCCAGAGAAGATCAAAGTTTCAGATACGGAGCCAATGCCAAGAGGACACGTGGACTGACGGGCTGCAAAAAGTTGCGAGCCGCAACCACCGCATTAAATGCTCTGAAAGGAGAAGTCAAATCACATTAAATGCGAGTCATACCTTTGATCAAGTATGCTTAATTTCAAATAAGAGATATCTCCTTCAATAGATATCTTTCTACAAGTATAAATAGAGGACAAGCAATCCTGAAGGTGACTACTGAAACATTTACGCTAAAAATCCAAGCATTCAAAGCTATATTCTCTCAAAGCATTTCTACAGTTTCATTCACTCGACCTCGGTGAAGTAAACTAGTTTAAGCTGATAGAGCCAAGGAAGGATTAAAAAGTTCACTTCACCGCACCAGTTGAAGAACAACATTATATACTTTTAACATTGTTATTGTGTGCTTAGGTTGTTTTAGGTGTCAAACAGTTGATAGTATTTATCCTTGATGTTTGTATAAGTTGTTTAGGGTATAGGTAATTTCCTTGTGTGGGAGTGTGAAATCCTGTGTGGGTTTGCCTTTAGAACTTGCAGTTGTTGTGTGTACGTTGGGTTCTAGTAGGTGTTAGTTTGTTGAGTTGATAGATTGTTAGGAGTGTCCTGTAATTCAATCTTGCTTAACAAAGTTCCTACTCGAGGTAGCAGTAGAGTGGATGTAGAAGGATTACACCACCTTCGAATCACTATAAACCATAAGTGTTTTATTTTTTTCATATCTATGTTTTATTCTTTATATCTATCTGTCATAAGCATAAAACATCTTTAAAAGGAGCATATTTGAGAAAACCAATCTTGTGTTAAAAACATATTTTCCACTGCATTTAAACTCTAAGTTACAGCGCGCAGCACTGCATACTAGTGTTGTAAGTAGTAACTGACGGTGCTGCAAGTTCAAATAACTTGCAGAACAATAAGTTTGTAAAAGTATTTTGAAAAACGACCAAGGTTCATTCACCCCCCTCTGAACCTCGGACACCACTTGGGACCAACAAGTGGTATCAAAGCAAATTGGGTTAAAAGCCAACTTATCTGGTCATCTACCCAGATCCATCCAAGACTCGTTGTTTTCTCTGCATCCTTAAAAATCTCATTCCTACAGCATACCATGGATTCCTCTAATCATAAATTACCCATGTTTTTTATAGAAGAATATGATGATTGGAAGATTAGAATGTAGGCACATCTTTCAGCAATGAATGATGAGATGTGGACGGTCATCACAAAAGGATCGATCATCCCCACAAAGGTGAATCTCTTGCTTGGGAGAGACTTGGAGGAAGGAGCACCTCTGCCACCCAACTTCCTGATCAAGCCTAGACAAAAATGGAACAATGAAGACAGGAAGAGAGCCAACTTAGACAACGTGGCCAAAAATGCTCTATTCATCATATTGGACAAAGACACATTCAGCAAAGTTAAAACATGCAGAACGTCCAAGGAGATATGAGAAAAGTTGGAACAAATATGTGAGGGTACAGAACTCACTAAGGATAACAAGATCTCCAATGCCACCCAACTATTTGAGTTCTTCGAGATGAAGAATGAAGAGACTCTTGAGCAACTAGATCTAAGATTCACGTCTATCGTCAATGAACTAGAAGCTCTGGGCAAGCACTACACTCAGAAAGAAAAGAATATGAAAGTGCTAAGAGCCCTGCCACCAGAATGGGATAGCAAGACCACTGCCATGAGAGTATCTATGGATTTGAAATCCATGAGTACATTTGATCTATTATCCAACCTCAAAGCATTCGAATATGACATCAACAGATGGAAAAAGGAAGTGGAAGAATCGAGTTCCAAGGTTACTGCACTGACTACCAGAAGCTCAAAGGATGCAGCAACTACCAGTTGCAGTAAGCAGTCTGAGGTTACAGCAGAGGACGCTGAAGAGGATATGACTCTTCTTCTAAAGAAATTTAGAAGATTCATGAAGAGCAACAACAACAGCAGCAGCAACAACAACCTCAACAAGAGGAATGACTTCAGAAGAAGTCATCCACCCCATCAGGTATCTTCCTCTCCGCAATCAAATGCAAACAATCTTGACTTATGCTATAATTGCAGGAAGCCTGGACACTACGCCAGAAGCTGTCCACATCCAACGGTACACAAGTACCCTGAAGGAGATAGAGAACAGAAGAGAAAAAAGAGAAGAGACAACAGACACAAGCTTCGAACTCTCATTGGAGAGATGGAGAAAGCCAAGGATACATCAGTCTCAAAGGAGATGCTGAAAGCTGCTGAATCGTCTGACAGCGACACTGAAACCTCATCCTTTGATGAAGAAGCACTGATTTGCCTGATGACAAAAGACTGTGAGGACAACGAAGAAGATGAGATAACATACCAACCGCTGTCTATACCTGAAAAAGAGGAGCTGAACATGATCCACTCCTTGAAAAAGATCATAAGTGACTTCGAGCAGATTAACTCAACCCATGAGGAGCTAAAGATTGAGAATGAGAACTTTAGAATTAACAATGAGATCCTCAAAAGCAAGAACTTTGACATTGCTAAAATGCTAGCTGCATATGAGTCTGATAGCTCAAGATGTAGCAAGCTACAAAAGGAGGTCTCAAGGCTAAATCTGCTGGTCACTAAGCTAGAAGATGAGAATGAGAGCTTACAGTCCACAATCAGAATATTTAGCAAATCGGCTAAGAACGCAAGAGAGTGCCTAAGTCAAAGCAGAAGCCCATTTGAGAAATCGAGCTTAGGATTCAGCACTCACATCTATCAGAATACAGCAAGTCCATCTAAGACTGTTGTATTTGTTCAAGCTGAAACTTCAATGAAGAATGAGTTACCCTGTAACTCTGAAAAGATCTTGAACAAGCCAGCACTGATGGATAAGGGAAAGAAACCCCTATGCTCAACTACAGGAAGTAAGCCTGTATCCAAGAGCTGACTGCAGTAGAAGCTATCTGCTGTAAGCAGCAAGAAGATACAACAACCCACAAAGTTGCAGCATAAAAGATATTTCCCCACCAATACTAAAACTTATCTGTTTAAACCTAAAGGAGGATATACTCCAGCGAAGTATGGTGGAAGATCACACAGCAAAAGTGTTGGTAACACATATTTAGTTTCTACACACATTTAACAAGCAGTTTAAGAATAAAATTGCCTACAGAAGTGGAACCAACAAATCTTACAGCAAAGTATTGACTGTTAAGAAAGTTGGGGTTCCAAAAGAAACTAACCCAAAAAGACCCTTACAGAAATGGGTACCTAAATCTGCTTGAATTTCTTGCAGGTTTCAATGCCAGGATGCAGCGGTGATGTATGGTATATAGACAGTGGCTGCTCAAGACACATGACAGGCAACAAAGATGTCTTAAAAGACTTCCAAGAATGCAAAGGACCAAAGGTCATCTTTGGAGATGACTCCAAAGGAAGCACAAAAGGAAGTGAAAGCCTAATCAAAGGAAATATATAGATCAAAGATGTATCCTATGTGAAAGGTCTCAGACACAACCTACTGAGTATCAGTCAGTTCTGTGATAAAAGATACACAGTGGAGTTTAACCTCAACAAGTGCCTTATCAAAGATAACACATCAAATGAAGTCAAGCTTACAGAAACAAGAAGAGGAAGCATATATCTTGCAGACTGGAACTCTTCTATTCAACCAACATACTTCATTGTAAAAAGTCCACCAGAGCTGAGCTGGCTATGGCACAAGAGACTGAGTCACCTGAACTTCAAGGACAATAAACAAGCTAGCAAGAAAAGGCCTTATAAGAGGACTGCTAGATGTGGCATACAAGAAGGAAAATATTTGTGGAGCTTGTCAGAAAGGAAAGCACGTGAAAAGCTCATTCAAGGACAAGTTACAGAAGTCATCTCATAGGATTCTAGATCTTCTATATATGGATCTCTTTGGACCAGTAGAACTAGTGAGTATAAGTGGAAAAAAGTACTCACTTGTGGTAGTAGATGACTACTCCAAATACACCTGGACCATATTTCTTGCTAAGAAATCAGAGACTCAGAACAAGCTACCTGACCTCATGAAGAAGATTCAAAATGAGAAAAGTTTGAACATTGTAAAAATCAGATCAGACAGAGAAACTGAGTTCACAAACAAGTTTATTGAGAAATTCTATTCTGATAATGGCATTTGTCATGAATACTCTGCTGCAAGAACACCTCAACAGAATGATGTAGTTGAAAGGAGGAATAGAACCCTCAAGAAAGTAGCAAGGACAATGATAGCAGAAGCAGAGATACCCAAGAAGTTTTGGGTTGAGGCTACCAACATTGCATGCTACACATAGAACAAATGTCTGATCAACAAAGATTTAGACAAAACGCCATATGAAGTCTGGAATGGATATACACCAAACATCTCCTATTTGCATATCTTTGGATGCAGGTGTTATATTCTCAACAATGGAAATGAGCGTCTAAAAACCTTTGATGCAAAATCAGATGAATGAGTATTCTTAGGATACTCTGCTGTAAGTAAAGCTTTCAGAGTCTTCAACAAAAGAACCTTAGTGGTTGAAGAGTCAATTCATGTGGTGTTTAATGAATCACATTGTGACACCAAAAGGCTAGAAGAACCTGCTGAAGAAACAGTTCCAAGGAAAGAAAATGATGTTCCCTATATAGAATGAGTTCTACCCCCAGCAAAAGAAATAGAAGAACAAGATACAACAGACATTCTTACAGCTACAGAACCTCCAATCTTACAGCAACATGAGGAGCAACCTAGACTTATATTGTTAGTTTTTTTTAATTTGTATTTTTTAGTTTTAAAGGGAGTTGATCAAGATGATTATATTTTTTTTAAGCAAATCATGATTTCAAACTATAACTTATTCATATAAAATTTATTTTTAATTCATGACATATCTAATTCATAATTATTATGATTTGTTATTTACATTGTATATATATAAAAAAAATCAAAACAAAAATATTTACAATGATACATCGAATTTTTTTATTCTTATATGTAATTTTGATTATTTTCCATTTTATTTTGTGTTTATAATTTTAAGGGGGTTTAAATTGTCTAAACAAATTATAATTTTAAATTAAAATTATTTTAAAATTTAGTTTCAATGCATGAAATATCAAATTTATCAATTTTACAATTTTTTTTAGTTACATTGCATATATAAAAGTAAAATATCAAAACTAAAATAATTAAATTTGAGAATATTTGACATTTTTTTGGTTGATATATATTTTATTATCATGACGATGATAGTAAACTAACTAAACTATTGAAGTTAAAAAAATATGTGCTCAAAGTAAAAATTATATTTAAAATTTACAAATAAGTAATTAGACGTAAATAAATAATATTATAAATTAGAAAAATAAAATATTTTTGAATACAATTTTAAAATTATTTAAAAAAAAGTGGAAACAAATGATATAATTGTTCAAATATAATCATTAAGAGTAGTGTTTTTTTGCAATTGGATGTGCACGGGTAGGATTGGGTAGGATTTGACCCTAATTTGTGCTCAGTTTTTTTTATTCATTCGGTAACTTTTATATTAGTATTATCTTTATATACAAATATGATAACCTTTAAGTAATATTACTTATACTTTTTTCAGCATAAAAAATTATGCGGTACAGTTATTCCTTCATGTTATATTAGTATAACCTGTATGTAAAAATATCATAACCATTAAATGGTATTATTTATATTTTTTTTTATCAACATAAAATTCTTATACTAAAGTTATATCTTTATATTATATTACTATAGTTTTTATGTACAAATATCATAACATTTAAGTAGTATTTTAACTTAAAAAATACATAAATGTTATATTATTATAACATAAAAATTAAATTATCATAATATAAAAAATACAATATTATAACATAAAGATTTAAAATATATTATATATTTGTAATATAATGTAAAAATTAAACTAACATAATATTAACATATAAATATTAAGCAAACATAACATAAAAATTATGCTAGTATAACAGAAAGGTTATACATGCATGATAAAAATATGAATATGAATATAAAAGTATATGAAATCATGTGTAGATCCATGAACGTGGATAGGTGAGGCGTGTGAAATCCACCTCCGAATCGTGTGGATTTTGATTCGTACACAACTGAGAAAACAAAGTTAAAACTAAATTTTATTTTACCCGGCAAAACGGTGTAGAAGCACTTGGAGTGTAAAAAGGTAAAATTTCATTAAAATAGCTTGAATTTCTCACCTTTGTGCTCTGTCTCCTTGTCTTCTTCTCTACTCTGCTCTAATCTCGTGAACCCTCTAGAGCAGTAGAGCTGCATTTTTCTGTATATAAACAAACTGCTTCACGCCCTTGATCTTGTAAATACTCCAAGCTCGCCAACCGCCATTTTCATTCCACTCAAAATGGCTTCTGGAATCTTCACCGGAGATCTCTTTTTCCTCTTATTTCCGATCCTCTCCTCCGTGGCCGTAGCCCAAGGCGGCGGAGGGGCGGCGAGAGAATTGTGGTGCGTGGCCAAGAACAACGCCGACGACTCCGCCCTACAATCGGCGCTGGATTGGACGTGTGGGCCCGGCGGAGCCGATTGCGGGCCCATTCAGAATGGCGGGCCCTGCTACGACGGCTCCGATCTCCAGAGAACGGCGTCGTATGCCTTCAACGATTACTATCGTAAGAATGGCCCCTCTGATGATAACTGCAATTTTGGCAACACTGCTGCTCTCACTTCACTAAACCCTAGTGAGCAATCTCTCAATTTTCTTTCCATTCTTTTATTTCAGATTTCAGTTCTAATTTTAATAACTAATAATTTTCCCCTTTTTTATCAGGCCACAATAATTGCAAAATCCCATCCAGGTTAGATTTCTAATGGATCTTTTTGTTGAAAGTTATAGCCTTTATTTTGTTTGTAATATAGAAAATTGTGATTCGGTTCAGCTCATAGATATATCATACATCCAAGCACTGTAATATTGAATCATATTTCGATCCAATGATTTCCTTTGTTGTGAAAAACACGAATAATCAGCATTTGGTGTTGTGTGATGTATCAAATCTGGCTTCAAAACTGGTCATGTCGTTATCTTCACCATTGAATATATCGCTGCAGCTTAAGTACAAGCACTGGAAACTTTAATGGATCAACAAACACAGTTTCAGCTAGTGCGGATCTGAGTAGTAGTAGCTCATTATTTTACCTCTGGGATCGAGGATCACTTATAATTCATCTGTTGTTTGCAATGGTACTAGTATTCTGATGAAAATCGAATGCACGATTTTATATTGTTTGCAACTAGAAGTTGGCAATTTGTCTGAAAATGTAATTGAGACAATAATCAATGATCATCGGTTTTGATCATTGAAATGCAAAAGGTTGGGCTTGATCTAATGCTTTGTTTGGTTGTCTTATGAAATGTATGATCTTTATGCTGTTTCCTATCGCGGTTCTTTCTTATAAGGTGTGCTCTTTCACGGAAGCTATAATTCTCTGAAGAATGTTGATATATGCACTTGCTATCTTGAAATCATATATTTGAATTAGATACTTGCATTTATTTTCAGTCTTCAGATGAGGCAAGTATTTTCCCCTGCCTTCATCAACTTAGTTTGAGATCTAAATCACACTGCATTGTTAGTTTCTAATCTCTAGCGAACCATTATCATCATCTCGTATTTCAGAAATAAATAACACCGTTATGACCGTGTTTAAAAGAAGTGTTAAGGAATCGCATTTTGGTGGGATATTATTGGTGCTTAGATGTACAAGTGAGCATTTTGAACTCCTTGCCTTTTGGGAAATGAAAGAAAATAACCCCAAGAAACACTAATATGAGTATCAAAACAGAAACTACAATTAACTATCAAGATCAAAGTGTTGTTGATCTTAACTTAGCAGAAAATTCAAGAAGAAAACAACACAACAAGGATTACGTGGTTCGGCTTAACAATGCCTACATCCAGGGGAAGAAAGGGTGGGATCTCTTTTATTGCTTTTCAATCTCAAAATAGAAAATGATTACAAGATTTGAAGCTACTGAAAAATTCTCAAAACTACCACTCTATATAGAAAGACTGAAAAACTATATATATCTCTTCTAACCCTCTATGTCTATATATATATGTTCTACAGCCACAGAAACAAACTAAACTTGATCACCATGAAACTGAAGATCACCATCTTGAAGCAGCAACCAATCAAGTATCTTGAAAAACTAATTCTGAGTCTATTTCTTCAAGCTGTCCAGCATGGCCGTTTTTCTGGTTAAGAAATCGTACTTTCAGAGGCGTGTCTTTATAAGTGTAGTGCGCCTTTTCCTTAAAACATATATCAAAGAACAAGAAACAAAGTTGCATTTCCAAGCGATGCTTTTGTAAGTGGAGTACAATTTCCTTCTTTATTTAGAATCTAAGAAAGACATTTTCTCCAAATGCGTTTTTGTTAGTAAATACACGATTCTTCTTTATTTAGCAAAACAGAAGGAATTGGCTAACACATTTCAATAACAAAGGGTTGTTCTCTACATGGGATTTAATCTTTTTTTTTTTCTTGGTTTAGTGATTGCATAAGATCTACCATCCTTATGATAATCAATGCATAGCTGTGGTTTTTTTATGGAAGTCCTCTGTTGAATCTAATCTGCTCATCTTCTATTTGTAGCCTCCCATATACATGCATTATGGTTTTCTATTTAGATAATAGATACTATAAATGTTACATTTAGTGAAATACGTCGGATATAGTTTAGTGTACAAATGCATGTATGTAGCATTTATGAAAGGATAAAACACCATATTTTGCCCTCTACACTTCCAATTTCTGTGTCATTGTCCTATTAATTTTTTTTTTTTTTTACCTTTTTCATTTTACACTTATTTTAGTTAACTTTATTAAAAAAACTAATGAGAAAAATTATAGGGAGTCCAACTTTGTGCTGATTTCCTCATTCAAACTCTCAGGTTATTTCATGCAAGGGACAAATAGAGTGAATTTTGACACTCAAACTTTCCTTTAGTGTGAAACTTTCTAAGAGTATCCATCAAGGCATTTGTTTCATCTCGTAGGTACATATCGTGTAGTATTAATGGTAATGTTGTGTATTCATTCATTTGATGCCGATTTCGTGGGCGAGGAAGATCATCGAGATTAATTACATTTATAAATGTTTTAATATACATTTTTAAAATAAAATATGAGATCAAACACAAAATATCTCATTATCAACTACCATTGGAATTTGGACATAGGCCGGGACTTTTATTTTATTACTTGGGCCTTTTCAGTTGGGCTTTGTATTTTTTTTTTTTTTTTTTTTGCAAATTTATTTATTATTATTTTAGGGGTTAATATGAACTTGTGTGTTTGAAATGCACTGGTAATACTTTTCATAAAATGAGTGAAAGGAAGTCAGGAAATTCGAAATTGCAAGATAGCTCACAGAATATATTACTGAAATACAAAATCTTTGCACGTTTATAGCAGAAAAAACATATATATAAATAAAATGTATGTTTATTATAATTCATACTTGTACCTATAAAACACATTTTTTAAAATACATACTAATATCTGAAAATCATATACTTGAATTCCGTTGCACATGCAACGATCGCACAAGAGGACCAACTGTTACTAGAATGTCAAAAGTAGAATTTCTCAAATACAATATTTATTATAAATATACATATAATTTTTAACATAATTACATATATATATATATGTATATATGTGAATTGATTATATATATATATATATATATATATATATATAAAATTTGGATTAGTTCTTTCATATCATAAAACATCATCTGTTTTAAACTTTGTGAACGTGCCATGTGTACCTACACATTAAATTCTTTACGCAAAACTTGAAGGATTTAAAAGGGTATTGAAGGAAAAAAAATTGTCATAAAAAGATGAACAGCTCAAAGTACGGATATGAACATGTTGATCATGATCAATATAAGTAAAAATTATAAAGAAATAAGAAGAAGGAAAGGAAAAAAAATTATTCCTCCAAGAAGGAAAAAGGAAAATGAAAGAAAAAGAGAAGTACCAAAATAGAAGAAGAAGAAGAAGAAGAAAGCGAAGCACAATAGACGCGAAATGATAAAATTCTCAAAGCTAAATAAAATATAAAGTTATATAATAATTTTAAAAGTTAAAAAAAATATTATAAATATAACAAAGTTACAATTAGATGAAGATATAGCTAGAGATTAATAAAAAAATGTATTTAGTTTCGTTAAATATTAAACCACATTAAACGAAAATATTATTCCTCAAGTAAGAAAAGGAAAATGAAAGGAAGAGAGAAGCAAAATAAGCAAGAAACGAAGAAAAAATATTGTAGAAAGGGAAGCGTAATGACCCTGAAGGAATGAAATTCTCAAAGTTATATAAATACTACATTATAAAAATTAAACAAATAATAAAAATATAACAATACTACAAATAAAATGAAAAAATTGGGATGAATTTTAAAACGCACCTAGTTAAACCACATTAATTATCATAATCATTCGAATAAACTTTTTTAAGAAGAATAATCTACCTCTTAGTTCCTCAATCATCTTCTTAAATCTTGGAGCCAAAAATCTCATTTGTCCTTCCTTAAAAGTTAGGATCAACAATTTGTTAGTGTTCATCTTCCTTGACACAAATAAATTTGATGCAATAAAACGCTCGATTTCTAGATCTTAATTGAAGATAATAGGATATTCATTTATTAGTTTTGAAGAAGTTTTATTATCATTCAAAACATATTGGATATTTTAAGTTTATGATAGTTAGTTAATTGATTATTTTATCCACTCTAAAAATAGGAGGAAAAAAACGACTATTTGTAATGCACAATTGACTTGTGCAAACCATTAATTCAATTCTTTCAAAAGGAAATAATACATAACAATAAAAAAGGGCTATACAAAAATACACCAACTTTATCAATATATATATATATGGAAAATGTTAAAATGCGTATTATAAGCAACTTTTAATAGATTTATTAATGACGTGTAATGATCACATCCCCTAATTATATGAAGAATAAAATTTATATATATGACATGGGGTACAATTGTACCCCTAATTTATAAAAAAGAATTAAATTGTTTTAGAAATTTATCCCTCTTAAATAAAATTACAATCATATCATTAACATTATATAATAAAAAGTATAAATATTGTGTTATATAATTCACATATCTGAATTTCGTGAGAAAATTAAGGTAAAATTATTTTTTCAATTTTCTTGATCTAGTTATAGGTAAGGAAGAAATATCTCGTTTCTAATATATTCGTGATATATCCATTTTTCGTAGAGTGTGATATGAATATGAGGGGTAATTTTTTTTATCTAGAATGTTTCAGATATATAGTAAAATATTGATATCGATATCAGTTAGTTTCAATATAAAATAGAAAAAGAAATCGAAAAATATTACTGATATATCACAAAATATAAAATTTTCTCTAAAAATTGAGATTTTTAAAAAAATATTATTTTTTAGACATAAATAAATTTGTTTTAAAATTTTATAAAAATGTATCGATACTAGTTCTTTTAAAATAATTAGACGTATCAAAGTGATATGTCTAAACAATCAAAATCACATGTTAATCATGACACACATGAAAGGTCACAGTTTGAATGGACTACTTAAAATGTTTTTCATTATTCACTCCCTCAGAGGTCTAATCACATACTAACAAAATGATGCTACTGTCCAATTTTTAACAATAAAAGGATGTTTGAGTCAATTCACACTGTGAGATGATCAACCAATTCAAATCGTCGATTTTGGTTCTTAATCCATGATTCGATGAATCGGATACAGGTAAACTGGAATCGAACGTGGGGGTCCCGATTCCAACTTTGATTTGAAACTGGCAATTGAACTGAAACTGAAGGTTCGAACCGTCAGTCCATCCCATTTTTTCCATTTCTTTTCATTTATGATTTGATCGGGTTTAAACATTTTTTTTTTATATTTTTCTTTATTTGGTTCATCATCCAAAAAACTACAACTTTTGTATAAATAAATGAAAGAAGAGGTACAAAAAAAATTGAAAGAACTTGAGTTTTATTCTGAGTTTGGAAGTGAAATTAAAATTATACTTCCAAACTCAAAATGAAATTACCTATGTATCTTTAGCAAAATTAAGCAATCAAAGCTCATGTAGTTCTCTTACCTAAACTTGCCTTCATTTGTCAACGCTGGTTCTGATTGAGGAGGATGTGTTCAAATCGTACTCAATACATGTCATTGGTATCTTCATCTAAATATGAGTAATCTAGATGTTGTTGATGTTTTTTTGACTCTCACCCAATTTTCAAGAAGAGTAATATTTTGTACATTCTTGACGGTCAAATTTGATCTTTTTAGATTCAACATATGACCTCCTTTGGAAAATGCTTGTTCAATGGAGAAGGTTGAAGCAATACTTGAAAATATTTATTTAGCAATAGTAATTAAAATAGGATAAATGGTGGTCATTTTTTACCACCTTCAATAGATCCAACGGATTTGCAAAATCAATTATTCAAAAATAGCACTTAAATATGAATCTAATTCGTGACAAGGGTTAGAGCCTTTAGCTCGTTTCTGTGTTCTATTATCATAAAAATTGTAAAATTTACTAAGATTACCACCAAAATTAGATAAATACGAGGAAGAACTAATACGTTCTACATTTTGTGCACCTACATCATCACTAGAATCACCAAAAAATACTTTATATTATTTAAAAATTTCGACTAACGATTGTTTAGCTCTACCAACAAGTTTCATATAATTAAGAACATATTCAACTTCATCACATTCTCCTAATATAAAATTTGGGAACAATGCACTAAAATACATTTTTAATAATTCTGCTGAGCCATCTTCTCTAATTCTAGGATCTAATAATTTAGCACATAAAAATACATCGGGTATTTCATGCAAATATTTTAACCATTTCGATCTCATCACTATAATTTTATCTCCTAAAATAGGACATGTAGAAATATTCATTAAAAATAAAAGTAATTTTCACACAATGATCTAAAACTAATGGAGAAGTAGGATAATAACAATCAGATAATTCTCTAGTTGCCTCTTCAAAAAAATTTAAAAATTGAAGTAAATTAATACATGCATCTCATGAATTGTTAAATAACATAATTTGATTATGTGAATTTTTCATAAAAATTTGACAAAGCAAATCTCTATACTCATAAGAATCGTTAAGCATATTATAAGTAGAATCCCAACGATGTTGTACATCAATTATAAATTTTTTTAACTTCCATTCCATTATTCTTACAAAATTTAGCCCATTTCCTATGTCATGCGGTTGATCTAGAAATTTCATGAATTGTTGTTGTAATAGGTTTAATATATTTATCTAATTCTTCTAAACTATCTTTAACACATAAGTTTAAGCTATGACACATACAATATTTCAATGGAGGTTTACAATATTCAATTAACATAGGCAAACTAACTGTATTAGCATTAGTATTATCAAATCCAATAAAACGTACTTTTTGTTCTATACCATAATCATTTATAACAGAAATAATTTTACATGTAATGTTTATAGCCGAATGTTTTTCATCAAATTCAACATATGCAATTAAACATTTTTGTACAGTCCATACATCATCTATCCAATGAGCTGTAATACGCATATAATCATGTTGTTTATAAGGATCTTTCCAAATATCACTACATATAGATATTTTTTGTTTAAACATTTTAAAGTTTTCAATTAATTATATTTATATTCTCCTATAATTTTTTCTATATCACATTTTACGATATTTTTAGATATTTTTCTACTACTAGATTGTAAATAAATGCTAGTATATTCATCACATAAAAATTGTAAATGAAGATATTTTTTAGCAACAAATTCGACTACTCCTTTCATATGAAATAATTTACTAAATTTAAAAAGAATAGACTTCATACCTTTGGGCTTTGACTCCTTGAGAAGAGTTGGTAAATCCATGAAGTTGTGTTTCCGATCATTCATTACTCATCTTGTCGGGAAGTTTTTTCAACACATGGTTGTTGAATGTCCCGTAGCCTCCTCCATGTTTGAATTTAAAGTTTTTTCCACAATAGTTGCAAGTGATTATGTAATCCACATCACTATTCAATATTTTCTTCGTTTTTAAAATGAATGGAGAAAATATCATTTCGAAATGTCAAAGGTTCTTGAGAAGTGGTACGCGCCGTATTACCACTTTCTTGAATGCCTCTCGATACCTCCTCTTCTTCTTGATCGACAAAGACGGCGGTGGTATTAGGGACTAGAGTTGCCTCCAAATCATTACATTCTTGACTCCAATAAGGAGAGTAATAATCAATGAGATCACCTAAAGGCAAATCTTGTGATGGTGGTATATGACTTTTTCCTTTCCCACAAGATGAACTGGCGAAAGAAGAAGTACTTCTTCTACACATTTTTTTTTTATTTTGAAAGAGAATGAACTAAAATAAACTG
Source organism: Scutellaria barbata (assembly GCA_028654395.1). Classification (NCBI taxonomy): domain Eukaryota; kingdom Viridiplantae; phylum Streptophyta; class Magnoliopsida; order Lamiales; family Lamiaceae; genus Scutellaria; species Scutellaria barbata. The sequence goes on along the minus strand of CM053656.1, from coordinate 11,257,249 downwards.
GAATGAAATTGAATTAAACTTGAAAATTGAAAGAGTAGTAGTAGCTTTGAGAGTGTGAAATTGAAATGAAATGAAAGAGCAGTACTATTAGTTATAATTTTATGAAATTGAAATAACAATTAGCACAAAAAGAATAAATTGGAGCTTGAGATTTGAAAAGGAGATTGAAGAATTGTGTGAAAATGAAGAATGGAGTGTAGGTATTTATAGAGATTATCATTCATAATTTTTGGAGGAAAAAAAAAAGGTCAATCGGTTCGAACTGGTTGTTCACAACGGTTGAGATAATCTCAACCGTTGATCATCAACAGTCAAGTTATCATGACCCTACACATGTCTTTTTCAAAAAAAAAAATTTAATCGACCAGTTTGAACCAGTGGGTTTAGTTCAATTCGATCCAGTGATTTCTAACGGTCGAATCATCGAGATTGCTGATCATCAACGGTCGACTCATCTAAGCCGTCCACGTGTCACTCCTGAAAATTAAAAAAAAGAAAATCAGTTGTTTGAACCGACAGTTTATTTGAGAATTCCCGTTGACCGCCAGTTTCAAACCGGCCCAATTCTAATTTTTTAAACTCATTGATCATCTCTATTCAAACTTTCCAATTTATGGCGAAACCATTGGAATTGAGATAGAGAAATGTACAAATTACACGTACATTATATTCACTATTACTCAAATATGATGAATAGGTATCAATATTATTTAGACAAAATATAATATTTCACTTGCTATTTTTAACTTATTGGTCACTATTTTAATTCTAGTTAGAGGTTATATCAAGTAGTTTTGAATAAATGTAAATTGTTATAACATTTATATAAATTTTATTATATATATATATTTATGTTTGTTGCAAACATATTATTTTATTGAATTTTTTTTAAATATATACATTTTGGATGTTATAATAATCTCTAAAATCTCATCTCAAATTTTCAAAATTTTAATAAAGTTTCATCATTTTTTTTTTTTGGGTATTACATATTTTCATCATCATTATTTTAGACATGGTGTGACTGTTAAATGTAATATCAACAAGATGACTGATGATTTTAATGAAATTGACAATGGTATTCGTCCAATCATTTTCATGATGAAGCATGCTTGGGGGTGTGGACCTACCGAGTAACTTGCAACTATTTACTTTTTGGGGAAAAAAAAGAAAGAAAAAAAAAAAGAAAAGAAAAATGTCAGCTATAAATTTGTGGACATAACAGTAACTACTATTATTATTATTATTATTATTATTATTATTATTATTATGAAAATGAAATAGGAAAAGCTACAAAGATCTGGATGGTGTGGCTTATTTAGATATTTGTATGTAGTTGGCATATTAATACCCAATCAGAATTGGCGAGTGGATTTCCTTTCTTGTCAACAATCATCTTGTTTCATTTTTTAATTTCAATATTTAAACAAATGTCACGTTTTATCAATTATCTAATTTTGTAGATATCTATGTACGTTGAGTCGTTGACTAATAGATGATTTTTTTCAAAGGAAGAGATCAATATTATTGACAATCAACCGAAAATTTATTGGTTTCTTGTAGGAAAGCCGACTTTCTTACGCATTAGAGCGATGATTAATTAGAAAAACAAAAAATTATATAACAAGATTTTATGAATATAAATTTATGTGATAGTACTTCATTTTGCTAGGCTTGACAATGAATCGGGGAATCTGCATTCCGATGTATTTCGTGGGAACCGAACATTAATTCTTTCTTCAATTGGCGGGGCAGGGACAAGGATCTGAAAATTATACACATATATTATTTAAAATAATATAATTAAATATTTATGAAAAAAATAATTTAACATATTTTAATATCAACAAAATTCATAAATTTTAATCTGTTATTTGAAATTTCAGACTTTCCCCTATTCCTTCATCCCCACCATTCCAGTGGACATAGCACACATATTTTCCACATTACTGATATATTTACGTCAAATATATAAAAAATAGTATTATTAATATATTGGCTTGCATTAATGTAATTATGTCAAATAAAAAATGCAATATTTAACTAGGGTAATAATTAATGCACAATTCTCCTACTTAGCACAAATGGCAGAAAATCAAAAAATTAGTTAATATTCATCGTGTATTCATTAGAAAAAAATAAAAAAAAAATAAAAAAGAAATGCATGGGGGTGGGATCCTCACGGAGGCTGTGGTGGAGGAGAAATTTTGCCCGTTGTAATAGTGGAATGGGGACTGAGATTAATTCCTTACAAACATGGATACGGGGATGAAGATTGTTCACTCACCTGTCCCATTCCCAATTAAGCATAGCTTTACTATCTTTAAATCAAACTCATTTTCATAAATTTATATTTAAATTGTGGATTAATATGTCTTATAAAATTAAATTAGATCCGTATGACAATATCAAAAAAGTAATATTCGGTCGAAAAAGTCGGATTAATATCAAAATGCAATTTGTACTTTAAGACTTTCTTCTGCTTGGTGTCTAAACAAAATAATATTTTTGAATGCTATCCATACTTAACTAATTTTTTAAATTGGTACCTAAAACTCAATTTTTGACACATTTTTTTAGCAAAAAAAAAAAGACGTTAGACAACTCGAAAATGCAATCTAATTTCAAACAACAACCAAAATGCATGAGTTACATGCTAAAATGTCCTTATTTCGAAGCCAAATTTAACCTTAAAGTAATTTCTTGATTCTTATTCGAGTCGAGCCCAAATCAAGTAAAAGTCGTTCAGAATTCTCGAACACTTTATGTTTGATTCAGACTCTGAATCGAACGAAAATCATTAAATTAGCTCAGTAAAAATATTATTTACGTAACTAAAAGATAGTATTTACATAATTAAAATATATTACTTGTTTAACAGAACACGGATAAACATGAAAGAATGTGAGCATGAATTGACCGACGCGTGAAAACGTGTGAAAACACGTGAATGTATGTGAAGGTGAATTACACATTACACCAATCACATAAGAGTCCATTTGTATAGGTGGATTTGAAAAAAATTTTGAAATCCATGGTAGTAAATCCATCAGAAGTGTTTAGATAGGTGTGGATTCGAAATTCATCACTTTCATTTTAAACTAATTTTGGAGTCATTTTAGTGGAATTCAAATCCACTTCAGTAGATTTAAAATTTATTCATGTGAAATCCAAAATTTCAAATCAATTCATCCAAATCCAAATGTAGGCTAAAAGTATTGGTATATCTTCAGAGGGATTCAAGTGCTTCCAATTAAACTCCAAAAATCTAGAGATATTACAATTTCCAGCACATGGAAATATTATTGGCAATATGACTATTTGCATATTAAAAAACTTTCAACTTTCCTTGTGACAATCAATGTTTCTCTCATTATGGAAAGGAAACAACGGAACAGCCTATTGTGTCTCGCCAGTTTTGGAAATTTGGTACCCATGTTGGGACGGTTGGATTCTACATTACATTCAATAATTGATTTCGTATTTTGTTATTTTTAATTTTAATATACACTATATATTTAATAATGATATCATCTGAAATACATAATGCAAGATGAGTATTTTAGAATATGAAATAAAATATTAATTTAGTGAGAAAATGATATTATGCAGGGATGGATTTAAGTGACGTGAGATTTAATGTTATTTTTAAAAATGTTCTTTTTATTTGTGATTTATTCTAATATCTTTAATTTATAAGAGTTCAGCCCTCGTAAATCGTAAAAAAATTGTTTACTATATTAAATTTAACCCCTATTTATTTAATATTTTGATATGAAAGAAATTTGGTCTCCTTAAGGCAAAATCCTAAACCTATCCCGATCCCATATGATGTTAGCAAACTTGATTCGGAATAAAAACATATATATATATATATATATATATATATATATATAAAAGTTTCTGTTCCAAATTTTTCCTAAATTCCTCAAATGTCCTCTCTCTTTGAAATTTGCAGAAAATAATTTTCTCTCCCATCCCCTTCTCTAACATTTTGTTTATGTCTCTCATCTATCTGCACTTACATCTCGTTATCTCTATCTTCCCTTTCAATTTATTTTTCATTAAATTTTGAAGTTTTGGGTTTTTGGACATATTTTAAAAAAAAAAAAAAATTATGTAAAGCTTTAGATTTGTTAAATCTTGAAGCTAATTGACATCGAAAAGTTAGATCTCAATGGTAAGTATCTTTCGATATCTATGATTCTCCTAGAAAAAAAAAATTAAAATAGATCTCAATGCTACTACCGTTGAAATCTATTTTAACTTTTTTTTTTTTGGGACAAAAAAAAATTAACTTCTCTATGTAAACGACATTTATGTCATTTGACCTTTGATTTAATTCGAGTTTAAAACATGTTTTTCTCATCAAATGAGTACATTTTATTTTTCATTATGCATAATGGATAGAAACAAGAGACGTGTATATACATAATTGAGCTTGATAGTTCATTTTTTTTAATCAGTGCATCTATAAACCAAATATCTGACATTTTATATTGCTAACTAGAGGTTTAATTGTCGTTAAAATCAAGCATGATTTTTTTATAGAAATTCTATTGAAATAACTGGTGCAGTTTGTATGAACTAAAACCAGCCATCTAGGTATCTCAAGCCAAAAAATCTATGTGACTTGCTAGCCATTCTCAACACTCTTTTTCTTTCTATCTTCTTTATTTGGCCACACTACAATTAGATCATCAAAAAATTTCATCAACGATTAAAGCAGAAATAGTGAGTGAAAGTCATGCATTTTCTACAAAATCTCAACAATATGCTTGAAATCACAATTGCGAAAAAGTCCAGATTTTTTATGACAATTATAAGTAGTTCATGTTCATGCCAAAACAACTAAAAAGAAGCTGAAAATCTCCTATTCCAAAGAAAAAGTTAAGATGAACTAAACTTCCCAACTAGACATCTGATTTACATAGTACATAGAAGAAGCTAGCAGGGCCTAAGTATATTCTACTAATGTGAATAATATTATCATAACCCACATGAATTATCTTTGCAAATTATGTATCACATGTTGGTAATATATACTCACATGGCTACTGTAGAATTATCCTAGAAGCTAGCAAAAAGTTCAAAAAGTTAGCATGCCACTTAAAGGAGTTATTAATTAGGTGAAGCAAATATTATGCAACTAATCGAGAAATGTAAGAAAAAGTATTGTCTGAATTCTGAAATAGCAGATTAAAGAGTCTAGCAGAAATCAAAACAAAATCCACATAACTTAATTGATTTAAAAAAAAAAAAAAATCACATTGTCAAATATGATTGATGGGAGTTCTTCCGATCCTGATCTCCTTGGGGAAGCATCAACTTCACAACAGGTGGAATAAAATGCAGCAGCACTGCAGAATAAATCAATCAATGAATTAAATACACAGAAAGAATTAATTAAACTAAAATCAAGAATATTTAGATAAAACAGTACCTAACACTTGAACGAGCTAGGATCATCTGCTTCTTCTTCCCCATAGATTGTAGCTTGCACAGGAAATCCCAAGTCGAAAGGGGTTCCGAAATCGGAAGGCTTGGCGCAACAAGGCTGAGAATTATGGTGATCTGAGTAAGACAACAGCCTCTGACTCCATGGATTCACTGCTAAGTTGGACTGAAGGAGTTCCCGATTCGAAAACGACGCCGTTCCATGCCCGATCTCTCCACTCACATTCCAGCTACCACCATCGCTTCTCTGAAAGCTTTCCTGGAAAGTCTGGAGAGAAAGCCCGAGATGATCCTCGCCCTGGAAAGATTCCCTGGAAACTGATCCATCGCTGGAAAATCCTGGAAAGAAGGACCTCATCGTGTTCACGAAGTGGGCGTCGGGCTGATCTACCAAGAAGGATGAACTCGCGAATTCAGAATGGGTTTCCGATTGGTGATCCCTAGGGTTTGAATTAGTATCACGTTCACAAAGCTTGTCAATGGCGGATTTGGCTTTCTTGATGAGCCAATCGACGGCCTTGCTGGGGCGATCGTAGCCCAAGCGATCCTGCACGTCGTAGAACTGGATGGCGGTGTGGGCGGAGAGGCGGACACGGCGGTCCCTCGGCCCCTTCGAAGTGTACACTTTGCTGTGCCGGTCTTTCCGGCCGGTCGACCGGAGAATCAGGCCGCCGTCGACCTGAACTATCTCTCCACCTCCGCCGCCGCCTTCTCTAGTGCCTTTCATGCTTGCTTTTAGCTCATGGGAATTATGAGATCTTCAGATTTTCAGTGGAAAAACTGTGTTTAAATTAATTTTCTGAAAAACCTAAATCTTGAGGTTTAGCTTTGCAGTAAGTAGACTGAAAACTGCAAAATCTCTGACGGCGGCGCAGACGAAGATCCCCAGAAAAGATGAAAAGTAAAGACAAATAATTGAATAGAAGCAGGTGATGGATAGTAGTGTATGTGTGAAATGAATCTATGGATAGAATATTTTGAGAGGAAAATGTTGCTAAGATAAGAAAGGTTGAGATGAGAGAAAAGGATACATAAATGAATGGAACAGTAGATCTACATTATTTATATCTCTGTAAATAAGTATTTGTGATGCTTTTGTTGAGGTAATAATTATGACTCTAAATTATGTGTCGTTGTCTTTACACAAAGTATGTAAAAGATGTTATAATTCCTACTTTCTGTCTCTTTCAATATTTTTTTATGTCTTCTTTCTCTTTTTTTTTTTTATTATTTGAATATTCAAATTAGGTTGAAATTAATTTTTAATTCCGAGCCAGAATTAGAGTGCGAAATTAGGCTTGATAATTTTGAAAAATCATATTTCGTCTTGTACTTAAAGAGTAATTCAATGTTAATTATTTTTTCATCAGAATGAATTTCAATGGATTATTTGCACCAAGTTAGTTACGTGTAATGTGGGGAAAATCCATCGGGGTTCAGAAGTTGAAAATGACTAAATTTTGACAAAATTTTCATTTATATGACTAAAAAAAAATAGATTTTTAAAAATCAACAGGAATAGTTTCAAACATCAATCCTAAAGCCAGATTAAAAATGAAATTAACTCATTAAAGTAATCTCATGACTAATATTTTAAATTAAAATATAATGTGAATAGAGATATGATTTGTAATTATATGCTATATGGAATGAATATTTAAGTGATAACTCATGCATATAACAACACTCACAAACGAACATTAGAATCCCAAGAAATCGAACATACGATCTTTGATACTTATCTTTACTTTTTTTGCTTTTTTAGCTTTGCTTTTCTTTTGGTTTTTTTTTTTTTTTTTTTTTGGTATATGCCATTTTGTAATATCTTGGAGGGCCCTCCACTCGATTTCTCTCTCACCCACTCATATCCAAGCTTGATGGAGATCCTACAACTCTCTCTCTCTCTCTCTCTAACAGAGAGGGAAATTTCCATGTAATTATTTTAATATCAAACATTCACTGCAATATTAAGAAACTATCTAACGAGAAAATGTAACATTCATCAAGCTACATGCCAATATTTTTTTTCCCATTTTGTCATATCAATCAACGTCACATACTAGTTGTATGCAAAGTGATCATTTTTGAATTGTCATTATTGATATAATACAAAATAGAGTACATTTCTTGAGATGAGTTGGCCAAACCATAATTTTAGGGTATTATTCTTATATATATTATACTCTTATTCTTATATATATTATACTCTAAAATACAATATTTTATATAAGAGATAATTTTTTATCACGAATGATAGTTCTGTTACTTTTTTACTACATATCAAGATAATAGATAAAATTACCCTTCCAATAAAAGTTAAAAATCAATTTTTTATCGGGTATTATAGATCATATTGTATAACCCCACTTATATTAAATGATATGATCATACAATGTAACCCGATAAAATTAAATAATATGATCATATCTTATAAAATTTCGACACAAACTGACATTTTTTTTTAATTTTTATTTTAAAAAAATAATTTTGTTAAATTTCCTGAATTATGGTAAAAAGTGTAATCCCTCAAATGAATTATTTTAGCCATCTAACTCTACGTGTGTATATAAAAATTTGTAAATGAATTTGATTTATGGATAGAGTAGTTTTGTCTTGCAAAATTTACTTGATGAAATCATTTCATGAGTTTTTATATTAAAATATAGTGAAAATGTCTTTCTCTACCCATTTTCATAAGTCAACTTACTTTTATATTTCATCTTTTTGTTTACTACCTTTTTACCCAATTTAGGTGGTAAAATGTCCAATTTATCCCCAAGGTAATTTAATAATATATTTTATATTTATATATTTAAAATATAAATCTAAATACACTATATTATATTCTATATCTAATTTTTCTACAAATGTATTTGATAGACATGAGTCTTTAACAATTATTCTTCAAACACATTGCTCTTCAAATAAACACATTTTAAAAATCTGTTTATTTAGAGAAAAAAATTTCGAATATTTGTTTATTTGATGAAGATATGTTTATTTGGGAAAAAAGATTTTAAAGATTTGAACACCACGCTTCAACCAAAACCCCCATATCTGGGAAAATCATCTACCCCATACATGAAGAAAATCATCTAAATTTTGAATATTGCTTCAACCAAAACCCTAGGGAAAATCATCTAAGATTTGCGCTTCAACCAAAACCCATTTGGAGATTTTTATTTTTATTTTTTTATATTTATGTATGAAGATATGTAGGTATAATTATAATTTAATAAATATATAAATACTATCTATTTAGATTTCAACATGGTCAAGTCCATAAGCTAGATATTTAGGTTTTTTGTACACCAGTATATTTTTTTACATGATCCAGTCCAAAAATTTTTAGGATTTTAGGATTTTTGTATACAAGTATATTTTATGAAATACATGATTATAACTTAGGTTTCATGTATACGATTCATAACGTGTACACGATTATAACTTGGATTATAATTATCGTATACACGTTGTAAGATACATATCGTGTACATATTATAATCATGTACATGTTGTAAGATACATATCGTGCACATATCATAATCATCATGTAACCCAAACTCAACATTCAAATCATCAAATTCAAAATCATTTTATAACTCAAAAATTGTGAAATTAAAAAAAAAAAATTGTAACCCAAACTCTTATCTCACTCTTCGAATGGTCCGCGCCCAATCTCCCCACTTCCAAATTTAGACATTTACAACTCTTTTATCCTCTCCGATGAGAATTACAGTCGTTTCTCCCATCTCCATGTAACCCCATCCTCATCTCAAATCCGTCCATCACCGCACAAAATATCTTTAGATTAATCAATAAAATTCGAGCTCTGTGCTAGGATTTTCATTCGTCATTGGTGTTGAAGAGGTGAGGATTGCACGTGGTGGACTTCTAATCATGTAGGGAGTCCATGATTGAAGTGGAGTTGTAGTTTTAATGGAGTTTCGGTGGAGCGTGTTGGGAGAGAAATGAATTTTCAATTTTTAAAAAATTTAGGTTATAGAATTTTATGTATTTTAAAATATTAAATGTTGTATTCAAATAGTGTGTTTGAATTTCATTTAGTAATTAAACTTTAAATATAGTTAAGGGATAGTATTGAAATATATTTAGTAAAATACACAAAAAATGAATAAATAAATTATTTTGATAAAAAGGAAATAAAAAATTCGACCACCTTATAAAATTGGATAATTTTGGACTTAGAACCTAAAATATATATAAGTGGTGATTTGAAAGAAAACATTATAACTTAAATATTGTGTCTGGCAAGGAATTTTCAATCTGTATTTCATTACCTGCCACTTTTCTTATGCATAAATTTCTTCTCACTATTAAGTAAAGAGGGCAGCAAAGCGTATACATGTACCGACTATCTCATGATAATTCGTGACTTGTGCAAATAATTTTTATGATAGATATTCTTTTCAAAAACATCATTTTATCAATAAAATTAATAAGTAACAATTTTGACATTCACAAATTAAAATATATACTTTTAGCTTGTCACGCCCCAATTTCATAATAAAATAAATATAAATATAAATATAAATTTTTCTAAAAACGGGCGTCCAGCAAAACACAACAACTAATAATTTAAGCAACAATAAAACCCAAAATAATAAAGGTTTATAAATACCCCATAATTTGCATAAAAAAAAGATAGGTTATCAGAATCAGCAGCGAAATATCAATATACAAGCCATCGGCTTAAACTTTACAGTCCTTCAAAATAAATAAATTTTAAAAGCATTTGAAAACATAGATTAGCATATTTATATACAGCAAAAATAATTATAAGCATCTTTCTTCAACTTCGTCTCTCCTCATCCGAATCTATACAAAGAAAACATGCAAAGGGGGTGAGCATATAAAAATACACTCAGTGGGATCACGTTGTAAAATAGGGGAAATAAGATCATAAACCACAAATAATAATTAATTTCAAACATATCATTTCACATGCAAGCATATCACTTTCATAATCATTCATATCAATTGCATATTCAAAATTTACGGTTCTTAGCCGTCATAGATGTGGTTCTTAGCCACCATAGATACGGTTCTTAGCCGTTATAGATGTGGTTCTTAGCCACCATAGATACAGTTCTTAGCCGCTATAAATGTGGTTCTTAGCCACCATAGATAATTCAAGTAATTCACATAGATTCATGCTTATAACATCACATAAACATTTATTTTTGCCATTTATCATCTTTCTGAACGCATTCATCATATATATTAAAACATGTCATATTTAACGTGGTATAAGATTCACCCTCATCATATCATAACATTTCATGCGTTCAGCACATAAACCAAACACATTTCATATAGCATAATAAAATTCGTAATTTAAATATTTTGAAAGAAATATAAATACCGACTTAGCACTTTTTCCCCCACCTTAGAGTAGACGATCAAAAGCTGTAGACTTCAAAGATATCTAATGCGTAAAATCCTGCGTATCACCTATAGTCATAAAAGTTCGACTTAGAATCTAATCGAACTATCATTTATTTAGAAATTAATTTCTTAAAAATATAACCCTTTTTCATAATGAAATATGCCTAATTTTGTAAAATAGAAAGTTCAATTCGAACTTAATATTTCGGGGTTAATTAGATGTGAATCTAAGGTTAATAAATCTTAGATTTAAAATTAATAACTAAATAGTAAAATAAAATAAATTAATTAGCATAATATTTTTAGGTCGATATTTTAGTCTCAAAAGCAATCTTATTAAACATAAAATCCAATTTATAATTCCCAATAACTCTTTGATTAAAATTTATAATAAATAATGTATTAACATTTAATTCCAAAATCGAGCTTAAACTATATTTTCTTAATTAGTTGGATAAAATATAGGGCTTTATTCCCTAATTAATTATATAACTAGATCCAATTTAACATACATTAATCTATATAATCTTTCTTTGTTATTTAATTAAAACTCGCCTCATTTATTAAATTCTATTTACTTATAAATATTATCTATAATTTCAATATATTCGAAAGTTCAAAACGTCATTTTCATGAATTCAATAATTATGATAAGAGATTCATAATATCTTCAAATTCTAAGGAAACATCTATATCATTTTATTCAACTCAAATTCCGATATTTATCTACCTAATTATGATATTTAAAGCATAATTTAATTAACTTACATTATCTTTATCGATTAATAAAAACTCGCTTTTCATATGTCATATTCTATAGATTTAAGATAATATCCATAAGTCCAATTTATTCTAAATTCCAAACATGTCATCATCATAATTCAATAATTTATTAGGCAAATAATACATATCATCATCAATTATTAAAGAAAGCTATGTAATTTAAAATAATTTCAATGTTTCATTGATAATTATACATAAATTAGGCCTTAAAACATGCTTTAATTATCTAAAATTTCATTACAAAAATCCAAAAATTACCATACTTTAGTGTTCAATTTTCAGCAACATTATTATTGCAATTTAACCCTAGAATTCATCAAATTTACCAAGCATGCCCTTCCCAAACTTTTCCCCCCTTTTCCAGCCATCCCCGCCTCCTCCCTGCCACTGTCCGGTGTTCGCCGCCGTCGCCTCGACCCTGCCGGCGACTTCCAGTCGTCGGCGACACCCCATACACCGTCAACCCCGACCCCCACACACACGACACACTCTAGCCGCCGCTGCACACGGCGGTGGCTTGGACAGATGCTATGACAGGCGCTGCTGTTCACGGCGGCACCCCACGACTCCCCGGGCAACACAAAGCCGGCGACTTCCAGCTCAACCAAACCACAACTCAGACCAACCAACATAACCCCCGATTCAGACACCAACCAACAGACTCACACGCACACACAGCACGTGCCGCCGCTGCGAGCGACGGCTCACAACCCACGACTCGCCGGCTACACCCGACCAACGGCGACACGGAGCGGCGGCAATGGCAGAAACAGGACAACAGCAGAGAGAAAGGGAGAGAGAGAGAGAGAGAGAGAGAGAGAGAAACTCCAGATTTCAAAACTTGGAACCCATCCCTACGACGAGCTCTACAATATGTCCGATTACCTCGTCGGAAAAACTTGATGATCGGAGGAGGAAAAATGATCAACGGTGGCTGTGAAGATGAACGAAAAAGAAAAAAGAAATTGCTTGCGTTTTGTTTTCTCAAGTTTGAAAAAATGAAGAGAAGATGATGGTGACCCTATCTTATCCGAGCCTTTATCCTTCTAGAAAGACTTGACTTATTCATTGATCATTTTAATTATATTCTATTATAGGGTGAATAACTCCAAATACCCTAATTAATATAACACCTACCCTTTTATACCCCAAAATATATAACATTACACTTTTCTACCCATTTTTGGTAAAAGACCAAAATACCCTTTGACATTACATGTGCAATGCTATTTCCACTCTAAATTTCTTAATTCCAAACCAATTGTGCTAAGCTTGAGGTTTAATGATCGGATATAATTATCTTGGTATCTTGGATGGAAACCTTTCTCGTGCCCCAAAAAACACTTGTATTTATACTTGTGATATGGTCTGAAAGGTCTAACAACACCAAATACTGAGTAATTTTATCTAAAAACCAAAAATAATTAAATGTTTTCCATGACTTATATTTATTGAGATCCGATGCGTGAAGTGGTATCAGAGCCAAGTTTTATTGAAGAAATAAATTAAATTATGGTGTACAATATTATTTTCTTGTGCCTAACGGAGGAGAAAATCAAGAAAATGTATCCGAAAATTTTTCGAGATAACACAAGTGCATGATATCAGTAATGACATCCAGCTCAGATTGGAACACAATTGTTCCAGACACATCTAAGGTCACGCAAGACCTTAGGGAGATCCAGAAGACCATCATTTATTATGGTGGACAGATGGAGAAGATTGTCCGATCTCTATCCGAGATCCAAAAAGAAATTTCAGATCTGAAACAAGAAATTGTAGATCTGAAGAAAAGACCATCCAAAGGAACTGGAAGATCAATGAACGAATGTATGAAAAATTCATTCGGAGATATTCCAATTATTTCCAAAGGAAAGGCTACGGAAGTTTCGAAGCCTAAAAGCAACGACGAACTCCTACTTGATCTCATAAGACAAGTCGGATGGAAGTCTCAAGAGTAGATCTTGCAGAGTTAACTGAATCCCTTTCCAATTTAGGAATTGTGGATCTAGTAAACCTCAGGATGAACGAGCCGATTCCGCCGATTCCGAAGAAGGAAGAGGAAAGCACAAGTACGCCAGTACCTGAAGCACCAGTACCTGAAGTACCGGTTCCTCCCGAACCCAGGTGGTGGCAAGACGGGGTTGAGTATGAAGAATACATAGCTCGACAAGCCAGAAGTAGACAGGGAAGGTTTAAAGGAGTATCCAAAAGCCCTTGGGCAAAAACGATGCTTGAACCAACCCATCCGTTTGGAGTGATGCTCACAATAGACATCATCGATTTCAGAAATATGGAAGTTTTGATCGATGAGTGGATGTCATCCATGAAAGTTGCTTCATCAACACTGGATGTTGATAACGATCATTTTTGCCAGATACTGGTAAATAGTTTGCAAGGTTCAGCCAAGAAGGCATGGGAGATGACCGAAGCCTCTCTCAAAAAAGAGATCCTATCCAACGAGAATGTTATAACAATTGTCGAAAGGATGGGTCACCTGCTCAAAATATGTTTCCTCGGGGACGGATATTTTGAGGAAAGAAAAGACGAGAAGAAAAAAGAGTATACGCAAGCTATGTTTGCTCTCGAACTAAGAAATATATGTTATGCGGATGAATATATATATTGGTTCCGTAAATATTATTTCCAAGCAGATGTACCATGGAACGTGGCAACAGATTTATTCTTTGCAAAAATCTGCAGTCCATGGAGGGAGATGCTAATGCAAACCTACAAGGTACCTACAGGCCGAGTCGATTCAGTGGCCAGGAGGATGTCCTTCTTTAAGGACAGTATACGAGAATAGTGTCAACAGGCGACACTACAAATGAACAAGAAGAAACTAAGAGGAATGGTAAAGAAGACCCCTCTTTGTTGCGACAACAATGATTTTCCGAGTATCATCGAAGAACCACAACGCGAAAGACACGGAAAGAGAAAGAAACACTTCAAGGGAAGGTTTCAATCTAAGTCCGGGGGATCATACAGGAGACCTTCCAAACAAGGAAGATCATGGTGGTCCAAATCAAAGGCTAGATCTTATAAATCTGGTCAAAAGACTGGTCCTTCCAGGTTTTCTTCACAAGGATCTAGATCCACAGGGAAGCCAGCAGGAGGAACAACCAGAAAACGAACTTTCAAACGAGCTCACACTCGTGCAAATGAAAGTTTCAAGGATTGCAATTGTTGGACATGCGGCACGAGAGGCCATATTTCGCCCGATTGCCCACAAAAGCAAAAAGATGTGCGCCAGTTCGAGTACACAGACGACATCCGAGATGCTGTCTTCTATGGTGATTTGGTGCCAGTTTACAAGTTCGAGGACATCTCTTCAGATGAAAGCATCTATGAAGAAGAGTTTGAATCTGATTCCGAAGGATCTGATGGATCATCTACAGAATCAGACGAGTAGCTCTGGCGAACCGGAAGATAGACTCCAGACGATGGACAGTCTATCAGGATTCTTCTCAAAAATGACCATCTCTAAAAAGACGATGGAAAAGATCATGAGACAGGATTCAACATTAGGTCCATATGATGGATTTAAGAAAGGAAGTCTTAATCGATTTTGTGACAAGATCGGGATAAGACAGCGCAAGCACCATATCATTTACCGGGTGAACTCAGGTGAGTTTTCTCTTCCAATAGATCTAACCGGTAATAAAGTCGAGATGCAACTTATTCCAAAAGAAGAAATTCTTGAGGAACTGAGTCATCTCAAAGAAGAAGTAGCGGTCACGATGAAATGGATCCATATTGGAACCATTGAAGTAGTGATTAAAGCTACCTTCAAAGAAGGAATTGATTCTGAATTACATTTATCTGTAATGGATAAAAGAATCAATGACTTAAGAGAAAGTTGTCTTGGTACCATGGTAGGTAATTTGTATGCTGGCAAACTTATGTTTGACATTCATCCTAGGATTGCATACAACCTAGCTGACCAAGATTTTAGTAGTCTTAACCCTTCATCAGGATTTTAAAAGACCTGATCTTATGAAAGAATGAAATAGTCCATATTCTATCACGTATAGAATTGCATATGCGCTTTCCAACACACATCATTCAGATATGTTTCTTAGAAAAGAGTATATAGAAATTCCTATAATTTTTAAGGAATTTGCAAAGGTTAGAACACCAGACCCAATCCAGATACCAAGGTTAGGGGGTGTTAATTTGATAATTAAGGATCAACCTATCTTACATAATAGATCATTAAGGTTTGATTCAGAAATTAGTAACAGGCTGTCCTTTTCCGAAGGTAGGATTCTAATCCTAAAAGGAAAAGAACCATGCGAGGATTTATATCCACAAAAAATTAGGGTAAGAAATGTAAAAATCAGATGCCCTAATAATGAATGGAAAGAAATCCATATTGTTTTTGATATATCTAAAACTGATAATTTGTTTCCTTGTGAGGAGATATATCATTTACAACAACCAAGTATTAATAGATACGAAGGCATGTTAGAAATAGCAGGCTATCATGTATCTGTTACAGGAAGTGCAGGCATAACTAAAGGAGTTATGACCATAGGGTTAAGTTTCCTTGAGGAACATAAGCCCTGGAGAAGAGATGAAAAATGGATGGAGTTCGACCTTGATGGACATACAATCAGGGTAGAATAAAACCATTATGCCAGGAATCAAGCTAGATCAAGAGATCATTGATCTCACGATACAAAGAGACCAGACGATAACTTTGTTAAGATCTTTGCGAGAGCAAAATCTACCAGAACAAAGAAGTATCCAAGATGTCATAAGGATACAAGAGGCTGCGTTAAAAATTAGTCAAATAAACGCACGAATAGACATGCTAGAATGCTGGAGGAGAAGGATTTATCCAAACAATCCAGACAGGTTCTAAAATATGCCAGGAATGTGTATTGATGAAGAGATCCAGGATCTCAGAAAAGAGAAAGATGAGTTGACGGAACGCATTAGAGAAATGCGGGATAATGGACAGACTCATCAAGTAAGGTTTCAAGAGTTGATCCGTGAACATAATGTTAGAAGCTCAAGGATAAACTTGTTAGAATCATGGAAAAGAGGAATCTATCCAAACGATTCTGAATGACAAGTATTTTCTCTATATATATACCTGTAGGGATATTATATGACCAATATAAGACGGAATATTTTGCAGCTTATATTGACTCAGGTTCAGGCATTTGCACAGCAAAGCCAGGAGTTTTTCCCAGCGAAGCAGTGGAAAAATTACCTCTTATTGCAGGAAGAGACTTCTCACAGAAGATCCTTATACTCAATAAAGGTATTCGAGAAACACGAATAATGATCGGAGGCGCATTCGATACACCTTGGTATAAAGTAAGAATGCCACCAATCTATATTCATGATACAGGTGCTGATATTTTGCTTGGTAACAATTTTATCCAAACTTTTGCAAAATATGAGCAGGATAATCACAAGAACCTGTTAACCTTTACTACTAACTGTGGTAGTATGATACAGGTTTTGCGGCGAGAAAAGGCTTTTAATAGGATCATACCTATTAATTTTCGCAGCAAACGTGGTGATAATGAAGCCAAATTAACTCATCCAAAAATGCAGGATAAGAGGAAATTTGGTGAAGCTCTTTTGTCATATAGACAAGAGGGAATGGAGGAGGCACATGAAGAAGCTATTCAGTTTCTAAAGAATGTCTTACAAGAAGGACCACCCCAAATTGACATTAATGAGGAAAGTCTACTTTCTCTCGAAAATGTTAAAAGGCTAATTCAGAGAAACTACAATGAAAATCCTTTAGCCTGGTGGGACAAAAACCAGATCGAAGCAACGTTGAAAGTAAAAGAACAACATAGATACGAGTTGGTTCGATACAAGCCGATACAGATGAATCTTGAAGATCGAAAGGATATGCCAAAGATTATCAAAGAGCATATCGATCTCAAGCTAATCGAAGCAGGTATTTCTCCTTATAGTAGCCCAGGGTTTTTGGTAAGAAACCATGGCGAAATAAAGAGAGGAAAAGCAAGGTTAGTAATTAACTATCAAGGTATTAATAAAATTACCGAATTTGATGGTTATTACATTCCAAGTAGAGAACACTTAATTGATTGTATTAAAGGGTCAAAAGTGTTTTCAAAGTTTGATTGCAAGTCTGGATTTTACCAGATTAAGTTAGAAAAAGAGTCTAAGAAATTAACTGCTTTTTCTACACCACAAGGTCAGTATATCTGGAACGTAATGCCTATGGATCTTGCGAATGCACCTCAGATATACCAACGAAAGATGGATAATCTATTTAAAGATTATTTTGAGTTTATGTTTGTTTACATAAACGATATCTTAATTGCCTCTAAGAATATGAAAGATCATTTAAAGCATCTTGAAATATTTTCAGAAGCATGTCATAAAGAAGGATTAGTGCTCTCTGAAAAGAAGGCAATAATCGCGGTTAATAGAATCGAGTTTCTCGGTGTTATTATTGACCATGTAGGAATGGAACTACAGGAACATATTGTGGAGAAAATCTGCAATTTTCCAGATGTTCTTAGAGATAAGAAGCACCTTCAAAGCTTCTTAGGAGTGATTAATTTTGCAGGTTCATTCATTAAGGATTTGGCAAAATATCGAAAGGATTTCCGTCCTTTATTACAAAAGGATGAGAAGACCAAATGGAAATGGGAAGATATTCATTCCCAAAGAGTTCGTGAGTTAAAACAGGTTTGTAGTAACTTGCCAAAACTCACGATTCCTCAAGATGAGGATCAGTTAGTCGTCTACACAGACGCTAATGATTTCAGATGGGCAGCAGTGCTCATGCGAAAGACATCTACGGGGGAAGAACCATGTATATACACTGGAGGGTTGTTTACAGAACAACAGGCCAGAGTTTGGCATATTAACGAGAAAGAATTCTTTGCTGTTTGGAAGGCTTTTAAAAAATGGCCTTTATTTTTATTAGCTAAAGAATTTATATTAAAAGTTGATAATACTAACGTTAAAGCTTTTTTGAAAAACAAACTTGAATCCAAGATAGAAAAAGCACGTATTATCAGGTGGCAAGCAGAATGCCAATATTATCTTTTTGATATTGTCATTGTGAAATCTAATGAGAATGTTCTTGCAGATTTCTTAACAAGAGATGGATATCCTTGAAGCAGATTCCATCACAATACGAGCAAGACACCTTAGGGAAAACCTTGAGGTGCATTACAAGGCCTTTGAGGAACTAAGGGTAAGAGCCGAAGCGGCATCTTATGTCCAGAAAGCTGATTTGGACAAAGTCCAAATGACTCTACGTGCAGCCATAACTTCAAATAATGATTTGTGGAATGCATTAGTAGAACCTGTTAACAAGGCCTGTTCACCATCGGTGATGCAGAAAGAATTATACGAGAGGAGTTCATCATCGATGAACAAACAGGGTACTTTTATACCCGAAGCAGGACATCCTGCTGATAAAAGTTTTTCATCGGATATCGGTGAAAAGGCTGATAAGGCCGAACCAAGTGTTTTATCGGATTCCGATAAAATTATTAATTCGAAAGGTCAGGAAGCAATTCCAGACAACTCGAGTCAACCCAGCACCTCTGGGGTAAAAGAGGGAGAGGTTAACCTAAGGCCCCAGACTGGCCCTAGACAGGTTAACACTAATCAAGCTATTTCTCCTCTGCAGGTTTACCAAAAAATATGGGAGAAATTGGTAACAAGAAATGGGATCAATCCAAACAGAATTACTGCTGATTGGTCTGGCAAGTATCCAAGACTTTGGATGCTCCCGGGGGTAAACCCTCATGATGTGCGGGAATGGTTCGATTTTGGAGCAATTGCTTCAGTCTTTACTACCGCACCCAGCTTTCCGGAGATTTCCAAATTACCGGATTGGATATCCACTGCTGTGCATGACTCATGGCAGAACAACCCATACTTGGGTCGAGGAGATATACTGGAGATGAAAATTATCTCTGCTGCTCCAGAAATTACAGGAAAAGGGTCTCATCCAGTTTTTCAATTCATAAAACTACAGAGACCTGAGATGGGGGCGATAAACCGAGCCAAAACACCCCCAGAAAACAGCCCTTTGGTAGTCGCCTTGACTGAAAATGATATATCTACGAGGCGAGCTTGGGGTCTTTGGGTCTGTCTCACCGAGATGGACAAAGTGAAGTATCCATTCAAAATATTTCATAACTCTGTGAATGGATCATTCCTGTTAAATTCCATGACAGGAACAACTACCGGATTTGCTGAAAACCTCTTTGAAAATAAGAGAAAATTAATCTGGGAAAACAAGGTTCCAGCCACGGAACAAACAAGGAAGAAGATATGTAATATGATACATATCGGGAGATAGGGAGAGCGGATATGCTCTTACTGTCAAACACAAGAGAAACCACTGTTTGGACAGGGTTTCAAAATAAAAAAGGACAAGCCCGAATACCCAAAGAAAAAGGGAAAAAGGAAGGGTTTTTAGAAAGTAAAAACAAAAAATGTAATAAAAGGAAACGGGTCTAATTAGACTCGATTGTAAACAAGCTGAACATGTATTCTACTAATGTAATAGTATAGGAATACAGTGAAAAAAGCATAGGATGCCAATTTCAGACAAAAGATAGTGGCCTGTCCCGCCACCATTGAAGAATCTGCATCCTGCACCAAAAGACAAAGGTGGAGGACCCCTCCACTAAAGAAAAAACTCGTTGCCGACACAAGAAGACAACGAAAATAGTAGATGCACCTACCAAGTGGTGGGTGAGAAATAAAGAAGGCTGGCCCATTACCCACTCATCTAGTGGATTGCAAGCTGGCAAAGACAATAATGCTACCTCAACAGGAGTACATTAAGGCCTATAAAAGGAGGCATTCAGCCTCAAATGAAGATCATCGAAAATCCACACCTTCTCTTTCATTCTAAGTTTTTTCGAGAAATCTTCTCTCAAGTCTGTAATAGTATAGCTTTCAAGCTTTCCTGTTTATGGGGGTTTCCCCTTCACAAGTCTTAGCCATGATAGGCTAATTCAAGTTTCTCTTCCAATGGCGGAGAAAATATATATTGTAAAATAGTTTAGTTTATTTTCTTCAATAAACAAGACTTTTGCTTTCCGACATCCTGTCCAAAAATTTTATAATTCTGAGTGAAAAATTATCCAGTAGTGCGTCTCCCCGTGACCTCCTCAAAGGCAGGTGGCCGTTGAAAAGGAGTGTGATCAGGGTTCCCAAGAAAATCGGTTTCAGAACCATAGACTGCGGGCGAGTGGTTGGATCTTTGATCCATAAAACCTGAACCGAGGTCCAAGGGAACTTAAGAGACAAAGACGAGGTATGATTTAAACTCAGTTTTATTTTATTTACGGAAGCATGTTGGGCCTGATATTGATCAGAGGGCTAATCCGGATCTAATAAGTATAAGTATTGGAAAAAGAAAATTGCTAATGACATAAATGGCATTTTGGAAATTTATAAAAGTCAACAAGGGTGAAATAGTATTTTTCTTTGAAAAAGGGGTATAAAACATACATGTTTATATTGATTGTGGTAGGAAAGAGATATTTTATATGGAATATGGTATAAAAGAGGATTGGTTATATATATTGGGGTAGGATGGGTTATCAACCCTTCTATTATATGTAAATGAAAGATATTATATATTATATATTTTAGAAGAAAAAAAAAATCTAGTTGTTACATAGCTAGTATGTCATAACAAAAATCTTGATCTTGTAACTTTATCTATAAATTATTGTTTTGATTATTCTCAAGTAGTTATGGTTCTAAAAAATAATGTGAGGAAACTAACTAGTTCGTACCTCCTAAGTAGTATATATGAGGGGTGTTTATAATTATTGTTATAGTTATGGCTTCAAGTTATTTCTACTTGCAACTTTTTAGTGTAGATGTAATAAATAAAGTTTGTTTCTTTTATTTTTTTCCTTTTTCTTCTTCTCTTTTTAGCTTTTAGATTATTCTTTTACAACTAAAATCTTTCATTTTAACATTAGTTTTCAGGGTAAATTTCTATTCTTGAACTATGTACATTAGTCATACTAACTAAAAGATGGGAAGACAATCAAAGGACATATATAATAAAGGAGTATCTCTTATGAAATTGGCTCACAAAATTAATCTCGTGAGATGTATCAATCTATAAGTTATGGTTATGAAATTAGTTTTGTTAAATTAGAGTAATGCAGTCGTGTTGATGTGTATTAAATATTATGTAACACAATATGTAATATCAAATGTAATAGAAGATTCAGATTCTCTTGAACGTTATAATTTTGTTTAGGACGTAGGTAATTTCCAATGGTACGACTTCTAATTAAAGTTTTAGTGGAACCTAATCCTAAAAACATAATAATGCCAGCATTAATCATCTAGGTATTTGGGTAACCTCTATGCACAGTTAGAAAATTATTATATATATATATATATATATATATATATATATATATATATATATATATACGCACTCATTTTAATAATTTTGTCTAAAGATCAAAAGCTCCGATTTCTAACAATTAAATTGTAATGATTCTTCTCTTACGCCCACCAATCTCATACGACATCATCTGTTAAAACTTTAGATGTTTTAAAATAATCATTACAGTATAAATAATATTATTAATTAAAAATGATATAAATTACAATTATTTACATACAAGATGGATAACTAACATCACATATAATAAAAATGAATCTAATAATATATTGGACTCACTCAAGGATCTTCAAGAATATGAGGGCTTAACTAATTAAATGTGTACAGTTGTTTTAAGGAGGGTTAATTAAAGTGATCCATTAAAATTCAAATTATAGAGTTAGATGGGTATTATAATATTTATAGATTTTTATGTGTAGATATTATTAAATGATTTTTCATTTGTTGAGGAGGGTTATAGTCTCCAAACATTAGAATTCTCATTCCACGCTCTGTATTCTCTCTATGGGTAGTGAAAATGGGTGAACTGATTGTTTGGTTAAACCACTAGCTAGAAGCTTGAATTGAAAGCACGAATTAATTCATGGATTTAGGTATATTTCTACTTTTATGATTATTTTATCCTCTATATTTCGATTAATCAGCATAGAGCTTTGGATTTGAGGCTTTCGTGTTGAAACATGTTTATATATGATTATCATGCTATTTGCGTGAGTTATTTTTAACATGTTTGGTATGTGGGTTTAGATGTCTAATTTAAACCATCACAAATTCATGTTTGCTTTTAAGACCGTCGGTCCGAGTGTAATAGAGGTTCGGTTGTGATTTTGGGTTTGTGGAGGATAACTCATGAATTAAATTAACTCACTAACTCACTACATTTAGTTTGTTTTGAAAAGACACAAATGTCCTTGAATTTATTATCACAAAATTGAATTTGCATGAAAAGGATTTAAGGATTAAGGATAAAATGGTCATTCTTTAATATGTGTTGAATAAACTCATGCACCAATCGAAAGTTAATTAAGATAACCCAAATGGACTCCAGGGGCACAACCGAGTTGATAACATTGTGGTGATAAGAGGATTTCATATGAGGAGAAATCCTCTTGCACCACAAGTTTAAATCTTGTATGTAGCATATTTTCATTGAAATATTGTGAATGTTCGTCTTTGATTGGAATCATGTTGGTTCTCTTTCATGGATGTCTACCACTCGGACATATCCCTTAATTTATATCTCCCTGGTTGAGGGGCTATGGTACAGGTGGATGAATTTTTCTTCTCTCCCTAGTTAAAAATTAATCCAAATTAAAAAAAAAACACACACACACTTAACCCAAATATATATAATAAATATATATATTATATTTAACCTAATATTTAACACTTTAATCAAAGATAAAAAAAATTAAATCACAATTTTGTGAACCCATCATATCATATCAGTTTTAACTAACTCATCTATGAAAACAAATACGTCGTTATAGAATTTGTATGTGCATGTGTGAAGTACTACTAGATATATAATATGAGTTCTGACTAGCAAAGTAAATTATTGATTATTTTATACAACTTGATGTCACCACAAGAGAAAGGTTTTTGGCATCAGAAACTTTTTGATGCCAAAACTCTTTGGTATAATTTTTTTTTTAATACACATTAGATACCTATGTCCCTAATTTTAAAGACCTCATATTAGAAAAAAAATTCTGATATTAAATGATTTGAATTCTTTAGTATCAGAAAGGTATTTAGTATAGGATAATGATATTAATTTTGTTTAATACAACACTGTGTGTATAATATCTGCAAATTTTATCGATGGTAAACATAGGATATCAATATATATATGTTTTCTGATACTAAATGATCGAACTTTTTTATATCAGATTGGTATCAAATATTTTTGATACAATATTATATTTATAGTATTTGAGCATTTACCGATGATAAATATATGATATCAATACATGTTTTTTGATACTAAAACTAAGGGTATCATAAGATTTTTTTGATATTACATATGTATGTTATCAACCTTAATTTTCAAATAACAAAAACTACAATATTATGAAAATAATTTTTTATAGATCATAGTACTAATTCAAACTAGTCATTCGTCCATGCGATTCACAAGTATTCTAAAAAAAACTAATGTTTTCTTATATTCAATTCAAATTGTACTATAAATTTAAAATATCAATCTCGATACAATCATGAATTATTTGAATTTAAGAAAATATTAAATATTGATATTGGAATAATTTTAAATACTAAAAATATTTATATTTTTTTATAAATATTTACTAATGTTTAACATATTCTAATACATGCTTAATAAAAGTATGTTCAATATAAATTTTTGTAATTTTCTTGTAGATGGTTAATATTTTTTATAACTATATATAAACTTAAAAGATATCGATATTAATATATATCTAAATTTGATCAAATAGCAGAAAAATCGAGAAAAATATTGATATTGATATTTTTTTGTATGACATTCTTGAAACCGCCAAAACATATATTCTAAAAAATCAAACTTTATAGTCTAAAAACTCAATTTTTATTTATACAATAAATTATGCAAAAAAAAAAAAAAATCAAGTTTATCCTCTAATCTATTATGCATTTAAAATCAACATTTATCTCATTATTATAATTTACGATTTAAAACATCTAAAAATTTTAAACCACCAAAAGATATGTTCTAAAAAATAAGAAATTGAGTTATCATATAAATGCAATAAATATTTAGAATTATGTCATCGTCATAAATTAGTTATTAGATTTTAGAATTCACATAACCCGAGAAAAAAATAAAACTGAAACCAACCTCAAATGTGAAGTAAACAATAACTAAGAGATAGATATATAAATTTGGAGTTAGTCTCCTCTGCACTAAACGCATGGTTCTAGACCTGGTCGGATTTGGAAAATTTGGAGTTTTTATTCATATATTACGTTTGTGTTATATTATTGTGATTTTTATATAATAGTATAACATTTATGTACAAATATTCTTACATTTATATAATACTTTAATTTAAAAAAAAAAATTAACATTATTTGTACATATATATATCTTTATGTGATATTACTCATACCTTTAAATTAATATATATTAATATATGCAACAAACATAACTAAAATGTATGAGTACATAGCTAAATGTATGACTAACATAACTAATAGATATGAAAAAGAATTACATAAATGTAAAATTATATTGATATAAATGTATACATAATATCACATAAAGGTATGAGTAATATAAAAAAAAAAGTATATTTGGTTCAAAATTTCGCTAAGAATTTTTTTTTTAAGTTACAGAATTACATAAATGTTATGATAATTGTCCATAAAGGTCATACTAATATAATATAAAGATAACACATGAATAAAAAAAAAAACTAAAAGAGTGCAGATCCAAATCAGATCAACTCATTGCATGGATTTAGATCCATATAATTGGTGCACATAATTTTTTTTGATAAAATTATCACCAAAATAACAAAATGTATAATACAAATCAATACAAACGAAATATCAATAAACTGAACAAAAATAGTATTAAAAAATATAATTACAAACCAAATGTATATTAACTAAAGAGAGAAACTACAAACCAAATATTTATAAACTGAAAAGAGAAACTGAAAGAAAGAAAGTAATTCAATAATATAATCTTATACTTAAGGATAAATGGAAGAAAAGAAGTATTCAAGAAAAGAAGTTCAATAGCAAATACGTTCAATTAACAGAACAACAACAAATATATGTCTGTGTGCATATTCCTTTCAAATATTTGAAAAAACCAATTCTATAAACTCCATCACTTTATAATTCACAATAAAACTATTAATAACACAATAAAACTATTAATAACATATAAAATTTTAAAATGAGCCAACAATAAACCAAAGTCCATCAATATCTCACTTTTATCATCAATCTCTTGATTGCTTCCATGTATTAGATGGCTCGACTGATAATTTAAGTTATGGCTCGACTGATAATTTAAGCTATGCGCTTAGTATCTAATTATGTCATTATCGTCATCATCATTATTACTACTATATTTAAATTTTGTGTTGGGTTTAAATTGTATCGATCAACATTGGGATATAGCAATTAATTTATGTGAAGGTCATGATGGAGTAAGTGACTATCATCTACGATATTAAGCGATATTAAAAAAAAAAAATTCTAATTCAATTTATTTTAAAATAGAAGTTGAAAATATATAATTGACATTGCTTGTATCATGTTCTTACGTAAGATTTTCAATTCTTTTGTGTATTGTTTATAATATATATATATATATATATATATATATATATATTTTAAGTAATTAGATTTGATTTGTAATTCATAATTGATATTTTTAATGTTATTAATCATAGATTATCAAATGAGATATATAATAAACATGATAGTATGAATTAGATAAATATATATATTTAATATATAGTTATGTAATTTTAAATTTTCTTAGTTATTAAATACTTTATATCTTTAAAATATTTATTATTAATTACATTGTATTATTAAATAGTTGATATTTATCACATATTATATAATAAATCGTGCAACGCACACAGGCAACTACTAATATATGATAATTAGGAACATATTGTATAGACCTTTTTTTTTGTTTGATAATATTATGAAGACATAGATATCAATAATTTATAATATATATGTATGGACTATAATATATTAAAAAGTGGCTTAATATGAGAAAACAATTTTCATACCCTTTATCCCTATTTATATATATATATATATAATAATTACAAAATATATTCTCAAAAATAATAGATAATTAATATATTTCGACATAATTACTTTTGTTTATAAATTCATGAATCCGGACAACGTACATAAATAAATATTTGAATAACCTTTAAAATGTTTATTGCCTGTACGCTATTTTAGTTTGACTTTATTAAAAAATTAAAAGAGATTAATTGTTTTAGTCAATGCATTCACATCTTTTTGATAGAATTTCCGTATTGGATAATTACGAATAATCATATTTAACTATTATACAATAATCATTTTAAATCCGAAGTCGGCTCTGACGTGCTTTGGAGCAGCGCATGCGCCTTTAATTGATTTGGACATATTTTAACATGAAATACACATATAGATAAATTAAGAAATTTCGTGGTTCATAATATACATGATCATTTATCAATATAATATATATTTTATGTTGTATTTCATTTCAATAATATCCATCAATATAATATATATTTTATCTCATATTTGATGAATAATGTTCATCATCAACTGACAATGGATGATATATATCGATTAAAACACGATTTGCAATAATTATAAAGAACCAAATAAAGAAAGAAAATGAAAGGGGGATATGCGCATTAAAGAGTGGGTACAACTCGGCGTGATTCATAATCGTTGGAAGCATAAAAGACCAACTACTTCTGCTAAATCATTGTGCTACCAAACTAAATATATTTAAGATACTCTTTACATTAAGATGAGCTCAAACACTTGTACATGAATATCTCAAGTGGCCACCTTGATACTGATGATTTAAGATATGAGATATAATAATAAATTGGAACTATTATATGTAAAAGGGTAAAAAAATATATCTGAACTATGAGTAATTTTACACTTTTTGATAGAAACTTTAAAATGTTTCATTTTACGCTATGAACTTTAAATTTGATACATCTTACGGTATGAGACAAATTTTAACCATACACGTGTCCGAAATTAAAAGTTAGGATTTGTTAGATATTGTAAATTACATCAAATTTAAAATTCATATGGCAAAGTAAGACATTTCAAAGTTTTCACAAAAAAAATGTAAAATCATATATAGTTTAAATGGAAAAATGTTTTTAACTACTATATATACATTAGGAAAAATTATGTTATTACTCACTTTATTAGAATATGTCTTTTATATTCATATATTTCCAAATTAGAGTGATTTAAAAGCTGAAAATGAACTCGAGGGCGGGATTCTTATCGAATTTTGAGATAAGTTGATCTCGAAGTTCATGAGTATTAACGAACAGTCCTATCTCAAAACTATGAAAAAATGGCGCATCGTAAGCTTATAAAGTGGTTTAAAGAAAAATCTCATGAGTTGAATAAAGAAAACTATATATATATATATATATATGTATATATATAATGGGTTTAAGTCACAATATACCTATTATTAATTAAATTCTTAAAGAAAAGTTACTAGTATTCTTCGATCTTTTCCTATGACAGTAAAAATAATAATATTACACCATCTTCAACATTTCTAATGAGTCTTTTGGAGCTCCTTTGTCTCTCTTGCAGCTATATCCAAACGCTTCTACATCTATTGCAACTGGTAACAAACAAAAAATATCACGTTTTTGTGTCTCTTTATTTGGTTTTTATATAAAATTTAACAATACCTTCACGGCTTCACAACAAGTAAAAATAATTTTGTTAGTAGCTAGATATATGGTAATAATTATCTTATTTGATGCAAAATTTAAGTTATATAATTTTAGAAAGTAAATTTGGTTTTTTTTATTTTTTATTTTTTATGTTCAAACAAAATGGAATATAGTGTTAGAATATGATTGGGATATTGACCATTTTAATACATAAAGTCGATAACAATTCACCTAAGTTGGTAAGCTAAGTTTCTATAATTATCTCTAAGTTTCAATCATCCAATAAAGGTCGTTTCTTATGGTGAGTTAAATTCGTAGTTTTGAAAACGGGGTTTCATCAAAGCCTCCCAAGAGGCAAGAAGATTGAATTGCAATATCAACAATATAGAAAACAAGAGATGCCTTGCCAACTTTTATTTCTGGTATTTTCAGAAAAATTAAAAAGAAAGAAAAGAATTAAAAAAAAAAAAAAAAAAAAGGACCCAGAATAACCTTATCCCAAAAACAAAAGGGGGAAAAAAAAGGAGAACTTTTTTTTTTTTGACGAATAAAAGAACAGAACTTAGAATAGATTAACAATTCATCAAACGGTATAGCCCATGAATTCATTAATGGCTTATGTATTGTTTAATCATGGGCTTGTATCTATCATTTCTTTTAGTATAAAATATAGGGTTAAATACATTTCTCACTCTGATTATACATGTTTTGATATTTTTTTTTAATTTTAAAATGTTTCACTTGTCATAAATTTTAAATTTGATGCTCTTTATCGTATTAAAAAAAATTCTAATTAAATATTGTTCAAATCAACAATTAGAATTTATTTGATACACTAAATTACAATAAATTTAAAATTTATATGATAAAGTAAAATATTTTAAAATTTATGTATATAATTTTTTATTAAATCATGTATAATTCGTAAATATTTTTCACCCTGAGGTCTACCCTACTACTATCACTATTACTACTTTCTAGCCGATATTAAATGGTAATCCCCAAAAATAACGAACAAAATAGACCACTTAAAATGTTTAATATTGTGATAAGCGTAAGATTAACATCTTATCCCACCTAGGAAAAAGATGTAACATGTGTGTTTTTTGAAGTTATATAAAATCAGTTTATCGTGTGTGAGCACTAAAATTTGTCAATTAATCTGGTTAAAATAAAGTGAAATACATGTCTCAATTATCTGCAATCTATCTAGTTGTTGATCTATTATTTCTAGATTCGAGAGTCTCAAATATGTAATAAATATTTATACACATCAGCTGAATGAGTCATGATCCATATAATTCAAATTATATAATTTGAAAGATGATTTTAATATTCTAGACATGTTTTCATGTGCCCATATTCTTATATCATGTACTTAATATTTATGTTATGTTAACATACTCTTTCTTTATTTTAATTTAATCTTTACATTATATTACAGACATATAATAACTTTTATGTTTTTTTTAAGATAAAGTAAGTAGTCATAATATTTGTACATAAAAGTTATATTAATGTAATTTAAAGGTATTGTCATAACATAAATGTACATGTATACTACATTAATTTTTATGATGAGAAAAGTTTAAGTAATATCACTTAAATGTTATGATATCTGTACATAAATATTATACTAATATAATATAAAAGTTATTGCATAAATTAAAATAAAATAGTAATAATATTGAGCACAAATCCATGTCGACCCACGCACGCTCAGTTGCACATGCAACTAGTACACACGAACACAATTCGAACTGTCTATTTCGGTTATAAATTGATAGTTTCGAAAATCATGGAGGACCAAACCGAAATCATACTATGAGATTCCGGTTTCGGTTCCGGACAATTTCATTTTTTTAATTAATTTTATTAAAAAAATTAAAATTAAATTTATATATAAATATTATAATTATTCATATATACCAAAATAATAATTTTTTAAGTTAATAATTTAATATAAATTAAAAATTAGATCTTACATTTACAAGTTCAAAAATTTGACATTACAATTTAAATAAAAAACATACAAATCATAAATCTAAAAAAAATTACTACTTATAATACAAATTAAAATTAAAGAGTAGAATAACATAATACTATTTTTATATAATATAAAAAAAAGAGGTTAAACCGTATGTTCCTAGATTGAAAATATCCCAAATCGAAACCAAATCATATATTCACGATTCACGATTTTGATTTCAAATGATTGACCATAATTCAGTTTCGTTTTTTCAAACCGACCAAACACCTCTAAATAAGCCTAACATATTTATGAAGAGTCCGACAAATCTAATTAGAATTGTGTAGGAGATTCAATATAAATCCTACATGTTTATCCTTTTTATTTCTAATCTAACTAGAAAATACTCATATTAAATATATATGTTAATTATCAAGAATTTTAAACTATCCCAATGTTCAACGACGAAAATATTTATTGAGATGTTCCTTGTATAATGAAAGACATCATTTGAAAAATTATATTACTACGATAAGAATGAGAATCATAAAGAATAATAAAATACCCGATGAATATTGCAAAAGATGATAGCATTTATTAGTTGTATACTTTAGTAGTTTTAGTTGAAGGATTTTCTAACAATTTATATGCAAAAGATTTCATCAAAAAATAGATAAAATTAAGAATGAAATCTATATAAAATCCGACAAAATTAATGACCCAATTGATCAAATATAGATACAAGATTGCAACATATTACTAAACGGAGAATCTTGAAAATGAAGTCAAGTTTGAATAAAGTAATAAAACCCAATAAATAATTTATACACTCCAACGGTCCAACCCAATCATATGAGTAACAATTTTAATCTTTCCCACCACTCAAAAATTTCAAAATTTCACTTTCCACCCCAAAACTCAACAATTCCATCACCAAAACTTAAACCAATTTTCATTTTTCAGTTTCCCCCAATTTACAAATCCCTCCATCCACCAAAAATTAAGTTTTCACAATCCTTAATCTTCAAACCATTTTTGCCCAATTCCCTCCAAATATCAAGACTGCATATAAAGCTCCCACACACCAACAATGGTGGCCTTCAAACTCATACACCTCCATTGCACCCTCTCTTTATTCATCATTCTCATCAATGGAGGTGATAAATGTTGCTGTGTTGGATCTTGACAACAAGGAGAATATCCCACCATGTTCGTCGAAGAATAAGCCCAGCCCGAATAGTATGAAAGTGAAATGTGCATTGGTGAAGATCAATGGAAGGAGGCCTTTAAGGGATATTACTAATCATTATAGAGCTGATGAATTCATGGATTTTAAGCTGCCTTACTCTGTTTTGGTCTCTGGTTTTTCGAGCAATCGGAAACGTAAACTGGTTGATGATTGTTCAGAGCATAGATCTTGCTCCAAGATTTTGAGGAGAGATTTTAGATAGATGAATGGATGGATTCAATCCAATAGCTCATATACTTTTTTGTTTTTTAATCTTTAATAAAGTAGATTTACTGTTTACACAAGAAGTTGAATTGTTTTTAATCAGCTGATTTATCCACCTATCAAGCCCAAGAAAAATTAAGAGTAAATATTTGATTTTCAAGACTTTTCATTTGTTCAAATTAATTTTATTTATTTGTCAACTCAGTTTGGTAAATTTAATTCAATTATCGGATTATATTTTAGGCGCAGGATGAATTTCTGAAGAATGATATGTTTCTGAAGGTGAGAATCAGATAAACTCATAAACTTGATGAAATTCGAAAGCATAATATTTTGAGGGTTGGCTTGGTTCATGGTTTTAGATGGGTTCAAATAGACATGCTCAAACAGTTGTGAAAACTGAAACCGAATCGAGATCAACGGTTGGAAAACAACTGATTAGGTTTTGGCTTTGAACCAAAATCGTGAATCTTGCTTACATGGTTTGATTTCAGTTTGGGGTAATTTCAAATTGGGAAACTAGTGGTTTAACCGACTCCAAACCAACAATTAAACCACCAATGTAATGATTATTATCATTAGTTTGTATTATAAATTGTAATTTTTTTAGGTATACGGTTTGTATTTTATTTCATTGGAATTGTAATTTCTAATTTTTGAAGATGTAATGTTGTGTTTTTGTAACTTGTAAAAATGTAAATTCTAATTTATAATTTATATAAAATTATTAACTGAAACAAAATTGTTATCTTGTAATGTATGAATAATTGTAATATTAATATGAAAATTTAATTTTAAAAAATTTAAAAGTAATAAAAAAAATAAAACCGCTTTATCGATAGTTTGAACCTGAATTGATCGTTTACAAATTGAAACCGAAACCGGAATTCCCATTATTTGGTTTCCATTTGCCCTCCACTATTTACGAATCGTTGCTTTGAAATTGAAATCGATGGTTTGAACCATGTGAGCACCTTTATGTTCAAAGGTCTTTAACCAACTCAAATCATTATTGGGTTTATGAGTAGGACGTGCATAGATCTGATTACTCGATAGTAGTCTATGATAGACTAAAATTGATCCGACTTATTTAATAAATAAGTCGATCGAGACCTCTTATCAAATTTATTTATAAATATAGATCAAATACCTTAAAAAATGTCAATTAAACATAATAGGTGGCTCTATTTATAACGCAGATTTAAAAATATAAAATGTATTAAATTTTCTTTTTTTATGAATGTATGGTCAAATTCATATTTTGTAGTGTTTTTGTGTATTTTTGTGTATTTTTGTTTAATTTATTGAGTTTGATTGAAAGTTTAATGTTTGAATTTTTTATTTATTTTAATTTTATAAATAGATAGTTTTGTAAGTTTTTTAATAGCCTTGATAATGTGCTTATCTACAAATTAGATCAGATTTAATTAAAAAAGAAAGTGTACTCAATATATGTGATTAGATAATCCATCAAGAAACTTAACTTAGGCCTAATTTATTGTTATCTAAAGAAAGTGTACTCAATATGTGATTAGATAATCCATCAAGAAACTTAACTTAGACCTAATTTATTGTTATCTCTATTTACGAGTCGGGGCCTCACTAAGAGGATGTATGAATTGCACCCAAGATCTTCTATTATATTTGATATTATATATTTTATATTTTACAATAATCACTGCATGTCACGTGTATCTAATGATATTATTAATTAACACGTGATATATATTAAATATCATGAAATATGAGATAAACACCAAATATAATAGAAAATTCGTAAATTTATGAATTGTGGGTTGAGTTAAAAATTACCAAAATGTGGATTAGATAAATCCATCCATCCATCCATCATCATCATCATTATTATTATTATTATTAATTTTAAAAAATTCCATTATTAATGTTGGTGCGTTTAACTTATTCCATTTCTGCATCTTTAATTATAATAGTTGCAATCCTATTATGTCCTTAAATTTGTACGTTAAATGATTGAAATGTGTTGGTCCCAAGTAGTATAAGGTTAGAGGGTGAATTAATCTTATCAAATTTTCAAATTTTTTCTTCAAAAGAATGTAAGTCCTTCGAATAACAAGATTTAAAAAAGTTTTAAATGCATAGCAAAAATTATGTGTTTTTCGAAAAATGTTTTTATACAGGATGTTTGATAGATAGGACAGATAGATATAAGAATAAAGCAATAAATACACAAGCAAACCGATTTATAGAGGTTCGAGGGTGGAGTAATCCCTCTACGTCATCTCTATTCCTTTTCAAGGAGGAACTTTGTTAAAGTGAGCTTGATTTACAAAGACCCAGCTAATACAAACTCTACTCTAAACAAAACTGCCAGCTCTATCTACATAGGTAGTTGCACAGTGACCAAACATTTCGACCCACATAGGATCTCCACACAGGTTTCTTAACCCACACATGATCCTTTCTCCTTTTACAGAGAGTACAAATACTTAGTAGGAACAGCCTCTGTCTAAGCAACTTCTAAAACAATTTATTTAAATAAATAAGGTTTTCTTCAACGATTGAGTGCAGCAAGCTCTTTGAAACTTCAGAGTATCGAAAGGTAACTGACTTGCTGCTTGGTAGATTGAGTGACTGAAACGAGTGAGCTTGTGATATGTTGATTCTTGAAAGATAGCTTCATGAGATGATAGTTTCAGTTATTGTTCGAGGTGCACTCAACTTCTATTTATGGATTTCAGAGAAATCTGCTCGTTGAAAAGACAGTTTCTCCGCTGTGAGGTGTCATGCAGCTATTGGATCGTACAAGATCTTTTGACACCGTTTCTGCTGCAACCTTTACCTCTGCTCTGCGCCCGCCTTACTCTGAAATGATCAGTACTCAATCCTTATTCTTTCTAAATGACATCCTCTGATTGGTTTGGACTAGAGTGTTTCTACCGGCTCTTCAGAGAGCGCTAACTTTGATAAGTCTGAAAGTTGACTTGCTGCTTTGTCGCCTGATGAGCAAATTCCACTGACTTGAGATGCTTCAAGCTAGCTTCCAGTCTCCTTCCATACTTAAACAAATTCTTTACTTGAGGACGTAGTAACCTGACTTTATGTAGGTAGCAGTGACTTAGCGCAGGCTTCTTCCAGTATCTTCTCCATCCTCTTATAGCATCCTTACCTTAGCTAAACTTTTACATAACAAAGTCTGAATAGATTGCTAAGACCTAGCTATTACATGTTGTATCTCATCAAAATCTAATATAAGATCATTCTATCAAAATGCACCACAAATTCCATAAATATATAAAAATAACCATATATAAAATTTTTAAAAAATCAAGAAAAAGAAGAAAGTGGCTTTCAAAATTAAATTTATGAAGCTAATTTGAAATTAACAAAAAAGTTCTAATCATTTATGAAAGACAAATTATAGCACAATAAAGTAAATTGATTTGAGACTTTGAATACGATTGCAGAGATACAAATTTCATATATGTGAATAAGATTTGAGGAAAATAGAAGTTTTAGATAGTTTGAGGACATACATTGAAATCTTAATAAATGAATGTTCGATAAACGAATAACCTCGACAAATGAATAATTTTCTTCGGTCATGACTTGGGCCAATGAGGTAAATGAATAACCTCGCTAAATGCATTAATGAATATTTTTTTTTTGAATTCTTAAAGGCCCTAGATGAATATAAATGAATAATCATTAAAATGCATATATATATATATATGTGTGTGTGTATAAATACTCTAAAAAACATGTGTTTCAATAAACAAATACAAAAAATCATTTCTTAACAAAAAAATTATCTAATGTCGTTTGCTTTTTTCTTCCACCAAAATGCATCACATCCTTAACTTTTTCTAGTGCAAACAAAACTTTTGGAATATTTTGCTCATGTTGTAGCAAGTAGTTTCATAGGGTGATTACCGCTTGGAAAGCTTCTTTCGATGCCATCAAATAGAATATTGAGAAAGATATAGTAGAATGAATGATTTACCAAATCAAAACTTTAGAACTATATTTATAGTATAGGTTAGATACATTTTGTTAGTCTTTTAGTATTCCATACATAGAATTTTATTAATTGTGCATTTAGTGTATATACATATATGGTGCATGTATTTCTAATGTTGACTCTAAGTATTCCATACATAGAATTTTATTAGTTAATGATACATATACCTAGTCTATATACGTATATGATGCATGTATTCCAAATATAGACTCTAAATATTCCATTCATGGAATCTTATAGATACATGGTGCATGTACATATAAAGTAATTGTAATGATAAAAAAAAAATACTCTTTAAATGAATAAAAATTCGATAAATGAATAAATTATTCATTTATTGATAAATAAATAATTTTATTAAATAAATTTTTTTTTTTTTAGTTTTAAGTGTATTTATTTATAAAGGTTTCACTATACGATGTTTTTTTTTTTTTTTTTTCAAAGGGAGGCGATGGTGTTTGGTAGTTTGGTAAGGGGGAATAGTTTCTTTGTTGATTTCTGCTTGATTTGTAGGGTTTCTATAAAGATGCATGAGTGGCTTGGGAATTTTCTATAATATAGACATTACTATCATTATATTATACATATTGTACAAAAGAACAAAAAAAAAAAATTAAGACAAATGAACTCATTTGAAAAATACACAACATTCAATCCAAACGTATAAATTAAATTGTTAGTATGCAATATGTGCTATAACATTTTTTTCTACATTGTGCGTAAGCTAATTTTTCTTTTCATATTGTTACCCCTACTTTACATGTTTAGTCAGTTGTAATCCGAACTTGAATTTTGACATATTATCTGGCCACCAACAGCACTCAAAGAACTCCTTGATGGTCACCTTTAGCTATATAAAAAAAAAAAAATGCAATCCACATACACTTTAAACCACAAAAAAAAAAAAAAAGTTATATACCAAAATTACCATATTCCAAAGTGAAATTTTAACTTTTAAGTCAATTTCATAATTTCATTTTAGGGTTTTAAATTTTGTTCGATTTGTATTCAAATCAAATCGAATGAGAATCATAAAATTTATATGAAATGATTCAAAAGATAATCATTTGAATATCAAGCTCAAATTAAATCAAACCGATCGAATATCATCTAGGTTAAATTCATTTTTCATCCCACAACTATATTGTTTTTTGAATTTGGTCTCATAATTATCACGATTTTTAATTTAATCTCACAATTTAAGAATCCGTCCGATTTTTTAGTCCAATTTCTCTGAATTAGGCTTTTCAATGACCTAAAAATGGCGTAGTGACACATGTCAAATTCTTATTGATTGATATATGTTGCCACGTCACTTCTAGGCAAGGACAAAAATATCCGTGTTTGCGGATATATCGGTACTTTGATTTTACGGATATATCGACGGATATATCGATATCGGTGGAAATATCGGTAATTTCGAGAAAAAAATAAAAAAAATGAATTTTTTTTTGAAAAATGTATCTAACACTTTACATAATATTATAATGAATATTAATATATATTGAAGTTAAATTTCAAACAAAAAAATATGTTTACAACCAACATTAAGAGATAAACTATTATATAAATGTTGTCTCATATTGGTTTACATGCCAAATTACCATTGATAATTAATACATGACCTAGTAATAACTTGAACTTCATAGTCTATGAGGTTCAAATGTATAAGACATGTCATCTTGAGTCAAACAATATTGATACAAACTTAAGATACTAGGCCAATTTTCAGCCTAATCATACAGATAACTTTCATATATTTCTTTACTTCTTCCAACTGTGTTTCCATGGATTGATCCAATATGGTTGACTATGTTGATGCATGCTTGAACCTCCATAGGACATTTTGGGTAGTAGGTTATAAAATGGATTTTGACTAGACCAATCAAGCTGTGAAGTGCTATGTCTGCCGTGAGAATACGACGGTTGATATGCATCGTAAGGATCATTACTCATATTCATTGAATCAAGACTCCACTAATTGTAAAGCAAAGAAAATTTAGAAAAGAGACAAAAATGTGAAAAAAAAAACCAATAAAAACTAGTCCACGGATATATCCGGGATAAATTGGCGATATATCCCGGATATATCCAGATATATCGGAGATATATTGCAGATTAGGTGTACTATTTACCGATAAGGATATATCTTCGATATATCGGGATATTATAACGGATTATTTTGTCAGCCCATATCGATATCCATCCGTTAATTTTACGGATATATCGGGGATATATCGCCGATATATCCGGATATTTTCGTCCTTGCTTCTAGGTCATTAAAAAACTATTTTCTGGTGAAATTCAAAATTTTTTGATCAAAATTAAAGTGAAATCATATAGATTTTTAAATTGTGGGATTAAATTGAAAATCAATCGGACATTAAAAAAACTACCATTTCAAAATCAAAACTACCTTTTCTAAACAGTACAAACTCAACATAGCATGTCAATTGACAAACCCAATGACTTGTAAGTTGTAACAAGCATGGTATAAATGGAATCTTGAATAATAAAGAATCCTAGTGTTAAACCATTAAGAAAATGAAAGCTGATAGCAGCATACAAATTATATTGGCAGATGGTGAGTAAAAGCCCATCAAGAATCAGAATACATCACTTCAATCCTCAGCATCCATCATCATCCAATCCATGTTGTTAATCATTAATTCTACCAAAATGACAACGTCATCCTCTACATTTGGCCATTGGATTACGCCATAGGACAACTTCTCATAGGGACATAAGTACATTGACACCATATATGTGTATATATATATATATTGAGAACCACCAAACAAGATTCTCATTAGAGAGGGGGATCCAATATTTGAATCCAAAAAGATGGATCAAGATTATGGCCCTTCGTTGCCTAATTAGAGAAAGTATGCTTATAAAATCCATCTCATCCTACGTACCCTTTGACCCTTTCACCATCACAAATGGTTAAGAATGCCAAAAGTTGCTGAGTAGACTAAACACTTTTGGAGGCTTTTAAAAATGGAGTTTTCATACTTGACACATTCTTTTTAAGGTACTAGGTTAGGCTTAATATTCCTTCTGCTTAACTAATAATATGTACTGCTCAAACCCGATAAGACATTGGCCACATTTGATTATTCATATTATCTTGAACGTGATTAGAACAGAAAAAGTACGCCAGAAAAGCAATAGAAAATCATGGACAAAATGCACTTAATTTGTTTCTATATATACCTTTATAAGCCTATCCTTTTGTATTATCATCCATCAATTACTACCATCGATTAGTACAATGTGCAGCTCCAAATTCTTCTTGCTTCTCATAATACTATCCATAATGTTGGTGAAATACGATGCTCGTCCTGATCATGAACCCTTTCGACATAAGATAAGTGTAACTGAGTCTTTTCAAGCAATGTTTCGTAGAAGTGTATTATTGCTTGAAAAGGATGATGATGATCAAGGTGATTCCGGCATGGATGGTGGCCGATACAAGCCGTCTCGATCTAGTCCCGGTGGACCTGATCCTTACCATCATCTCGGTGTTCCAATGCCATGAGTCTAAGCTAGATTCGATGACATGATAAGGATCTTCTGTTGTGCACAATTGGTGTTGTGATTTTACGTACAACAAATAATATTTGTACTATGATATTGTAGTTGACTTTAACAAGGTTTCGTGGTGTTTTACAACATAACGAATCGTAAAAACACCATCTTGTGCATGCCAAAGTATCCAAATGCAGAAACTTTTTTAGGGTCATTTTTCCTCTTAAAATTCAGAATCCGAGTACTAGCTTTTTTTCTAAAGTGTTGCTGCTTTTTATTGATGGATAAGTTTTTCCTATTTGATTCGAGTGATGTTAATTAATTCAGCAGTCTTTTATCACCTTATAAAATAGTATTGGGCAAGTGAAAGAAGAATTTTATTGATCATTTAAAGACAATAATCTTACATCATTAGGAAAAGTGAGTTTGCTTGTTTGTATGTTTTTTTCTTTTTGTTTTTATTTTTATTTTTATATTTCATGGTCTTACATCACATTCTAGATCCTTGAATAAATTGGGCCTTTAATTTTTTTTAAATAGTTTTAAAAAATATAATTTATAGTCAAATTGGCACATTGATCAATAAAGAAGTAGGATTCCATTCTAATAATTTTTTAATTTTGAATTATTATTCCACCCACCCCACCATGTCCATGGCACAACCTTCATCCACATAAAATAGTAAAAATTTAAAATAATGTCGTACAAAATATTTCAACATGACTGAGCTTTAATTATTATTTTTGTGGGAACCCATTTTTAACAATCTCTATGTCTAAACATTCTTTTGTATCAAGCTACTAAATTTTGTTCTTTTTTAACCAAATAAAATGATTTTTGTCCAATTATATCATTCTAATATTTAAAGTGTAGTATGATGGTACGAACTACATATAATGATGCTATAGAGATGTAATATGATGATATGAATTACATTAATAATGATATGAGGATGTAATGTGACGATACTGACAACATTCATTATATTATGGAGTGTACTATGATGATATGAATCGATATAGGATAAATATGATGGTATAGGTTATTATGGACTGATACGAGATTAATTTCATTAAGGATATAATAATTCAAAAAAATATTCTCTTTATTAAAAAAAATTAATTTCAAACTCTTAGTTAAAAAAACAATTTTCTTCTATAATAAACTACTTATAATTTCATCTCTTCTTTTCCTGTTGAATAGTGATGTGTTGCGTGTTTTCCTTTGCCTAACCCCGATTTCTAATAATCTGATTTTGAACTATAACTCTTAAAATTTATTCTAAATGTAAATTATTAGGATTGAATCATTAATGAATTATGGATTAGACCAAAAATTAGGCTCAAAGAACTTAAAATTACCAAAAATTACAATTAGAATAATTCGGAAAAAATACAATGACAAATCCATATTCTATCAATTTTACTCGTGATTTTACTTCAATTTTGTACACAGGTTGACACGTTCAGTGTGGAAAAACTTGTAAAATTATAAATTCATGAGTTAAATCATGATTTTAACAACCTTGTTATAATCAAAATTCAGTAGGTAATGTTTGGGAAAATAAGTTTTTTGAAAACTTAAAAGAAGTCAATAGGGTAGTCAAATAAAAAGTTGTAGTGTTTGGAAATTAAAGAAGCTTCCAGAAAAAGTTTAGAATATCATATAGATTGGTAGATTTATTTCTTTATTTATTTTAACTAAAATATTGACATAAGTATCTATATTGGTTTAGTAAAAATTTTAAAAAAAATAACAGATATTTATTATCAGATTTTTATTTCATAGAATATTATAAAAAATGTTTATACATATATAAAGTTAACTTAAGCATCAATTAACTTATACATTGGTGAAAAACTATTAAGAGTCTATATTACTTCAATAGTTATTCAAATTAATTAAATAATATATGACAACTATCTAGCTAGTACCAAATGATGCATATATGATTCAAAATTGAAAAAAAGTGCAATGAGATTTTTCCTAAATGAATAATATTGTTTAAGTCAAGATGGACATTAAATTTTTGCAAAAAGAGAACTAGTTTTTTGAACAAATACCTGATTTATATATATATCACAATTGTTTCTATACACCAGGTGCACGGATCTAGGATCCGTGCAACCGGGTCAACTCGCCCAAAAATGTCTTTCACGCGCCCTCACGCGCGCCTCACGCGCCCCCACGCGCCCAAACCCTAGCCCAAACCCTAACTCAAATTCTAGTTCTGCTGTATATTGGCATAATCTTTTAGTTTAGCGAACTTAACCTTTTAGTTTAGCAAACTCAACCTTTTAGTTATATGCACATAACCTTTTGCAGTGATGAGTAGTGAAAAAAGTATAAGTTATTCACTGAAAAAGTTATGAAATTTGTACATAAAGGTTATAGTATTACAGTATAAAGGTTATATCATTACAACATAAAGGTTTTGGCTATATTGAATTTTTATAGTGAAAAAACTATAAGTTATTTATTGAAAAGGTTATGAAATCTGTATATAAAGGTTATACTATTACAACATAAAGGTTATATTATTACAATATAAAGGTTTGAGTTATATTGCATGAATTTTTATAGTGAAAAAAGTATAAGTCATTCAGTGAAAAGGTTATGAAATTTGTACATAAAGGTTACACTATTACAACATAAAGGTTATATTATTACAACATAAAGGTTATGACATAAATTATAAAAATAAAAAAAAATAAAAAAGGGCGCAGATCCGGGTTAAACCGGACCGGACCCGACCCGCGTGCCCAGTTGCATGGATCATGACCCATGCAACTGGTGCACACAAACACTACTCTATATATATATATAATATTTCTCTAATCTATATATATATCTATATATATATATTTCTCTAATCTATATATATCTATATCTATATATCTATATATATATAATAACAGGACCATAAGTAAAAATAGTAAATCAATTTTCTCGTCTAAAGTTTATTGCTTTTTTAATCAAATATTGTGGAAAAGAAAAAAAAAACATAGGAGTGTTTGTTTTGGGTTTATATAGGATTGAGAAATCCGATTTTGAAATTTTGGATTTTTGAAATAAAGATAAATAGTTAAAAGTTGTGTTTGTTTGAAAATTTTATAGGATAAGATTAGTGTTGTAAATGTTAAATGATGTTGGAAAAAATGTTATTATGTAATATAATATTGTTAGTTTATGTATAATAATAATTGAAAGTTGTAATAATAGAAATTTAGGTGTATATTGAAATTTATATATTGATAGATTGTAATATAGGATTAATAATTGTGTTATTTTTTATATAAAGTATGATTTTAATAAATTATATAATCTTTTTGTAAATTCGAAACAAACAAAATTTAAGATTAAAAAAATATCAAATGGTAACTCATGAAACCCAAAATAAACACCACCTAAAAATTTAAGATGATTTCAGGAGATGTTATATAAATAGCTGAGGTCACCACCACTATAGGCTAATTAATTGATGTCGCCATTTCTATTTTTTATCTTCTTTTTTTTTTTTAATCATAGTCGCCATTGCTATAGGCTACAATCTATTTTTCTTTTTTAGAAAAATGTCCATAATACCATAAAATATATAAGGATATCCCTTTTTTACCACAAAATATATAAATTATCTCTTTTCTATCATATTTTAGAAAAAGTACTATTAGATGAACCCACTAAACTGAATGAATTTGATATGTCCAATCACCCACTTTTCAGAATTCATTCCCCTCTTTTTTTTGTACATTTACTACCCAATTACTGTTCCTCTTATTTTCGCCATTTACTGCCCCCCTTATTTCTTTCTTTGCAAAATTTTTGAAAATATTCTTTCTTTGTCGACTCAAATTCTCCATATTCAAATTTTCATTGCAAAAAAAATTCAAAACTGCTTAAACTTTTGGAAAAGGATTTTACCAGCCGAATTAAAATTATGGCCGACCAGGTTAGTTTCGACTAATTCGTAACAAGTTTCGAATTGAAAAATATCGTTTAGGTTTGAAGTTTATTTTTTGATTTTTTGGTATTTGATATTTCTGCAATTTATTCATAAGATTTATGCAAGTGCATTCATATTAGCCTTGGTGTTTGAATTGGTGTTTTAAAATTGATAATAAACAACAATTTTAGGCAATAAACTACTATTTTAGGGCTAAATGGCAAATTTAGGCAGTAAACGGCCATTTTAGGGCTAAACGACAATTTTAGGCAGTAAATAGTCATTTCAAGGCTAAACAGTAATTTTAGGCAGTAAACGGTCATTTTAGGGCTAAGCGATAATTTTAAGCAGTATACGGCCATTTTAGGACTAAACGAAAATTTTAGGCAGTAAAAGGTCATTTTAGGACTAAACGACCATTTTAAGCATTAAACAAACATTTATTGGGCCAATCAGACATTTTAAGGCTAAACGGCAATTTTAGGCAGTAAACAACAATTTTAGGGCCAGACAAAAGCTGTAGGGCTAAACGGCACTTTTAGGTAGTAAACGATCATTTTAGGGTTAAACAACCATTTTAGGCAGTAACAAACAATTTAGGGCCAAATAGCCATTTTAGACAGTAAACAAACATTTTAG
The DNA here is from genome assembly GCA_028654395.1 of Scutellaria barbata. Classification (NCBI taxonomy): domain Eukaryota; kingdom Viridiplantae; phylum Streptophyta; class Magnoliopsida; order Lamiales; family Lamiaceae; genus Scutellaria; species Scutellaria barbata. The sequence goes on along the minus strand of CM053656.1, from coordinate 11,213,241 downwards.
GGCTAATCGGCAATTTTAGGCAGTAAACATACATTTATTGGGCTAATAGGACATTTTAGGTCTGAACGACTATTTTTCACAGTAAATGGACATTTTAGGACTAATCGAACATTTTAGGTATGAAACAAACATTTTTTGGGTTAATCGGACATTTTATGGTTGAACGACCATATTAGGCAATAAACGGATATTTTTAGGGCTAATCAAATATTTCAGGGCTACACTGCCATATTAAACATTAAACGGACATTTTAGGGCTAATCAAACAGTTTAGCCAGTAAATGGACATTTTTAGGGTAAACCAGATATTTTTGAAAATGTCCAAATAAGCCTTTTTTTTTCAAAAAATTGTTATTTTAATTTACTTATAAGATAAATGTTTGTATATTTACTATCTTATAAGGTATATTATGATTAATAATTAATAAGATGTTTGTGTACATATTATAAAGTGATTTATGTTGGGTTCGTGAGGCTTGTCAGGATCGTTTGACATATATTAATAGGTATACTCATTTGAGTATATTGAAGGACATCAAGGTACAATTGCGAGACCACAGTAGGGACTTTGTTGTGGATTTCCTTAGGACATGTTTCGGCCATTTTCTAAGGTGGGAGATGTCGACTGAGACATGCAAGCCGTTTTGCATGTTTTTATGTCACGTGAGGTGTGTAGTCACGATATCCTTATGCATGAGAGATGATTTCTAATCAATCAAGACGATGGTCTTGACTGATTCTCGAGGAGAGAGCTCGCTCTCATCATAAGGTTGAGATTTGATGACTCTGATTTCAACTCGGTTGGGGTTGACTATCCACCTGAAGGTGGAGTCTATGATAGAGTCCATACTAAACCTACACACGTGGCTATTTATAATAGTAGGGAGTTTCGTCAGAGTTAAGATGATACGGTCGAGATTTTGAATATTCTTCTTTTGTACTTCATCTTGCTCGATATCGACCTTAGAAAGACATATGTGGATACATGGGTATGGGTCTTAGTAGAGCCGAAAGATCGATGGGATAACTTTCCATGAGGGAAATTATTTCTCCTAAGCATGGAGTGTGAATGGATAGTTTATTTGCTTGCATTTCACAAATCATATGTGTTTGTCTGAATGGTCGACATTATATTCAACTTGATTTTCCATGTGGTAAAACCCATCTGCATTGTTCAGTTCAGCTTTAGAGGCAAAAATTGAACCTTTATGCAAATCGAGCATCACTGGGTCGTTATGGTTTAACTCTTATGAACACGGCTGCTCAAATGATGGAAATTCAGGAATATTCCATTCAGATCTCAATATGTATGTCAAAAATTGCTGATAGGCCTCTTGTTGCTCCTCATCCAACACATTCTCATCTTCTATATCTAACTCAAAGTCATTATTTATCTCCCTAGGTTGCTCCTCATCCACATTCTCATCTTCTTTATCTAACTCAAAAGTTATTGTTTATCTCCCTAGGTTGTGCCATTTCATCTTTTTCATTATTGTTCGGATCTAAAATAAGGTATACTTCATTAAAGATGCATCATCAAAATTAAGTATTAATGTTGTATGAAAATATTTATATTTAAAATTACCACTTTCGTCATCATATTCACATTCTTGTCCTCCTTGGTGTTCAGCCGATTCTGCAACTTCTTCATGTTCTATTCTTTCATTTTTTCTATATACTGTCGGAGACACATTTAAGTCAAGAAAGTTGAAACCACCATAATTTATACGATCACTTTTTGATGGTCAAGGTGTCCATGACACATCTGAAGTTGTACTTTTAGATGGCTAAGATGCCCACTGCTCATCTAAAGTTGACCCAACATAGGTCTTTTTATTCAAATTCGGTATACCCCATTTTGTATAAAATGTCTTATCATTTTTAAGTTCAAGGGGAACATTTGAATTTTTTAAATTCTGACATCCGAGTTCGGCACATTCGCATTATATATGTCCCAACAAAAACTTTGACGACCCCATTCATATTCTTCATCTATCAGATTATTTTGTTCCGAATAAAAGGATCCAACATTAATACGCTCTAAAGAAAAACCTCCAGTACAGCTATTATCAGTTGTAGTTGACACCACGTGATCAGATACTCCAATATCTATCTTTTTAAGGGAGACAAAAACAACAAGAACCTCAGTAGATATGGATAATATTTATTCCAAATCGGAATCATTCTTTATTTTGATACTCTTCATTCTTTCCTTCGTCTCAACTAATGAGTGGATCACATATCCTTAATAATTCATGTCTATACTACAACTCCATGAATTGAGTCGAGTAAATCACAATATGCGATTCTTTGAAGATAAATCACCCCTTGATAACCGTTTATGTACTCCAAACCTTGCCAATAACCTCCAAACCAAACATTAACAAGTATCAAACTCATCTTTTTCTTTACTGTCAAGTCAAGAAAAATAAAATTGTTAGTTCACAGGACAAAAATAATTTTAAACAATGAAATGAAATATGAGTTCTCTTTTTGCTTAAATATATATTTTGAACTATTAAAATAAATATCATTTTCAAGTATTAAAATAATAAATCCAATTTCAATAATTAATAGGGCTAAACGGTAATTTTACCAAAAAATTAGGACTAAACGGTAATTTTACCAAAAATTAGGGCTAAACTGTAATTTTACCACAATATAGGGCTAAACGGTAATTTTACCAAAAAATTTAGGGCTAAACGATGATTTCATTAAACTGCCGTTTAACCTTGTTTTGACACATAATCATCGTTTAACCTAATTTTGAATTATAAACCTATTTTTCATATTTTAGGGCTAAACGACAATATTGAGATTTCAGTGTATAGATTTTGATGAGACAAATCATATATGTAATAAGAAGTTTGAGTACCCCATTTTTCACAATATTTAAGTGAAAACATAGACTGAGATTGAGTTTAGGTATAGGTGCTGAAAGATGGAAGAACTGTATTGAATCATGCTGCATCGAGAATTTGAGAGAATGAAGATGCTGCAAGAAGAAGATACAATAATGTAGCATGTAAGTAAGAACAGAAAGCAGTGCCACTGCAAGAAATGGCTACAGGAATACTGCAAGAAAGGATACAACAGTACTGTACAAAGTAATAGTGCAAGAAGGTCAAGTTACAGCAACACTATAAAGAACGAACAGCTGCAAGAAGGCCTAGGATACAGTACAAAGCTTTTAACTTGTTAAAGAATCAACCAACAGCGCTAATGACAACAAGAGTCTGTATCCTGCAATCCGAGGAAGGATAAATATAGTACGATGAACGAAGATCCAAGCAAGAATAAATAGAGCTGTTCCAGAGAAGATCAAAGTTTCAGATACGAGCCAATGCCAAGACAACACGTGGACTGATGGGCTGCAGAAAGCTGAGAGCCACAACCACCGCATTAAATATTCTAAAAGGAGAAGTTAAGTCACATTAAATGCGAGCTATATTTTTGATCAAGTACGCATAATTTCAAATGAGAGATATCTCGTTCAACGGATATCTTTGTACAAGTATAAAAAGAGGATAAGCAACCCTGAAGCTGACTACTGAAACATTTACGCTAAAAATCCAAGCATTCAAAGCTACATTCACTTAAAACATCTCTACAGTTTCAATCACTCAACCTCAGTAAAGTGAACCAGCTCCAGCTGATAGATCCAAGAAAGGATTCAGAAGTTCACTTCACCGCACCAGTTGAAGAACAACATTATATACTTTTAACCTTGTTGCTGTGTGCTTAGGTTGTTTTAGGTGTCGAACAGTTGATAGGATTTATTTTTGCTGTTTGTATAAGTTGTCTAGTCGATAGGTAATTCCCTGTGTAGGACTGTGAAATCCTGTGTGGGTTTGTCTTTAGAACTTGCAGTTGCTGTGTGTACGTTGAGTTTTAGTAGGTGTTAGTTTGTTGAGTTGATAGATTGTTAGGAGTGTCTTGTAATTCAATCTTGCTTAACAAAGTTCCTGCTCGAGGTAGTAGTAGAGTGGATGTAGAAGGATTACACCACCTTCAAACCACTAAAACCATAAGTGTTTATAAAAGTATTTTCGAAACAGTAAGTTTATAAAAGTATTTTTGAAAAATGACCAAGGTTCATTCACCCCCTCTGAACCTCAGACACCACTTGGGACCAACAAGTGGTATCAGAGCAAGTTGGGTTAAAAGCCAACTTATCTGGTCACCTACCAAGATCCACCCAAGACTTGTTGTTTTCTCTACATCCTTTAAAATCTCATTCTTACAGCATACCATGGATTTCTCTAATCATAAATTACCTATATTTTCCATAGAGGAATATGACGACTGAAAAATAAGAATGCTGGCACATCTTTTAGCGATGAATGATGAGATGTGGACGGTCATCACAAACAGACCGATCATCCCCACAAAGGTGAATCCCATGCTTGGAAGAGAGTTGGAGGAAGGAACACCTCGGCCACCTAACTTTCTGATCAAGCCGGGATAAGAATAGAATAACAAAGATAGGAAGAGAGCCAACTTAGACAACATTGCCAAAAATGCTCTGTTCATCATCCTGGACAAATACACATTCAGCAAACTTAAAACTTGCAGAACGTCCAAGGAAATATGGGAAAAGTTGGAACAGATATGTGAGGGCACATAACCCACTAAGAATAACAAGATCTCCAATGTCACCCAACTATTCGAGCTCTTTGAGATGAAGAATGAAGAGGCTCTTGAGCAACTAGATCTAAAATTTACGTCTATCGTGAATGAACTAGAAGCTCTGGACAAGTACTATACTCAGAAAGAAAAGAATATGAAAGTGTTGAGAGCTCTGCCAATGGAATGAGATAGCAAGACCACCATCAGGAGAGTATCCATGGATTTGAAATGCATGAATACATTTGATCTATTCTCCATCTCAAAGCATTCGAATATGACATCAACAGACGGAAAAATGAGGTGGAAGAATTGAATTCCAAAGTTACTATGCTGACTGCCAAAAGCTCAAAAGATACAGCAAATACCAGTTGCAGTAACTAGTCTAAGGTTACAGCAGAGAATGCTGAAGAGGATATGACTCTTCTTCTAAAGAAATTTAGAAGATTCATGAAGAGCAACAACAACAGCAGCAACAACAACCTCAACAAGAGGAATGACTTCAGAAGAAGTCATCCACCTCCTCAGGTATCTTCCTCTCTGCAATCAAATGCAAACAATATTGACTTATGCTATAATTGCAGGAAGCCTGGACACTATGCCGGAAGCTGTCTACATCCAACGGTACATAAGTACCCTGAAGGAGATAGAGAACAGAGAAGAGAAAAGAGAAAAGATGACAGGTAGAAGCTTCAAGCTCTCATTGAAGAGATGGAGATAGCCAATGATACAACAGTCTCAAAAGAGATGCTGAAAGCTACTGAATCCTTAAGATTATGAGGACACACTACAAGAATTTTAGGCTTTAACAACGGTTAAAAACCGTTGTTAAAGAGGAATTTTAACCGTTGTCGTAGGCAGGGTTGCAAAAAAAATTTCGCACAACGACAACGCACCAAAAAGCGTTGTTGTATCTAGATACGACAACGTTTTTTGGTGCGTTGCAAAAAAGGGTTGTCTTTTCCGCCATTTTTGAATTTTTTTTAGGATATGACAACGCTTTTTGCAACGCTTAAAAAGCGTTGTCTTTTCCTATTTTACAACGCTTTTTGGTGCGTTGTAAAAAGCGTTGTCGTATCCTAAAAAAAATCGAAAAAATGACACGTCATCAGCGTATTTTGGACACATCATTGCCACATCATCTTCCACATCATCAAATTTTGACACATCATTGCCACATCATGAGAAATAAATGTGCGTTGTCTGGGATTCGAACTCGTGACCTTCGTAAGACCTTGAACCACTAGGCTACTAGTGCTTTTGTGTTTATATTATATATGTATTTCTTTTATTAACTAATTATATATATATACATATATAATTAATGACTAATTAATATATAATTGGAAGATTAATGAATAATTAATATGTTTAATAATATTTAATCTAATTTCATATTAAGACAATTATAAAGTATACTAGTGCATATTTTTAATATATGTTATAAACATACTAATTTTTTAAAATTTTGAGTTTGTTCATATATATAAGATAATATTAATGCAAATAATATGAAATAACATCATAAAATAATTAAAATTTTCAACTTTAATTTAATTAAAATAATATATAAATTTTATATTATTATATAAAAAAATTTGTATTGACCAATTAATATATGTATGTTTTTTTATTTTGAAAAATAGTTTATCGTTCAATTACACATATTTAAATTTTTTTTTCATATTATTCTTTTAATTAATCATTTTTATATCTTTTTTTTATTTTATAAAATAATTTTTTCAAATAATTTATGTTTTTGGTATTAATTTTAAAACCAAACTCATTTTATCTTTATTTTCTAAAATAATAATATATAATTTTTATATTATTATGTAATACAAATTTTTATATTTTTCAAATTAATATATGTATTGTTTTTTTTTTTTGGTTGTAAAATAATTTTTGGTTCAAATTAAAACCAAACTCATTTTATCTTTATTTTGTAAAATAATAATATATAATTTTTATATTATTATGTAATACAAATTTTTATATTTTTGAAATTAATATATGTATTGTTTTTTTTTGGTTGTAAAATAATTTTTGGTTCAAATTAAAACCAAACTCATTTTATCTTTATTTTCTAAAATAACAATATATAATTTTTATATTATTATGTAATACAAATTTTTATATTTTTCAAATTAATATATGTATTGTTTTTTTTTGTTGTAAAATAATTTTTGGTTCAAACTAAAACCAAACTCATTTTATCTTTATTTTTTAAAATAATAATATATAATTTTTATATTATTATGTAATACAAATTTTTATATTTTTCAAATTAATATATGTATTGTTTTTTTTTTGGTTGTAAAATAATTTTTGGTTCAAATTAAAACCAAACTCATTTTATCTTTATTTTCTAAAATAATAATATATAATATTTATATTATTATGTAATACAAATTTTTATATTTTTCAAATTAATATATGTATTGTTTTTTTTTGGTTGTAAAATAATTTTTGGTTCAAATTAAAACCAAACTCATTTTATCTTTATTTTCTAAAATAATAATATATAATTTTTATATTATTATGTAATACAAATTTTTATATTTTTCAAATTAATAAATGTATTTTTTTTTATCCTTGTATAATTAAATTTTTTATATATTCTTAATTAATTGATATATATATATGTATCTTTTTTTTATGTTTTTTGTGTTAATTTTAAAACACAATAATTTTATCTTTATATTTTTTTACAAAAAACATTCATAATTTATGAATTATGAATTATAAAATACAATTTTCGAATCATGTTTTAAAATAATATTCAAATTTTGTATTATTATATAATAGGATGAGAGTAATACTTAATTAGGTGTAATTAATTTGTTAATTAATTCAAAATAGTATTTTATAAAAATACTATTTTCTAAAATAATGAATTTGTTCATATAAGATAATATTAATACAAATAATGTAATATAAGATAACATTATAAATTAATTAAATGTATTAAATTTAAGTTAATTAAAAAATAATTATATAAAAAAATAATTATTTTATAATTGTTTTTTATTTTAAACATGCAACACACAAAACAAAAGGGTTGCATAATGGGTTGCAAAAAAAAAAAAATTTCTAAGAAAAGACAACGCTCAAAAGCGTTGCGAAAAAAGGTTGTCGTAGAGCGAAAAAAACGCCTTTTAACAACCCTTTTTAAAAAGCGTTGTCGTTTCAATTTTGACCGTTGTCGTATAGCGATTTTTTGTAAAAAAGACAACGCTTTTCGGAAAAAGCGTTGTAAAAAGCCAAAAGACAACACAAATTCAGTAAAAGCGTTGTTAAAGAGGGGTTGTTAAAAGCCAAATTTCTTGTAGTGACATCGAAGAAGATGAGGTAACATACCAATCGTTGTCCATACCTGAGATAGAAGAGCTGAACATGATCTACTCTTTAAAAGGATCATGAGTGACTTCAAGTAGATTAACTCCACGTATGATGAGCTAAAGGTTGAGAATGAGAACTTTAGAATTGACAATGAGATCCTCAAAGTAAGAACATCGACATTGTCAAAATGCTAGCTGCGTGTGAGTCTGATAGCTCAAGATGCGGCAAGCTACAAAATGAGGTCTCAAGGCTAAATCTGCTGGTCACTAAGCTAGAAGCTGAGAAGGAGAGCTTGCAGTCCACAATTAGAATATTTAGCAAGTCTACTAAGGACGCAAGGGAGTGCCTAAGTCAAAGTAGGATATAGCACTCACACCTCTTAGACTACAGCAAGTTCATCTAAGGCTGTCAAGTTTGTTCAAGCTGAAACTTCAATGGAGAATGAGTTACCCTGTAACTCATAAAAGATCTTAAACAAGCCAACACTGATGGATAAGGGAAAGAAACCCCTATGCTCAACTATAGGAAGTAAGCCTGTATTTAAGAACTGGCTGCAGCAAAAGCCATCTGCTGTATGCAGCAACAAGATACAGTGACCCACAAAGTTGCAACATAAAAAGTATTTCCCCACCAATACAAAGACCCTCGTGTCTAGACCTAAAAGAGGACATACTCCAAGGAAGTATGACAGAAAACCACACAACAAAAGTGTTGGTAACACATATGTAGTTTCTGCACACACATTTAACAAACAGTTTAAGAATAAAACTGTCTACAGAAGTGGAACCAACAAATCTTACAACAAAGTATTGATTGTTAAGAAAGTTTGGGTTCCAAAAGAAACTAACCCAAAAGGACCCTTACAAAAATGGGTACCTAAATCTGCTTGAACTTGTCATAGGTTTCAATGCCAAGATGCAGCGATGATGTATAGTATATAGACAGTGGCTACTCAAGGCATATGACAGGCAACAAAGATGTCTTAAAGGACTTCCAAGAATGTAAAAGATCGAAGGTTATCTTTGGAGATGATTCCAAAGGAAGCACAAAAGGAAGTGCTTCATTGTAAAAAAGTTCACCATAGCTGAGCTTGCTATGGCACAAGAGGCTGAGTCACCTAAACTTCAAGATAATAAACAAGCTAGCAAGCAAAGGCCTTGTAAGAGGACTGCCAGATGTGGCATACAAGAAGGAGAATATTTGTGGAGCTTGTCAGAAAGGAAAGCAAGTGAAGAGTTCATTTAAGGACAAGCTGCAGAAGTTATCTCATAGGATTCTACACCTTCTACATATGGACCTCCAGTGAGTATAAGTGGGAAGAAGTACTCACTTGTGGTAGTAGATGACTATTCAAGATACACCTGGACCATATTTCTTACTAAGAAATCAGAAACTCAGAACTAGCTACCTGACCTCATGAAGAAGATTCAAAATGAGAAGAACTTGAGCATTGAAAAGATCAGATCAGACAGAAGAACTGAGTTCACAAATAAATTTATTGAGAGATTCTGTTCTGACAATGGTATTCGTCATGAATACTCTGTTGCAAGAACACCTCAACAAAATGGTGTAGCTGAAAGAAGAAATAGAACCCTCAAGGAAGCAGCAAGGACAATGATAGCAGAAGCAGAGATACCCAAGAGGTTTTGGGCTGAGGCTACCAACACTGCATGCTATACATAGAACAGATGTTTGATCAACAAAGATTTAGACAAAATTCCATATAAAGTTTGGAATGGATATACACCAAACATCTCCTATCTGCATATCTTTGGATGCAGGTGTTATATATTCAACAATGGAAAGAAGCATCTAAAAAAGACCTTTAATGCAAAATCAGATGAAGGAGTATTGTTAGGATACTCTACTTTAAGTAAAGCCTTCAGAGTCTTTAATAAAAGAACTTTAGTGGTTGAAGAATCAACACTGGCACTGCAAGATGATGCTGCAAGCAGCGGGGGTGAGAAGGAAGATGAGAAATATGATAGTCCTCTTTCTGTCATCAAGAGGGTACAAAGGAGGAACGAGCCTGATACATCATCCTCGTCCTCAAATGATGACGCATCCCTAGCGAGGAATGGAACAAGTAAAATTGTCTCCCCATGCAGAAAGAAGAGGACTGCTACAGCTGCTGCAAGATCTGAAGAGCAGCTCTTACGAGATAATCCCCAACTCTCTGCTGCAAGCATGATGGTAGTTGCAGTAGAAGAGAAGCGAGAAAGGGATGAGCCAGTTGAACAGTTGCACGAACAAAGAGCTCCTATCTCAGCTCCTTCGCGTGATCATGGAACGGCTGTTCAAACTGTGCTTGATCCAACCTTTCCAGTAGCTAGAAATATGGAGCAATAGTACAGTCTCTGGAGGAGAATGAGATTAGCTAAGGGGGAAATTCTGTTGCAATAGAAGGAGTTTCTCACCGTAGAGCAAGCTGTCCTAGAGTGGGCTAACTCAGAAAACATTTTGGAACTCCTGCAACCTGAGTATGCAACTTTAATGTATGAAAGATCAAGAGACACTGCTACTCAGGGAGCACTGGACAAGGGAAATGGTAAAACTGTTGTAGAATCTGAGTCTGTAGAGCTGCCAATGAAAGTAGCAATGGAGGATGTCCAATTCTTCTTAGCCTCGGTTGTAGAGGCTATAAGAAGGGACGATGTTGATCAGGAACAAATCAACACTCTGGGAGTGGAACAGGCTGAGGAAGCCAAGCTACAACAAGCGCTGCAAGCTAGCGTAAATGAGACAAGAATGCAGCTGCAGCATACTCCTAGAAGAATGCGGGAAGAAGGAAGCTCAAGTCATAACTCAAGCTCCCCTGCATACGAGCAAGTAGTTGAGGGCCTCTCAACAATTATCACTCTTAATCCTTTGAAAGAAGAGGAGACTCAACTACTTGACTACGATGATTCCCCAGTTCAGACCGTACCTGATGCTGCTGAAGACACTTAGAGGGAACCGAACGCCATTATCAGAGATATACTCTCTAATATCTCTAAAATTACCGATGATGCGACCACGGAGGAAGTTGCAGAGGCTGGACTCCCTATACTGGCAGAGATAGCAGTACAATAAGGAGACACCCTTTCAGAAGCTGCTGAGGAGACACGAAGGGTGGATGCTGAGATTCTTACAACAGTCGAGCTTATAGTCCTACAAACTGTTGAAGCTGCAAGAAACCAACCAGAGCTGCAAGAACCCATTCTTACAAAGGAAGTTGTCAATGTTGCAGGATCGGCCGAGGAGATGGGGCCTGTGCAGAAGACCTCAGGTGAGCTGTTGTTGAGACAACACTCCTTGAGGGTTCGAAAACCTCTGAAGGGGTGGCTGTTGAGACAATACCCTTAGAGGATATTGAAGAAGTGGCCGGGGTAATCCCGACGCAGCTAGAGACACCTCATAAGGAGGTTGATGATGCTACTGCTGTAAGCTTACCAGAAACTATCCAGGTTACGGCAGTAGAGGTTACTGAGGAGGCCAATGCTGAAACCTCCAAATTCTTCAAGAAGCTCGCTGCCCACAGAAGATCACGCTATGAGAGGGTTGGTGATGAAGTGGCAGTTGAGGGAGAAGCTTTTGAGGAGGAAGAAGCTGATGGACAAGATCCCATCTCTAGCTTTTTAAGTCCCCTATCAAGCTTTAATGAGGATGCAGATGCTGAAGGAGAGTCTGAGGCTTCAGAGCAGAATGCAGCACAGCAACCGCAAGCTATGATTCCATATGCTGCATCAGCTGCTGCCTCCAGACGATAGAATACAGCAGGCCTAACCCCTAATGAATCAATTAACAGGGTAGTTGCTGCTGTTAGACACCTGCTTCATGCTCTTTAGGATCACAAGTCTAACATGCAGAACATTATGAGGGTCAGCGCCAAATTCCATGCTAAAACCATGGTCGGCTTCAAGAAAGACATTGAAGTACTGCCTGGAATGATCAGATATGATCTGAATGATTCTACCTATAGGCTGCTCAAGGACAGAGTTCGGATGGAGGGAGAGTTGAAGAGAGAGTCTGTAATCAACCGCTCTGAGATAAAGCTGTGTAAACACTTGGTTGATGTTGCAGCAGACCGACTTCACTCTCACTTAATGCTGCTAGAGACACTTCTGGATAATGTGTTTGATCAATCCAGAAGAACCAAAAATGTGGATAATAGATTGAGGAACCTGAAGATGATCGTAAGAGAACTGAGGGACATGATGCTAAGTGCATTCCCTCAGCATGTCCAAGGATACAGGCAAGCCCCAGCACCTGCTAGAAGACCACGTTCTGTAGTGGTTCAGACTGCCCTTGCTCCACCTCCGACTTTTGATGATGTCAAAAAGGGGAAAGAATTTCAAGACAGATACAGAAGCTCAAGGAAGAAAGAAGAGGACGAAGAAGAAGATGATCAGTCTCTAAGCAGGAGGAGGAAAAGATCAGGATCATCTGCTAATGCCCCTTCTCCGAAAAGATGGAGAAAAGATGACGAAGGAAGAGCTAGTAGGACAGCTGCTGCAAACAGATCAGCTGCAGGTGCTGCATACAGTGGCGCTGTAAGGAAAGATGCAACACCTCCCTCTTCCCACCAAACCAAGAAAGAGAGAGAGGATCAGCAGCAGGGCTCAAGAAAGAGGGTTAGTAGAGCTGAAGCTGAAAAACATTATAATGAGAAGATGGCTGCTTAGAGGGCGGAGAGAACTAGAGCTGAACAAGAAGAAAATGCATGGATACAGAGGCTTGGTGTCATTAGAGAGAGCAGACCAAAGGTGATGGAAGATGTAGACAGAGCTCTCTACCAATACCCCCTCAAGACATTCCACGTCTCGACACAGACAAAATATCTACTTAAGTATCTGTGCTGATGGATCAGAGGCCTGAAGGAGAGAACATGGCCTGGTGCTTGAACATATTCAAGGCAATCATACTGCCTTCTGACAGAAATCCATCCTTTGTGGCAATTACTTTGTTCAAGAGATCAGTACTTCAGATACCTCTGCAGGAATGACTACTTCAAAAGGTTTCAGACTTGCCAATCTATATTAAGGAGATATGACCAGCTTGTCAGGGATGGAGAGCTAGAGATTCAGATAAAATACATATCCCTAGTGAAGCAAGACATAATTGTGCCTTACTATGAGGACTTTTGGCTGAGATGGATTCAGATTCTGAAGATCAAGGAAAAGTTGGAAGAATCCTATCAGAAGTCCATTCGAGATTGGTGGAAAGGATCAAGAGAGAGGATGGAGCAAGAAAGGAGGACTGCTGAAAAAAGACCTGAAGAATCATCTACAAGGAAGTCCCTATTTGAGCAGTAACCAATGTATGATCATGTATATATCTGTATGTATCTCTCTATTTTCCTTTGTAAAATTTCTTTCTCTTAATGAAGAAATTTTATTTTCTGTTTTCGATCAAGTTCATTCCTTATGAACCTCTGTATGCTATTGTTTATCCTGACACTTTGTGATAAAAGATTAGATAAGATACATCTCTGATGAATTCAGAATTAGATTTTCTTTCTCTAATATATCAAGTATGTAATCCTGAACGAATATGATATAGTGCAGAGTAAAAACTTCCTTCATGAACGAAATAATGTAAAAGGTTTTGTCATCATCAAAAAGGGGGAAATTGTTGGGATTTTAGTATATAGATTTTGATAAGACAAACCATATATGTAATAGGAAGTTCGAGTACCTAATTATTCACAATGTTTCAGTGAAAACATAGACTAGGATTGAGTCTAGGTATAGGTGCTGAAAGATGGAGAAACTCTATTGAATCATGTTGCATCGAGAATTTAAGAGAATGAAGATGCTGCAAGAAGAAGATACAGTAATGCAGCATGTAAGTAAGAACGGCAAGCAATGTCACTGCAAGAAATGACTACAGGAATACTGCAAGAAAGGATACAATAGTACTATACAAAGTAATACTGCAAGAAGGTCAAGTTACAGCAGCACTGTAAAGAACGAACAGCTGCAAGAAGGCCTAGAATACAACGCAAATCTTTTAACTTATTGAAGAATCAACCAACAATGCTAATGACAACGAAACTCTGTACCCTGCAATCCAAGGAAGGATAAATGCAGTACGAGGAATGAAGATCCAAGAAAGAATAAATAGAGCCGTTCCAGAGTAGATCAAAGTTTCAGACACGGAGCTAATGCCAAGACAACACGTGGACTGATGGGTTGCAAAAAGCTGTGAGCCGCAACCACCGCATTAAATACTCTGAAAGGAGAAGTCAAGTCGCATTAAATGCGAGCCATACCTTTGATCAAGTACGCATAATTTCAAATGAGAGATATCTCCTTCAATGGACGACTGAAACATTTACACTAAAAATCCAAGCATTCAAAGTTATATTCACTCAAAGCATCTCTACAGTTTCAGTCACTCAACCTCAGTGAAGTGAACCAGCTCAAGCTGATAGAATCCAAGGAAGGACACAGAAGATCACTTCACCGCACCAGTTGAAGAACAACATTATATACTTTTAACCTTGTTACTGTGTGCTTAGGTTGTTTTAGGTGTCGAACAGTTGATAGGATTTATCATTGCTGTTTGTATAAGTTGTCTAGTTGATAGACAATTTCCTGTGTGGGAGTGTGAAACCCTGTGTAAGTTTGCCTTTAGAACTTGCAGTTGTTGTGTGTACGCTGAGTTTTAGTAGGTTTTAGCTTGTTGAGTTGATAGATTGTTAGGAGTGTCCTGTAATTTAATGTTGCTTAACAAAGTTCCTGCTCGAGATAGCAGTAGAGTGGACGTAGAAGGATTACACCACCTTCGAACCACTATAAAACATAGATGTTTTATTGCTTTTCATATTTGTGCTTTAATCTTTATATCTATCTGCCATAAGCATAAAACATCTTGAAAATGAGCATATTTGAGAAAATTAGCCTTGTGTCAAAAACATATTTTTCGCTGCGTATAAAACTCTAAGTTACAGCGTGCAGCACTGTATACTAGTACTATAAGCAGTAACCGACTGGTGCTGCACGTTCAAGTAACTTATAGAACAGTAAGTTTATATAAGTATTTTTGAAAAACGACCAAGGTTCATTCACCCCCTTCTTAACTTCGGACACCACTTGGGATCAACAGACAATTTCACCAAAAAATTTAGGGCTAAACGTCATTAAAATGTCATTTAACTTTGTTTTGACACATAATCATCGTTTAACTCTAATTTTAAAATTTAAACCTATTCTCCACTAATTTGGGCTAAATGATGATTTCATTAAAATGTCGTTTAACCTTATTTTGACAGATAATCATCATTTAACCATAATTTTGAATTTTAAACCTATTGTGGAGATAAAAAATTAAAATGTTTCTGGCGTATAAGCTATTGGAGTATAATTCTTTCGCTTTTTTTGTGATTGTGACCCAAGAAGATTTCACTAATGTGTGGAGATGAAAAATGAAAATGAGGAGAATTAACATTATAGTGGTTAAACATCGAACAAAACAATGATCACAACGTGCTTTCTGAAGTGAAATAAACTCAATTAAGTTGAATAGCACTTAGAAACTTTAACATTATAATATAATACACAAATTGAATTGTTCGCACGATCATAGTATTGACTAATGATCTTGAGTCGTTTGAAGTGGTCATGAGAGTATGACACCAAATGATTGTCAAGTTACAACGATTTGGTGAAGAAAATGAAATCCTTAAACTCAATTTTCATCCCCAAAAAAATAAGAAAATTAAATTTAATTTCCTCAAGAAAAATCAGTTACATTTTACAAAATACCATAGTTACAACATGATAATCACGGGATAAACAATATCTAAAATGCAAGAAATAATAATTATTGAAGGTTGAAGCAGCTCTAGTGTTAGGACACAAGCTCCAGGATAAATTAGATATAGGTAAAATACATAACACGTGGCTGTTTGAGAGCATTTTCAAAAGTTGAGTTGGCAGTACCTTGAGAGTTGCGACTAACAAAATTAAATAATAATGACTAGAACTGGATTATGGAAGTGAAGGAACCGCCGGATCGCCGACCCTATACGATTATCCGAACCGGAGTCCATGCAAAATTGATTAACGCGCAGCGGAAAACGAATCATACCTTTTGCACCAAAATTAGTTCTAAGGTCAGAACTGTAGATCGAGGAATCGATGAAGCCTGAACCTCACGATCTTCTGCTGTATTCCTCACCTTATCTCGAACGTTGTGTGGGCAACGTGCTATCGAGACTCTCAACCGTTCTTCTCTAAATCGTATATCAGATTTTTCTGTGTCTGTTTCGCTAGAAACGGTTGACTTGAGGCTTATTTATAGGCTACAACAGGGACCTTGAGGAGGATTAGGAATCGGTCTCCTGATAGGCTTAGAAGTCCTTAATTCGATCTGAATATACTTCTTAAGTCTATCAAATAATATCTTAATCCACTAAAAAGATATTATTGAACTACCGTCCCTTATCCATATTAGATATGGCTCCTATTTATTATGTGCGCGTTTATCTCCCCGCGTTTAAGATATCGAATGTCCATTAATTAAATGAATTACTGACAATTCAATTAATTAATACTTAATCCAAGAGTAGTACCACTCAACTTTATTATCATGCCGGAATAAATCCACCTGCAGGGTTTACATGATAATCCTTATGAGTTCCTCAAGGGGACATCATCATCCTAAATAATTAGGACACGGTTTCATTATATAATCAACATCACACCATATAAACAACACTATATCCCAATTTACGGAGCTTATTGATTTAATAAATAAATCTCACCCATTGGTAAATTAAAGAAAACATATATCGAGTATACATGCCCGTTATCATACAATGATTAAGAGGACGCACATCCATAATAACAGAGGTCTTGTTTTATTTATGTAGTCAGTACAAAATAAAACAACCTCAATTGGTCCTGCTCAATACATACAAAATGTACTAGTGTAATTTTATAATCAAGACAGATTAACACCAAATTACACTACAACCATTCCGATAATTTGTCCAAAATTATCTCGGCTGTGAGCTACCATTTATAATCTATAAGGAACTGATAACATGATCTTCTGTGTGGCACTACACACCATGTTATCTACAATATAAATTAATTGGACAATTACAATAACATATATAACAAATATATAAAATGTAAACATTTGACCACAAAAGATTCTCATATCATAAATAGATGTTTACACAAAAGCTAGGCTTATAGTATACATCCTAACAGGAAGTTCCAAGCACTGAAAGATTAAGAAGTTCAAGTCTCCACATAACCAACCTCAATAAACTAATGAGATACTCATCTAAATATTGATTAGCATGTATTTTAATACATGAGAAAACAAATCAACCACACTTTGATCTCCCACTCCTATCCCTAAACAACGTTACCTCTCTAACTCAATCAAATAAAACCGTAAATATTAAATAAACCTGCAAATAGAGAAGGAAAGATGCAATAGATTGAAAAACAAATATGAAAATCTGTTAGAGAAGAGATAAATTGAAATACTCGCAAAGCCAAACCATAACCCATATTCACATCTTGTTCAAATTACAAAAATTAAAAATTGCTCAGAGCACTAAGAAAATTACTCTTGCTAAACTTTTAGATATCATTAATTTACATAAATCGAAACTTTTTAATCGGGTGTTGCAACTTACACCATGTACGTCTAATCTAATTACAATTTTCAGGAATCAACAACATATTCAAATATGATTTTCCATATTATAAACTTATGTTTTGATGTATAAAACAAAAATAGAATCAACAGTTTGTAAACTACAAATCCAATAAAACTAAGCAAATAGATAAGCTTAATAACGTTCACATGAAAATGAATAATGATTTTTCAAAGTGAAAAACCAAAATAAAGTTTTCCCAATAAATTCAAATATTCAAACCAATGACAACATGTTGTCATAAGAAATACTAAAGAATCTTCACCCCTCTAAATGCTTTCTTTATTTGTCAAAATTCAAATTATATAAGAATGCAAAGAAAGAGAGGGAGGGGGAACCTGTAGAGCAAAAAAAGTGATTCTAACCAAACCTATAACTTTAATGACACAAGAACATGTAATATATAGCATAACATGAGAATGACATTTTCAGAACCAAAAATAACCAAGTCATATCATTAAGAATGGAAATAATCAAGCATTTGGCTTTAAAAGCTCTCAAATTAAAGTCCTTAAGCATATACAACTGAAAAAAGAATAAACCACAAACACTTATATAAAGCAAAACATGGAATTGAAAATGGAATGAACCACAAACACTTGTAAAAAACAAAATATAGAAGTAAAATAAATAAAGTTCTAACCTTAAGATAGTTAACATCAGATAGTGATCTCGTTGAGACATAAAGCTTCAAAATGGAGATTTATCAACACATTAAGAGTCTCAATATAGTGATGGAAACACATCTATGATAACCAATACTAACATTGCTCTTATTTCTACATCGAATCTTCAAATACATATATTCTCAGTCCTCTAAATGAACTCTCTACTTATTAACAAACAGATAATGAACAATCTAAAAATATCTAATTATCAATCTCAAAATCTTTCTTGCTAATAATAATTTAAACACTATTTTCTTCAATGATATTATCGTATGCTCCAAGTATCACCAACAGGAACATAATATCACGAATAAATCTTAGTTCATTAATCTTTCAGTACCTCATTGCCAACGTCATTAACCACTATTTGTCATTAAATGATACTACCTCCTTTCAGAACTCCAGCCAAAAACACCATCATAAATTCATACCCCACTTAAATTTTTTTTGCCTTATAAATCAAATTCTGCTTAAATGGAAGGGCCTTAAAAATTCTCTCTGTTTTGTGTCTCTTTGGTGTTATTTCTTTGCTACTTTTCTTTAAGCCAGTTTCTTACATTCGTTATGTATTTCTTTTAGATTATGGAGGGATGCTAATTGGATATTTTCGTTTTTTTCAAATGTTAGAGCTAGGGGTAAGAGAGATGGGAGAAAAGAGTTTATTTCCGTTTCTTTTAGACTATTAGGAAATAACATGGCATATCGCTTTCTCATAAAGTTTAAAAAGCTGATATGTCATTTACATAAAGCTCCACTTGTCAATTTTTAAGAGACCCAAAGACTACTTTTATATATATAGATATGATAGAAAATAATATCCCTTCTATTGTTGCGTTGGCTGCCGTAGAATCCTCTCGATTGCAACCGACAATCTTTGATCCTACAACATCTCCATCATTTGGCTCAGCTTATGAAATCTTCCTTCCAAATTGTTAGAATTTGAATGTATAGTTTTTGATGAGACAAACCATATATGTAATAGGAAGTTTGAGTACCCCATTTTTCACAATGTTTATGTGAAAACATAGATTAGGATTGAGTCCAGTTATAGGTAAAGAAAGATGGAGGAACTTTAATGGATCGTGCTGCATCAAGAAATTAAAAGAATGAAGCTGCTGTAAGAAACACATACAGTGGTACAATATGAAAGTAAAAACGACAAACAGCACCATTGTAAGAAGTGGTTACATGAGTACTTTAAGAACAAATACAACGTACTGTATAAAGTATACTGCAAGAAGGTCAAAGTTACAGCAGCACTATAAAGAACGAATAGCTGCAAGAAGGCCAAGGATACAACACAAAGATTATAACTTGCTGTATAATCAACCAACTGCATTGATGTCAAAACAGAATCAATATTCTACAATCCGAAGAAGGATAAGTACAGTACGAGGAATAAAGAATGAAACAAGTTTAATTAGAGTCGTTTGAGAGAAGATCAAAGTTGCAAATACGGAGCTAATGCAAAGAGGACACGTGGCCTGGTGGACTGCAGAAAGCTGCGATCCGCAACCACCGCATTAAATGCTTAAAAAGTAAAAGTCAAGTGGCATTAAATGCGAGTCATGCCTTTAATCAAGTACTCTTATTTCAAATTAGAGATATCTACTTCAACGGATATTTTTCTACAAGTATAATAGAGGATGAGCAACCCTGAAGCTGACTATTGAAACATTTGATGCTAAAAGGTTCAAGCATTCAAGTTATCCTCTCTCAAGCATTTCTTCAGTTTCAGTCACTTGACCTCAGTGAAGTGAACTAGTTTAAGCTGATAGATCCAAGGAAGGATTTAAAAGTTCACTTCTCCGTACCAGTTGAAGAACAACATTATATATTTTTAACCTTGTAGTTGTGTGCTTAGGTTGTTTTAGGTGTCGAACAGTTGATATAATTTATCCTTATTTTTTGTATAAGTTGTCTAGGAGATAGACAATTTCCCTATGTGGGAGTGTGAAATCCTGTATGGGTTTGCCTTTAGAACTTGCAGTTGCTGTGTGTACGATGGGTTCTAGTAGGTATTAGCTTGTTGAGTTGATAGATTGTTAGGAGTGTCCTGTAATTCAATGTTGCTTAACAAAGTTCCTGCTCGAGGTAGTAGTAGAGTGGACGTAGAAGGATTACACCACCTTCGAACCACTATTATCCATAAGTATTTTATTGCTCTATATATCTGTGCTGCATTCTATATATATATCTGTCAAAAGCATAAAATCATCTTAAAAGGAGTATATTTGAGACGCTTAAGAGGATATGACTCTTCTTCTAAAGAAGTTTAGAAGATTCATGAAGAACAACAACAACAGCACCAATAACACCAACCTCAACAAGAGGAATGATTTAAGAAGTCATCCACCTCCTCAAGTATCCTCCTCTCCACAATCAAATTCAAACAATCTTGACTTATGCTACAATTACAGGAGATCTGGACACTACTCACGAAGCTGTCCATATCCAACGATGCACAAGTATTCGAAAAGAGAGAGTGAGCAGATGAGAGAAAAGAGAAGAGAGGATAGGCACAAGCTTCGAGCCCTCATTGGAGAGATGGAAAAGGCCAATGATACAACAGTCTCAAAGGAGATGCTAAAAGTTGCAGAATCCTCTGACAGCAACACTAAAACCTCATCCTCTGATGAATAAGCGCTGAGATGTTTAATGGCAAAAGATTGCGAGGACAGTGAAGAAGATGAGATAACTTACCAACCGCTGTCCATACCAGGAAAAGAAGAGTTGAACATGATCCACTCTTTAAAGAGAATCATGAGTGATTCGAGCAGATTAACTCAACCCATGAGGAGCTGAAGGTTGAGAATAAGAATCTAAAAATCGATAATGAGATCCTCAAAGGCAAGAACATTGATATTGCTAAAATGCTAGTTGTATATGAGTCAGATAACTCAAGGTGCAACAAGCTACAAAAGGAGGTCTTAAGGCTAAGTCTGCTGGTCACTAAGCTAGAAACTGAGAAGGAGAGCTTGCAGTCCGCAATCAAAGTATTTAGCAAGTCAGCTAAGGATGCAAGGGAATGCCTGAGTTAAAATAGAAGTCCATTTGAAAAATCGGGCTTAGGCTACAGCATTCACACCTCTCAGAATACAGCAAGTTCATCCAAGGCTGTAAAATTTGTTCAAACTGAAACTTCAATGGAGAATGAGTTACACTGTAACTCAGAAAAGATCTTGAACAAACCAGCATTGATGGATAAGGGAAAGAAGCCCCAATGCTCAGCTGTAGAAAGTAAGCCTGCATCAAAGAACTGGCTGCAACAGAAGCTATTTGCTGTAAGCAGCAAGAAGATGCAGCAACCCACAAAGTTGCAGCATAGAAGAAATTTTCCCATCTACACTAAGACCTATATGTCTAAACCTAAAGGTGGATATACTCCAAGGAAGTATGGTGGAAAACTACACCACAAGAGTGTTGATAACACATATTTAGTTTCTGCACACACAGTTTACAGGCAGTTTAAAATCCGAAGTACATACAGAACAAAAACCAACAAATCTTACAGTAAAACATTAACTGTTAAGAAAGTATGGGTTCCAAAAGAAACTAACCTAAAAGGATCCTTACAAAAATGGGTACCTAAATCTGCTTGATTGTGTTGTAGGTTTCAGTGCCAGGTTGCATTAGTGATGTATGGTACTTAAGGTCTAAAAAACTTCTAAGAATGCAAAGGACCTAAGGTCATCTTTGGAGATGATTCTAAAGGAAGCACAAAAGGAACTGGAAACTTAATGACATGAAATATAAAGATCAAAGATGTATCCTATGTAAAAGGATTCAGATATAATCTTCTGAGCATCAGTCAATTTTGTGACAAAGGATACACTGTGAAGTTCAACCTCAACAAGTGCTTAATCAAGGACAACACATCAAATGAAATCAAGCTTACAGGAACAAGAAGAAGAAACATATATCTTGCAGACTGAAACTCTTCTATTCAACCAACATGTTTCATTGTGAAAAGTCCACCAGAGCTGAGCTGGCTATGGCACAAGAGGCTGAGTCACCTAAACTTCAAGACAATCAACAAGCCAGCAAGAAAAGGTCTTGTAAGAGGATTGCCAAATGTGGCATACAAGAATGAGAATATATGTGGAGTTTCTCAGAAAGGAAAGCAAGTGAAAAGCTCATTCAAAGACAAGCTGCAGAAGTCATCTCACAGAATTCTAGATCTTCTACAT
This sequence comes from Scutellaria barbata, assembly GCA_028654395.1. NCBI lineage: Eukaryota > Viridiplantae > Streptophyta > Magnoliopsida > Lamiales > Lamiaceae > Scutellaria > Scutellaria barbata. The sequence goes on along the minus strand of CM053656.1, from coordinate 11,190,754 downwards.
ATGGACCTCTTTGGACCAGTAGAACCAGTAAGCATAAGTGGGAAGAAGTACTCACTTGTGGTAGTAGATGACTACTCCAGATACACCTGAACTATATTCCTTGCTAAGAAATCAGAGACTCAGAATAAGCTACCTAATCTTATGAAGAATATTCAAAATTAAAATAGCTTGAGCATTGTGAAGATCAGATCAGACAGATGAACTGAGTTCACAAACAAATTCATTGAAAAATTCTGTTCTGATAATGGTATTTGTCATGAATACTCTACTACAAGAATACCTCAACAGAATGGTGTAGTTGAAAGGAGGAATAGAACCCTTAAGAAAACAACAAGGATAATGATAGCAGAGACAGAAATACCCAAGAGATTTTGGGGTGAAGCAACCAACACTACATGCTACACACAAAATAGATGTTTGATCAACAAGGATCTAGACAAAACTCCATATGAAGTCTGGAATGGGTATACACCAAATGTTTCATATCTGCATATCTTTGGATGCAGGTGTTATGTCTCAACAATGGAAAGGAGCATCTGAAGACCTTTGATGCAAAATCAGACGAATGAGTATTTTTAGGATACTCTGCTCTAAGTAGAGCCTTCAGAGTCTTCAACAAAAGAACCTTAGTGGTTGAAGAGTTAATTCATGTGGTGATTGATGTACCACATTGTGACACCAAGAGGCTAGAAGAACCTGTTGAAGAAGTAGCTCCAAGGAAAGAGAATGATGTTCTCTACGTTGAAGGAGTTCTGTATACAACAGAAGACAAAAAAGAAGAAGTTGCACCTTTGGATGCAGCAGATATTTTTACAGCAGCGGAACCTCCAATCTTACAGCAACATGAGGAGCAACCTAGACGTGTACATATTTTTGAACCTGACAGAACATGACTGAGGAATCATCCTAGATATCTCATCATTGGAGATCCATCCATAGAAGTAAGGACAAGAAGGTCCATTCCTCATGAAGCAATGTTTGCATGCTTCATATCCCAAACAGAGCCCAAGAATGTTGAAGAAGCCCTAAAAGATAGCTACTGGGTACAAGCCATGCAAAAAGAGTTAAATGGATTTGAAAGAAATAAAGTTTGGCAAACAGTTGCAAGACCAACTCATCAAAGAGTAATTGGAACAAAGTGGGTCTTCCAGAACAAGCTAGATGAATCTGGACTTGTTATGAGGAACAAAGCAAGATTAGTTGCTAAGGGATATTGCCAGGAAGAATGAATTGATTTTGATGAGACTTTTGCTCCAGTGAGATTGGAAGCTATAAGAATTTTTCTGGCATATGCTGCTCACATGAATTTCAATGTATATCAGATGGATGTAAATAGTGCATTTCTCAATGGTCTTCTTACAGAGGAAGTTTATATAGAGCAACCTCTAGGGTTTGAAGATCAAGCAGAAGAGAAAGTGTTTAGATTACACAAAGCCCTGTATGGACTCAAGCAAGCACCAAGAGCTTGGTATGACACATTATCCCTCTATTTGCTGGAAAATGGTTTCAAGAAAGGAACAGTTGACAAAACTCTATTCAGGATACAGGATGAAGATAGTATTCTCTTGGTACAGATATATGTGGATGATATCATCTTTAGATCCACCAATAAAGAGCTTGTGAGAAGTTCTCCAACTTGATGCAATTAAAGTTCGAGATGAGTATGATGGGAGAATTAAGTTTCTTTCTAGGGCTGCAAGTAAAACAACTGGTTGCAGGAACCTTCATCAGCCAGGTTAAGTTCACAAAAGAGCTTATCAAGAAATTTGGCATGAAGAATGGTTCAGCAACATCTGTCCCTATCTACATCCATAAGTCTTGACAAAGATGAAGATGATAAAGATGCAGATATCACGAAGTATAGACGGCTCATAGGATCCTTGCTGTATCTTACAGCAAACATGTCAGATATAATGTTTGCAGTTGGAGTCTGTGTAAGATTTTAAGCAGCACCTAAGGAGTCACATCTTTTAGCTGTCAAAAGGATTATTAGATATCTTAAAGGAACTCAAGAAGTAGGCCTATGGTGTCCCAAGGAATGAGGATTGAAGCTTAAAGACTACTCTGACTTAGATTATGCAGGCTGCAAGACTGAATGAAAAAGCACCAGTGGGACTTGTCAATTTTTAGAAAATAGACTTGTTCTATGGTTTCGTAGGAAGCAAACATCGATTGCAACATCTACAGCGGAAGCAGAATATGTTGCAACAGAAAGTTACTGTGCTCAAATCTTCTGGATACAGCAGCAACTAAGAGATTATGGGATTGAAGAAAAAGAGATTCCAATTCTCTATGATAATACAAGTGTAATTGCAATTACCCATAATCCTGTATTTCACTCAAGAACAAAGTACATCGATATACGATATCACTTTATAAGAGATCATGTGGAGAAGAAAGATGTCGTGTTTGAGAAAGTTCATACGGATCTCTAGCTTACAGATATATTCACTAAATCGTTGAGTGAATCAAGGTTTTCTATGCTTAGAAACAAACTGGAAATTCTGAAATTATGAGTGGAAAAAGAAGATGTAGAAGCTGTAAGTATAGTACTGTAAGGCCTAGGGGGAATGTCTGCATGCTTGCTAGAAGCTGTAAGTATAGTACTATAAGCTGCGTCTTTATACAGCGTTGCATCTTTTATTCTTACAACACAATCAGAAAATGGGAGAGTAAGCAACACTTAGTTATAGCATTTATTTCAAAGAGTATTTAATACTCCGCAACCTTGTACCCAGGATGCTGCAACCTTAAAAAGATAATAAATTAGGCGGCAAATCACATGTCTTTCAGCATTTAATGCAAGTCTGCACCTGTCAGAAGTCGAAGAGGTGTGGTCAGAGCCCATGTCTGCACAAGTCATGATTATTTACTATTTGACCCTCTATCTTTTTCTAAAGATCATAAAATGAACTCCCTCCATTTAATCTCAACCATCGATCTTACTATACGTCCTTTGATATTCTTCATAATCCCATAACTTTCTCGTTTCAAATTTATTTCGGCATAACCCCAGAGAGAAGTTTCATTTCTTCGTACAATTTCCTAAGTCTCAAAAACTCATCTCTCTCTCAAAAATCATCAATGGCGGCAAGACAAACCATCGTTCTGAAGGAAAGATTAGTAAACCAGGAGCATGTCTATGACTCTGGTTTGTACGACAATACGCTCATCAGGAGTATATTCTATGCTCTGGGAAGGACCCGCGTTCTAGGGCTCCTAACCACCATCTATGCCGGATACTCCATAGAATCGGTTTAGCAATTTTACTCCTCTGCCAAGAAGTCTGAGGAAAGAAGGGACTGCATCATGTTTCGGATGGATGCAGACGGAAAAGAGATGACAGTGTCCTCCGGTGACATCGCCACTGCCTTCAGCATCTCTTCTAAAGGCTTGACCCCTAGTCAGCTGCGACGTATGAGGAAGAGACCGCTCAAGAGATGTAGGATCTCTTCAGAGCAAGAGATGCTGGGGTCGAGATTAAGAGAAGCAGCCCGAAGAAACTCTTCAAACCAGAGTTTGAGTTTATTCACGACATATGTGCATACTCTATCGGGGGCAGAACTGGGAGTTATGACAAATGCACCGATCTCTACTTCTAGATCATATCTGCCATCATGGCCGGAAAGAAGGTGAAGTGGGCCAGGTTCATATTGAAAAAGATTTGGGAGAAGATAGAGAAGAGCATAGTGAGGAGGAGCTATGGAATCACCATCTACTCTCTACTCTGCAAGTTAGGTCTTCAGTTTGCATCTCCCATCCCCATCCTTATTGGAAAGTATTTCGAAGAAAATAAGAAGGGTAAGACCCAAAAGAAGACGATGGGTGCTGGTGTTGCATGAAAGAAAATTAAAGATAAAAAAGCCGCAACACTAGCCATGCAAGATGAAGCTGTAAGCAGCAGGGAGAAGAGGAAGATAAGAATGTTGGGAGTTCTCCTCTTGTCATCAAGAGGACACCAAGGAGGACTGAACCTGAACCTGAATCCTCGTCTTTAGATTATGACGCACCCTTGGTGAAGAAGGCCCCACGTAGAAAGAAGAAGGCTGCTGTAACTGCTGTAAGATCTGAAGAGCAGAGTTTGAGAGTTGATTCCCAACTTTTTACTGCAAGTTTAATGGCCATTGCAGTAGATGAGGAGGAAAGAGATGAGCCAATTGAACAAACTCGTCTACAAGGGGCTGCTGACTTAGCCTCTTCACACAATCCTGAAGCTGTTCAGTCTGTGCTGGATCCAACCTTCTCAACTGCTACAAATATGGAGCAGTAATACAGTCTCGGAGGAGTATGCGACTGGCTAAGGGGGAAATTCTGTTGAAATGGAAAGAATTTCTCACTGTGGAGCAAGCTGTCCTGGAGTGGGCCAATTCAGAAGACATTCTGGCACTTCTGCAACCTGAGTATGTAGTGGTGGCGCAAGAAAGATTTAGAAGCACTACTGCTCAGGGAGCACTGGACAAAGGAAAATGTAAAGCTATTGCAGAATCTCACCCTGTAGAGCTACTGATGAAAGTAGCAATGGAGGATGTCTAACTTTTCCTAGCCCCGGCTGCAGAGACTGTAAGAAGGTGCGATGATGTTATATTTGCCCAAGAGCAAATCAACACCCTTGGAGTGGAACAGGCTGAGGAAGCCATGCTGCAACAGGCGCTGCAAACAAGCGTTAAGGAGACGATGATGTAGCACACTCCTAGAAAAATACGGGGAGAATGATGCTCAAGTTATAACTCAAGCTCCCCTGCATATGAGCAAATGGTTGAAGGCCTCTCCACGATCGTCTCTCTTGATCCTTTGGAGGAGGAGGAGCCTCAACTAGTCGACTACGGTAATTTTCCAATTCACATTATTACAGATGCTGCTGCAGACACTAAGGGGGAACCTACCACCATTATCAGAGATGTACTCTCTGATATTTCTGAGATTGCCGATGACGCGATCATGAAGAAAGTTGTAGAGGCTGGACTCCTTGTACTGGCAGAGACAACAGTACAACAAGCAGCCATCCTTACAGAAGCTGCTGAGAAAACACATAGGGTGGATGCTGAAATTCTTACAGCAGTCGAGCTTTCAGTGCTGTATACAGTGGAAGCTGCAAGAAACCAACCAGAGCTGTAAGAACCCATTATTGCAGCAGAAGCTGTCGAAATTACAGGACCGATCGAGGAAACAGGGTCCTTCCTGAAGACCTCAGGCGAGGCTATTGTTCAGACAACACTCCCAGAGGGTGAGAAAACCTCTGAAAGGGTGGCTGTTGAGACAACACCCTCAGAGGATGCTGGAGTAGAGGCCGAGGTAATCCCTGAGTATCTAGAGACATTTCAAGATGAGGTTGATGCTGCTGTTATTGCAAGTTTACCAGGATCCACCATGGATACAGCAGTAGAGATTATTGAGAAGGCCAGTGAGGAAGAAGCAAATGAAGATCCCACCTCAGGTTTCTCAAGCCCATTGTCAAGCTTGAACGAGGATGAGGATGCGGATGCTGAAGGAGAGTCTGTGGCCAAAGAACAGGATACAACACAGTAACCACAAGCCCTGATTTCTTATGCTGCATCAGCTGTTGCCTACAGACAACAGAGAACAACAAGTCTGACCCCTGATGAATCAATCGACATGGTGGTTACTGTTGTTAGACATCTGTTGCATGCTCTTCAAGATCATGAGTCTAACGTGCAGAACGACATGAGGGTCAGCGCCCAATTCCACGCAGCAACCATGATCGGCTTCAAGAAAGATATTGAAGCACTACCTGATATGATCCAACAGTCTCTCAATGAAAATGCAAACAGGCTGTATCAGGACAGGGTCAGAATGAAGGGAGAGCTCAAGAGAGAAGCTGCAATCAATCGCGTTAAGATCAAGATATGCAAGAACTCCGTTGATTTTACTAGAGAAAGGCTTCAATCTCACTCTATGTTGCTGGAGACATTTTTGGACCATGTGATGGATCAATCCAGAAGAACCAGAACTGTTGATGATCGTTTGGGGAACCTGGAGTTGATCGTAGAAGAAGTAAGGGATATGATGGTCAACGCATTCCCTCAGCATGCTCTAGAATCCAGGCAAGCCCCTGCACCTGCCAGAAGACCACGATCTGCTGTGGTCCAAGATACCCCTGCTCCACCCCCGACTTTTGATGATGCCAAAAAGATGGAAGAATACCAAGATAGATTTAAGAGCTCAAGGGAGAAAGAAGAATAAGAAGATGAAGATGATCAGCCTCTTAGCAAGAGGAGGAAGAGATCATCATCTGCTGCTGCTGACGCTCTTTCTCCAAAAATATAGAGAAAAGATGATGAAGGAGGAGCTGGTGGTGCAGCTGCTGCAAGCAGACCAGCAGCAGGCGCTGGTTACAGCGGCGCTGCAAGGAAGGATGCAGCACCTCCCTCATCTCATCATACAAGGAGAGGGAGAGAGGGCTTGCAATAGGGCTCAAGGAAGAGGTTCAGTAGAGCCGAAGTTGGAAGACATTACAATGAGAAGATGGCTGTTTAAAGGGTGGAGATAACCAGAGTAGAGCTAGAAGAAAATACCTGGATGCAGAGGCTTGGAGTTATTGGAGAGAGAAGACCAAAAGCAATGAAAGATGTTGACATGGCTTTCTACCAATACCCCCCTCAGAACATACCACATCTCGACACAGACAACATATCTGTTGAAGTATCAGTGTTGATGGATCAGAGGCCTGAAGTAAAGAACATAACCTGAGGATTAAACATCTTCAAGGCAATCATACTGCCTACTGACAGGAATCCATCATTTGAGCAGATCACCCTGTTCAAAAGATCAGAATACCTCAGATACTTCAGGTACCTCTGCAGGAATGACTACTTCAAGAGATTTCAGACTTGCCAATCTGCATTGAGGAGATATGAGCAGCTTGCCAAGGATGGAGAGCTGGAGATTCATAACAAGTATATAATCTTGGTGAAGCAAGACAGGATTGTGCCTTACTGTAAGGACTTTTGGCTGAGATGAATTCAAATTTCGAAGATCAAGGAGAAGCTGGAAGAATCCTATTAGAAGTCCATTCGAGACTGGTGGAAAGGATCCAGAGAGAGGATGGAGTAAGAAAAAAGGGCTGCTGAAAGAAGACCAGATGAATCGTCTACAAGAAGGTCCCTGTTTCAGCATTTTTGTATGTATATCTCTTTGTATGCTGTGTAAAAATTTCTTTACCTTAATGAAGAAATTTTATTTTTTTGCATTTGATCAAGTTCATATCTTATGAACCTTTGTATGCTTTTTACTTATCCTGAAGATATGTGATAAATGATTAGACAAGATACATCGCTGATAAATCCAGGATTAGATTTTCTTTCTCAAAGCATATCAAGTATGTAATCCTGATGAAAAATGATATATTGCAAAGTAAATCTTCCTTCACGAACGAAATAATGTAATAGTTTTGTCATCATAAAAAATGGGAAAATTTTTGGGATTTTAATGTTTAGATTTTGATGAGACAAGTAAGAACGGCATGCAGCGACGCTGCAAGAAGAGGCTACAAAAGTACTGTAAGAAAATATACAGCAGTACTGTATGAAGCTACTGCAAGAAGGTCAAGTTACAACGACACTGTAAAGAATGAACAGCTGCAAGCAGACCTAGGATACGGCGTAAAGCTTACTGGATAATCAACCAACAACGCTTAAGACAAACAATATAAGTATCCTGCAATCCGAGGAAGGATAAATGCAGTACGAAGAACCGAGTAAGAATAAATAGAGTCGTTCCAGAGAAGATCAAAGTTACAGACATAGAACCAATGCCAAGATGACACGTGGACTGATGCACTACAGAAAGCTGTGAGCGCAACCATCGCATTAAATGCTCCGAAAAAGAGTCAAGTCGCATTAAATGCGAGCCATACCTTTGATCAAGTACGCTTAATTTCAAATGAGAGATACCTACTTCAATGGATATCTTTCTACAAGTATAAATAGAGGACGAGCAACCCTGAAGCTGACTACTGAAATATTTACGTGAAAAAGACCAAGCATTCAAGCTATATTCTCTCAAGCATATTCTACAGTTTTAGTCACTCGACCTTAGTGAAGTGAACCAAGTTCAAGTTGAAAGATCCTTTGAAGGATTCAGAAACTCACTTCACCGCACCAGTTGAAGAACAATTTTATATACTTTTTAACCTTGTTGTTGAGTGCTTAAGTTGTTTTAGGTGTCAAACAGTTGATAGGATTTATCCATGGTGTTTGTATTGTTGTCTAGTTAATAGACAATTTCCTGTATGGGAGTGTGAAACCCTGTGTGGGTTGCTTTTGGAGCTTACAGTTGCTGTGTGTATGCTGGGCTCTAGTAGGTGTTTAGCTTTGTAAGTTGATAGATTGTTAGGAGGATCCTGCAATTCAATCTTGCTTAACAAAATTCCTGCTTGAGGTAGCAGTAGAGTGGACGTAGAAGGATTACACCACCTTCGAACCACTATAAACCATAAGTGTTTTATTGCTTTCCATATCTGTGCTTTATCTTATATATCTATCTGTCATTAGCATAAAACATCTTCAAAATGATCATATTTAAGAAAACAAGCCTTGTGTCAAAATCATATTTTTTGCTGCATATAAAACTCTAAGTTACAGCGTGCATCTCTGCATACTAGTGCTGCAAGGAGTAACTGTCTGGCACTGTAACTTAAAATAACTTGCAGAACAGTAAATTTTTAAAAGATTTGCAAAATCGACCAAGGTTCATTCACCCCCTTCTAAACCACGGACACTACTTGGGACCAACAACGTCCAAGGAGATATGGGAAATGTTAGAACAAATATGTGAGGGGACGGAACTCACAAAGGATAACAAGATCTCCAACGCCACCCAACTATTCGAGCTCTTCGAGATGAAGAATGAAGAGACTCTTAACCAACTAGATTTAAGATTCATTTCCATCGTGAATGAACTAGAAGCTCTAGGCAAACACTATACACAAAATGAAAAAAATATAAAAGTGCTGAGAGCCTTGCCAGCAGAAAGAGACAGCAAGACCACCACCATGAAAGTGTTCATGGATTTGAAGTCCATGAGTACATTTGATCTATTCTCCGACCTCAAAGCGTTTGAATTTTATATCAATAGAAGAAAAAAGGAGGCTGAAGAATCAAGTTCTAAAGTTACAGCGTTGACTGCCAGAAGCTCGAAGGATACAGCAGCTGTCAATTGCAGCAAGCAGTCAGAGATTACACCTGAGGACGCTGAAGAAGATATGACTCTTTTTCTAAAGAAATTTAGAAGATTCATGAAGAGCAACAATAACAACAGCAACAATAACAACAAGAGGAATGACTTCAGAAGAAGTCATCCATCACCGCAGGTATCCTCTTCTCCACAATCAAACTCAAATAATCTGGACTTGTGTTATAATTGCAGGAAGTCTAGACACTATGCAAGAAGTTGTCCACATCCAACCATACACAAGTATCCAAAAGGAGAAAGAGAACAAAGGAGAGAGAAAAGAAGAGAAGATCGGCATAAGCTTAGAGCACTCATTGGAGAGATGGAGAAAGCCAAGGATACAGAAGTCTTAAAGGAGATGCTGATAATTGCTGAATCTTCCGATATCGATACTGAAACCTCATCCTCAAATGAAGAAGTATTAATCTGCCTGATGGTAAAAAACTGTGAGGACAACGAAGAAGATGAGGTAATATACCAACCGCTGTCCATACTTGACAAAGAAGAGCTGAACATGATTCACTCTTTAAAAAGAATCATGAGTGACTTCGAGCAGATTAACTCAACTCATAAGGAGCTAAAGGTTGAAAATAAGAACCTCAGAATCGATAATGAGATCCTCAGAAGCAAAAACATCAACATTGCAAAGATGCTAGCAGCACGTGAGTCTGATACCCTGTAACTCAGAAAAGATCTTGAACAAACCAGCACTGATGGATAACGGAAAGAAGGCCCAATGCACAACTACATGAAGTAAGACTGTATTTAAGAGTTAACTATAGTAGAAGCCATTTGTTGTATGCAGCAAAATGATACAGCATCCCACAAAGTTGCAACATAAAAGATAATTCCCCACCAATACTAAGACTCATGTCTAAACCAAAAAGAGGACATACTCCAGGGAAGTTTGATGGAAGTCCACATCACAAGAGTGTTGGTAACACACACATAGTTTCTGCACACACGATTAATAAGCTGTTTAAAAACAAAACTGCCTACAAATGTGCAACCAACAAATCTTACAGTAAAATATTGACTTTTAAGAAAGTTTGGGTTCCAAAAGATAAGAAATGAGCACCTAAATTTGCTTGAATTTGTTGCAGGTTTCAGTGCTAGAATGCAGCGGTGATGTATGGTACATAGACAGTGGCTGCTCAAGGTACATGACAGGCAACAAAGATGCCTTAAAGGACTTCCAAGAATGCAAATGACAGAAGCTCGTCTTTGGAGATGATTCCAAAGGAAGCACAAAAGGTAATGAAGCCTAATCAAATGGAAGATAAAAATCATAGATGTATCCTATGTGAAAGGACTCAGATATAACCTGCTGAGCATTAGTCAATTTTGTGACAAAGGATACACATTGGAGTTCAACCTTAACAAATGCCTAATCAAGAACAATACATCAAATGAAGTCAAGCTTACAGAAACAAGAAGAGGGAACATATATCTTACAGACTGGAACTCTTCTACTCAAACAACATGCTTCATTGTAAAAAGTCCACCAGAGCTGAGCTAGCTATGACACAAAAGGCTGAGTCACTTGAACTTCAAGACTATAAACAAGCTAGCTAGAAAAGGTCTTATAAGAGGACTACCAGCTATGACATATAAAAATGAAAATATTTGTGGAGCTTGTCAGAAAGGGAAGCAAGTGAAAAGCTCATTCAAGGACAAGTTGTAAAAGTCATCTCACAGAGTTTTAGATCTTCTACATATGGACCTTTTTGGACCAGTAGAACCAGTGAGCCTAAGTGGGAAGAAATACTCACTTGTGGTTGTAGATGACTACTCCAGATACTCCTGGACTATATTCCTTGCTAAGAAATCAGAAGCTCAGAACAATCTGTCTGACCTCATGAAGAAAATATAAAATGAGAAAAGCTTGAGCATTGTAAAGATCAGATCAGACAGAGGAACTGAGTTCACAAATAAGTTTATAGAGAAATTCTGTTCTGACAATGATATTTGTCATGAATACTCTACTGCAAGAATACCTCAACAGAATGGTGTAGCTGAAAGGAGAAACAGATCTCTCAAGGAAGCAACAAGAACAATGATAGCAGAAGTAGAGATACTCAAGAGATTTTGGGCTGAGGCTACCAACAGTGTATGCTACACTCAGAATAGATGTTTGATCAACAAATATTTAGACAAAACTCCATATGAAGTCTGGAATGGATATACACCAAACATTTCCTATTTGCATATCTTTGGATGCAGGTGTTATATTCTGAACAATGGAAAGAAGCATCTAAAGACCTTTGATGTAAAATCAGATGAAGGAGTATTTCTTGGATACTCTGCTGTGAGTAGAGCCTTCAGAGTTTTCAATAAAAGAACTTTAGTAGTTGAAGAGTCAATTCATGTGGTGTTTGATGAACCACATCACCAAGAGGATAGAAGAATCTGTTGAAGGAACACCTCCAAGGAAAGAGAATGATGTTCCCTATGTTAAAGACATGGAAGAACAGACTGCACCTCAGGATGCAGAAGATATTCCTACAGCAACAGATCCCACAATCTTACAGGAACATGACGAGCAACCTAGACCCGTACATATTTTTTTAGCCTAACAGGACATGGCTAAAAAATCATCCTAGAGATCTTATCATTGGAGATCCATCTATATAAGTAAGGATAAGAAGGTTTATTTCTCATGAAACAATGTTTGCATGCTTCATATTTCAAACAGAGCCAAAGAATATTGAAGAAGCTCTGCTAGATAGAAACTGGGTTCAAGCCATGAAAGAATAGCTGAATGAATTTGAAAGAAATCAAGTTTGGCAAACAGTTGCAACACCAACTCATCAAGAAGTCATTGGAACAAAGTGGATGTTCAAAAATAAGCCGGATGAATCAGGGCTTGTTGTAAGAAACAAAGCAATATTAGTTGCTAAGGGATATTGCCAAGAAGAATGAATTGATTTTGATGAGACCTTTGCTCCAGTAGCAAGATTGGAAGCAATAAGGATTTTTCTGGCATATGCAACTTATATGAATTTCAATGTATATCAGATGGATGTGAAGAGTGCATTCCTCAATGATCTTCTTCCAGAGGAAGTTTATGTAGATCAACCTCCAGGTTTTGAAGATCAAGCAGAAGAGAAGGTGTTTAGATTGCACAAGACCCTATATGGTCTCAAACAAGCACCAGGAGATTGATATGACACCTTATCACTCTATCTGCTAGAAAACGGATTCAAGAAATGAACAGTAGACAAAACTTTGTTCAGGATACAGGATGGAGACATTATTCTCTTAGTATTGATCTATGTGGATGATATCATCTTTGGATCCACGAACAAAGGTCTATGTGAAAAGTTTTCCAACCTGATGCAATCAAAGTTTGAGATGAGTATGATGTGAGAACTAAATTTCTTTCTAGGGCTGCAAGTATAGCATCTGGCTGCAGGAACTTTCATCAGTTAAGTCAAGTATACAAAAGAGCTTATCAAGAAATTTGGCATGGAGAATGGTTCAACAACATCTGTTCCCATGTCCACATCCATAAGCCTTGACAAAGATGAAGATGGAAAATATGTAGATATCACGAAGTACAGATGAATCATAGGATCCTTGCTGTATCTTACAGCAAGCAGACCAGACATCATGTTTGCAGTAGAAGTCTATGCAAGATTTCAAGCAGCACCAAATGAGTCACACCTTTCAACAGTCAAAAGGATTATCAAATATCTGAAGGGAACTCAAGAAGTAAGCCTATGGTATCCTAAGGAAGGAGGATTCAAGCTTAAAGGCTACTCTTACTCAGATTATGCAGGCTGCAAGATAGATAGAAAAAACACCAGTAGAACGTGTCAATTTTTGAAAAATAGACTTGTTTCATGGTTTTACAGAAAGCAAACATCTATAGCAACATCTACAGCAGAAGCAGAATATGTTGCAGCAGAAAGTTACTGTGCTCAAATCCTTTAAATCCAGTAGCAACTAAGAGATTATGGTATTGAAGAAAAAGAGTCTCCAATTCTCTGTGACAATATAAGTGCTATCACAAATTACCCATAATCCTGTACTTCGCTCAAGAACAAAGCACATCGATATCAGACATCACTTTATAAGAGATCACGTGGGGAAGAAATATGTCGTGCTTGAAAAGGTTCATACAGATCTCCAGCTAGCTGATATATTCACTAAACCCCTATGTGAATCAAGGTTTTCTATGCTAAGAAAGAGCTGGAAATTCTGAAATTATGAGCTGAAAAAGGAGTTGTAGAAGCTTAGGGGGAATCTCTGTAACCTTGCAAAAAGTTGTAAGAAACATGCTGCAAGTTACGATTTCATACAGCACTGGGATCAAACAGCGCGCATCCTTAAATTCTTACAGTACAGATAGTAAAAGGGGAAGTAAGCAGCGTGAGGATAAAACATTTATTTCTAAGAGTATTGAATACTCTGCAACCTCGTACCCAGGACGCTGCAACCTTTAAAAGCTAATAAATTAGACGGCAAATCACATGTCTTTCATCGCATTTAATATAAGTCTGCACCTGTCAGAAGTAGAAGAGGCGCTGTCAGAGCCCACTTCTGCTTAATAATGATTAATTACGATTTGACCCCTCCGTCTTTTTATAAGGACCATAAGATTAACTCCCTTCTTTTAATCTCAGTCGTTGATCTTACTACACGTCCCTTGAACTTTCCCATGATATTAAAACCATAATCATTCGAATTCATTTCGCTAAGTATCATCCCCAGAGAGAAGTTTCAAAATCTGCAAAATTTCTCGAAGTCTCTCAGAAACCCTTCTCTCTCAAATAACAATGGCAGCCAGACAAACCATTGTTCTAGAAGGTTGATTGGTCAACCAGGAGCATGTCTATGCTTCTGAGATGTATGACAACTCCGTAATCCGATGGATTTTTGACGTATTGGGAAGGACCCAAATTCTAGGGCTCCTAACCTCTGTATACGGCGGATACTCCGTAGAATCGGTACAGTGATTCTACTTCTTTGCAAGGAGATCTGAGGAAATGAGAGACTACATCCTGTTCAGGATGGATGCAGATGGAGAAGAAGCGGCAGTATCCTCCAGCGACATCACTACTGTCTTCAGCATTTTCTTAGAAGGAATGTCCCCAAGTCAGCTCACGATTTATGGGGAAGACATCTCTTAGGAGATGTGGGATCTCTTCCGGGTAAGAGATGCAGGGGCTGATACGAAGAGAAGCACCTCGAAGAAACTCTTTATACCCGAGTTTTAGTTTTTTCATGATATCTATGCATACTCCATTGAAGGCAGAATGAGGAGTTATGACAAATGCACGGACCTCTGCTTCCGGATCATGTTTGTCATCATAGATGGAGAGAAGGTGAACTGGGCCAAGTTCATCTTGAAGCAGATATGGGAGAAGGCAGAGAAGAGCATAGTAAGAAGGAGCTATGACATCACAATCTGCTCTCTGCTCTGCAAGTTGGGCTTACAGCTTGTTACTCCCATTCCCATTCCCATTGGAAAATATCTCGGGGAGAAGAAAAATGGTAAGACCCTAAAGAAGACAGCTGCTGTTGGGGTTGCATGAAAGAAAACCAAAGACCAAAAAGCTGCAACCTTGGCACTGCAAGATGAAACTGTAAACAGCCGGGGTGAGAAGGAAGATGACAGTCCTCTTCCGGTCATCAAGAGGGCTCCAAGAAAGAAAGAGCAAAATCTATCATCCTCGTCCTCAGATGATGACGTACCCCTAACAAGGAAGGAGGTGAGTAAAATTATCTCCTCACGCAGAAAAAAGAAGGTTGCTGCAGTTATTTCAAGATCTGATACGCAGTCCTTGCAAGACAATCCCCAACTCGCTGCTGCAAGAACGATGGTAGTCGCAGTAGATGAGGAGCAAATGTATGAGACAGTTGAATAGGTCCATGTTTAAGGAACTGTTGTCTCATCTCCATTGTATGAACAAGGGGCTGCTAACTCAGTGCTCGATCCAACCTTTCCAGCTGGTAGAAATATGGAGCAGCGGTATAGTCTTTGAAGGAGAATGAGACTAGCTAAGAGGGAAACTCTGTTGCAATGGAAAAAGTTTCTCACAGTAGAGCAAACTGTCTTGGAGTGGGCCAACTCAGAAGATATTCTGGAACTTCTGCAACCTGAGTATGCAGTATTCGTACAAGAAAGATCAAGGAGCAATGCTGCTCAGGGAGCACTGGACAAAGGAAAGGGAAAAGCTGTTGCAGAGTCTGAATCTGTAGAGCTGCCGATGAAAGCAATATTGAAGGATGTGTAGGTCTTCCTAGCCACGGCTGCAGAGGTTGTTAGAAGGGGCGACGATGTTGCATTTGTTGTTGAGCAAATCAACATTCTTGAAGTAGAACATGTTGAGGAAGCTATACTACAACAAGCGATATAGGCCAGCATCAAGGAGACAAGGATGCAGCACACTCCTAGAAGGATGCGGGGAGAAGAAAACTCAAATCATAACTCAAGCTCCCCTACATACAAGCAAGTGGTTGAGGGCGCCTTAATAATAGTCACTCTCGATCCTTTGGATGAGGAGGCTCAACTACTTGACTACGGCAATTTCCCAGTTCACACCATTCCTGAAGCTACTGAAGACACTCAAAGGGAACCGACCGCCATTATCAGAGATGTCATTTCTAATATTGCTGAGATTGCCGATGACGTGACCACGGAGGAAGTTGCAGAGACGGGACTCTCTGTCTTGATAAAGACAACAGTACAACAGGTAGACATCCATACAGAAGCTGCTGAGAAAACACGAAGAATGGGTGCTGAGATTCTTACAGAGGTCGAGCTTATAGTACTGCAAACTGTCGAAGCTACAAGAAACCAACCAAAGCTGCAGGAACCCATTCTTGTAGATGAAGCTGTCGAGATTACAGGACCGACCGAGGAGACGGGGTCTGCATAGAAGACCTCAGGAGAGGCTGTTGTTGAGACAACACTCTCTGAGGAGATGAAGACCTCTGATGGGGCGGCTGTTGAGACAGTATCCTGAGAGGACACAGAAGCTGAAGTGGCTGAAGTAATCCCTGTGCAGCTAGAGACACCTCAAGAGGAGGTTGATGTTGTTGCTACTGCAAGCTTACTAGGATCCACCATGGATACAACAATAGAGATTACTGAGGAGGCCAGTGATGAAGAAGCAGATGAAGATCCCATCTCAGATTTCTCAAGCCCTCTATCAAACCTTAATGAGGATGTGGATGCGGACGCTGATGAAGAAGAGCATGAAACCATTATGTAAATGATATGTGGAAACAACTTCTGAAAGATTACAAACTCACTCTCTAGTGCTGGAGACGCTTCTGAAGAATGTCCTTGACCAATCCAGAAGAACTAGAAGTGTCGACGATAGATTGGGGAACCTGGAGATGATCGTAAGAGAGCTAAGAGATATGATGGTCAATGTCTTCCCTCAGTATACTCAAAGATCCAGGTAAGCCCCTGCTCCAACAAGAAGACCATGATCCACCGTAATTAGAAATGCCCCTGCTCTGCCCCCAACTTCTGATGATGTCAAAAAGGGAGAAGGATTTCAAGATAGATACAGGAGCACAAGGGAAAAAAAAAGAAGAAAAAGAAGATGAGGAAGAAGAAGAAGACCAGCCGCTGAGCAAGAGAAGAAGATCACGGTCATCTACTGTTGTTGATGCTCCTTCTCCAAAATAATGGAGAAGGGATAATAAAGAAAGAGGAGCTGGTGGTGTAACTGCTATAAGCAGACCAGCTGCAGGCGCTGCAAGTAAAGATGCAGCATCTCCCTCTTATCATCATACCAAGAGAGAGAGAGAAGACCAGCAACAGGGCTTAAGGAAGAGGGTCAGTAGAGCCGACGCTGAAAGACATTACAATGAGAAGATGGTTGCTCAGAGGACGGAGAGAGCCAAAGCAGAGCTAGAAGAAAATGCCTGGATGTATATGCTTCGTGTGATTGGGGAGAGCAGACCAAGGATGATGGAAGATATAGACATAACTCTCTACCAATACCCCCCTCAAGACATTCCACATCTCAACACAGATAAAATATCTACTGAAGTATCTGTGCTGATGGATCAAAGGCCTGAAGAAGAAAACATAGCTTGGAGCCTAAACATCTTCAAGATAATTATCTTGCCTACTGACAGAAATTCATCCTTTGAGTCAATCACTCTGTACAAAAGATTAGAGTACCTCAGATACTTCAGATATCTCTGTAGGAACGACTTCTTCAAAAGGTTTCAGTCTTGCCAATCTGCATTGAGGAGATATGAGCAACTTGCCAGGGATGGAGAGCTAGAAATTCAGAAGAAATACATATCCCTGGTGAAGCAAGACAAGATAGTGCCTTACTGTAAGGACTTTTGGCTGAGATGGATTCAGATCCCCACAAGCAGAAGCTGGAAGAATTCTATCAAGAGTCCATTCGAGATTGGTGGAAGGGCTCAAAACAAATGCGAGAGCAAGAAAGGAGAGTTGCTGAAAGAAGACCTGAAGAATCTTCAACAAGGAGGTCCCTGTTTCAGCAATAACTGTTGTATGAATATGTATATATATGTATATACCTTTCTGCATTCCCTTGTAAAATTTCTCTCTCAATGAAGAAGTTTTATTTTCTGTTTTTGTTCAAGTTCATTTCTTATGAACCTCTGCATGCTTTTATTATCCTGTTGTTTTGTGGAAAAGATTATAAAAGATACATCTCTAATGAATCCAGGATTAGTTTATCTTTCTTAAAATCTGATCATATATGTAAATCCTAATCGAAAAAGATATAATGCAGTGTAAAAACTTCTTTCATAAACGAAATAATGTAAAAGGTTTTGTCATCATCAAAAAGGGAAAAATTGTTGGGATTTCAATTTATAGTTTTTGATGAGACAAACCATATATGTAATAGGAAGTTTGAGTACCTCATTTTTCACAATGTTTAAGTGAAAACATAGACTAGGATTGAGTCTAGTTATAGGTGCTGAAAGATGGATGAACTCTAATGGATTGTGCTGCATCGAGAAATTAAAAAATGAAGCTGCTACAAGAAACATATACAGCTGTGCAGCATGAAAGTAAGAATGGCAAGCAGCGCCGCTGCAATAAGTGGTTACAGGAGTACTGCAAGAACAGATACAACAGTACTGTATAAAATATACTGCAAGAAGGTTAAAGTTACAGCAGCACTGTAAAGAACAAATAGCTGCAAGAAGGCCTAGGATACTGCACAAAGATTATAACTTGCTGTATAATCAACCAACGGTGTTGATGTCAAAATAGAATCAATATCCTGCAATCCGAGGAAGGATAAGTACAGTACGAGGAACAAAGAACGAAGCAAGTTTAATTAGAGCCGTTCGAGAGAAGATCAAAGTTGCAGACACGGAGTCAATGCAAAGAGGACACGTGGCCTGGCGGACTGTAGAAAGCTGCGAGCCGCAACCACCGCATTAAATGCTCAAAAAGTAAAAGTTAAGTCGCATTAAATGCGAGCTATGCTTTTGATCAAGTACTCTTATTTCAAATGAGAGATATCTCCTTTAATAAATATCTTTCTATAAGTATAAATAGAGGATGAACAACCCTGAAGCTGACTACTGAAACATTTGACGCTAAAAGGTTCAAACATTCAAGCTATACTCTCTCAAACATTTCTTCAGTTTCAGTCACTCGACCCAAGTGAAGTGAACCAGTTCAAGCTGATAGATCCAAGGAAGGATTTAGAAGTTCACTTCACCGCACCAGTTGAAGAACAACATTATATACTTTTAACCTTATTGTTGGGTGCTTAGGTTGTTTTAGGTGTCGAACAGTTGGTAGGATTTATCCTTACTGTTTGTATAAGTTGTCTATGAGATAGGCAATTTCCCTATGTGGGAGTGTGAAATCCTGTGTGGGTTTGTCTTTAGAACTTGCAGTTGCGGTGTGTACGCCGGGTTCTAATAGGTATTAGCTTGTTGAGTTGATAGATTATTAGGAGTGTCCCGTAACTCAATATTGCTTAACAAAGTTCCTGCTTAAGGTAGCAGTAGAGTGGATGTAGAAGGATTACATTACCTTCGAACCACTATAAACCATAAGTGTTTTATTGCTTTATGTATCTGTGATGCATTCTATATATATATCCGTCATAAGCATAAAATCATCTTAAAATGAGCATATTTGAGAAAATCAGCCTTGTGTCAAAAACATATTTTCCGCTGCATATAAAACTCAAAGTTACAGCGTACAACACTGCATACTAGTGTTGTAAGCAGTAACTGATTGGGACTGCAAGTTCAAGTAACTTGCAGAACAGTAAGTTTGTAAAGAATTTCGAAAATCGACTAAAGTTCATTCACCCCCTCTAAACCTCGAACATCACTTGGGACCAACACAAACCATCAATCTTCTCAAGCTTAGGGCGCCAGAGATTCAATTCGGTGCAGGTGACATCGTTTCATTTCTTTAATGTGTCAACACGGTTTTTCATCTTCAGATGAATTTCGTTTTGTGTTTTGGTCATCAATCAATGTGACTGGTCAACCAAATTGTTAGAGTAAAAAGATTCAAACACACAATAATACTTAAATGTTGATAGATAAAACTCAGAATTGCGAGGTGCAATTCTGGCCTTTTGCTCAAAGATTAGGACCAAGCCGAAGCCGTACCAAATACTACTCAATGACTATCCCCTAAAATGATTATGTTTCTTAAATACTAGTTATTAACCATAACTGAAAGCACATGGACCAAAGACTCCTATTAACTTCAAAAGACTTAAACAGATAAAATCAAATAATTGAAATAACATAAAAGAAAAGAAGAAAGCAACGCTGACAACGGAAAGCTGCTTATCAACTTACTAAATAGATCAAAAATGAAGTACACATAAGCAGTAAAAAACTTGAAAATGGCCTATATTACAATTTATAGAACAAATATGGAATTCCCTAATACATGTAAATGGATAAATATGGACGATGAAAATAGAAACCACGCCATTTTCCCACTAGAAATTATTAATTATCTCATCTCACTGACGGAACCAGAATCGAATCAAAAATTGAGGGAGAGGAAAAATAATATTAAATTTTTTTAAATTAAATAAAAAAAATTATTTATTATTAAAATATACAGTAGGAGTATAAAAGAAAAAAAAATTAATAAGTTGAGGGCAGGGCCACCCTCCCCTTCCCTTTCGGTCCGTCCCTGTCTCATCTCATAAGCTGAAATGTATTATTAAAAAATGGAAAAATGGTCCTTTTTACCCATTTTTTTAAATTTTAATCTCATTATACCCATTGATATAATAAATGATCCCTAAATGACACTAAATATAGTTTTTGAGTCCAAAATACCCATTTTTACTCAAGTCAATGGATAAATGTGGGCCCATGTCAGGCTGACCACATTGACATTGAAATTTAATATTCGAATACACCATTTTCAATTATTTATGAATTTTGACATTTGATCACTGTTTTGAAATACAGTATTATTAATTAATTATTAATTTATTCATAGTTTGTTATTTATTTTCGAAGATTATGTGTTAGATTAATATATTAATTAATATATATGACACCATTTTTAATTAATTATTGTCGAAGATTAGCCACTATTAATTTTCGAAAATTATGTTTTCCTAATCTTCGAAAACACTGTTATTTAATGTTCGAATTATTTTGACATGCACTGTTAATAATATTTTATTC
Organism: Scutellaria barbata; assembly: GCA_028654395.1. NCBI lineage: Eukaryota > Viridiplantae > Streptophyta > Magnoliopsida > Lamiales > Lamiaceae > Scutellaria > Scutellaria barbata. The sequence goes on along the minus strand of CM053656.1, from coordinate 11,169,922 downwards.
ATTTAAACCTATTATTAATTATTTATTTATTTATTAATTAATTAGGCATGATTTATTTTCGAAAATTAGCAAAATTGACTTAATTTTCGAAAACTTGAATTTGTTAATTTTCGAAAATAGAGACATGCACTTGTAATAATATTTTATTCATTTGACACGTATTAGTAATTAATTATTTATTTATTAATTAATTTAAGCATCAAGTTGCATGACTTATTTTCGACAATTAACTAATGTTCGAAAACTCTACTTGCTTAATTTTCGAAAATTAGGTTTTCTTAATGTTCGAAAATGAAGACATGCACTTGTAATTATATTTTATTTTATTCATTGACTTGTATTAGGTTTTAATTATTTATTTATTAATTAATTACTTTGGAAATGCCATGACTTATTTTCGACAATTAACTAATGTTCGAAAACTACTTGCTTAATTTTCGAAAAGTTGGTTTTCTTAATGTTCGAAACTGAAGACATGCACTTGTAATTATATTTTATTTTATTTTATTCATTGACTTGTATTAGGTTTTAATTATTTATTTATTAATTAATTACTTTGGAAATGCCATGACTTATTTTCGACAATTAACTAATGTTCAAAAACTACTTGCTTAATTTTCGAAAAGTTGGTTTTCTTAATGTTCGAAAATGAAGACATGCACTTGTAATTATATTTTATTTTATTCATTGATTTTAATTATTTATTTATTAATTAATTACTTTGGAAATGCCATGACTTATTTTCGACAATTAGCAAAGTTGACTAATTTTCGAAAATTAGTGAATTGACAGAATTTTCGAAAACTATGATTTGTTAATCTTCAAAAATATAGACATGCACGTTTAATAATATTTTATTTATTTTCCCTTATTAATTAATTAATTAATTTAGGCTGGTCTTTTCGAAAATTAGTGAATTGGCCTAAATTTTCGAAAATATGATTTTTTTATTGTTCGAAAATCCTAATTTGTTAATTTTCGAAAACTTTGTCTGGCACTTTATTACTTTAATAATATTTTATTCATTTCCCCTTATTATTTATTTATTTAGGCTGGTTTTTTCGAAAAATTCACTAAGTTATTACCAAGTTTAAACTGATATTTTATTGTTTGTGTCATACCAAGTTTTCGAAAATTTTAATGTCATACCAAGTTTTCGATTAATGTTATTAAACTAATAATAAACATTCAATAATACAAATTAGTAGTTTTCGAACATATACAATTTTCGAAAAATATTATTGTTCGAAATACATTAATAATAAATTAATTTTCGCCAACTACAATATAGTATAACTATCAAACTTACCACAATATTCGCCAATTGCACTATGCACTATATTCGAAAATAAATACTTAATAATATTTTCGAAAATTGCACTATGCACTATGTTGCACAATTGCACTATGCACTATAATATTAATATAGTATAACTAATTTTAAAGCACTATAATATTAATAAATAAATAATATAGTATAACTAATTTTCGCCAATTGCACTATGCACTATATTCGAAAATAAATACTTAATAATATTTTCGAAAATTACACTATGCACTATGTTGGCCAATTGCACTATGCACTATAATGTTAATATAGTATAACTAATTTTAAAGCACTATAATATTAATAAATATAATATTAATAAATGAATAATATAGTATAACTAATTTTCACCAATTGCACTATGCACTATGTTCGAAAGTCCTTATTAACTAATTAATGTTCGAAAATTAGTAATTGGCGAAAATAGTGGTATAAAGGGCATTTTCAAATTATTATTTATTAATAGTTATACTATATTGCAATTTTCGAAAATTTAATGTTACCCATTTAATTTTCGAAAATTTTAGTTACTATTTATTAATAATGGGCGAAAATTACTATATGCAGAAATGGGCGAAAATTACTATAATAATTTTCGAAAGTAACAAATGTTCGAAAATAGCTAATTACATATTATAACTATATTTCGAATATTAATACTATTTGTTAGGTAATTCTCGAAAATTAATACAACTTGTCAAGTAATGTTCGAAAATTATGCAATGTTCGAAAACATGTAATTTTCGAAAGTAACAAATGTTCGAAAATAGCTAATTACATATTCCGACTATATTTCGAATATTAATACGAATAGTTTAGTTCCGAAAATTAAGTTGATTTCGAAAGAAGCTAATTTTTAATATTAGAAAATAATTTTCATCCATTTTATATTTTATAATAGTAATAATTGGCGAAAATATTTTCTAATATAATTGGCGAAAATTAGTAATATTAATAATATTATTAACTAATTGTTATAACTAATTAGTATTATTAATAATGTTACATAGTAATAGTAATGGATGAAAATGTCAAAAAATCTATACTACTTTATTTTCAAACATTGATGACTATTCTTAATAAAGTTTCGAACATTGACTTTAGTTATTAATATCATAACTAGGAATTTTCGAAAATGGAAAATTTATAACAAATGACTGAATTTTCGAAAACTTAAATTTGTTAATCTTCGAAACATTAATCCATGCACTTTTAATAATATTTTAATCAATCACACCTATTAGTAATTATTTAATTATTTATTTATTTATTATTTCATTTTGGCATACTTTGTTTTCGAAAATTAGACTTTATTTTCGAAAATTTATAAGAATTGGCCTAATTTTCGAAAACAGCTATTTGTTAATCTTCGAAACATTAATTGATGCACTTTTAATAATATTTTAATCATTCACACCTATTAGTAATTTATTAATTATTTATTTATTTATTATTTCATTTTAGCATACTTTGTTTTCGAAAACTAGACTTTATTTTCGAAATTTTTTAAGAATTGGCCTAATTTTTGAAAACTGCAATTTATTAATCTTCGAAACATTAATCATAACATTATGCAATTAAAAAAGGTTTTCGAAACATAATTAATTATAACCTTTTCGAAAATTGTTTTTAATTGCATAATGATTAAATTATGTTATGATTAACAATGTTTCGAAAAATAGCATAATTTCGAAAAAAGGTTAATCATTGTCATAAAAAGGTTTTCGAAACATTGTCATAAACATTGTCATAACATTAATTGCATAATATTTTTTTCAAAAATTTATAACAATGTTTTGATTAACATTGCATGATTACATGTTTCGAAAATTACATTGCATGTAATTACATTGCATGATTACATGTTTCGAAAATTACATTGCATTAATTTAATAATGATGTATTTTCGAAAATTACAGCAATTAACAATGTTCGAAAACATTATGTAATTATTATTTTCGAAAAAAGGTTTTCGAAAATTGTTATAAATTATTATTAATTATGTTCAAAAATTTATAACAATGTTTTAATTAACAATGTTTTGATTAACAATGTTCGAAAACATTATGCAATTTTCGAAAATTAATAGAAATATTTTTGAAAATTTATAATATTATTATTAATGTTTTCGAAAATTGATATTGTCGAAAAAATAATCTTCGAAACTTAATTATGCAATATGGACAATTAATTATAATGTTTCCGAATTTTTTTAATATTATTATATAATTAAAAAATAATAGTGTTTTACAAAGAACAATAAAATATTATTAAAAGGTCATGCCTCACATTTTCGAACATTAGGAGTCAGTTTCGAAGATTAGTAGTTTTAGGGAATTGTCGAAAAAGTTGTAGCTATGTTAATGTTCGAAAATAAATTATTAAATAATAATATTTAAAAAAATTCAAAAAATTACTCAAAAAACAATAAAATAATATTACAAGCTCATGTCCAAATAAATTTTCGAAGATTAGTACTTCAATTAATTTTCGAAATTTAAATTATGTTGGAAAACACTATGATATATAACAATATATAATTTTCGAAAAATACTAATAAAGTATGACACTAATTTTAAAATTATTATTAGTATTTTCGAACATTAAAATTGTAAAGAAAAAAATGTTCGAAAATTTTTAAAGGAATTTTCAAAAATGAAAAACATTTTTTTGGAAAATTTCGAAAATTATTAAAAAGTGCAATGAATAAACAAAGCACTAATTGTAGTCAACTTCGAAAATGTAGTCAACTTCGAAAATTTCGAAAATTATTAACAAAGCACTAATCTTCGAAAATGTAGTCAACTTCGCTAATTTTCGAAAACAAAGTATGCCAAAAGTAATTAATTAATAAATAAATAATTAAAACCTAATAGGAGTCAATGAATAAAATAAAATATTATTACAAGTATTGGTCTTCATTTTCGAAAATTAAGAATACCATATTTTCGAACATTAAGCAAGTAGAGTTTTCGAACATTAACTAATTGTCGAAAATAAGTCATGCAATTTCCAATGTAACTAATTAATAAATAAATAATTAAAACCTAATAGGAGTCAATGAATAAAATAAAATATTATTACAAGGGCATGTCTTTATTTTCGAACATTAAGAATACCATATTTTCGAACATTAAGCAAGTAGAGTTTTCGAACATTAACTAATTGTCGAAAATAAGTAATGCAATTTGATGCATAAATTAATTAATTAATAATTAATTAATTACTAATACGTGTCAATGAATAAAATATTATTACAAGTGCATGTCTTTATTTTCGAAGATTAACAAATTCAAGTTTTCGAAAATTAAGCCAATTGCACTAATTTTCGAAAATTAAGTCAATTTTGCTAATTTTCGAAAATAAATCATGCCTACATTAATTAATTAATAAATAATTAATTAATTAATAATAGGTTTAAATGAATAAAATATTATTAAAAGTGTAAGTCAAATTTTTCGAACATTAAGAAATTAAAGTTTTCGAAGATATAATCTTCATGTAATCTTCGAAAATAAATTATATAATTGTTGCCTACATTAATCAATAAATAATAATTGGTATCACTTGAGCATGAGTAAAATAATTAATTAAATTATTGTTTAGTGAATAGTTTTCGAAAATAATGTTCGAAACATTATTATACAATATTATTGCTATAATACATAATGTTCGAAAATAATTAGTAAATATTATTTTTCGAAACAATATTTTCCCAATTTTAATTAGTACTATAAACTATTAGTTAGTATTATAAATTAATAACAAACTGTGAATAAATTAACAATTAATTAATTAATAATACTGTATTTGGAAACAGAATGTCCAAATTAATAAATAAATTAAAATAGTGTATTGGAACATTAAAATCAACAAAATGACAATTGTCAATGTGTCTCATCTCACATGAGCCCACAATATCAATTGACTTTCAAAAAAATGGATATTTTGGGATCAAAAACTATATTTAGGATTATTTAGGGGTGTATTACTATATCAATGGGTAGAATGAAATAAAAGTTTTAAAAAATGGGTAATTTGGGCCATTTTCCCATTAAAAAATTGTTAATATACACTTCTGCGAATTGAATCTTCCGTTTCTTCTGTCGTGAAGAATTTTCTGATACTGCATGAGAAATCTTACATTGATCTCTCCCAACACCAGTTGTCAATCAACCGTGACAATTAACCTCATTTCTTCCATCCACAAGCTTCGTTTCTCAACCAGTTCTAATGGACAAAGTATCAAACACCATAGCTACATTCACTTGCTCCATGACCCCTCAAGAATCTCTTCACTCGACGAATCAAAATCTCTTCATGCACTCGTCATCACAATGGGCTCATTTCCGACACAGGAGCCTGTTTACCTCCACAATAATATCATGGCAAAGTACACCTCCTTGGGCGACATTTCCATGGCCCGCAAGTTGTTCGACGGAATGCCTCACAGAAATGTTGTAACGTATAATACTATGATAAGTTGTTATAGTCGAGATGGGTTTTCGCAGGAGGCTCTGAGATTGTTCTCGGAAATGAGGAAGTGTGGGTTTAAGCCGACGCAATTCACGTTTGGCAGCTTGCTTTCGTGTCAATGGTTGGATATTTTAGAAGGAATGCAGTTGCAGACATTGATTGAAAAGACAGGGTTGCTTTACATTGATGGTTTTGTTGGAACTGCATTGCTTGGAATGTACGGAAGGCATAGATGTCTACATGAAGGGGTTGATATATTTGAATGCATGCCTAAAAAGAACTTAGTAACTTGGAATAGCATGATATCTTTACTTGGCCAAATGGGATGTGTAGAAAATTGTCTGTTTATGTTTTCTGAGCTAATGATGAGTTCAATTGGAGTATCCGAGTCTACTTTTGTGAGTGTTCTATCTTGTCTTGAAGAAGTTGATATGCAATTGGGGGAGCAGATGCATGGTTTAGTGATAAAGTTTGGATATGATAATGTAGCTTCAGTGAGCAATTGTCTGATCAATATGTATGTGAAGTCTGCTCCAACATGTTTGGCAGAGAAGATGTTTGAGAACGCTCTTGTTAAAGATATCGTATCCTGGAATACCATAATTGGCGCTTTGGCAAATAGTGATAGACCAACCAAAGCACTTGATATCTTCATAAAAATGTGTCTGAGTGGATTATCACCGAATGAAACTACACTCACAAATGTGCTACAATCTTGTTCGAGATTGCACTCTTTATCATATGGGGAATGCATCCATGCAAAGATGATCAAGAGAAGTCTTGAATCTGATGTTCATACAGGGAGTGCTATGGTAAATTTTTATGCAAAATGTGAGAAAATGAAAGAAGCCCATTCTTGTTTTGATGGCATAACTCAGAAAAATTTGGTCTCGTGGAATTCGTTGCTGCTGGGATATTCAAACTGTGGTTCTTCCTTTTCATTTGGACTTCTTCAGGAGATGATTCATTCAGGCTATTACCCTAATGAACTGTCATTTTCTATTGTTATTAAATCATCGCTGGAAACAGAGTTGCTACAGCTTCATTCACTAACAATCAAAATGGGTTACCATGACAATGCCTATGTCTCAAGTTCTCTTATAAGCTCTTATGCTCGAAATGGTTTTATATCCGATGCTTTGACCTTTCAAGAGTCTGGACCCTATGGTGATACCAAGCTTCCTGTTGTTTCATCCAATATTATCGCATGGATCTATAATCGAACTGAACAGTATGAAAAAACTCAAGAATTATATGCTTCAATGGAGAATCCAGACAGCATATCTTGGAATATTCTGATTGCTGCTTGTTCCAGAAATGGCGATTATAAAGAGACTTTTGAGCTTTTTGATCATATGCGTAGATCTCAAATCTACCCTGATAATTATACTTTTGCTAGCCTCTTTAGTGTTTGTACCAAGTTGTGTAACCTTGCACTTGGTAGTTCTATTCATGGCCTTATTGTGAAGATTGATTTTAAGTTGTGTGACACATTTGTATGCAACACCATGATTGACATGTATGGAAAATGTGGAGGCATTGAGAGTTCGATCAAGATCTTTAACGAGACGACAGGGAAGAACATTATTTCTTGGACAACTATTGTCTCGGCCCTTGGACTACACGGCTATGCAAATGAAGCAATAGAAAGATTCAGAGAGATGGAGAGAATGGGTATGAAGCCAGACAAGGTTGCTTTTCTGGCCGTTCTTTCTGCTTGTAGACATGTTGGGTTGGTGAAAGAGGGGATGGATCTGTTTAACCAAATGAACTTGAAGTATGGTGCAGAACCAGATATAGATCATTATCTCATTGTTGTTGATTTGTTGACAAGATATGGTCGTATAAAAGAAGCTGAACAACTCATTCTGGGAATGCCCGTTGCACCTAATGCACTGATATGGCGTAGTTTCCTCGAGGGCTGTAAGAAACACAGCAGTCTAACATGTTGATGACTTGCTTAGAACTTTTGGAGATTCTAATATGTTGAAATTTCAGTCTAATGAAAGTTTGTGCATTTATGAACATATGTGTGGTTTAGTTTTTCAGCAAGATGCATAGATGTCTTGGAGGGTAAAGGAGTAGTGTAGTCTATATAGATATGAAACAATTGACATGCTTAGTTCATTGCTTTTGGTGGAAAACTATCAATTATGAGCGAGCTCGACTATAAAAAACTTTGCACACTCGAAAATCCTTGGGATTAATTTGATAGATCGGAAGGGATATTGTGCTCAAGCTCGGCTCGTAGAATTCACTTCTGACATATATTTTCTTGAGGTAAGATTGAAATAGCTCATGAGCGACTTGACTTGTTTACAACCTTAAATTGAGAGTGGTTATACAAGGATTTATTTCTCTCAAGCTTGTTTTAGTATTAAATTTGATGAAGTTTTGTAAATTGCTATGTGCATTTTATTTTCTCCTAGATATTTATCTGTCATTATCTTGTTTGTATGGTGGTATAATTTAATCTCTACCAAATCACACAACTGCAACTAGAGCTGTTAAAACGGTTTATGCCCATCATATTTTACCGCAACAGAAATTGAGTTGTGTTTGTTGGTCCACGATAGGGTCAGCTTCTGATGGCCTGAAATAAATACATATCTAAATTTTAAATTTTCAAAAAATCTTTTTATTATTATATTGAAAGTATGAATGTTTGTTCAGTTTTCATAAAGTGAGTTCCAACCTTTCTCATATAATTAATTTAATTAAAACATATACGTGACATAAGATGTGAGTCTACCCAAATCACAATTTTACATAGTTATCATCCGACTCAATTTGCTAGATAGAGTCCATGCATCATTAGTCCTAATTAATACTTAGTAAATTAGAGACAAAATTAAAGAAAACCTCCCTATATCTAATTTAATTATAATTTTATTAGGACTCTCATTTAATATGAATTATATTATATATTTAATAATTTTTAGTTAGAATTTTATTGGTACTCTAATTTATTATGGATTACATTTATATTTAAATAATGCATATTTTAACCCTCATATAATTAAATTAAATTCTCTATATATCTCTATAGCTAATTTAGTTAGAATTTTATTAGAACTCTAATTTAATATGAATCACACTATATATATATATATGTTAATCCTATAATTATTAAATTTTAAGGATAGTAAAGTAATTTATTTCATTTATTTTTCTATTTGATTATCAAAGATAAGAGTCCTCTACATTTCAAATCTTCTTGAAAAAATTACATGTTTTGATAACTTTTCTTCTATAATCTTGAATATTATGAATTTTAGACTAAATTAAATTTCATAGTAATGTATATTAAAAAGCTTTCTAATGATATATTATAAGTATATATTAAAAAAATTATACTATAATGTTATTTTTTTAAGTGTTATTAGAAATTATGCTCTATATAAAGAATCACTAATACAATATTAACGGGATCAAATCAAAATAAGAATAAATAATCATGAAGTAGAATTAGAATACATCCAAAAAAAAAAATTAAAACTTAAAAGGATAATTTATCAATGTTGTATACCTGTAGAACTTTATAAAATGGAAAAGGTAATAAATAAAATCAGTGTGTTAGGAATCAGTCTTGTAAATCAAACGTAGCTTGTTTAACAAAGTTCATTTTTGAGGAATGAAATGAATTAGAAGGATTATTAGCCCACCTTTTGAACCAACATATACCTTTGTCTGTTTTTTTGTATTTTTTTATCTTTCATGTCTATCTTGTTGTATTTAAATTATATTTATCAATGACACACGCTCAAGCCAATCCATAAATAAAATATTAATTTTTCTCTCTTCCACCTACACAATCCATAATTAACCTAATTCCAATATTTTCATATTTTATTAGACTATATTTATCAACAACCCACCATAACTAAACATCTCAATAAAATATTCATTTCTCTCTCATCCACATATACAATCTATAACCCAACCCAATCTCAATTTTTTTATACTTTATCAATAACCCAACCCAACTAAACCTTAACTTTTTAATAAAATATTCATTTATCTCTCATCTATATATATACTACAATTATTAATATGAAATTGTATACCATTTTGGGAATTTTTTTTGATTATATTAAAATTATAATAATTGCATAGATTAAAAAATATTTTAATTCCGCAATTATAGTAAGAAAATTGTTTTGAAAACACACTAAAAATAACATACTAACACAATAACTAAATTAAAATTGCAATAATTATATTAAAATTACGATAATGAGAATAAGAAAAATGAAAAAGATGCATGAAATATAAAATTACAAACATAAAAGATGCAAATTATGTAATCAATTATCATTAGCAAATTTTTGCCATATATGCTCAATCAAGTTATTTTTAAGAGCATTATGAGCTTCTCTATTGTGAAGTTGTGCCCTATTACTCATATAAGTGGACAAATTTGCAATGCATTCGGTAGAGTATTGCAAGTGTTGATCATCATCTTCTTCATGTACTCCACTTCTTCTTTCTTGTCGTTTATAGGTTTATTCATAATTAATTTGATGGGATCATAATAGTTTTGATGTATGTGTCGTTCATCCTCTATTATTATATTATGCATGATGATACAAACCATCATAATTTTGCCCATCTGAAGTTTATCCCAAATAAAACATGGGTGTCTAAGAAATACGAAATGAGCTTGTAGAACTGCAAATGTGCATTCTACATCTTTTCTCACTGCCTCCTGGTTTTGAGTGAACAACTTATACTTTTGTAGTTGTGGAGCATAAATTGACGTAATAAATACAGTCCATGAATGATATATGTCATCAGTGAAATAATATGCTTTATCATTTTTGCGGCCATTCACAGTAACTAATCTTTGGTGCTCGACCTTCCATCACATCATTAAAAACTGGAGATCAATATGCAGCAATTTCCTACTTATCAAATCTCCACACACTTAAACCATTGCTTGTCCTCAAACAATAAATAGAATTAAAGCACAATAAGATCGAAATAAGAAAGGATATCATTTGCTCAGATCCTCACCTGTTCTAAAGAGAACTCAAATTTATGTCGGAAACAAGACACAAAAACAGGTTGGACTAAATGCATTATCTCAAGAAATCACAAGTTTTGGAAGGGCATTAGAAATCAAACTTCTCATAGACAATTTATCAACTCACTTCACCATTCATATCAATCAACACATAATGAATCACCCCCTTTTTTGTTCTCCATTTTTCTTTTCTTTCTCTTTTTTTTTCGGATGATGATACTTTCTCTTTTTTTTTATGGGGTTGGCAGCTCCACACCACTCTTAGGTTAGTCCATAAATTGCTACGAATTTTATTCGTATTTTAACTTTTAACATCTTTGGACCCCTAAGAATATCCAGCTTATTCCACACCCCATCATCTTTTCATTTCTCAATTTTTTTCAACTCAACACATTTTTCTCTAACACATCCTTTTTTTTTCAACCAAGGGGTTCATCAAAAGTGATCAAACTTTCACAAGTTCCAATCTAAATTACTTCCATCAAAGAATTAAAAAGCATATATCAAGACACAAATAGGTAAAGCAAATCAACTCAAGGTCAAAGATCAATTCTCAAGTCAATACAATCCTTCCTAATAGCAATTTCCCAAGATGACATTCAGCAATTTTAACCAACAACAATAATGCTCAACAACACCTTTTCCAACACATAAACGAATTCCTAAATAACAAAAATAAACAACACTCGAATCATCATTGCAAGCTCCCTTACTCAGCACTTTTTTTTCTCTTTTTTTTATACAAATGCAAGCATAAAATAAACATGCTAAAGCAAGTAAACATGCAAACTAGCTAAGATAAAATAAAAACAATCTACATGCAACTATATGAACCTAACTGCAACTACATGCAAGACATGTGATCTACTCCACACTTCATCAATTATGCAATATCTCCCCATCTCCCCATACTTGAACCTTGTTTTTCCTCAAGCAACTCATCACTAAAGCATATCATAAAGTAGAGACAAAACACGACTCAAGCATGCAAAGACATAAGAGCAATAAAAGAAACATGGAATAGAAGTCACCAGGTCATCAATAACAATAGTGACGATTCTGGACACCAAGGAGGTTTCGGAATTGGCCTAAAAAAAGGTACATCAGAAACTTTCATGTCATTTACTTCATTGAGCTTTATCCTTTTTATTGCCTTGAGCTTTGGGAATTTGTTGAGACGTTCTTCAGAAGGTGTATGGACTTCATCCAATACGAATACTTCTTCAACATGCTTTCTTTTATCCTCCAAGTTATTCACCCTACAAGAAAGATAAAGAGGATCAATATTAAAGTGAACAGAAGTTGACTGTTTTACCAGATTCTTATGGGCTGACAATTCGACAATGGATGTCAGTTTCACACTAGGTAATCTAGTGTCCAGTTGACCAGCGAGTTTTTCTTCCTCATCATTTTCCACCATATATTCACACTGAAGTGCAGTAACTATTTTGATTATATCTTGGTGTCCCTGTGCAGCCAACTGACTTATATCATCCCTCAAATTCTTGGTTAGTGTGAGTTCCAAATGAATCCTAAAATGCATCTCAAAAACTTCCTCGACAAAAGGATTAATAATACTCAAAGCAAAAACATCATTCTCATCATTAGGATACTTCATGACATCAAAAATATTGAATTTAATTATTTGCCCATCGAATTTAAAATAGATGATGAAATCGACGGGTCACTATTCATATCCAACACATGAAAATTCACAGTAAAAATGAGCCCATTAACCTCAACAAGAACATCCTCAATTACCCCATCAGGGTATGCATTACTACGATCGATTAATTGAATGATAAATTTCTCGTGCAAAGTAAAAGGGGATAAAGGACCCCCGTGTTGATTGTCCTCTAGAGGTAAGTTTTCTTCTTCCTTATATAAAAAGGGAATAAATAAATACACATGTTTCTTTCAATGGCCCTAAATTCAGAAATGCATAGATAGAACGTGGCATAACATTAATTGAAGCTCCTAAATCTAGCATAACATGCTTAATTCTAACATCTCCTATGCGACATGGAATAGCAAACATACCTGGGTCCTTTAGCTTTTGAGGAAACTTCTTTTGAAAAATTGCAGATACATTTTCCCCCATCAGAATCTTCTCATCCCCCTTAAGTTTTGCTTGTTTGTGCACAAGTCTTTCAGGAATTTCCCATATCTTGGAACCTGTTTGATTGCATCAATCAAAGGGATGTTGATCTCAACCTTGCGAAAAATATCAAGTAGTTGTTTCTCTTTATCTTCCTTCGTTGCCCTCACCAACCTGGAAGGAAAATGAACCATATTAGCTTGGATTGTAGGGGAAAAATTGGGTTTTACCTGTGCAGATTTTGAATTTTTCACACTGGATGATGGTTTGGCACTGGGAAGTTCAGTGTTAGGCTGTTCGGCAGAATTCTCTTCCTCTTCATTTTTTGAAATTTTCTGAGGCTTTTTGGTTTCTTCCAGCTGCTTCCCACTACTTAGAGTTATTGCACTGACATTCCTTGAATTTATCTTTGGTTGAGACTGTAATTTTCTTCCATTCTGGGCCTCAAGACGATTCACAACCGTTGGTAGTTGGTTCACTTGTGTCTCAAGATTTTTCATTCTTGACTGAGTATCCTTTTGAAATTGAGCAGTTTTCTTTTGGAGTTATATTGTATTTGAAGTCAATATCCTCATCATTTCCTCCAATGATGAGTTGGAACTATGTCCGGATGCTTGCTCCTGATGATTTGGATTCTTCAAGATTTGAGGGACCGATTATTCTGTCCATTTGAAATTCCTTGTTGATTTCCCCATCTCAAATTTGGATGATCCCTCCAACCTGTATTGTACGTGTTGGAGTAAGGGTCATACTTCCTTCCTTGGTAGTTTGAATTTCCTCCTTGGTAGTTTGAAAAACCTTTTTGGTAGTTTCCACTTCCCATAGCATTAGCATGAGCTTCAATTTCATCAAGTAAAATTCGACATGAATTTGTGGTGTGGTCAGTTGTATTGTAAAGATGATATGGCTTCACCTAGGAAGTACCTATAACAGTTTGACGAATAAAAGAAGTCAATTCAGTTAATCTATTCTCGATGGTAGAGCTATTTACCTCCTTTATAGATCATAGTGAAGAATCATGGGTGTCAAATTGTTATGAGGCAGCAGCCATGCTCGTGATTAGGAGTCTTGCTGCTGATGGTGTTTTATCCAAATATGACCCTCCACTAGCCGCATCAATATGGTATCGGTCAATCGAGGACAGTCCTTCATAGAAATATTGAATCATAAGTTGACCAAAGAGTTGGGACTGTGGACAACTTGATTCCAACTTCGTGAAACGCTCACAATACTTATGCAATGTCTCCCCATGCTGTTGTCGAATTCCAAGTAACTCCCTTCGAACATTGGCCATTCGAGATGCAGGAAACTACCTAGCCAAGAAGAGACTTTCCATCTCAATCCATGTATTGATAGAACCCGTAGGAAGGTAGTATAACCAATCTTTAGCAGAGTCCTTCAAAGAAAAACAAAATGCTCTCAATTTGATTTGCTCTTCCGTTACAGCCTTCCGTTTCATGCTTGAGCAAACAGTGTAGAATTCTTTCAAATATTTGTGGGGGTTCTCACCTGCATGTCCATAAAAAGATGGAAGTAAGTGAATTAATCTAGATTTAAGCTCGAAATTAGTATCTTCAGCTAGATTAGGAAAGGTAATGCAAAGTGGTTGTTGAGTGAGTACGGGGTTTGCTAGCTCTTTTAACATTCTTTCTGCTGACATTGTTTCCTTTTCGTTTTTAGATTTACAAAAATCAGATTTGGAAGGAGATGTAAACTCCAAAGTTCACTTGGCTTGCCGTCTTAAGACTCGATCTCTTCAAGTTATCTCAGGATGGAATTCCAAATCCTTGTTACTTTGAGACTGAGTACACATCCACAACCTGTAATGGTTAGATTTATGTGAGAAAATGCAAGTTTGAGCAAGAAAAATTTCAGAGAATTCGTTGAAACAATCTGCAGAAACTAACATTGGAAGACTCAAATCACACTGGGACTGGCAGTGTGAAAAACAGAATAGAGCAGAACAGCGAAATAGGACAGAACAGAGCAGAAATCTTGAATAATAGATTTTTTTTTTCAATTTTTAATTTTTTTAATTTTTTTTAAATAAACAATAAAAGAACACAATGTGACACAATAAATACAAACCAATCCCCAACAACGGTGCCAAAATTTGACTGCGCTATCGTGACGTGATCAAATTAATTAATATTCTTCATAACCTTACTAACTAGTAGTTAGGGTAAGTCGAAGTCGATTCACACAAGGAATGTAGAATAAACTATATCACCTATGTTCAATTCAATAAAACAATAAACGATGAGGGGTTTCAAATTGAATAATTATCACTCTATCAACTAGCAACCTAAAATGCAATTAAATAACAAGAAATCAATGTGAAAAAATATTCTAATTAACAGTTCAGTTATCCCCCATTATCAATTATTCCCTAATCAATGTAACATTCCTCTCTTAGATTATCATGAAATTATCACCCTTAGTCTAAAAACAAGCTTTGTTAAACCAAATTGTCTCTTAAGATTAGTTAAATTAGGATAAGATCGCTAATTAACCCTATTCAATTGAATAACCTAGAATAAGCTCTCTAGATTTAATTCAACAAATGCATTAATCACAAAGATGATAGAATCAACTAGACCCCGAATACATAAGCTTGATTCAGTAATCCTAGGATTATGCTATCCTAGAGATGCACGATTTCTAGTTTACCACTAATCAAAATTAGATCACAACAATTAGGATTCATGATCTAAGATTCTAGCAATCAATTATCAACACTTAACCTAGGTGATCAGTTTAAATCAAGCATCAAATAAACAAAAACGATATTCACAAATAGCATAATCAATTCCAATCAAACATCGAGAGAAAGTTACGGGATTAATTAGAAAATAAAAGACAAACGGGTTCAAACATCCCTACTAACCGAAATTATGAATTAGCCGAGCATCCTTGAGATCGAATCCACAAAAGTAATCCAAGAATTCATTCTTAAAGCTAATCTAAGAATTTTCTCTCTGTAGAATCCCCCCTCTCTTCTGCGTGAATTAACTTATTATAACTTGGAGACTCATTCCTTTCTCAAGCTTTTCTTCTCAAGCCTTTCTTGAAGGTGGAAAATGGGCTTCAAGCCCAAGCTTTCTTTCTCATGGGCTTCATTATATTTTATTGACCCATTTCTTTCTTATTTCTTCAATAAATGTCCAAGTTCAAATATTGCTTCAAAAATACCTAAATAATCAAGAAAACAAATTGTGAAGCACTTGGACTTCAAAAACACGTATATGTAAGAAAACGATACATTCAATCATATCAAAAGTATCAAATCTCAAATTAATTCACAGTAATATACACCAATTTCCTACCTATCACCAATACATTTCTGTAATGGTGAAATCCCTTGCCAACACCCTCATTGCTCTAGTACATTTTCAGATTTGAGGGAATAAAATACTCACAATCTTTACTTATTTTGGCTCTTTTTTGGACTTCCACAACTTTCTTTATTACTCTCCTCATTTTCAGGAAGGAAACGTGTTGAATCATGATTTAATTTCAGTTTCCATTTTGGATGTTTATACATTACTTCATTAAATATAATTAAATCATGAAACTTATTACCACTTGCTTCATAAATTGTATGAGCTTCTTTGTCACCATCTTTCGGGTTCATTTCATTCTTTTTTCGACTAAGTACTTCCTTGCAAGCTATAATCCACTTGTTTGCATTTTCATTGGGTTGTTTGAAGCAACCTTTTAACATATCCACATTTCTTTCCTTCATACCTTCAGAATTTTCTGCTTGAACTTCAAGAAGAAACATTTTATGAACTTGTCCCCATATTAAAGGACCTTTTTGATTTTTGCCATGCACTCTATCTCCACTAATGAAACATCAAGATGACATAAGAGCAACATCTTCTTTCACACACCAATTATCCTTTTGATAGAGATTTGTTTGTTGAACATTTTGGAACAAATTTCGGGAGATATTTTGTGATGTTTGAACTTGTTCGGAAATAGGAACTTGATTGAGATTTGGTGAAAAATTAGAGCTTTGATGATATTGAGAGTTTTGGTAATCTCCAAGATTAATAAAATCATCAAAGTTTGAAAATTTTTGGGAGTTTAGATAGTAATTAGGATTTTTTAAATCCATAATAAGAAATGATATCGATTATATGAGAAGAGAGTGAAATATCTAAATGTAAAAAAAGATAGAATTTGAGATTGAGAGAAAATAGAGATTTTTGATTGTGATTCAAAATATGTCAATATTAGACTCTATTTATAGATTAAAATAAGATAAGAATTTTTATTATTTATAAAAAATAAAATAAAATAAATTGTATATCATTTATCAAGAATCGAAATTATATCCACAAAAATTAACTACAACTAATTAGAGTGTGACACTTGTCACATAATTGGATAAAGAAATAGGTTATTTGGTAGGTTGGTCAATACACCCACACCCCAACCAGTTGTCACTTTTCTTTTCATTTCTCTTTATTTTTTTCCCCAAATTTTTGTCTTATTATAACAACCCATTAGAAGAGTTGTTGATAAACCAAATCTTAGTGACACCAACCCAAGCGAAACTAATATTTTTTCTATTATTTAATAATTGTATATTATTTTGTGAGCCTTTTTTATTATATTTCCCTCCCCCTTTTGATTTGTGTTTGTCTCTGAAATATTTTGAAATAAATTTTGAGAGATATTTTGTGGTTTTTGGCTAGGAACTCAATTGAGATTTGGTGAAAATTGAGAATTTGGATAATTTTCAGAGTTCAAAAAAAGATTGAAAGTTTAAGTAATTTTGGGAATTTGAAAAATAAGAAATGATAGAATGAATTTTGGATTGGTGAGAAAATATATCAATTATATCAAAAAAAACTTTACCGACACCAATAAAATGGTGACATGTGTCTCTTGTCGATCAAAAGGGGGTGTCATGACATTGGTCATATGACCAATGCCATGACACCAAGCTACACTTTCTTATTATATTTTATTATTATATATGGTGACATTTGGTGGTGGCATCCACCAAATGTCACAAATAAATATAGACTTATATACTTTGTGATACAACATAAAATATTTGTGAAAACCATCATATTTGCAAAGTCTTTCAAAAAGAACCTAAAAGTCCCAAGAGTAAAAAAAGTCTAGATGGGGTGAATAAACTTCTATTCTTTTTCAACCAAGATGACAACAAAACTTAGCAACAGGTCTACGAAAATGTAGAGGACATGATACTGTAGGTGAGATAGACTACACAAATAAAAAGCACTCGATTGAAAATAAAGATGTGAGCAAAAAGCTCAATAGAGAAATGTGAGAGCCCAAAACTTCTCCTCTATTTAGATAACAAATATAACATGAAGAAAACATATAAAAAATGATAATGAATATAAATACTTAGCAAAGTATAGAGTAAGATAACAGAAGTATATATGAAGGTCTAGATGAGATAAGGAAGGAAATAACAAATAAGCAATAAACACAAAGATTTATATAAAGATTCGAAGGTGATATAATCCTTCTACGTATCTCTTCCCAAAGTAAGGGAATTCATTAAGTATGTCAACTAACTTTTACAACTTCTTCCCTAATCAGGGGAAGAACACACATTTTTCTTCACAATCTCCTGGGTACCACATACAACAGCTTATTCCTAATACATTATGGAATACTTTTCTCAAACAAGGGAGAATAATTCTTAATCTCAATGAGGTCTGATACTATATTTCAAGGATTTACAAAGATATATGAAATATTTAGTTTCTCTTTTCTAATCTAACTCTCACTCAGAAATGATAAGCGCTTAAAGAATGCTGAGCTTTTTGAAGAGGAATAACTTGATGAGCTTTTTGAGTTAAGGATTCGGCCATCTTCAAGAAAGAGAGTTGATCTCCATTTATAAGAGAGAGTGAGATTCTAGTCGTTAAAAGATTCAATTTGAATTGTGGACACCTTGTCTTTAGGTTTTTTGTTGTTGTACTTGTTTGTCCATATTTTTTAGAAAAGACAACAGGTCTTCTCAAATGTTGTTATAGCATTTAAAGTTGTTGTACTTGGTTGTCAGGAAATTTTGACCTTATGCTAATGGTAACTTGAGGTTTTTAGCAAATTTCACTTCACTTATTTTTAATGCAACACATCTTTGATCATTTCCAAGTTGATCTTTCTTAGTTGACTCAGAGACTAATAGTAGTAGACTTGGAGGATGTGAGATTCCTTAATTGTGTCTGTATTAATGATACATACTTCATTAAATATATTTCAATGATTGTTAGAAGTCTTTCGGTCTTGTTGGGATTTCAGTGTTTAGATTTTGATAAGACAAACCAACATTGTAATAGGAAGTTAGAGTATTCCATTTTTCACAGTGTTTAAGTGAAATCATATAGACTAGGTTTGAGTCTGTAAGTTTAGTTTCTGAAAGATGGAGGATCTCAATAAAGTCGTGTTGTCTCAAGAAGATAAAAGTATGAAGAAACTATAAGAATAAGTTAGAGTAATACAACAGTAAGAAAAAAATGATGCAACGCTGCAAGTAGAAGTTACAGCAACACTGCAAGAGTAATTTACAACGGTACAGTAAGTTAGAAGTTGCTGCAAGAAGATCGAGAATACAGAGCAAAAGACAAGACTTGTTGCATACTCTAACAAACCTCGACCAGAACAAACAGAAACACGTTCTGTAATCTGAGGAAGTATAAATGCAGTACGAGGAAGAAAGAATAAAGAAAGTTAAAATAGAGCCGGTTGAGACAAGATCAAAGTTGCAGTTGCAGAGATGACATGTGGCTTGACAGGTTGCAGAAAGCTGCGAACCGCAACCACCGCATTGAATGCACTGAGAAGATAAGTCAAGATACATTAAATGTAAGCCATGTCTTTGATCAGAACTCTAATTTCAAATGAGAGATATCTCGTTCAACGGATATCTTTTTTCAAGTATAAATAGAGGTCGAGCTATACTGAAACTGGTTACTGAAACATTTGTGCTCAACAAGTCTAAGCATTATCAAGCTATAATCTGAAACATCCTTACTAGTTTCAGTCACTAAACCTAAGTGAAATGAATAAGCCTATTGATTTAGAAGCTCACTTCACTACACCAGTTGAAAAAATAACAAACATATACTTTAACCTATTTATTATGTGCCAGGTTATTTTAGGTGTCGTCAGTTGATAGGATTTATCCTTATTGATTGTATTTAGTTGTCTAGGAGAAAGACAACTTCCCTGTGTAGGGTTTAGAAATTCTAAGTGAGTTTGCCTTTAGAACTTGCAGCAAGCTGTGTATGTGCTGAGTTCTAATAGGTGTTGACTTGTTAGGTTATACCCTATAAATCAATCTTGCTTAACAAAGTTCCTGCTCGGGAAAGCAGTAGAGTGGATATAGAATGATTACATCACATTCGAACCACTATAAACCATAAGTGTTTTAATCATTTTATACTATCCATGCCACATCCCATGTTTATTCTATCATAAGTATAAAAGAATCTTCATAAGAAAACATATTTGAGAAAACAAACCTTCTGTCAAAGTATAATTTTCCACTGCAAAGAACTCTAAGATACAGCATACAGCACTGCATCCTAGTGCTGTAAGCAGTACTATCCTGTGCTGTAAGTTCAAGTAACTTACAGTGTAGTAACTTCGAAAAGATTGTTAAAATCAACGAAGGTTCATTCACCCCTTTTGAACCTCCGAGACCATTTGGGACCAATAAGTGGTATCAGAGTAAGTTGGGTTAAAAACCAACTTATTTGGTCACCTACCTAAATCCAACCTTTTACCTGCTGTTTTCTCTGCATCTTTGTGAAAATCTCATATTTTTAACATATCATGGATTCTTTAAATCACAAATTACCCATGTTTTTCATAGAAGAATATGATGAGTGGAAGATAAAAATGCAGACACATCTTTTAGCAATGAATGATGAAATGTGGACAGTCATCACTGAAGGACCAATCATTCTTACGAAGGTGAATCCTATGCTAGGAAGAGATATGGAGGAAGGAGCACCTCCACCACCTAACTTCCTGACCAAGCCCAGGAAAGAATGGAACGATGAAGATAGGAAGAGAGCTAACTTGGACAATGTGGCTAAAAATGCCATATTCATAACCTTGGATAAAGAACCTTTAGTAAGGTCAAACATGCAAGACATCCAAGGAGATTTGGGAGAAGTTGGAGCAAATATATGAGGATACAGAACTTACCAAAGATAACAAGATCTCCAATGCCACCCAACTATTTGAGCTCTTCTAAATAAAGAATAAATAGACTCTGAAGCAGCTGGACTTAAGGTTCACTTCAATAGTGAATGAACTTGAAGCACTAGACAAGCACTACACTCAAAATGAGAAGAATATGAAAGTACTGAGAGCCCTTCTAGTTGAATGGGATAACAAGATAACTGTTATGAGAGTTTCAATGGATCTGAAATCTGTGAGCTCATTCGATCTCTTTTCTAACCTCAAAGCATTTAAGTATGATATCAATAGAAGAAAGAATAAGGTAGAAGAGTCAAACTCTAAGGTCACTGCACTAACTACAAGAAGTATAAAGGATATGGCAATTGCAAGTTGAAGTAAGCAATCAGAGCTATCTACTGAGGATGCAGAAGAAGACATGATCCTACTCCTGAAGAAATTCAAAAGATTTATGAATAACAACAAAATGAGTGATTTCAGAAGAAGTCAACCATCACCTCAGGTATCTCCTTCTCCCCAACCAAATATAAATAATTCTGACTTTTGTTACAATTGCAGGAAGCTTGGACATTATGCAAGAAGCTGTCCACACCCAACAATTCACAAGTATCCTGAAGGGAAGAGAGATTAAAAAAGAAAAAATAGAAGAAATGATAGGTAGATAAGAGCTCTCATTGAAGAAATGGAGAAAACTAAAGATACAACAGTTTTCAAGGAAATCCTGAAAGCTACAGAATTTTCTAACAGTGACAGTGAAACCTCATCCTCAGATGAATAAACATTGATTTGTCTGATGACAAGGGACTGCAAAGACAGTGGAGATGATGAGGTAACCTATTAACCTTTGTCCATGCCTGAAAAAGAGGAGCTGAACATGATCTATTTCCTCAAAAGGATAATAAGTGATTTTGAGTAGATAAACTCAACTCATGAGGAGTTGAAGTTTGAAATGAGAACCTAAGAAGCAAGAACATTGATCTTGCAAAGATGCTATCAGCATATAAGTCTGATAACTCAAGATGTAGCATGCTTCAGAAAGAGGTCTCAAGGCTCAATCTGCGAGTCACTAAGCTAGAGCATGAGAAGGAAAACTTGCAGTCAACGATTAGAATATTCAGCAAATCTGCTAAGAATGCAAGAGAGTGTCTGATGATAGGCAGAAGTCCTTTTGAGAAAACTGGCTTAGGATACAACACTCATATCTCTCATGATACAACAAGCTCATCCAAATTTTTGCTGTTTGTTCAAGCTAAAACTTCAATGGAAGATGAGTTACTAAGTAACTCTGAAGAGACCTTGAATAAACCTATGCTAATGGATAAGGGAAAAAAAACCCTTGTGCCAAACTACAGGAAATAAGCCTGTATATAAGAGTTGGCTGCAGTAGAAGCAATCTGCTGTACGCAGCAAGAAGATACAGCAACCCACAAAGTTACAGTACAAAAATTCTTACCCCTCAAATACTAAGACTCTTATGTCTAAACCTCAAAAATGACATACTCTAGGGAAGTATGGTGGAAGACCACACTATAGAAGTGTTGGTAACACACATATAGTTTCTACACACACATTTAACAAGTAGTTTTCAAACAAAACTGCTTACAGAAAGAAAACAAACAATACTTACAGAAAAGTCATTTATATTAAGAAAGTTTGGATTCCAAAAGAAATTAATCTAAAAGGACCCGTACAGAGATGGGTACCTAAATCTGCTTGAATTTGTTGCAGGTTTCAGTGCCAGGATGCAACAGTAAATTATGATATATTGATAGTGGCTGCTCAAGACATATGACTGGCAACAAAGAAACTTTAAAAGATTTCCTACCATGTAAATGATCGAAGGTCATCTTTGGAGATGATTCCAAAGAAAGCATAAAAGGAAGTGGAAATCTTATCAAAGGAAATATCAAGATTAAAGATGTATCCTATGTAAAAGGACTTAAATATAACTAACCAACATTAGTCAATTTTAGGACAAGGGATACAATGTGGAGTTCAACCTCAACAAGTGCCTAATCAAGGACAACAAATCAAATAAAGTCAAGCTTACAGGAACAAGAAGAGGAAACATATACCTTGCAGATTAGAGCTCTTCTATTCAACTTACATGCTTCATTATAAAGAGTCCACCAGAGCTAAGCTGGCTATGGCACAAAAGACTTAGTCATTTGAACTTCAAAACCATAAACAAGCTAGCAAGAAAAGGACTAGTAAGAGGACTGTCAGATTTGGCATTCAAGAAAGAGAACGTTTGTGGAGCTTGTCGGAAAAGTAAACAAGTAAGAAGCTCCTTCAAAGATAAATTACAGAAGTCATCTCACATTAATCTAAACCTTCTACACATGGACCTATTTGGACCAGTAGAACCAGTAAGTATTAGTGGGAAGAAGTACTCACTTGAGGTAGTAGATGACTACTCCAGATACACTTGGACTATCTTTCTTGCTAAGAAATCAGAAACTCAGAACAAGCTACCTGACCTCATGAAAAATATTCAAAATGAGAAAAACTTAAGCATTGTGAAGATAAGATTTGACAGAGGAACTGAGTTCACCAATAAATTCATAGAGACATTATGTTCTGATAATGGTATTCATCATGAATACTCTACTGCAAGAACACCTCAATAGAATAGTGTTGCTGAAAGAAGGAATATAACCCTTAAAGAAGCAATAAGGACAATGATAGCAGAGACAGAGATACCCAAAAGATTTTGGGCTGAAGCTACAAACACTACATGCTACACTCAGAACAGATGCCTAATCAACAAGGATCTTGACAAGACTTCATATGAACTATGGAATGTATATATACCAAACATTCCTATTTGCATATTTTTGGATGTAGGTGTTATATCCTCAACAATGGAAAAGAGCATCTAAAAACCTTTGATGCAAAATAGATGAAGGAGTATTCCTTGGATACTCAGCTGTAAGTAAAGCATTTAGGCTCTTCAATAAAAGAACCTTGGTGGTTGAAGAGTCAATTCATGTGGTGTTTAATGAACCATATTGTGACACAAGCAAGCTGGATGAACTTATTGAAGGGACAACCTCCACGAAAGAAAACAATGTTCCCTACTCTGAAGGTGTTCTACTTCCAGTAGAAGATAGAGAGGAAGAACCTACTCTTCAGGATGCAACAGACAATGTTACAGTAACAGAACCTACCATCTTACAGCATAATGAGGAACAACCAAGACTTGTGCATACCTTTGAGCTTAACAAAATGATGGAGATCCATCCATGCATAATCATGCAAGAAAGAGAGATCCTTTGATCGTGCAAGAAGGTCCGATTACAAGAGCAAGGGCCAAGAAGCTTAAAAAGGCCTTGATGATCATTGTTGCTGAAATTAAAGAAAATGTGCAAGAGAAGTCCAAAGAAGGCCCAATGGTGAATGTTATTGGGTTGGAGATCACTTAAAGAGGTGCACTAATGCTAAATTGGGCATGTAGGCATATTTTGAAGACCATGGGCCACCAAATTCGTGGCTTATATCAAGCCCATGGAATAATCAAAACTCCAAGCATCCTTTAGTAGTTAAAGGGTCATGTGAATTGAGTTTAATGTTGTTTTAAGTTACAAAAGTCATATAATGACTCAATAATGAAGTTTTAAGTTACAAGAGGTTTATAATGGCTCCATGAGTGATAGGTATTAATATAGGTACTCAAGAGTCATTTTCTAGCCTATAAATAACATTTAGGATTACTTGTAAAAGGAGGCCCATTATTGAATACGAAAATTAAGCTTTTGCTTAGTGTTGAATTCTCTCTTTGTGAGGTTTTCATATTATCAAGAACTTATCAAGGTCATTGAGCAAGATCTTGTGGCGTTCATCATACCGAGGTTCTTGGCTGATTATATAGCCAACGGGTCAAGGTTCTTTCGTTCTAAGTAAGATCAAACTAGATTCTTGATTTGGGAAGATCCGCTGCTTATCTTTATACGTTGGGTTCTTAGATCTTATATCTAATGGGTCCTTCGTCCTATCCACATCAGTTTTGGTATCAAAGCAATCTGGTATTGATCTGAATATTTTTATCCTTTCGATTCTTATTGCGCAACTCCGTAAAAAAAAACTCCAAGTTCCTTATTATCTTCTTTTCATTTTGTTTCTGCCCTCATAGCAATTAAGTGATCATTCAAAAAAAGAAATGAAAATTCAGTTTGCTATTCTTTGAAATTTCAGTCACAATAGTTCTTTGTTTCCTTCATTATAGGACTAAGGGATTGTTGAACGTTGCTGGAAATTGTTCAAACTTGATTTGTTCTTGATTTTGAGTGGTAAAAGGCTAGAGTGGTGAGTCCATTAGAGGGGAGGTAAAAGCCTACGAGTGAAACACGAGTGAATTGTGAGGTATATCTTTGAGTGATACACGAGTGTGTTGTGAGGAAAACATCATGGAAGAGACATCTACAAATCAAGGAGATGCTTTCACCTTTCAAGCTATGCAACAACAATTTTCTAGGATGGGAAACATTCTTGAGAGCATGGCTGAACGTTTGGAGAGATTGGAGCAGCCAACAAGAGATCATAGAAACCCTATTGCAAACCTAAGAAGACAACATGAAGAGCGGGAAATGGAGGAATGAGTGGAAGATGAAGGGGCTATTCACCAAGTGCATAGACGAAGAGATAGAAGAAGGCAACATGATGAAGTTGATCATGACTTGGGAAGCATCAAGATGAACATACCTACTTTCCATGGGAGAAGTGATCCGGAAGCATATTTGGAGTGGGAAAAGAAGGTAGATCTAATTTTTGATTGTCATAATTACTCCGAAGAGAAGAAGGTGAGGCTTGCTGCAATTGAGTTCACTGACTATGCTATAGTTTGGTGGGATCAATATGTTACAAATCGAAGGAGATATGGAGAGAGGCCGATTGCTACTTGGATTGAAATGAGATCAATCATGCGTAAGAGATTTGTACCCTCTCATTATTTTCATGAATTGTATCAAAAACTTCAATCTATGACTCAAGGATATAAATCTGTTGATGAGTACTACAAAGAGATGGAGATTGCCATGATTAGGGCAAATGTTGAAGAAGATCGTGAGGCTACCATGGCACGTTTCTTGAATGGGCTGAATAGGGATATTGTTAATGTAGTGGAGCTTCAACACTGCGTGGAGCTTGAGGACATGGTACATACAACAATGAAAGTGGAGAAGCAACTCAAGAAGAAGGGATCTTTTCAAAGGAGTTCTACACACAATTTTCAGTTTTCAAGCAAAGCCAAGGAAGGTGCATCCAAACCAAATGATGGGACAACTTCAAAGTCTCAACATGAGGTACCAAAGACCAGATTCACCGAGGCTGAAAAAGGTAAAAGTAATATCTCAACTTCTTCATGAACTAGAGATATTAAATGCTTTCGTTGTTATGGTCGTGGACATATTGCATATGATTGTCCAAACAAAAGGGTGATAGTTTTGAGAGACAATGGTGATATTGAATCTGAAAGTGAGAAAGAATCAAGTGATAATGAGCAACTTGAGGAGACAACACCCGAAAAAGGAGAACTTTTGGTGGTGAGAAGAGTTCTAAACATGCAAGCAAAGGTTGATGAGGCTGATCTACAAAGAGAGAACATCTTCCATACAAGGTGTTTGGTTAATGGTAAGGTATGCATGTTAATCATTGATGGAGGGAGTTGTGCTAATGTGGCTAGTTCTGAAATGGTGGAGAAACTAAACTTAGTTACTTCAAAACATCCTCATCCTTACAAGCTGCAATGGCTTAATGAATGTGGAGAAATTCGGGTAACTAAGCAAGTTTTGATTTCGTTCTCTATAGGAAACTATAAGGATGAAATTATATGTGATGTGGTACCAATGCATGCTAGTCATATACTCTTGGGCAGACCTTGGCAATTTGATCGACGAGTGAACTATGATGGATATTTTAATCGATATACGCTGAAACATCAAAATAAAAATATCATGCTTGTACCTTTAACTCCACAACAGGTTCATGAAGATCAACTCAAATTATCTCAAGCAAGGAGAGCTAGTGAGATTGAGAAAAAAAAAGATGAGAGTGAGAGCCAGGAACTGAGAGTAAAAAAGAGTGGAGATAAAAACAAGAGGGCTGAAGTGAGTGTTTTCGAGGGAGAAAAGAAATTGGATGGAAGTGAGGACACAAAAAGAGTGAATTTCTTTGCGAAAGGGAATGAAATACATAGAGCTTTGGTTGAGAACAAAAGTGTGTTGGTGTTGATTCACAAAGAAACTTATTTGAACACTAACGAACTAACTACTTCTTTGCCTAGTTCTTTTGTGACTCTTTTGCAGGAGTATGAAGATGTCTTTCCAAAGGAAGAACTGAATGGTTTACCACATTTGAGAGGCATCGAACACCAAATCGATTTTATCCCCGGAGCAACACTCCCAAATAGACCAGCTTATAGAGCTAATCCGGAGGAAACAAAAGAGATCCAAAAGCAAGTGGAGGAGCTGATGGCTAAGGGTAAGGTTCGAGAGAGCATGAGTCCTTGTGCAATACCGGTCATTGTTGTGCCAAAGAAGGATGGTACATGAAGAATGTGTACTGATTGTCGTGCCATCAACAAAATCATGGTAAAGTATCGCTATCCTATTCCTAGGTTAGATGATATGCTTGATGAGTTGCATGGTTCAATTATTTTCTCTAAAATTGATTTGAAGAGTGGGTATCATCAAATTAGAGTAAGAGAAGGTGATGAATGGAAAACGGCTTTCAAAACAAAATATGGTTTGTATGAGTGGTTAGTTATGCCTTTTGGTTTAACAAATGCACCAAGTACTTTCATGAGATTAATGAATCATATTTTACGTGACTTTATTGGGAAGTTTGTGGTTGTGTACTTTGATGACATCCTTATCTATAGCAAAAGCATGGAACAACATTTTGATCATGTGCGTGCTGTTTTGGACACTTTAAGGAAAAAATCTTTGTATGCTAATCTTAAGAAGTGTTCTTTTTGCATGGATAAAATTGTGTTTCTTGGATTTGTTGTAAGTGCTAATGGAATTGAAATGGAAAAGGATAAAGTCAAGGCTATTCTAGATTGGCCGATTCCTAAAAACATTTCTGAAGTGAGAAGTTTTCATGGACTTGCTAGTTTTTATAGGAGATTTGTGAAAGATTTTAGCACTATAGCAGCACCATTGAATGAGGTTGTTAAAAAGGAGGTTTGTTTTAATTGGGGAGAAAAACAACAAGTTGCTTTTGATCTCCTTAAAGAAAAACTAACTACCGCACCCATTCTTGCATTACCTAACTTTGATAAAATGTTTTAGATTGAATGTGACGCATCGGGAGTGGGTATAGGGGCTGTTTTGATGCAGGAAGGAAAGCCAATTGCATACTTTAGTGAAAAGTTGAAGGGAGCTCAATTGAACTATCCTACATATGACAAAGAGTTGTATGCTTTGGTGAGAGCTTTAGAAACATGGCAGCATTACTTGTGGACAAGAGAGTTTGTTATTCATACTGATCATGAATCTCTCAAGTATCTCAAGGGTCAAGGTAAGCTTGGTAAGAGGCATGCCAAGTGGGTGGAATTCATTGAATCTTTTCCATATGTAATCAAGTATAAAAGGGGGAAGGAAAACATCGTTGCTGATGCATTATCTAGGAGGTATGCATTAATTTCTACTTTGAGTTCTAAACTTCTTGGTTTTGAATCAATTAAAGGGTTGTATGCCAATGATTCTGATTTTGCTTCTATTTATTTGGCTTGTGAGCATTCTGCATTCGGGAAGTTCTATAGGCATGAGGGATACTTATTTCGTGAAAGTAAACTATGTATTCCTAAATGTTCTATACATGAGTTACTTGTTAGAGAATCTCATGGGGGAGGATTAATGGGACATTTTGGAGTACATAAAACTTTGAGTGTCTTGTGTGATTATTTCTATTGGCCGAAAATGCGAGTTGATGTTGAAAAAATTTGTGAAAAGTGCATAACTTGCAAGCAAGCTAAATCAAGAGTACAACCGCATGGATTGTACACACCTTTACCTATACCTAATGAACCTTGGGTAGACATATCCATGGACTTTGTTTTGGGTTTACCAAGAACTAAGAGAGGTAACGATTCTGTTTTTGTTGTGGTTGATAGATTTTAAAAATTGCACACTTTATTCCATGTCATAAGAGTGATGATGCTACTCGTATTGCTGATTTGTTCTTTAAGGAAGTTGTTCGTTTGCATGGAATTCCAAGAACTATTGTGAGTGATAGAGATGCAAAGTTTTTGAGTCACTTTTGGCGTGTATTGTGGAGTAAATTGGGAACTAAGCTTTTATTTTCTACTACTTGTCATCCCCAAACGGATGGGCAAACTGAAGTTGTTAATAGAACTTTGTCTCAATTACTTAGAATTTTGATTCAAAAGAACTTGACGAATTGGGAAGATTGTTTGACATTTGCTGAATTTGCTTATAATAGAAGTGTTCATTCTGCTACTAATCATTCTCCTTTTGAGATTGTTTATGGTTTCAATCCTTTGAGTCCACTTGATCTTGTGCCAATACCTATTGAAGAGCGCTCAAGTCTCGATGGTAAAGCCAAAGCCGAGCTGATCAAGAAGTTGCATGAAAAAGTGAGACTCAACATTGAGAAAAGAACCGTACAATATGTTAAGCAAGCAAATAAGGGCCGAAAGCAAGTCATCTTTGAACCCGGTGATTGGGTATGGTTACACTTGAGGAAAGAAAGGTTTCCAAGTAAAAGAAAGTCAAAGTTGCAGCCAAGAGGAGATGGACCATTTCAAGTGGTTGCCCGAATTAATGATAATGCTTACAAACTTGACCTTCCAGGAGAGTATAATGTAAGTGCAACTTTCAATGTTTCTGATCTCTCTCCTTATCTTGATGATGCAGATTCGAGGACGAATCCTTTTGAAGATGAAGGGAATGATGGAGATCCATCCATGCATAATCATGCAAGAAAGAGAGATCCTTTGATCGTGCAAGAAGGTCCGATTACAAGAGCAAGGGCTAAGAAGCTTAAAGAGGCCTTGATGATCATTGTTGCTGAAATTAAAGAAAATGTGCAAGAGAAGTCCAAAGAAGGCTCAATGGTGAATGTTATTGGGTTGGAGATCACTTAAAGAGGTGCACTAATGCTAAATTGGGCATGTAGGCATATTTTGAAGACCATTGGCCACCAAATTCGTGGCTTATATCAAGCCCATGGAATAATCAAAACTCCAAGCATCCTTTAGTAGTTAAAGGGTCATGTGAATTGAGTTTAATGTTGTTTTAAGTTACAAAAGTCATATAATGACTCAATAATGAAGTTTTAAGTTACAAGAGGTTTATAATGGCTCCATGAGTGATAGGTATTAATATAGGTACTCAAGAGTCATTTTCTAGCCTATAAATAACACTTAGGATTACTTGTAAAAGGAGGCCCATTATTGAATACGAAAATTAAGCTTTTGCTTAGTGTTGAATTCTCTCTTTGTGAGGTTTTCATATTATCAAGAACTTATCAAGGTCATTGAGCAAGATCTTGTGGCGTTCATCATACCGAGGTTCTTGGCTGATTATATAGCCAACGGGTCAAGGTTCTTTCGTTCTAAGTAAGATCAAACTAGATTCTCGATTTGGGGAGATCCGCTGCTTATCTTTATACGTTGGGTTCTTAGATCTTATATTTAATGGGTCCTTCGTCCTATCCACATCACAAAACCTGACTATTCCTCATGAAGTAATGTTTGCTTGTTTTATCTCTCAAACAGAACCAAAGAGCATAGAACAAGCCCTTCAAGACAGCAACTAGGTTCAAGCTATTCCTCATTAAGTATGACACACTGTTGCAAGACCAACTCATCAATGAGTTATTGGAATAAAGTGGGTATACAAGAACAAGCTGGATGAATCAGGGCTTGTTGTAAGAAACAAAGCAAGGCTAGTTGCTAAAGGATACTGTCAAGAAGAAGGAATTGATTTTGATAAGACCTTTGCTCCTATAGCAAGGTTAGAAACTATCAGAATTTTTTTGGCTTATGCAGCTTACATGAACTTCAATGTATATCAAACGGATATGAAGAGTGCATTTCTCAATGGTCTTCTATCAAAAGAAGTGTATGTGGAACACAAAGCCCTATATGGACTTTTAAGTAAGCACCTGGAGCTTGGTATGATACCATGTCTCTCTATCTATTGGAGAATGGATTCAAGAAAGGAACATTAGGCCAGACCCTGTTCAGAATTCAAGATGGAGAAAGTATTCTCCTTGTACAAATCTATGTGCACTACAAGAAATTTGGGATACAACAACCCCTAAAAGATAACCTTTTTTATGAATTTGTGTTGTCTTTTCTAAATTTACAACCCTTTTTCTGAAAAGCGTTATCTTTTTTCAAAAAATTCACTCAACGACAACGCAAATAATGGAAACGACAACGTTTTTTTCGTAGGGTTGTTAAATGGCATTTTTTTAAAAAGATTACGCTTTTGTGCAACTCTTTTTCAAAGGGTTGTCGTATAACGGATTTTTTTAAAAAAAAAACAACTCTTTTATGCAACGCTTTTATGCGTTGTCTTTTCTTAGTACTTTTTTGCCAATAGACAACCCATTATGCAACCCTTTTTTTGTGTTGTGTTAATTATAAAATAATTGTTTTTTAATTAACTTAAATTTAATAAATTTAATTAATTTATAATGTTATCTTATATTATATTATTTGTATTAATATTATCTTATATGAAGAAACTCATAATTTTGAAAAACAGTATTTTTATAAAATACTATTTTGAATTAATTAAGAAACTACACCTAAAATATTACTCTCACCCTTTTATATAATAATACAAAATTGGTATATTATTTTAAAACATAATTCAAAAATTGTGTTTTATAATTCATAATTCATAAATTATGAATGTTTTTCTAAAAAAAAAATAAAGATAAAATTATTGTGTTTTAAAATTAATACAAAAAAAAAAGATATATATAAATCATATCAATTAAAATTAAGAATATATAAAAATTTAATCATTAATTCTAATAAGACTACAAGCTGCCAGGGTCGAACCTGGCACTCAAGTGGAAGGTTATCACCAATTTTACCAAACATATCTTTGGTCATTATTTTCCAACAATTAATATTAATACTCACATGACTAATTCTTATACACAATTTTGGATTTGGGTTTTTTCAAATATACCCAAACTTCATCAATTTCTTTCCATCCCAACCAAAATCCTCTCTCTTGCCGCCATCCCTTTCCACCACCACTGCACTTCACAACCCGAAAATCCTCTATCTTGTCGTCATCCTTTTCCCATTTTTCTCTTTCTCTCTCCAAGGTTCAACCATGGTGATGCCGAAAGAGATTCTCACTCGACGGCCAGTGGCGGCAACAATCCGCCTGAGGGTTCCGATAGGCGGACCAAAGCCGGCGCTACCGGTAAGGCCAGCTTTGGGTCAGTACAAGCTGAATTTGATGGCATTCTGCAAAAATTTCAATGCCCGAACCTAAAAATACAAGCCCGATACCCCAATAGCCGTGACGATAATGGCGTATAAGGACAATACCTTCGACTTTATCGTCAAGTCTCCCTCCATTACCTGGTACCTTAAGAAGGCCACCAGAATCAAGTCCGGCAGCGACCGTCCTGATCACGTGACCATCTTCACCATAACCCTAAAGCACATGTATGAGATTGCCAAGATCAAGCAGAGTGATCCATATCGCAAGTACATGTCTCTTGAGTCCATTTCCAAGTCCATCATTGGGACTGCGCATTCAATGGGGATTAAGGTTGAGAAAGAGCTTGATTAATTTCAAATCTTTGTTTTTTCTTTTTTCAAGAATGAGTGCTGTTTTGGAGTATGAATGATTTGTGTTCTATTGGGATTGTTTCCAAGTTCTTACTTGTTGCCATAGAGCATAGAGATGAAATGAATGTGAGGCATGTGAATTGGGTTCACATTTCATTGTTTTATATCCTGTCTTTTCAAAATAATGTTATTCCTCTGTTTCGTTTTGTTTGGATAAAAAGAAGATGGGAATTTGGTAGATCCAATAATTGATTCGAATAGTTCTTTTAATGAGATCAATTTTTGGGGTTTCAATTCTTAAGATATAAAAAGTTAGTTTAGCAACCAAAGAAGCTTATTATGCATAATATAGTGAGGGAAACAACCATTCTTTGATAGAATAAATCGTTGTTTTATGATGTTTGTAGTATTGGCCCTCGAGAAATCCTCTGGCTAACAATATAGAATGGATCAGTAATCTTGACCTTATCATGGGCGATATAATGGAAGATGTTTTCAAAGCTTGGTTTGAGTGTGCATCTCTACTGTGTGGGTTGATAAAATGCACTTGTTATTATCTACATGTGATGGTTAGTGTGTTATGAGTAATCATCATATATTTTATTATATTTTGTCCAGTTCGTTTGAATATTTATAATAAGGGGTTCTTACGCTTTTTGAGTTGTTTGTAATATAGCACTTTGCTTGAACTTCAAATTTTAGCATTTTGTCACCTGAAATGGACATTCATTCCATTACAATTCTCATCTACGGCTGATCCCTTTACCAATTCGTGGAGAATGAAGTAGTATTGGTGAGGCGGTAGGTTCTCATATTGCTTGGCCATCGCATTTGATAAAACCCAAAGTGAAGGTAATTAGTTTTGGCACCTTGTAATGTAGGGTAAGTTTTGATTAGCTTTTTTGCACTCTATATTGTGATAACTTGACGTTTTGCTCAAACTATTTGTTTGTGAGAAAATTAACTTCATAGATGTTATAATTGTATGAGTAAAGATGGAAAATGAGTCAAGGTAAGTAGTAAACTGCATGATAGATAGTTTCTTTAATTATGATCTTATATATGTGCTTATTAACCTGATAATTATAGTAAATATGACTTCGATTAGCTGATTTGGAGAGTTCCAGTTTCGATCCTTATAGTAATTGTTAACAAGGTTTTGCAGCCTTTTGTTTTGTTGACTTCAAATTTGAAGTTGTGACTGATTTGTTTTAATTATTAATTCCATAGATTCCATTGGATTCTAACTGTCATCATCCCCCACAAGCAAACTTATCATTTGTTGGACCCTCTTTATCATCGCTTGCATGATCAAACTTGCAAAAAAATTGTTGATCTGTAAGTTTCAATTTAAATAAGTTTAGTACATTTCTGTTCCCTTACTTTATGTTGCATATAGATGATTAATACTTTGTTTTGTCATGAAGGGCCTTGAGAATGTTCAATATAGAAATTGGAAAGAATGGGAAAAAATAACCTACATGGGAAGTAGTCAAGGTATGTATGGCGAAGATGTGAATAATATGTTGATACTTATGTATATAATTATTTTATCATCACCAAGCATATATGTAAGTTGATACTTAAACATTGTAATGTAGGCTCCTTTGCAATCTGATACCAATCAATGTGGTTTTTTTGTGTTGTGGTACATGAGACAACTTGTTGAAAAGGATGCAAAGGCAGACCTGGTTTCATTGCGTTCAATTGTGAGTAACTACTTCCTATTTAGTTTGCATATTGTATACTTCACCAAAATGAAATGAAGTTGATTATTCTATATATTCTTTTTTCAAAGTTCATGGATGTTTAGTGCACTAGAGCTGATATTGATGAAGTTCGTGTTGAATGGGCTGATTGCATTCAAGAACATATAAATGGGTAGAACAAGGTGACTACTATATTTTAACTTGCAATGCTTTCTTTTAAATATTTAATATGATCACGTTATGATTTTTAGGTGTTCATGTTAACTTTGTTCTTACATTTGACAGATTGTGGGGACGTAGGGAGTACATGTCAAGTTCGTGATTCCGTGATTGTAAAGGTTGTGATGTTATTCAAACATATTCGATCATTTTGTTATTAATTGTTGGAGTACTTTAAATTTATAGACTTAAGGTTGTGTGATTACAAGTGTTAGGATGAGACATATTGTTGGGATGATTTATGAATGTAACCGATGATATTGACGAAGTTCAAATATTCTTCTAATGCATTTGTTAGTCTGTATAATTAAATTATATTATTATAGCGTTGCATTAGCGTTGTTATTCTAAAAAACGACAGCCCAAAAAAATGTTGCATAATGTAATTGTATGCAATAAAAAAAACAAAAAAAAAAGACAACGGTTATAAGCGTTGCACAAGTTCTTGTTGTTGTACTTTAGAAAGACAATGCTTTTTAAACGTTGCATATATAGTTGCACAAAATAAGAAAAGACAACCCTTTCTTGCAACGGTATAAAAGCATTATCGTATTTAGATAAGACAACGCTTTTTGGTGCGTTGTCGAATGGCGAAATTTTTTTTTGCAACGCTAGATATAACAACCCTCAAAAATTGGATACGACAACAGGTTTTACCCGTTGTAAAAAGTCAAATTTCTTGTAGTGGTGGATGACATCATCTTTGGATCCATCAAAGATCTCTGTGAGAAGTTTTCCAATCTAATGCAGTCAAAGTTTGAGATGAGTATGATGGAAGAATTAAGCTTCTTTCTTGAATTGCAAGTAAAACAACTATCTACAGGAACCTTCATCAGTCAAGTCAAGTATACAAAAGAACTTATAAAGAAGTTTGGTATGGAAAATAGATCAGCTACATCAGTTCCCATAACAACATCCATAAGTCTTGATAAAGATGAAGATGGAAAGGATGTGGATATTACTAAGACTACTTTTATCAGTGACACCCATCCAACCCAACCCAACCCAACATTAAAATATTAATTTCTCTCTCTTCCACCTACACAACCCACAACCCAACCTAATTCCAACATTTTCATAGTTTATTAGTGACACTAACCCAACCCAACTCAATATTTTTTTTTCAATATTTAATAATTATATATTATTTTGTGAGCATATTTTTTATTATATTTCACAATAAACTAAATCGAAATTACAATAATTGAAATACGAAATAGAAATTACAATAATTGAAATACGAAATAGAAATTACAATAATTGAAATACGAAATCGAAATTACAATAATTGAAATACGAAATCGAAATTACAATAATCAAACTACAAATTATATATTTAATTATCAATACCAAATTTGTTCCAAATATGCTCAACCAAGTCATTTTTAAGAGCATTATGAGCTTCTTTAATTTTTTTTTAAATAAAAATTATTTTCAATATTAATATTTTAAATTATATCCGAAAAAAATTAATCGAGACCAATAGAAAAATGACACGTGTATAAATTGTACACAAAATGAGTGTCATGACATTGTGACCAATGTCATGACATTTTGTTTCTCTCTCATATTAAACAACTAATATAAGTGGTGACATTTGGTGGTGACATCCACCAAATGTCACCAATAAAAGTGGTCTAAGTACAGACGCCTTATAGGATCCTTGCTGTATCTTACAGCAAGCAGACCAGATATCATGTTTGCAGTAAGAGTCTGTGCAACATTTCAAGCAGCCTCGAAGGAATCACATCTTACAGCAGTAAAAAAAATCATCAAGTATCTAAAAGGAACTTAAGAAGTAGGCCTATGGTATACTAAGGAAGGAGGATTCAAGCTTAAAGATTACTCTGACTCAGATTATGCTGACTGCAAGATAAACAGGACAGGTACAAGTGGAACATGTCAGTTTTTTGGGAATATACTTGTTTCATGGTTCTGCAGAAAGCAAACATCTATAGCAACATCTACAGCAGAAGCAGAATATGGTGCAGCAGAAAGTTGTTGTGCTCAAATCCTCTGTATACAACAACAACTAAGAGATTATGGAATTGAAGAGAAAGAGACTCCAATCCTCTGTGATAATACGAGTTCTATTGCAATTACCCATAATCTAGTCTTTCACTCAAGAACAAAGCACATTGACATCAGATATCACTTTATAAGAGATCACGTGAAAAAGAAGGATGTGGTGCTAGAGAAAGTTCATACAGATCTACAGTTAGTTGACATATTCACATAGCCTTTATATGAATCGAGGTTCTCTATACTAAGGAATGAGCTTGGAATTCTGAAGTTATGAGGGGAAAGAAAAGTTGCAGAAGCTTAGGGGGAACTCCTGTATCTTTGTTAAAAGCAGTAAATATCTTATTGCAAAATGCGGCTTCATACAGCACTACATCCTTAATTCTTACAGTTAGGTCAGTAAGTATGTAAATTAACCAGCAGGAGGATACAACATTTAATTTTTGGAGTATTTAATACTCTGCAACCTTGTACAAGAAGCTGCAACCTCAAAAAATAATAAATTAGGTGGCAAAACGCATGCTTCACCTCGTATTTAATGTAAGTCTGCATGTGTCAGTATTTAAAAAGACGCAGTCAGAAGTCATAACTGTTATGTTTTGAATATTTACACTTTGACCCCTCCATCTTTTTATGAGGATCGTTAGATCAATCTTAATCTTTTAATCTCATTTTTTGATCTTACTGCAAGGCTTTTTAAACTTCTCCTTGATACCATTTCCTAATCATTTGCGCATAACTCCCAAGTATCAAGCAAAGAACAATTTCTATCTTCAAAAGTTACAACATTCCTTAAATTTCTTTGTTCTCAACAATGGCTGCCAGACAAACAATCATGCTCGAAGGATGCATAATCAACCAAGAACACGTATACGCGTTAGATTTAAACTATCCCTTCATTCTCGCCCATATCTTTGAGGCTTTGGAAAGGTTTTAAATCCTGGGGCTCCTAACAACAGTCTATGTCGGCTTCTCCATAGAATCTATCCAGAGATTCTATACCCATGCCCGAAGGACAGAAGAAAGAAGTTCTCCATTCTTTTCAGAATGAATGAAGATGATGATGAACGGGAGCTGTCCATGAGGGACATTGCTACTGCATTCACCATCTTTACTAAAGGGCTAACTCCCAACCAACTCCTGTCGTTCCGAGATGACATCGCTGGGGAGATGTGGCATCTCTTCAAGCAAAGAGAAACTTAGGTCGAAGTCAAGAAAAATGCCCTGAAGAAGCTATTTAAACCTAAGTTTGAATTTCTTCACAACATTTGTGTGTACTCCATTAAAGGCAAAATCGGGAGCTATGACAAATATATAGATCTCCACTTCTTAATTATGTCTGCTATAATGAGCGGAGAGAGGGTGAACTGGGCCAAGTTCATCCTTAAACAAATATGGGAGGAGACAGAGAAGTCGACTGCAAGAAGGAGCTACAATATTACTATCTGCTCCATTCTCTACAAGCTTGGAGTGCAGCTGATTGCTCCTACCCCAATCCCCATCGGCAAATATCTTGGGGAGAAAAAGAAAGAAAAAACCTTGAACAAGGTTCTTGCTGGTGTTGCTGCTGCAAGAAAGAAAAAGCAGGATACAACAGTTGCATCATTTTCTCTGAGAGATGAATTAGAGGATGATAGGAGGACTGAAAAGGAAGAACGAAGGGAATGTCCAACCTGCCAACTTTGATTTGGATGATAGTATTCTACCTGTCATCAAAAAGGGCTTTGAGAAGAGCAGAACCGGAGTCATCATCTTCCTCAGATGATGATGTGCCATTGCAGAGGAGGAAGACAAGGAAACTTGTCACTCTGCGCAGGAAGAAGAAGGCTGCTGTAAGAAAACCAATGACAGTAGCAGAGGTCGAGTCAGATGAGCAGCAAGAGTAAGAAAGTCTTTATCAAGCTACTGCAGGAACTCTGATCGATCCAACCTTCGTAGCTGCTGGAGTTAATCCAACCTTCCCAGCTGCTGAAGATGAGATAGAGCATCAGTATAATCTCTGGAGGAGTATGAGATTAGCTAAGGGGAAACTCTGCTGCAGTAGAAGGATTTCCTTACCGTGGAGAAAGTTATCCTGGAGTGGGCTCAAACTAATGATATTCTCCATCTCTTACAACCTGAGTTCGTTCACTCGAAAAGATCAAGAGGAACTACTGCTCAGGGTGCATTGGACAAAGGTAAAGGTAAGGCTGCTGCAGTAGAGAATGAATCTACAGAGTAGCCGATGAAAGCAACAATAGAGGACTTGCAGGTCTCCTTAATCCCGGCTGTAGAGGCAATTAGAAGGGGCGATGGCATTGTCTTTGCTGAAGAACAAATCAGCAACCTTGGAGTGGAGCAGGTAGAGGAAGCAATGCTGCAACTAGAGCTGCAAGCTACTTAAGAGAATGCAACACACTCCAAGAAGGCAGCAGGGAGAAGGGTCTTCTGGCCATAACTCAGGCTCTTCTACGTACGACCAAGTAGTTGAGGATCTCTCAACGATTGTCTCTCTTGAACCCTTGGAAGAGGAGACTCAGCTACTTAACTAGGGTGATTTCTCGCTGTATACCTATTTTAAAGTAGCCGAAGCTTCACCTGAAAGGAAACCGTCAGTGATCATCAAAGATGTACTCACTAATCTTGCAGATGCTGAGATTGCCAATGATTCCACCGTATAGGAAGTTGTGGAGGTGGGACTCCCTGTACCGGTGGAGGTAGCAGTACAACAGACTGACATCCTAGAAGAAACAACAGATTTGACATTCATTCGTCTTCATTCTTCTCATCTTTTTTCTTTGTGATACTCTCTCCTCTTTTCGATCTTATCAACTTTCTTTATAGATAGTGTTTTGTCCTTTCGCTTCTTCAGTGCATACATTCATGTAGTGTCCAGGTTTGTGACAATTATAGCAGATGACTTTAGATGATTTTTTTTCATCTAATTTATCTCATCATGTTTTATCATCGTATCTTCTTCTATCATCTGATTTGTGATTTTCACCTCTTCTGAATCTTCTAAAGTTCTTCTTGTATTTTAAGTAGCTCTTGTTGATGTCAAATCTCTTCATATTTAGTGCTAGTTTTTCTTCCATTTCATGAGGTACTAGTTCATCATCTCTTCCATTAACTTTCTTAGTTATTCTTTTTTATATAGATGGCTCATCTTTTTTTTAGATCAAATTTGAATGCATTGAGATTCGAGAAAATCTCTTGAGCACCTATCTTAAAGAAATCAATAGATTATCTCATTGTTATTACCTTCAGTCCTTAAAGAATTTTGAGAGCAATTTCTCGATTTAAGTAATCTTTTCCAAGAGTGTTTATTATGTGGATGATCTCATCAAACCTTTTAACATAGTTGTTTATTGACTCATTGATCTTAATTTTGAAATTATCAAACTTCTATATAACAAGAGTCGACTTGTTCTCATTGATTTTCTATGTTCCTTCACACATTAAGGCTAATGAGTCCCATATCTCTTTGGCGCTCTTACAGCTTTTGACTTTGATCATGATTAAGTTATCTAATGTTCAAAAAAGAGCATTCTTTACCAGGCTGTCCAATTTTGAGAGTCTTTTCTCTTTGTGAGTCATATCACTTCTCTGTTTGCGAATCCTATCTGGGGTACAATGAGTGTTGTCATCATTCGAAATTGTGTATATAAATAGTCTTTCATTGATCATAGTCCATATTTTTATCATGCATCGTAGATAGATGTGTCTGTATTCTTATTTTCCAAATATTATAGTCGTTTAAGAAGAATAAAGACAATCAATAAGAATTAAATTTGATGCTTTTAAAAAGAAATGAATAGAAGCACAAAAGATCAGGTTTTTTTTATGAGCAACTAAATCAGTGCAGAAGGTCCAATGAACTAACCGCTCTGATGCCAATTGTAGGTCTCGATAAGAGTCAAAAGAAGTCTAGAGGGTGTAAATAGACTTTTATTCTCTTTCAACCAAGATGACAACAAGGCTTAAGAACAAGTGTACTAGAATGTAGAGGACAGGCAACCACGGATGAGATAAGCTAAGCAGACAAAAAACACTACTGAAAACAAAGATGTGAGCTAAAAGCTCTATATGGAAATATGGGGGCTCGAATCTTTTCTTTTATTCAGACAACATATATAGTATGAAGAAAACATATAGAAAATGATCATGAATATGAATACTTAGCAGAGGACAAAGTATAAAGCAAGATAACACAAGTATATATGAAGGTTTAGATAAGAAAAAGAAAGAAATAGCAAATGAACAATAAACATAAAGATTTATAGAGCTTTGAAGCTAGTGTAATAATTTTTACATCATATTTTCCAAAAGTAAGGGAATCCACTATATATGTCAAAAACTGTTAAAACTTATTCCCTAATCAGGGTAACAAACAAGACACACTTTTCTTTCCAATCTCCTAGGGAGCATAAAAACACCTTCTTCCTAATACGTTAGGATTGCTCTTCCCAAGAAAAGATGAATACTCTTCCCAAGAAGGATCGATCCTATGTTTCAAAGATTTACAAAAATATATGAGATGATGGAGTCTCTTTATTTTAATCTAACTCTCACTCAGAAATGATAAGTGCTTGGAGAATGTTAAGCTTTTTAAGGATGAATAACTTGATGAACTTTTTTGAGTTAAGGATTCGACCATCTTCAAGAATAAGAGTTGATCTATATATAGAAAAGAGTAAATTTAAATTGTGGACATACACTTTATCTTTACACTTTTTGTTGTGCTTGTTTGTCCATCTTTTTCAGAGAAGACAACAAGTCTTCTTAGAAGTTGTTGTAGCATTTAAGGTTGTTGTACATGGTTGTCAGTAGATTTTGATCTTATGTTAAAGGTAACTTGAGTTTTTTCAACAAGCTTTCACTTTTCTTGTCTTCAATGCAGG
This sequence comes from Scutellaria barbata, assembly GCA_028654395.1. Lineage (NCBI taxonomy): Eukaryota > Viridiplantae > Streptophyta > Magnoliopsida > Lamiales > Lamiaceae > Scutellaria > Scutellaria barbata. The sequence continues at coordinate 11,128,175 of CM053656.1, read as the reverse complement.
TGTTGTCTGTGATCATTTCCAAGTTGATCTTCCTTAGTTGACTCGGCGACTAATAGTAGACTTGATGAAGGATGTGAGATTTCTTAAATATGCCTGCATTAATGATTGAGACTTCATTAAATATGTTCCAATGATTGTTAAAAGTTTTTTAGTCTCTATTTTCGTAATGACTCTTCTGAGGTTTATGCATTCTCTTCTAAATGAGTCTTTAGAGACTTGTGTAGAATCATATCTTCTAAAAGGTGTGATTGTTGTGCATATTTCAGAGGTATTTTGCACTAATCTTCAGCTTTTCTATTCCAAGATTGTGTTGACTTAGATTGTATTCTTGCTTAGTGTTAGAATATATTGCTAAGTGTCTACTTCTTTCGATAGGTCTTCTAATTAATTCAAATGATGTTCTCCACTATATGTTCTTCCTTAAAGTATGCTCCTATAGAATTGTTTCTTCAGCTGGTCGACCTTGATGAAGTTATACAATAGATTTGATCTATACATGTGAAGAACACATCCTCTACAATAGATTCGATCTATACATAAGAAGAACATATCCTAGATGAGAGGAGTTTTATTATCATTAAAAATACAATAAAAATTCCTAAGAGAACCTCTTAGGCATATAAATTTATTCCGCTACACGAACTCTTTACTACTTACAACACTGCATCTGGTGATGTACGTAGAAGTTGCTGAGGGTACTACAACCACAAGTTGCTTAAAACATGCAATAAAGTTCAAAAAAAATTTAAAATCTATAGAGGTTCATTCACCCTCTTCTGAATATCTATGCCACGTGGGACAAACATAATAAAATTCAAATGTTTTAAATTTAATGAAATAATAAAATATTGATAAACTTATGGAATAAAATATTTTTAAAACCTTTTAGGAAATATTATCCATTATAACATATAAATGTCTTGAAGAAATTGAGATTTAATGACTATGTAACCTACTTTCATATTGATAATTAACAAGATTACTAATATATATATATATATATATATATATATATAAACATTCTTAAATAGATGTTATTTGCAAATTATATAATTTAGTTGAATAATGATAAATTATGAATATCAAATTAGAAGTGCAGAATAAACAATAGAGTAGTATTATCATTTTTGTAAACATAGTTACACATAAATATAATATATGACATGTCATTTTAGTAATCATAGAAGTAACAATGATATAAATGTGAAACTCGTATCTAATTTCTATAAATACCAATGATCTATTACTAAAGATTATGTTGTGATTATTTAAGATGTCGCACATATATTTAAAAGAGTTTGAAACACTTTAATAAAAAATTGACATTGCAGAAGGGTATGAAAATAAAAATAAGAGATTTTACTCAAATTGAGTATATAATAAGAATATAAATGTCTTAATTATAATGAATTCAAAACTATTGATGAAGTTAATTTTGGAAGAAATATCCTTAAAATCTTTTAGAACAAAAATCATAATCGGCCACCAAAATAGTCTCCATTAAGACATAAAAGTGATTGAAGAAGTTGAGATTAAATAACAATATAATTTATTTAATATTTTATGAAAGCTAATAAAAGTGACCAATTGATAAAAAATTATTAATATATTTATATAAAGATTAAAAAGATATGTGGAAATTGTGTGAAATATTTTCACGACACATTGCATCAATTCATCAATCACTTCCACATAAAGCATTTAATAAAGAAAAACATATGAAAAGAATCCCCACCTTAAAAGTTAAAAGTCTTGAGCGAAAGAAAAATAATGCAATCCTATTCCTTGCGATTCACACCCTCTTTGTCACCTAATCATCCATAATGAAAACGAACAACTAACTTAATATCTAATGGTATAAAGAAAAACTTCAATAATTATTTTAATTAAATTAAAACTCTAAAATATTTTTAGGACGTCTTGAAGGATAAATGAGAACTTCTTGAACTTTTTGGAGAAATAAGACATGAAGCCTAAGTTGAAAGATTTTAGAAAACCTTTAGTTAAGCACTAAAATATTTATTTCTTAAAATATATAAGATCAAGTGATCCTAATTTTTAAACATGGAATCTAGGTTGTCAAATCAATAATATTTATAAATTTCACCAAGATCCAAGTAGTATAGCTATAGGTTTCTAATTTTTGAAACTTAAATTGCACAAACGATAAATTCTACAGAGTTGTAAAATAAATTTAATGTACTAAGAAATATAAACCTTTTTATTTTGAAACTTTTTCAGAAAATAAAAGACATATTAATATACAACATATCCAAAATTCAAAGCATTTGAAGATCTTTAGCTATGAGTATTAATCTCGTAAAGCAGAAAAGTATATATCGTGAATCTTTCAAAGCGGAAAAAAGAAAATTAATTTTTAAATGAAATATCTATGGATTAAATTGAAATTTTTACTGTAAATCAAAACCCTAATATTACATAATTTAATCAAATATTATAAAATTCGGATGTATAAAAATATTTTTTAAAAATTTTAAATTAGTAATACTAAAGATGATAAATTCAGAAAGTGAGAAATATTAAATTCATATAAAATACAATATGACTCGGATTGACATAAACTTTTACAGAAGATCAATATTACAATAAACCATAAAATATTAAAATTTCATAAAATTATAAGATCTGTAAATATTTCACTACAACAAAAAAGCTAAAAGATAACAATTGTAAAGTGTTGTCATTGTGGGTTTTAAATTATAGTCTATGCCACTGTTGTCGAAGAGGGGCGCCCAAAGACAACACTTAATAAGTGTTGTCGTTTTGTCATACACAACACTTTTAAAATGTTGTCCTTGATATACAAACTGTTATCTTTTATATAAAATATTTCGCTCATAGACAACACTTTCGAACTGTTGTTGTTCCATTTATTGACAACATTTTTGAATTGTTGTCCTTCTTAAATTACTATTGTCTTTGTACATGAAATTTCCAATAATACACAACGCTTTGTCTAAAAAGACAATAGTTTATAAGTGTTGTCTTTATACTTATCCACAACATTTTGTAATTGTTGTCTTTGATTGTATAAGACAATAGTTTTTTTTTCCTTAAAACTGTTGTTGATCAGTGATATTAAAAAATTCTAGAATATATAAATTGAAAATATTTCGTATTCAAAACATAAAATCTTCAACTATAAAGTATATGTACAAATATCTGCGAATATTACATCGTAGAACAATTCTTGACAAAAACTAAGGCTATTGCTATTTCTCCAAAACATAAAAGTATATGCTTGAAAAAAGTTATGAACATGTACTATTTCTCTAAAACATCAACACCAATGCTTGAAATGAAAAATTATGAGCATGTATTTACTAGATTTGTTGATGGCGTCTCTTCAAAAGATTCAAATAACCAAAAACCTGCACATCAAAAGAAAAGAATAACAATTCGTGTAAATGATATAATCCTAAAACATGAGACCAACAATTTGATGAATAACATTAGTCTAATAACATTCGAGTGACAGATTACAACTTCGCCTGCCATCCTTTAGTATTTTAACCATAACTCTTCACACAAGATTCCAAATTATAAAATTCTTCTTTTGTTAGAAACTAGACTCACGTGGCTTTCTAGCGATATAAGCCATGTAACCAAATTATACCCGAATGAAATCAGTTTTCAATGTAAAGTTGACCATGTGATGCCTCTTGACAATTCCGAAACAGCCTGCCACCCTCTAGTATTTTCACCATAACTCTTCACACAAGATTTCAAATTACAAAATTCTTTTTTTGTTAGAAACTAGACTCACGTGGCTTTCCAGTGACATAATCCATGTAACCAAATTATACCCGAGTGAAATCAGTTTTCAATGTAAATTGACCCTTTGAGACAGCCTCTTGACAAAGCTTCAATGTAACCACAAATTTCCTAAATTTTTATCAAACAAACTACTAGATTCAGCATGCACAACAACACGAACTTCTCAATGTAAATTCCTAGTTCATGTCCAAAATTCAAGCAAATATTCGAATTTTATCATTCCATTAACATATACGAGAAAGGTATTAGCCAATCACTTACTAAATCATGTTAGACATCTAGATGATCTTGAACACAATCTGCCCATTCCGACCGCACTTCATCGATTTCCTTTTGAGAGTACTCGTCTTGTGTAAACTGTAAACAATCATGAAACAAAATTAGTAAAACCTAGTTATTGTTAACTTAAAAATTAAAAATACATAATCTCAAAAGTCTTTTAATAATAAGAACTTCAAAACATATATTTTATTACAAATGGATCATAGAGTAACAATGTCTTTTGGTGCAGCTCCAATGATATCTCTCATGTATCTCATCACATAATATCCACATTGCTTATCATCTGGTTGGCGAGGACCTTATATATATATGACAAGCATAACAAAATGAACGACAACTTAATGACAAGCATAACAAAATGAACGACAACTTAATGTAAAGAAACATACATGTATTATTTCCCAACTAGGTTGCTTTTTTCCCTTCCTTCCCATGTTCGCATTGAACAATTGTATTGCCCTTCATAATTGAAAAAGAGTTAAACAAATACTATGAAAGAACATAGATTAATGTTTAATAGAAAGAATGATAACTTACGTATTAACAACATATTTCCAGTCATCATTACGCATACGATGACCAAGAGGATCCATTAAAAAGACCATCTCCTTGTGAGGATTAATAGCAGTGAGAATCCAGTGGTATCTAAGAAAAAACACATAACTAAGTATTAAAATACATCTAATTTTATAAAAATTAAATTGAGATTAATATTGTAGTTTATTACTTACCCAACATTACATGCAACCAAGACTAATTGATTAGGTGATGATCCAACTAGTCTATCTGATAACACACGAGCCCTTTTGTTCAGCAATTCGTGAATCCAATCATCATCCCTTTTTGTAGTATACTGATGTGAGATGGTAGATGGATTCACAAATCTAAAACTTGAAAGATTTTGCTCAGCTCTCATTTTTTGATAAAGGTGCCTGTCATTTACAAAGTAAATTTAGTGAAGTGTAATAAATAAAGGGTGTACCACTTATAGAAGCAACATAAATATTTGGTACAAATTCGAAACTTACCATATATAAACAACTATACAACTGACTGAAATTGGTTGCAAGTCACAAAAAGGGACAATATCTTCTAGGTTTATATAAACCTTATTGCATGTGTATCACCAAAAGCATCATCATCAATTGGCACCGTTACATTCAACCCACTATCACCAGCACACTTAATGTAACAATACACCACCTTTAAACATTTGGGTACACTGCTTAAACACTTGGGCTTTAAGTCATGATCATTCATTTTCTTCTTTATAGGTTTCTACCAGTTCCACAAGCACACATAAATATTTAAAATGTATATAAACTTACCATATTATGATAACTAGATAAAAAATGTAATCACAATTACCTTTTTTTGAGCAGTCACCACCAAGTGTCTAGGCCATGCCACATGCGTACCTACAGCATCACCAATGTTCTCACACTCACCTGGGATTGGAAATGGTAGAGGGGCTGATTCATCCAACACTTGATCAATAGAGACCCGTATAGAATTCTTGGGGAATGGAGCACCGTGGATTTTACCATCAATTATACTCACATCAATGACAGTACCATAAGCAACAATGTTATTGCTGGACTCCAACATCAGTTCAACAAGCTTTCCCTAAAACACAAACACTTGAGTTCTTAAGTATTAAAAATGATAGAACATTATTCATATCAACATATTTTAATAAATACCTGTAAATTATCATCTTTCTCTATTAGCACCGGGTCATTGTCAAAATATTCTGAAAAGCTTTTCGAACTTTCTAAGTCATCTTTAATGGGATTTTGTTTCTTGACCGAGCAGCTGCCTTTCTCATCAATCTCTATTTCTCCTCTTACAAAATTTTTAAACAACTCCTCCAGCTTTTCTAAACGCACACGTAGCTCTTTGTTCTGCTCATTGATGATAACATTGTCGGTATATCTCTTCTCTCGAGCATATCCAAAATAAACAGTTGGAGGCATATGACCTCCAACTGCTCTTGTACGACCACAAGGCTCTTCCTGCTCAAGTGCTATAGTGAGACAATCTTCATTTGGCTTCTTAAATTTCAAAACTCCAGACTTCAATTGTTCAATGCATTCATCCTATTTGATACAAATAAAAATCGGTTACATGTTTGCTTTGTACGTGCTATTAAAATGATGAATTTAAACATTTTTCATATTCACTTACAATCCTCTTTACTTTATCTTTTAATTCCTCTCCTTCAAATTCCCCTTCTTTGTTCATTCGTGCTAGCTTCCAAAGAATTGCTCTATCCATTTTCTCGTCATTAGATAATTGATATTTCTACAGAAAATATTGTGTTAGAGGGATTTCATAAATAAAAAATTTTAATACCACAAAGTGATCAAATTTATCGACTATGAACCTTTTTAAAAATTTCAAATGAATACTTACGACTGTTTCTACAAAACCTGCATAACCTAAGCGAGATAGCCAATGCGGATATATATTTTGTTGTCTTCTGTTCTTTTGTTCATCACTCAACTCCTACAAATTTCATCATAACATCAAATCATGTATAAAAAAATAACGTATATAAATACATTACCTTAAAATCATCAGAAATATGACTAATGACAAATTCACTCCAATCAGATGGTGGGATTCCACGACCAATAGGTGGTTTATTCAACTTTTCCGGACAAGACATGTTTGGCCACACAAACTTTTTAGTCAGATGAGTTTTCCATTGTCACCATTTATCATTTGCTGACCTTAAACAACCTCTCCTCCAATTCAACGGCACATTATATGACAACTGGAAAAAAAAGTTTAAAGAAGTTATATAACAAATATTAAATCACATAAAATATTTCAAAGATTAACAAAATAAAACTTGTCAAAACAATGTTTTACTTACATTAACAGACTCCCAAATTAGGTCCTTCACATCAGATGGTACTTGTCTCCAAGTGGTGAAAGTTATCTTAACTTTTATGCGAGCAAGCACATCAATGTAGCTTTGCATTTCCACACCTGCTTCTCCTATCGGATGTCCATGTCTGTTAAAACTTACATCTTTCACAATGCCTTTAACCCTATCTCTGGCAAGCCTATCCAAATTGGTTGGGCCTCTAGGAGGTCTTGTTATTTGTGTGGGCTCTTCATTTATGCTATCACATTCACTAGTATGTTGGTCACCCCTTATTCGTTTGACTAATTTTTTCTCACCAACCTTTTTAGTAGACTCATTGCGACCAGAATATATATTTTTACGACTACCATTCATATCTTTTGTACATTTTCTTGAGTTCTCCACCTCCTCAAACTTCTCAATATCATCAACCTTTTTCTTAAGTTTCTGACGTGCTGCCATGAAATTGTAGAACCTATTGAAACATAAAAAATCAGATTTATTAGCATAAATACACATTATATTTCAAATATTCAGACTTATTAGCATAAATATACATGAAAATAGGCACACACAATAACAATGTATAAAAAAATAAATTTAGTTTCATGCTTCTAAATCATATACTCAACTATCACACATAATTAAGAAACAAATTAAATATATCAAATGAGATTCAATGATTTAAACATCAATAATATATATGTGTATATATATATCAAGTATGGATGAATTAGTGACTTTATAAATTAATAAAAACCGTTGATGGAAATATTACAAGTTTGAATTAGGTATACAACCAAATTACGACCTTTAATTGTCAACCCATGTTCCAACACAATCATCACGAATACATGGCGGTTCCATCTCATCTGTTCCATCAATAACATCCATTGTAGCAAACCCTTTGGTGAAACATTGATGTTGGATTGCGGGGTCTCCTAACGCATCACCACTAACATACTCAAAATATTCCCTACTTGGAGTAGCAAGTGCCACAGACCAATCAGGATCTTGAGGGTCTTCAATGTAAAATACTTGCTTTGCTTGACTGCTCAAAATAAATTTATCAGATTTGAATCCAATTCGATTGAGGTTAACTAAGGTGAAGCCAAAGTCATCAACTTTAATGCTATTATTATTCTCCACCCATCTACATTTAAACATCGGAATGTGAAATTTGTGGTAATCGAGATCCCATATTTCCTCAATCATTCCATAAAACACCATGTCTGAAATAACGGGATTTTTATCCTTTGCACTTGCAACTTGCATTGTTTTTGCGACCAAACTTACTCCGGAGCTTTGAACTGATCATATATCATCATGCTCTTTTGTATGATAAGTAACTCCGTTGATCAAATAACTGGAATACTTCAACACTTGCTTGTTAGGTCCATTGGCCATCCACTTTACTTTTTCAGATATTTGGTGGGTGAAGTGTCTAATCAATTGTCCGACATATAATTCAATATCATTTAATATTGCATCTTAATGAAAGAATAATATACATATTTACTGAGGGTATACTTATGTATCTTACATGTTCTTGTAACCAGGTAATGAACATACGATTATGTGCATCCTGTAGCCACTTTTTTGACTTAGATTTATGAGGAAATGTTGTCTTTAAATATGTCATGTGCTCCCTAATCAAAATAATGAAAATCAAAAGAATAATCATTACATATATATGGAAATGTTTTTAGAGGGAATTTGGAAATAGTTTTAGTTGTAGAGCTAACTTACTCAACATAAGGATCAATCTCCACATCATTTGTCAAAACGTAACGATGTGCTTGTTCCCATTCATCATTATTGCTCAACTCTACTTGAGCACCAGATAAAGGCTTAGTAAGTTCCATTTGGAGGTGTCTTAATGGTATACCAATTGAATGTATATTAGATAGATAGTCAGAGCAAAATTCTACAGCTTCTTCGGTAATGTAACATTCAGCTATACACCCTTCGGGCAGATTATGATTTCGCACATAACCTTTCAAAGTTCTCATAAATCTTTCAAATGGATACATCCATCTATACCAAACCGGCCCACACAGTTTGACCTCCCGCACAAGATGAACACATAAGTGAACCATTATGTCAAAAAATGAAGGAGGAAAATACTTCTCCAACAAACACAAAGTTGTCACAATATCTTTTTGCATTTCATCCAACTTTGAGAGATTTATAACTTTGTTACACAGCACATTGAAGAATAAGCATAACTTATTGATAGTATATCTCACATGCTTGGGCAAAACACCATGGATTGCTACTGGGAGCAATTGTTGCATTAAAGTGTGACAATCATGAGATTTAAGACCTATAAGTTTCAAATCCTTCATCGACACAAGGTTTTTAACATTAGATGAGTAACTTACGGGGACCTTAATTCCCAATAAAGATTTGCAAATATTCATTTTCTCATTCTTAGTTAATGTATAGCAAGCCGGTGGTAAATACATTTTCTTTTCTCCCATGTTTGGTGCCAACTCAATTCTCACATTCATCTCTAAAAGGTCTAGTCTTGCTGCTACTCCATCTTTAGTTTTTCCTGGGATGTCAAGTAATGTATTAAAGAGACTTTCACATACGTTTTTTTAAATATGCATTACATCAAGTACATGTCGAACGTGTAGATGTTCCCAATACTCAAGATCAAAGAATATTGATTTCTTCTTCCAACATGATTTAGCATTATTCTCTTTTGACTGAGCCTTGCCATCTTTTTTTCCCCAACAACAATGGATTCCTTCCACTTTTTTCAAAACTTCATAACCACTTAATGGTTTAGGTGCGGGGTTAAACTCTTGATTCCCATCAAACGCCTTCTTTTGCTTTCTATAAGGATGGTTTGTGGGTAGAAACTTTCGGTGACCAGTAAAAGACATTTTTTTACTATGCTTCAATCGTTTAGCATATGTTTTTTCACCACAAATGGGACACGCATGGTATCCTTTCACACTACATCCTGACATGTTTCCATATGCGGAAAAATCATTTATTGTCCAAAGTAGGACAGCTCTAAGCTGGAAATTTTCTTGTCGGTATGCGTCATATGCTTCGATGCCTTCTGTTGGTCCCAAGTGGTGTCCGAGGTTCAGAGGGGGAGTGAATGAACCTTGGTCGATTTTTTAGAATCTTTAAAACAACCATTCTGCACTACAAGTTACTTGAGCTTGCAGCGGTAGATGGTTACTGCTTGCAGTGCTAGAATGCAGTGCTGCACGCTGTAACCTGGAGTTTTGTACGCAGCGGAAATAAACTTTTAAATACAAGGCTGTTTTTCTCAAGAATGCTTCTTTCAAAACGTTTTATGATGAGAGATAGATAGATATACAGAAAATAAGTGCAGATAAATAAAGCGATTAAAACACTTATGGCTTATAGTGGTTCGAAGGTGGTGTAATCCTTCTACGTCCACTCTACTGCTCCTCAAGCAGGAACTTTGTTAAGCAAGATTGATTTACAGGACTCTCCTAACAATCTATCAACTTTTACAAAGCAAATCACCTATTGAAGTCCAGCATACACACAGCAACTGCAAACTTCAAAGGCTAACCCACACAGGGTTCTACACTCCCACACAGGGAAGCTGCCTAACACTTAGACAACTAAACAAACAGCAAGGATTTCTCCTATCAACTGCTTGACACCACTAAAACAACCTAAGCACACAGCAACAAGGTTAAAAGGATAAAAAGGTTTTCTTCAACTTGTGCTTCGAAGTGAGCTTCTGAATCCGTAAGGAAACCTTTAGCTTGAACTTGCTTCACTTCGATAGGTTGAGTGACTGAAACTGATTGTAGACTTGAATACTTGGATCTTGTAAGCTTTGTGAATTTAGCGTAAATGTTTCAGTTCCCAGCTTCAATTCTCCTCGACCTCTATTTATACTTGTAGGAAAAGATGTCTGTTGAAGGAGACATCCCTCTTTTAAATTTGAAGTAGCCTGGCCAAAGTATGGTTTGCATTTAATGCGACTTGACTTTTCCTTTTGGAGCATTTAATGCGGCAGTTGCGGCTCGCAGCTTTCTACAGCGCGTCAGTCCATGTGGCATCTTCTTATTGGCTCCGTGTCTGCTACTTTGACTTTTTCTTGAACGGCTCTATTATTCTTGCTTGAATCTCCGTTCCTCCTACTGCATTTATCCTTCCTAGGATTTGCAGGATACTTCGTCTTGTAGTTGGCGCTGTATTACTTAATCAACTTGTAAGTCTGCGCTGTATCCTTGGTCCTGGTGCAGCTGATGCATTCTTTCAGTGCTGCTGTATTTTAGACCTGATTGCAGTGTCATCTGGCAGTGCTGCTGTAACTTCGTTCTAGCAGTACTCCTGTATTCTTTTTCTTGCAGCGTTCTGCACGCCGTTCTTCCTTGCTTTGCTGTATCCTGCCTTTATGCAGCAATACTATATCCTGTCTTCTTGCAGCGATATCTTCCTTTAAAGCTTAGATGCAGCTTTATCCTCTTTTAACCTCCATTTCAACACTTGGCCCAAGACTCAATTCTAGTCTATTTATTCACTTAAACAATGTGAAAATGAGGTACTCAAAACTTCCTATTACATATTTGGTTTGTCTCATCAAAATCTAAACACTGAAATCCCAACAATTTCCCCCTTTTTGATGATGACAAAACCTTTACAATATTTCGTTCATGAAGAAGTTTCATTTACATTAACTCATATGGTTTATCCAGATTACATACTTGCATAGCTTTGAATAATTAAATCTAATCCTGGATTCATCAGTGATGCATCATGCTATTCCTTTTATCATAAACAACAGGAAAACATAAACAGCATGCATGAGTTCATAAGAGTTGAACTTGGATAAAACAGAAGAAAAAAAAAATTTCTTCATGAGATAGAAATTTTTACAACTTAGCAAAAATACAATAAGGATCTCAAGAGGGTATATGAATACAGCTTAGTAAAACAAAGACCTTTTGCTTGCTGGTTCGTCTGATCTTCTTCCTGCAAACCTTTCAAGACATTCCCTTCCTTTTGATCCTTTCCACCAGTCCCTGATGGACTCTTGGTAGGACTCTTCCAGCTTGTGTCTGATCACGGGAACTTGAATCCATCTCAGCCAGAAGTCCTCGCAGAATGGTACAATCAGCTCTTCCTTCACTCGGTCAATGTATAGCTGTTGAATATCAAGGCTTCCTTCCTGAACGAGCTGTTCATACCTTCTCAATGCAGTCTTACAAGTATGATACCTGCTGAATTTGCCTTTCCTGCATAGTTCTCTGAAGTGTCTGAGGTACTCTGATCGTTTGAAAATAGTGATCGCCTCAAATGTTGGATTCCGATCAAAAGGCAGTCTGACTTCTTTGAAGATGTCAAATCTCCAAGCCATGTTCTCTCCTTCAGGCCTTTGATCAATCAACACGGACACTTCAGCAGAGATGTTTTCAGTATCAAGACGAGGAATTTCTTGAGGAGGAAATTGGTAGAAGTTGTTCGGAAAAATTTTTCTATCACCAATTACTTCGAGTCTTTGAATCCAGGCGTTAGGATCTGTAGCTTCTTCGTTCTGGCGCCTTTGATTCTCAGACTCGTCCCCGCTCATCCTCTTCCTTGAGCCTTGCTGCTGACTATCATCCCTTCTCTTATGATGATAGCTGGGCGGTGCTGCATCCTTGCTTCCAGCTCTGTTGTGTGCAGAACCTGCAGCCGATCTTCTTCCAACAGCTGCACCGGCTCCACCAGCTCCATCATCATCTCTTCTCCATCTCTTCGGAGAAGGGATATCAGCAGCAGCAGATGATCCAGACCTTCTTCTCCTCCTGCTGAGAGGTTGCTGGTCATCATCTTCTTCTTCTTCAGATTCAGCAGCCCCTTTGCTCTTGTATCTATCATCAAATCCTTTCCCCTTTTTGGCATCATCAAAAGCTGAGGGCTGAACAGGGGCAGCTGGGACCGCCCTTGATCGCGGGCGTCGGGTCGGTTCAGGGGCGGGCTCCGGAGTGTCAACATGCTGAGGGAAAGCTCGAAGCATGATATCCCTCAATTCCCCTACAATCAGCTCCAGATTCCCCAACCGGTCGTCCACACTTCTGGTTCTCTGAGATTGATCGTAGACACGATCCAGAAGTGTTTCCAGGACTTTGGAGTGAGAGTTGAGTCTGGTTGAGGCATTTTCAGCATGCTGCTTGCATTGCCTGACCTCCTGGCGTGTCAGAGCAGCTTCGACCTTCAACTCCTTCTTCATCCTGACCCGATCGTAGTATAGCATGTTTGAATGATCATTGAGAGTTGACTTGATCATATCAGGCAGCACCTCAAGATCCTTCTTGAAACCTGTCATGGTTTCAGCATGGAATTGGGCAGTGACCCTGAGACTATTGCGCATGATAGACTCATGCTCCTGGAGAGCATGCAGCAGGTGTCTAACAGCGGTCTCGACTCTGTTGATAGATTCATCAGGAGTCAGCCCCGAATTCCTTCTTGTCGAGGCAGTAGCGGATGCAGCAAATTGAATAACATCTTGACATATTGGTGCTGCATCCTGCCTCGGAACTTCAGAAACAACCTCATCCTCATGGTTGCTGGTTTGAGAGCTTGTCGAGCTTGAGGATGGGTGCTCTTCTCCTTCTTCTTCTTCATCTGCCTCCTCTTCGCCGGATGAGACTTGAACAAGAGCTGCTCCGCCAGCTTTTGGCCCATGAACAGCTATGTTCCGTGCCTTGATTATCCTTGTGAATTCGGCATGAGTCATGTTAGCGTTCACAGTAACCTCTGCTGCTGTAACCTTGTAAGGTTCTTGAGAGCGAGCAGCAGCTGCGGCATCAACCTCCTCTCGAGGTGTCTCTAGCTGCACTAGGGTTACCTCAGCTTCATCTCCAGCATCCTCAGTGGGTACTGTCTGAACAGCCTCCCCACCTGAGGTCTTCTCACCCTCAGGGAGTGTTGTCAGAACAACATCCTCCACAGAGGTCTTCTCAACGGACCCCGTCTCCTCGGCCGGTCCTGAAACAACTTTGACAGCCTCTGCTGCAAGAATGGGTTCTTGCAGCTCTACTTGGCTTCCTGCAGCGGTCACAGCTTTCAGCACTGTATCCTCCACTGCTGCAAGAATCTCAGCTTCCACCCTGCTTTTCTCTGCAGCTCCTTCTTCTTGTTGAAGGGTGGTTGCCGGCTGCACTGCTGTCGCGTCCAGTGTAGGGAGTGCCGCCTCTGTAACTTCCTCCGTAGATGCTTCATCGGTAATTTTGGAGATGTCTGAGATGACATCCCTGATTATGGCTGATGGTTCCCCCTCAGAATCTGCAGCAGCATTTTCATCTTCGCGAACCGGGGAATCGCCATAATCCAGTAGTTGGGCTTCCTCCTCCTCCAAGCGATCCAGCGTGACAATGTTGGAGAGGCCCTCAACCACTTGCTCGTATGCAGGGGAGTTCATCTAATGTGAACTTGAACTACCTTCTCCCCGCATCCTCCTTGATGTGTGCTGCATCCTGGTTTCCTTTAGGCTCTATTGCAGCGCTAGATGCAGCATAGCTTCTTCAGCCTGCTCCACTCCCAAGGTGTCGATTTACTCTTAAGCAAATGCGATATCATCGCCCCTTCTTACAGCCTCCGCAGCCGGGGCAAGGAAGACCTGCGCATCTTCCACTGCTGCTCTCATCGGCAGCTCTGCAGAGTCGGATTCTGCAAGAGCTTTGCCCTTTCCTTTGTCCTGTGCTCCTTGTGCAGCACTGTAGCCATCGAGCTCTTGAACTCTTGCTGCAAAGTCAGGTTGCAGGAGTGCCAGAATGTCTTCTGATTTGGTCCACTCTAGGACAGCTTGCTCGACTGTCAGGAAATCCTTCCACTTCAACAGGATTTCCCCCTTGGACAGCCGCATCTCTCTCCAAAGAGAGTACTCCGCACCCATATTTCTAGCCGCTGGAAGGGTAGGATCGAGCACTGAAGCTTCTGATTGTAGACGAGCTTCTTCTTCAGTGGGCTCGACCCGGTGCTGATGTGGCTCCTGAAGCTGATGTGACTCATCCCCAACAGCAGCAGTAGCTCTCTTGCTGCGTGGAGCCCTTCTCACCAAGGGTGCGTCATCATCTGGAGAAGAGGATTCAAGTTCAGGTACAGCCTTCCCTGAACTCCTCTTGATAACAGGAAGAGGACTCAAAGGATCCTCTTCTTCAGCATCTTCCCCGCTGCCTGCAGCTTCATCTTGCAGAGCAAGAGTTGCATTCTTTTTGTCTTTGGTTTTCTTCCTCGCAACTCCTGCTCCTGCAGCCTTCGGCTGGGTCTTGCCCTTCTTCTTCTTCCCGAGATACTTTTCAGGATGAATGGGGACGGGTGCTGCAAGTTGAAGGCTAAGCTTGCAGAGCAGAGAACAGATGGTGATACCGTAGCTCCGACGCTCTGTTATCTTCTCTGCTTCCTCCCACAGCCTCTTCATGATGAACCTCGCCCAGTTCACCTTCTCTCCGGCCATGATTGCCGACATGATCCGGAACCGGAGATCTGTGCATTTGTCATAACTCCCTGTCCTCCCTTCGATGGAGTATGCACAGATGTCATGGAGAAGTTCAAACTTTGGTTTGAAGAGCTTCTTGGGGGCGCTTCTCTTGATTTCAGCCCCTGCATCCCTTGCTCGAAAGAGATCCCACATCTCTTGAGCCGATGCTTCCCCATACGTTGCCAACTGGCTGGGGGTCAAACCTGCAGCCAAGATGCTGAAGGTGGTGGAGATGTCCCTAACGGTCAGCGACCGTTCTTCTCCATCTGCATCCATTCGGAACAGGATGCAGTTCCTTTCTTCCGCCTGCCTAGCGTAGGCGTAGAATCTCTGTACTGACTCCGTGGAGAAACCAACGTATACGGTGGTCAACAGCCCTAAGACTTGGGTCTGTTGAAGAGCATCAAAAATCCTCTTGATCAGGATATTGTCATACATCCCTGACTCAAGGATGTGTTCCTAATTGATCATCCTTCCATCAAGAACGATGGTCCTTCTGGCAGCCATTGATGAAATCTTGTGAGAGAGAAAGAGAAAGAGAAAGAACAAGGGTTTGCACTTAGAAGATTTTCAGCGATCAAAGTGTTTCTCTCTCTGAGGATGGTGAAAAAGGTGAATTCAAATGGCATGTTTTGGTCTTTATGGCAGTTCTCAAGAGACGTGCGAGATCGACGGTTGAGATAAATCAGGGAAATGATCTAGTGGCTCAGGAAAAAGCGGAGATGTCAAATCGACGCTAATAATTACTTGGTACGTGGGCTCTGTCAGCGCCCTTTCCACTTCCTGACACCCGTAGTCATTCATTTAATGCTGAAAGACATGTCCTTTGCCGCCTAAATAAATGCCTTTTTAAGGTTGCAGCAACCAAGTACGAGGTTGCAGAGCAATCAATACTCTTTTGAAATAAATGTTGTAACCTGGTGCTGCTTGAATTCTTCGATAACTGCTGTACTGTAAGAATAAAGATGCAGCGCTGTCTGAACCTAGTGCTGTATTAATGCGTAGCTTACAGTACCATTCTTACTACTTCCTGCAAGCATGCAGAGGTTCCCCCTGCAATCTTGCATCATCTTTTTCTTCACAACTTAAGGATTCCCAGCTTGTTTCGAAGCATGGAAAACCTCGATTCACTCAAAGGTTTTGTAAGGATATCTGCAAGCTGTAGATCCGTGTGAACTTTCTCTAGCACGATGTCTTTCTTCTCAACATGATCTCTTATAAAGTGATGACGAATGTCAATGTGCTTTGTTCTTGAGTGAAAGACAGGATTATGGGTAATCGCAATAGCGCTCGTATTGTCACAGAGAATTGGAGTCTCTTTTTCTTCTATCCCATCATCTCTAAGTTGCTGCTGTATCCAGAGAATCTGCGCACAGCAACATCCTGCTGCAACATACTCTGCTTCTGCTGTAGAGGTTGCAATTGAGGTTTGCTTCCTGCAGAACCACGAGACAAGTCTATTTCCCAGAAATTGACACGTCCCACTTGTACTCTTTCTATCAATCTTGCAGCCTGCATAATCTGAGTCGGAGTAGCCTTTAAGCTTGAATCCTCCTTCCTTAGGATACCATAGGCCGACTTCCTGAGTTCCTTTCAGATACTTAATTACCCTTTTTACTGTTAAAATGTGAGATTTCTTCGGTGCTGCTTGGAATCTAGCACAGACTCCTACTGCAAACATAATGTCTGGCCTGCTTGCTGTGAGATACAGCAACGATCCAATGAGGCGTCTGTACTTGGTAATGTCAACATCTTTACCATCTTCATCTTTGTCAAGACTTATGGATGTGGACATGGGAACGGACGTTGCTGCTCCATTCTCCATGCCAAATTTCTTGATAAGCTCCTTCGTATACTTGACTTAGTTGATGAAGGTTCCTGTAGGTAGCTGTTTTACTTGCAGTCCGAGAAAGAAACTTAATTCTCCCATCATACTCATCTCGAACTTTGACTGCATCAGGTTGGAGAATTTCTCACATAGCTCTTTGTTTGTGGATCCGAAGATAATATCATCCACATAAATTTGTACAAGAAGTACACTTTCTCCATCCTGTATCCTGAACAGCGTTTTGTCGATTGTTCCTTTCTGAAAACCATTTTCCAGAAGATAAAGAGATAAGGTGTCATACCAAGCTCTTGGTGCTTGCTTCAGTCCATATAGGGCTTTTTGTAACCGAAACACCTTTTCATCTGCTTGATCCTCGAAACCAGGAGGTTGTTCAACATATACTTCCTCTGTAAGGAGACCATTCAAGAATGCGCTTTTAACATCCATTTGATAGACGTTGAAATTGATATGTGCTACATAGGCTAGGAAAATTCTTATTGCTTCTAACCTTGCCACTGGTGCAAAAGTCTCATCAAAATCAATTCCTTCTTCCTGATAGTATCCTTTAGCAACTAATCTTGCTTTGTTTCTTACAATGACTCCTGATTCATCTAGCTTGTTCTTGAACACCCATTTTGTTTCAATTACACCTTGATGGGTTGGTCTTGCGACTGTTTGCCATACTTGATTTCTTTCAAATCCATTCAATTCTTCTTGCATGGCCTGCACCCAGTTGCTATCTTGCAGTGCCTCTTCAACATTCATAGGCTCTGATTGTGATATAAAGCATGCAAACATCGCTTCATATGGTATGGATCTCCTTGTCCTTACACCGATGAATGGATCTCCTATAATGAGGTCTCTTGGATGGTTTCTAAGCCACGTCCTATCAGGCTCAAAGATATGAGTTGGTGTATCTTGCTCATCATGTTGCTGTAATACAGGAGGTTATGCTGCTGTAAGAATGTCTGTTGCATCCAAGGTTGCAGCTTCTTCATCTTTATCTTCTTCTGTAGGCAGAACTCCTTCTATGTATGGTACAACATTCTCTTTTCTAGGAGAGGTCTCTTCAGGTGGTTTTTCCAGCTTCTTCATGCCACAATGTGGTTCATCAAACACCACATGTACAGATTCTTCTACCACCAAGGTTCTCTTATTAAACACTCTGAAAGCTCTACTTACAGTAGAGTATCCTAGAAATACTCCTTCGTCTGATTTAGCATCAAAAGTTTTCAGATGTTCCTTTCCATTGTTGAGAATATAACACCTGCATCCAAAGATGTACAGATAAGAGATATTCGGTGTATGGCCATTTCATATTTCATAAGGCGTCTTGTCAAGATCCTTGATGATTAGACATCTGTTTTGCGTGTAGCATGCAGTGTTGGTTGCCTCAGCCCAAAACCTCTTGGGTATCTCTGCTTCTGCTATCATTGTTCTTGCTGCTTCCTTGAGGGTTCTATTCCTTCTTTCAACAACCCCGTTTTGTTGAGGTGTTCTTGCAGCAGAGTATTCATGACGAATACCATTGTCAGAACATAATTTTTCAATAAACTTATTTGTGAACTCGGTTCCTCTGTCTGATCTTATCTTCACTATACTCAAGCTCTTTTCATTCTGAATTTTCTTTATGAGGCCAGGTAGCTTTTCTTGAGTTTCGACTTCTTTGCTAGAAAGATCGTCCATGTGTATCTAGAGTAGTCAACCACTACTACTAGGGAGTACTTCTTCCCGCTCAAGCTTACTGGTTCTACTGGTCCAAAAAGGTCCATGTGTAGAAGATCTAGAATCCTGTGAGACGATTTCTGAATTTTATCCTTGAAAGAGCTCTTAACTTGCTTTCCTTTTTGACACGCTCCACAGACATTCTCCTTTTTGTAAGCTACATCTGGTAATCCTCTTACGAGGCCTTTTCTTGCTAGCTTGTTGATAGTCTTGAAGTTTAGGTGGCTTAATCGTTTGTGCCATAGCCAGCTCAGCTCCGGTGGACTTTTCACAATGAAGCATGTAGACTGAATGGAGGAATTCAAATTCGCTAGATAGATATTTCCTCTTCTTGTTCCTGTAAGCTTTACTTCATTTGTGGTGCTGTCTTTGATTAAGCATTTGTTGAGGTTGAATTCCACTGTATATCCTTTGTCATAAAATTGACTGATGCTTAGTAGATTGTATCTAAGCCCCTTTACGTAGGATACATCCTTAATCTTTATGTTCCCCTTGACTAGGCATCCGCTTCATTTTGTGCTTCCTTTAGAATCATCACCAAATATGACCTTAGGTCCTTTGCATTCTTGGAAGTCTTTCAACGTTTCTTTACTGCCTGTCATGTGCCTTGAGTAGCCGCTGTCGATATACCATACATCATTGCTGCATCCTGGCACTGTAACCTGTAACAAATTCAAACAGATTTAGGTACCCATATCCATACGGGTCCTTTGGGGTTAGTTACTTTGGGAACCCAAACTTTCTTAACAGTAACTACTTTACTGTAAGATTTGTTGGTTCTCATGCTGTATGCAGTTGTCTTGACAGACTGCTTGTTAAAAGTGTGTGCATAACCATCATGTGTATTACCGACACCCTTGTAGTGTGGTCTTCCACCATACTTCCCTGGAGTATATCCTCCTTGAGGTTTAGACATGTAGGTCTTAGTATAGGTGGGAATGTTTCTTCTATGCTGCAACTTTGTTGGTTGCTGCATCCTTTTACTGCATGCAGCAGATGGCTTCTGCTGCAGCCAATTCTTAGATGCAGGCTTACTCCCTGCAGTTGAGCATTGGGGTCTCTTCCCCTTATCCGTCATTGCTGTTTTGTTCATGATCCTTTCAGAGTCATAGAGTAACTCTTTCTCCATTGGAGTTTTAGCTTGAAAAAATTTTACAGCTTTGGATGTACTTGCTGTATTCTGAGTGCCTTGATTGCTGTAACCTATGCCTGATATCACAAAAGGATCTCTGACACGGTTTATGCAATCTCTTGCGTCCTTTGAAGATTTGGTGAACGTATTCATCTTGGACTGCAAGATTTCCTTCTCAGATTTTAGCTCGATGATCAGCAGATTCAATCTAGAGGCCTCTTGTTG
The DNA here is from genome assembly GCA_028654395.1 of Scutellaria barbata. Classification (NCBI taxonomy): domain Eukaryota; kingdom Viridiplantae; phylum Streptophyta; class Magnoliopsida; order Lamiales; family Lamiaceae; genus Scutellaria; species Scutellaria barbata. Next base: position 11,107,840 of record CM053656.1, on the reverse strand, counting down.
CAGCTTACTACACTTTGAGTTATCAGACTCTCGTGCAGCGAGCATTTTGGCAATGTCGATGTTTTTGCTCTTCAGGATCTCATTATCGATTCTAAGGTTCTCATTCTCAACCTTCAGTTCCTCATGAATTGAGTTGATCTGCTCGAAATCACTCATGATCCTTTTCAAGGAGTGGATCATGTTCAGCTTCTTATCGACTTGTATGGACAGCGGTTGGTAGATTACCTCATCTTCTTCGCTGTCCTCGCCATCTCTAGCCATCAGGCATATGAGTGCTTCTTCGTCAGAGGATGAGGTTTCAGCATCGCTGTCTGAGGATTCTGCAGCTTTCAGTACTTTCTTCGGAACTACTGCATCCTTGGCTTTCTCCATCTCTCCTATGAGAGCTCGAAGCTTGTGCCTTTCCTCTCTTCGTTTATCTCTCCTCTGTTCTCTTTCTCCTTCAGGATACTTGTGTACGGTTGGATAAGGACAGTTCCTTGCGTAGTGTCCAGGCTTCCTATAATTATAACACAAGTCAACATTCCCTGTATTTGACTGTGGAGAAGAAGATACCTGAGGGGTTGGATGACTTCTTCTGAAGTCATTCTTTTTATTGAGGTTGGTGTTGCTGCTATTGTTGTTGCTCTTAATGAATCTCCTGAATTTCTTTAGGAGGAGCGCCATATCCTCTTCAGCAACTTCTGCTGTATCCTCACTCTGCTTACTGCAACTGACGGTTGCTGTATCCTTGATTCCTCTGGCGGTTAGCGCTGTAACTTTGGAGATCGACTCCTCTGACTCCTTTCTCCTTCTATTGATGTCATACTCGAATGCTTTCAAGTCGGAGAATAGGTCAAATGTGCTCATAGACTTCAGGTCCATAGACACTCTCATGGCAGTGGTCTTGCTATCCCACTCCGCTGGTAGGGCTCTCAACACCTTCATGTTCTTTTCTTTCTGGGTGTAGTGTTTGCCCAGAGCTTCTAGTTCGTTCACTATGGATGTGAATCTTAAATCTAGTTGCTCAAGAGTCTCTTCATTCTTCATTTCGAAGAGCTCGAATAATTGGGTAGCGTTGGAGATTTTATTATCCTTGGTGAGCTCAGTTCCTTCACAAATTTGCTCCAGCTTTTCCCATATTTCTTTGGATGTTGAGCAAGTTTTAACTTTGCTAAAAGTACCTTTATCCAAAGTAATAAATAGAGCGTTCTTTGCCACATTATCCAGGTTGGCTCTCTTCCTGTCTTCGTTACCCCATTCTTGACGTGGTTTGGTCAGGAAGTTTGGTGGTGGCTGCTCTCCTTCTGCATGGTCTCTTCCATACATATGATTTACCTTTATGGGGATTATCGGTCCTTCAGTTATGACCGTCCACATCTCATCATTCATGGCAGAAAGGTGTGCCTGCATTCTTATCTTTCAGTCATCATATTCCTCTATGGAAAACATAGGTAGCTTGTGATTGAAGGAATCCATGATATGTTTTTTTTTTTTTTAAATGCAAAGAAAACAGCGAGACAAAGGTGGATCTGGGTAGGTGACCAGATAAGTTGGCTTTTAACCCAACTTGCTCTGATACCACTTGTTGGTCCCAAGTGGTGTCCGAGGTTCAGAGAGGGGGGCGAATGAACCTTGGTCGATTTTTCAGAATCCTTAAAATAACCGTTCTGCACTGCAAGTTACTTGAGCTTGCAGCGGTAGATGGTTACTGCTTGCAGTGCTAGAATGCAGTGCTGCACGCTGTAACCTGGAGTTTTGTACGCAGCAAAAATAAACTTTTAAACACAAGGCTGTTTTTCTCAAGAATGCTTCTTTCAAAACGTTTTATGATGAGAGATAGATAGATATGCAGAAAATAAGCGCAGATAAATAAAGCGATTAAAACACTTATGGCTTATAGTGGTTCGAAGGTGGTGTAATCCTTCTACGTCCACTCTACTGCTCCTCGAGCAGGAACTTTGTTAAGCAAGATTGATTTACAGGACTCTCCTAACAATCTATCAACTTTTACAAAGCAAATCACCTACTGAAGTCCAGCGTACACACAACAACTGCAAACTTCAAAGGCTAACCCACACAGGGTTCTACACTCCCACACAGGGAAGCTGTCTAACACTTAGACAACTAAACAAACAACAAGGATTTCTCCTATCAACTGCTTGACGCGACTAAAACAACCTAAGCACACAGCAACAAGGTTAAAAGGATAAAAAGGTTTTCTTCAACTTGTGCTTCGAAGTGAGCTTCTGAATCCGTAAGGAAACCTTCAGCTTGAACTTGCTTCACTTCGATAGGTTGAGTGACTGAAACTGATTGTAGACTTGAATACTTGGATCTTGTAAGCTTTGTGAATTTAGCGTAAATGTTTCAGTTCCTAGCTTTAGTTCTCCTCGACCTCTATTTATACTTGTAGGAGAAGATGTCCGTTGAAGGAGACATCCCTCTTTTGAATTTGAAGTAGCCTGGCCAAAGTATGGTTTGCATTTAATGCGACTTGACTTTTCCTTTCGGAGCATTTAATGCGGCAGTTGCGGCTCGCAGCTTTCTGCAGCGCGTCAGTCCATGTGGCATCTTCTTATTGGCTCCGTGTCTGCTACTTTGACTTTTTCTTGAACGGCTCTATTATTCTTGCTTGAATCTCCGTTCCTCCTACTGCATTTATCCTTCCTAGGATTTGCAAGATACTTCGTCTTGTAGTTGGCGCTGTATTACTTAATCAACTTGTTGTAGGAACCGCCGGATCGCCGACCCTATACGATTATCTGAATCGGGATCCATGTAAATATGATTAACGCGCAGCGGAAAGTGAATCATACCTTTTGCACCGAAATTAGTTCTAAGATCAGAACTGTAGATGGAGGAATTGATGAAGCCTGGACCTCACGATCTTCTGCTGTATTCCTCGTCTCTATCTCGAACGTTGTGTGGGCAATGATTTATCGAGACTTTCAACCATTCTTCTCTAAATCGTATATCAGATTTTTTCTGTGTCTGTCACACTAGAAACGGTTGACTTGAGGCTTATTTATAGGCTACAATAGGGACCTTGAGGAGGATTAGGAATCGGTCTCCTAATAGGCTTAGGAGTCCTTAATTCGATCTGAATATACTTCTTAAGCCTATCAATAATATCTTAATCCACTAAAAAGATATTATTGAACTACCGTCCCTTATCCATATTAGATATGGCTCCTATTTATTATGTGCGCGTTTATCTCCCCATGTTTAAGATATCGAATGTCCATTAATTAAATGAATCACTGACAATTCAATTAATTAATATTTAATTCCAAGAGTAGTACCACTCAACTTTATTATCATGCCGGAATAAATCCACCTGCAGGGTTTACATGATAATCCTTATGAGTTCCTCAAGGGGACATCATCATCCTAAATAATTAGGACACGGTTTCATTATATAATCAACAGCACACCATATAAACAACACTGTATCCCAATTTACCGAGCTTATTGATTTAATAAATAAATCTCACCCATTGGTAAATTAAAGAAACATATATCGAGTATACATGCCCGTTATCATATAATGATTAAGAGGACGCACATCCATTATAACAGAGGTCTTGTTTTATTTATGTAGTCAGTACAAATAAAACAACATCAATTGGTCCTGCTCAATACATGCAAAATATACTAGTGTAATTTTATAATCAAGACAGATTAATACCAAATTACACTACAACCATTCCGATAATTTGTCCAAAATTATCTCGGTTGTGAGCTACCATTTATAATCTATAAGGAACTGATAACATGATCTTCTGTGTGGCACCACACACCATGTTATCTACAATATAAATTAATTGGACAATTGCAATAACATATATAACAGATATATAAAATGCAAACATTTGACCATAAAAGATTCTCATATCATAAATATATGTTCATACAAAAGCTAGGCTTATAGTATACATCCTAACAATCTCCCACTTATACTAAAAGACTATGCTGTCATATACGCTGCCATGCATCTGATTCCCATCCCATCAACATGCTCATCGAAGGCTTTCGCCGGAAGGGCCTTTGTGAAAGGATCTGCTAGGTTATCGGCAGATGCAATCTTGGCTACAACAACTTCCCCTCGCTTTACGATATCTCGTATCAGGTGGTACTTGCGCTCAATGTGTTTACTTACCTTATGGGCTCGTGGTTCCTTCGAGTTAGCTACTGCACCACTGTTATCACAATAGATTGTGATAGCTTTGGGTAAACCAGGAATCACTTCTAAGTCCATCAAGAAGTTTCTGAGCCATACAGCTTCTTTGGCTGCCTTAGAGGCCGCCACATATTCAGCTTCCATGGTGGAGTCTGAAACGCATTTCTGCTTCACACTTCTCCACACTATGGCTCCACCTCCCAAGATAAACACATACCCCGAGGTTGAATTACTATTGTCCCTGTCTGACTGGAAATCCGAATCCGTGTAACCCACAGGTAATAAATCATTTGCCTGGTAAACTAGCATATAATCTCTAGTCCTTTTCAGGTACTTTAGAATATGCTTTACGGCAGTCCAATGACCTTGTCCTGGGTTACTTTGATATCTACTAACCATGCCCACGGCAAAGCAGATATCCGGTCTCGTACATAGCATCGCATATATCAAGCTTCCTACAGCCGAAGCATAAGAAACTGTTTTCATCTCCTCTATCTCCTTTGGTGTCTTAGGACACATTTCCTTAGATAAAGACACTCCATGTCTAAAAGGTAGAAAACCTTTCTTGGAGTTTTGCATGCTAAAACGAGCTAGGATAGTGTCAATGTATGAAGCTTGAGATAAGCATAACATCCTTTTCTTGCGATCCCTTATAACTTTGATCCCAAGAATATGTCCAGCTTCTCCTAAGTCCTTCATAGCAAACTGCTTGGATAGCCATACCCTTACGTCTGACAACACCTTGACATTGTTTCCAATTAACAAGATGTCATCTACGTATAGTACAAGAAATACCACCACGTTTCCGTCACTCTTTTTATATACACAAGATTCATCCGGACATTGAATAAATCCATAAGACTGGATTACTTCATCAAAACGGATGTTCCAAGATCTCGAAGCTTGTTTCAGTCCATAAATGGACCGATTAAGCTTACACACAAGATGCTCTTTGCCTTTCTCAATGAATCCCTCTGGTTGCTTCATATAGATGTTTTCTTCAAGACTTCCATTAAGGAAAGCTGTCTTGACATCCATCTGCCAAACCTCATAATCCATATGAGCAGCAATAGACAAAAGAATCCGGATAGACTTCAGCATGGCTACCGGCGAAAAGGTTTCCTCATAATTGATCCCTTCTTTTTGAGTATACCCTTTCGCAACAAGCCTTACTTTAAAGGTCTCTACCTTTCCGTCTGATCCTCTTTTCATTTTGTAGACCCATTTACATCCAATGGCTCTTACACCATTTGGTGGTTCTACAAGCTCCCAGACTTGATTAGAATCCATAGATTCTATCTTAGAGAGCATTGCCTTTTGCCAAGATATCGCATCTTTATCTTGGAGTGCTTCGTCATAAGTCCAGGGATCTATTTTATGTTGTCCAGGGACCAAGTCTGAAGACTCTCCCAAAAACATGAATCTATCAGGTTGTCTAACAACCCTCCCACTACGACGAGGCACTATCGGTATTTGTGTATCATTAGTGACATGCGGTGCAGTCACTTGTGGTATCTCATCTTGTACCGTCGGTACATTAAAATTATCCCCTCTCATTTCCTCAAGAACAATTTTACTCATAGGCTTGTGGTTCATTACATAGTCCTCTTCTAAAAATCGGGCATTCGTACTCACAATGACCTTCTGATCTTTAGGACTATAAAATAAACCACCTTTCGTTCATCTAGGATAGCCCACAAACAAGTGCACTTCCGTACGAGATTCCAACTTATCAGCATCTCCCTTCGGCACATGTGTTGCACTACCCCAAATCCGAATGTGTTTCAGACTAGGCTTGCGCCCAGTCCACAATTCTGTGGGAGTAGAGGGTACTGACTTAGAAGGTACCAAGTTTAGAATGTACGTCGTTGTTTCCAGAGCATACCCCCAGAACGAATTTGGTAATTCTGAATAACTCATCATCGATCTAACCATTTCCATAAGAGTCCTATTCCTTCGTTCCGCCACACCATTCTGTTGGGGTGTACCCGGTGCAGACAATTGGGATTGAATCCCAACCTCTGATAAGTAACTCCTAAACTCTCCTAAGAGGTACTCACCACCACGATCAGATCGTAGTGTTTTGATACATTTACCATGACGTTTCTCCACATCAGCCTTGTACTCTTTGAACTTGTCAAAGCACTCAGACTTGCGGCGCATCAAGTAAATGTACCCATATCTCGAATAATCGTCTATAAAAGAGACAAAATATTCGAAACCACCTCTTGCCTGAATAGTCATAGGGCCACATAAATCAGAATGAATCAATTCCAACACTTTTTTGGCTCTATACCCCTTTGCCTTAAAAGGTCTTTTGGTCATTTTTCCTTCCAAGCAGGACTCGCAGGTTGGATAGTTTTCCACTTCTAAGGAACCCAAAGGTTCATCGGCTATCAATCTTTGAATCCTCCTTAAGTTAATATGACCCAACCTTAGATGCCAAAGATATGTTTGATTCATTTTCGAAGGTTCTTTTCTCTTATTAGATTTAGAAGATGTGCTATTAATTTCCATTTGTTGCATCGTAGGAGTTATAGGATTAAGAATATATAAATTGTCAACCAACGTACCAGAACAGATAATAACTCTATTCTTCTTAACGACAACATTGTTATCAAAAGAAACAGAATATCCATCCTTAAAAAGTTTAGAAACTGAAATCAAATTCTTTCTAAAACAAGGTACGTAAAGATAATTTCTCAAAATCAAAATCTTATTCCTATGAAAAGATAAATAAACATCTCCCACTGCAACGGCTGCCATTTTCGCAGCGGTGCCCATGTATATGGTAATCTCCCCATCACTTAGTCGTTTGATTTCCAGGAACCCCTGCAATGAATTGCAGACATGATTAGTGGCTAAACATCGTTTGATTTCCGTATCTACACACCAGGTACCGGTAGATAACACCGCTAAACATGTTTCAACAACTAATGAAAAAGATGTACCTGAATTGTTCTCCTTTTTACGGGGACAATCGACTTTCCAATGTCCAGCCTGCTTGCAATGGAAGCACTTGCCTTTTGGCTTTTTCACACCACCTTGTGGTTTAGCCACTTGAGGTCCGACCGTCTTCTTTGCTGAAGAATTCTGTTTCTTCTTCTTCTTCTTTCCGCCTTGCGGTTTAGAAGCAGAAACATTTTCAGCAACGTAAGCCTGAGAATTTTGACGAAATAGTCCCTCTACTGATTAGAGTTCTGTCAGAAGTTCCGCCAATGAATACAACCTCTTGTTCATGTTGTAGTTCAAACGGAACTGCTCAAAACTCTTAGGCAGTGATTGGAGAACGATATCGACCTGGGTTTCCCCATCGATTTCAGCTCCAAGGACCTCCATCTCATTCAGATGAGCCATCATCTTGAGGACATGATCACTCACAAGTGTCCCCTCAGCCATGGTGGCAGTCATCAAGTTTCTCATTGCCTCCTGTCTGGCAGCCCGACTCTGGTGTCCGAAGAGTTCTTTGAGATTATGCATCATATCATAGGCAGTAGGCATGGCCTGATGCTGATGTTGCAGCACATTTGACATGGAAGCCAAAATGTAACACCGCGCCATCTCATCTGCCTTAACCCACTTCCTATAAAGCATTTTCTCCTCTTCAGTAGAGTTTTCATCAGGCATGTCAGGACAGTGCTCAGTGAGTACAAACTTGTACTCTTCAGCAGTCAGGACAATATCCAGGTTTCGTTTCTAATCAATATAATTAGGACCAATAAGTTTGTTTTCTTTAAGTATAACAGCAAGAGGATTGAAAGCCATAATGAAAATCCTGAGAATCACATAAATAAACACATAGGTCAAATAATTTGAATTGACAAATCATATTGTTCCCTCAAACAACATAATCTAAATTCACCAACACCTCAATACACCGTGAACTTTGTATGCCACGATAGTGTGGACGTATACTAATTCAAACATTTGTTAGAGGAGGCTTTACCCATTAATTTTATTATCTTGTCAACTTAACTTTATGACAAATAAAATTAATAGTTGGTTATCGCTTTGGCCATACAAATAACAGTAGTGACTCCGATGGGGAGGATACTTATCAAATGCATCTAAGTGTACACCATTACTTGATACTAAGTCCATTATCTAGGATTATGCCTCTTCAAATGGAGAAGATGACACGCTCTTAAACAACTTTCTATAATCATCCATAAAGGAAGTTTGATCTAGTGATCCGCAAATGAACTCATCCGATATGGAGGAAGGCACTTAAAACCAACGTGCAAGTTCAGGTGCATCACTTACAAACCAGTAATGCAGGCCATGGGATTTATTAAAATAATTAATCCCTCTCCCACTTAGTTATTTAACATGAGGGATTTTAACATGCATATCATATAAAACACATACAAGCATGCTTGATAAAACACATATAAGGCAATAAACATGAAAAACATAATTTCCAACTATTATGGCCTCGTTTTATCGCTGTGTTCTTGAATCTTTGCCGTCAAACGGTCGTGCCCTGTCCTTCAGTGGCGATCCTCAGCTGGCACGGTCTGACCGTGCCCTCCAGCGCGGTCGTGCCCGACCTTCAAACACGCCGCACGGTTGACCGTGCTCCATAGCACGGTCGTGCCCTGTCGTTCAATCGTGATCTTCGGCTGGCACGGTCTGACCGTGCTGCACAGCACGGTCATGCCCGGTTGTGCGACCCTAACCTCGTATCTAATTACATCCATCGATCCTATACCCTACGAAGGAGTTTACATATAATCTAGATCGAACAGAAAATTAAAACCTAACACGACAAACCGCCGTGATTTTACTATTACAATCATACATTCAAAAAACAACCTCGACATGTCCGAGGGTTTAATTCATACATAAACATACATTCAGACCATAATAGTTGGATTTAAGGTTCCTGTAGAAAATCATAATTTTTTGCACGTCCTACTATTATCCGATCTAAAATACACATGCTTCAAGATACGATTCATAATAGAATTAACCGATTCAATCGAATAGAGTCAGAAAACCACGGCTCTGATACCAATTGTAGGAACCACCGAATCGCCGACCCTATACGATTATCTGAATCGGGATCCATGCAAATATGATTAACGCGCAGCGAAAAATGAATCATACCTTTTACACCGAAATTAGTTCTAAGATCAGAACTGTAGATGGAGGAATTGATGAAGCCTGGACCTCACGATCTTCTGCTGTATTCCTCGTCTCTATCTCGAACGTTGTGTGGGCAATGATTTATCGAGACTTTCAACCGTTTTTCTCTAAATCGTATATCAGATTTTTTCTGTGTCTGTCACACTAGAAACGGTTGACTTGAGGCTTATTTATAGGCTACAATAGGGACCTTGAGGAGGATTAGGAATCGGTCTCCTGATAGGCTTAGGAGTCCTTAATTCGATCTGAATATACTTCTTAAGCCTATCAATAATATCTTAATCCACTAAAAAGATATTATTGAACTACCGTCCCTTATCCATATTAGATATGTCTCCTATTTATTATGTGCGCGTTTATCTCCCCATGTTTAAGATATCGAATGTCCATTAATTAAATGAATCACTGACAATTCAATTAATTAATATTTAATTCCAAGAGTAGTACCACTCAACTTTATTATCATGCCGGAATAAATCCACCTGCAGGGTTTACATGATAATCCTTATGAGTTCCTCAAGGGGACATCATCATCCTAAATAATTAGGACACGGTTTCATTATATAATCAACAGCACACCATATAAACAACACTGTATCCCAACATATATCTTACATTGAAGGAATAGAAAATTCATTTTAAATAGGTTAAACTCCGATCCACTTGAAATATTTACTGAGTATTGAATACATATCAAAATCAACATACTAAATTTTCATAAAATTTGGAGGTGTCTAGCTACGAATTTAAATGGTTGACTAACCATTCTAGATTCGAAATTAAAGAAGAAGATGTGTTTCCTAAAATTTATTTCATTAACATGATCTCAAAAATCTAACCCTTCCTAAGTTAATTGTATTGTAACTCAAGATCTCACTTTGATTTATCATATAAAGAAGAATTAAAGAAATTACTCTAGGATTGACATGAAAAGGAAATTATGAGAAAAAAGAAAAAAAAAACATGTACCTTCTAAAAGAGTTTGAAAATCCTAATCCTAGCGTATCATCTTTTCTCTTATTTATATGATGAAGTTTAGGGGTTCTAAACCTAATAATGATGTAATGGGCCTTCTAACCTCTTGGGCTCATAGTAAAAGAAAACTAATAGGATTTGACTTGTAATCCAGATTAGATCCATCGTTTAAATAAAATCCTACATTATGTAGGATTGATACAATTTTTTTAATATAACAACCTTTAAATTATTAATTTATTATTAGTATTATTATTTTTTTACGATTATTACATCCCTACCCCTTGAATTCATTTTGTCCTCCAAATTTAAGAACTTACCAACTATAGAAAAATTTGGATATTTTGCTCGAAAGTTGTCTTTGCATTCTCATGTAGCTTCGTCCTTATCATGACGACTCCATTATACTTTAATTAATGTAATCTCTCGATTCCTTAGCTTATACACCTTACGACCAAGGATTTTCTCTGGAAACTCTTCATAAGTCAAGTCCTAGTTGACTTCCACAGTTGCATCATTGACAATGTGACTCGGGTCGTAGACATACTTCCTCAGCATGGACACGTGGAAAATATTGTGAACAGTTACAAATTTTGGTGGTAAAGCCAGATGATATGCCAACTCTCCCACTCGTTCCAAGACCTCGAATGGCCCAACAAACCTTGGACTCAACTTGCCTCTTTTTCCAAAATGAACAACTTCTTTGATCGGTGCCACCTAAGGAACACATTATCTCCCACTTCAAATTTCAGATCCTTCCTTCGAACATCTGCATAGAACTTTTATCTATCTTGAGCGGTCTTTATTCTTTCTCGAATCTTTTGTATGACTTTCATGGTTTTGCTCCACTAGCTCGGGACCTAACATCTTTCTTTCTCCAACTTCATCCCAGTACAGTGGTGATCCACACTTTCTCCCATATAGTGCTTCGTAAGGAACAATTCCAATAGAAGATTGCAAACTGTTGTTGTATGAAAATTCCACCAGAGATAGGTACTTCTCCCAGTTATTTTCCAAATCAAGTACGGTTACTCGTAACATATCTTCTAGCATTTGTATTGTTCTTTCTAATTGACCATCTGATTGTGGGTGATAAAGTTCAACTTAGTACCCATAACTTCTTACAGGCTCCTCCAAAACTTTAATGTAAAATGAGAATCTCTATTAGATACTATAGAAAATAGGAATTCCGTGTAGCTTTACAATCTCATGAATGTTGACTTGGGCATACTGCTCCAAAGTGTAAGTCATTTTCATCGGCAGAAAATGTGTAGACTTTGTTAATCGATCCACCACCACCCATATTGCATGATTTCCTTTGTTCGTCCTTGGTAAACTCGCCACAAAGTCCATTGTTCTGTGCTCTCATTTTCATTGAGAAATTTTTAGTGGCTTAAGCAATCAAGATGGTCTTTGATGCTCGACTTTTACTTGTTGGCAGTTTAGGCACTTTGCAACAAAGTCTCCAATATCTCTTTTCATACTTCTCCACCAGAATGTCTTCTTCAAATCATTGTACATCTTTGTACCTCCTGGATGTACAGTATAAGACAAGCAATGAGCTTCTTCAAGAATTTCTTCTCTTAACTTACCATTCCCCGGTATGCACTACATTCCTTCAAATGTTATCATATCATCAGTGAGCCTTTTATAAATTTTCGGTAATATCTAGCTAAACCTAAGAAACTACGTACTTCATTTACATTGGTTGGCGTCCTTCATCCATTGAGAGCTTCAACTTTAGTAGGATCGGCCTCAATTCCTTGTAAAGTGACAACATGTTCGAGGAAAGCCACTTGATCAATCTAGAATTCACACATTTTAAACTTTGCATACAACTTCTCTTTACGTAATACCTCCAACACTGTCCTCAAATGCTCTTCATATTTTTCTTGTCCCTTGAATAGATCAATATATCATCTGTAAAAACAATTACAAATTGATCTAGGTAAGGATGAAAACCCTGATTCATCAAATCCATGAAACTGCAAGGGCGTTTCTAAGTCCAAAAGGCATCACAACAAATTTATAATGACTGTAATTGGTTCTGAAAGCAGTCTTTGGAATATCTTCCTTCTTGATCCTTAGCTGATGATAACTCGATCTCAAATCAATCTTTGAAAACACTTCAGCCCCTCTCAGCTGCTTAAAAAGGTCTTTGATTCTCGAAAGTGGATACTTGTTCTTTATTGTAAGTCGATTGAGCTCTCTATAGTCGATGCACATGCTCAAGGTCCCATCTTTCTTCTTTACGGACAACACTAGTGCTCCCCATGGCGAAACACTTGGTCTGATGAAGTCCATATTCAAAAACTTCTGTAATTGAGTCTTTAATTCTTACTAGGTGCTTTAGATACCGGTGCTGCTCCAGGAACTAAATCTATAACGAACTCTACTTGTCGATCTATAGGAATTCCAGGTATCTCTTTTGGAAATACTTCAGTAAAATCACATACTATTGGTACGTCGCATACCATAAGCTTCGCAACCTTATTCCCCATCACATTTACTAGATACACTTGGCAACTCATTTTTCCTTAATATCTTCATTGCCTTCATTATTGGTACGAGGAAATTTCTTACTCCATAATATGTTATCTCCTCATCTCCTAATAAGTCCAAAATCATAATTGTTTCCTGACATTTTATGATCGCTTTATACGTAGACAACCAATCCATACCTAATATGACATCAAAGTATTTTATATTCACTACATATAAAATAGCTTCTAGATTTTTTCCACTAAAGTTGATATATATTCTTTTAATCATTGAGCTTGTGGTTATAGGTTTCTCAGAAGACAAGCTAATTTCTAGTGGTTCACTAACTTTAGTTCTCTTACTCTTGATAACATCACAAAACTTGGAGGAAATAAAAGAGTGTGTGGCTCCAACGATCGGAACCATTCTTCTACATAAGTTGGTCCTTGGCACTCATTGAACTTAGGTGGACCATGTCGGTGAAATTGTTCCATAACTTGCACTCGGTTATTTGTAGCGTTGGGTGCGTTATGGAATATATTCATAAATTGGTTGAACAAGTCTTATCCAGTGTCAGGAGTGGCAGGGTGTCCACGATTTCTGTCTGCAGCTTGATTTCCATCTTTATCTTAATTTTCATCTCTACTTTGACCTTGGTTCACAATGTTTCATCTCAGAGGCATCTTATCTACTATCATTTCTTTTTTAAGCTTTTAACTCAATCTTGTCTTATAATGGATTAATAAGGTGAATTAAATTTAAGCATTAACATTAGGTGTGAAGTGATAAAGTAGGTATATGACTAAAGTAGACTACATGTACATATTTTTTTGATGTAAATTATGTGACTTATAACTGACCTCAGCATCTATCTTTTAAATAACTAAAACCTAAAGTGAGAGAAGTAATTCAACAATACTTATTATTTTATTCCACGCTACTATAAGTCACTATGGCAACATCGTAAGTACTAACAACCTTAAATTTTTCTTCTCGTTCAAATTCTAGAACTCATCATATATTGTTGGTCCCAAGTGGTATCCGAGGTTCAGAGGGGGGTGAATGAACCTTGGTCGATTTTGCAAATCTCTTAAAAAATTTATGTTCTGCAAGTTACTTGAACATGCAGCGCCAGACAGTTACTGCTTACAGCACTAGGATGCAGTGCCGCATGCTATAACTTAGAGTTTTATACGCAGCGGAAAAATAAGTTTTATAACACATGACTGGTTTTCTCAAATATGATCCTTTTCAAAACATTTTATTCTTATGACAGAGATAAAAATATATAAGATAAAGCACAGATAAGAAAGCAATAAAACACTTATGGCTTATAGTGGTTCGAAGGTGGTGTAATCCTTCTACATCCATTCTACTGTTACCTCGAGCAGGAACTTTGTTAAGCAAGATTGGTTTACAGGACTTTCCTAACAATCTATCAACTTTACAAAGCAAAACACCTACTAAAGTCCAGTGTACACACAACAACTGCAAACTCTAAAGGCAAACCCACACAGGAAAGCTACCTAACTCCTAGACAACTATACAAACAGCAAGGATCTCTCATATCAACTGTTCGACACCTAAACAACCTAAGCACACAACAACAAAGTTAAAAAGTATATGGATTTGTTCTTCAACTGGTGCAGTGAAGTGAATTTCTGAATCCTTCAAAGGATTTTTCAGCTTTGAACTTGCTTCACTTCACAGAGGTTGAGTGACTGAAACTAAGAGTAGACTTGAAAGAGTATGGCTGGAATGCTTGAATGTTTTTGCGTAAATGTTTCAGTAGTCAGCTTCAAGGTTGCTCATCCTCTATTTATACTTGTATGAGAAATATACGTTGAAGGAGATATCTCTCTTTTGAATTTTAGTGTACTTGATCAAAGACATGACTCACATTTAATGCGACTTGACTTTCTCTTTCGGAGCATTTAATACAGCAGTTACGGTTCGCAGCTTTTTGCAGCGCGTCAGTCCACTTGGCATCTTTGTATTGGCTCAGTGTCTGCAACTTTGATCTTCTCTGGAACGGCTCTATTTATTCTTGCTTGGATCTTTGTTCCTCGTACTATATTTATCCTTCTTCAGATTGCAGGATACTTATTCTGTTTGTTATTGGTGCTGTTGACTGTTTGAGCAGTAAGCTTCGCGCTGTATCCTAGGTCTGCTTGCAGCTATTCGTTCTTTGCAGTGCTTCTGTAACTTCGACCTTTTTACAGTATCTTCATACAGTACTGTTGTATCTTTTCTTGCAGTATTCCTGTAACTTTTTCCTGCAGCGATGCTGCATGCCGTTCTTTCTTACTTTGCTGCATTACTGTATCTGTCTTATTGCAGTGTTGCTTTATCTACTTTCTTGCAGCAACTTCGTTCTTTATTTTTCAATGTGGCGTTATTACTTATGAAAACCTCCATCTTTCAATTCATATATCCAGACTCAAATCTAGTCTATGTTTTCACTTAAACATTGTGAAAAATGGGGTACTCAAAACTTCCTATTATATATTTGTTTTGTCTTATCAAAATCTAAACACTGAAATCCCAACATATATCTAATACGAAATCATAGATACTCAAATAACTACAATGACATAAATGCATAAAGTTTTAAATCAATCTATAAAACATTTAACTTGCACAATAATAATAATAATAATATAATAATAATAATAATTCTTCATCATTTTTCATCTCTTTCATCATCATAACTTATCACCTTGAAATAAAAATTAAACTTTCATCGTAAAACATACCTCAATAAAGTCGTTGTAGCAGAGATGGACCGTAGTAGCTATTAAATAATGCTTTTTTTAAAATCATTTTACTTTAACTTTCTATTTGAAAACAAAATGATTTTGAAAATGAAAACTTATTTTTTACGAGTCTACAGAAACGTCGACCCACTCTAATACCATTTGTAACATCCTGATTTTTGGAAACATTTTTTTTAAGTTAGATTTGATATATGGGAACTTCTTGAACTTTTTGGAGAAATAAAACATGAAGCTGAAGTTAGAAGATTTTAGAAAACCTCTAGTTAAACATTAAAATATTTATTTCTTAAAATATATAAGATCAAGCGATCCTAAATTTTAAACATGGAATCTAGGTTGTTAAATCAATATCATTTATAAATTTCACAAAGATCCAAGTCATATAGTTATAGGTTTCTAATATTTGAAACAAACTTAAATTTTACAAACGGTAAATTCTGCAGAGTTATAAAATAAACTTAATATACTAAGAAATATAAACCCTTTTATTTTAAAACTTTTCTAGAAGATAAAAGACATATTACTATACAACATATCCAAAATTCAAAGCATTTGAAGATCTTTAGCTATGAGTATTAATCTCGTAAAGTAGAATAGTGTAAATCGTGAATCTTTCAAAGCGGAAAAAAATTAATTTTTAAATGAAATATCAATGGATTAAATTAAAATTTTTACTGTAAATCAAAACCCTAATATCACATAATTTGATCAAATATTATAAAATTCGGAAGTATAAAAATAATATTTTTTCAATTTTTAAATCAATAATACTACAGATGATAAAGTTTGAAAGTGAGAAATATAAAATCATATAAAATACATTATGACTCGGATTGACATAAATAGTAAACCATAACATATTAAAATTTTATAAAATTATAAGGTCTTTAAATATTTATTTTAAAAATTTTAAATCAGAAACGTGAACATGTTGATTCTTGCACTGAAGGAATAGAAAAATTCATTTTAAATAGGTTAAAACTCTAATTGACAAGAATTATAGAAATTAATTCTGTTGGTCCTAAGTGGTGTCCGAGGTTCAGAGGGGTGGGGTGAATGAACCTTGGTCGATTTTGCAAAATAATGGAAAACTTTTCTGCTCTGCAAGTTACTTGAACTTGCAGCGTCAGATTGTTACTGCTTACAGTATTAGGATGCAGTGCTGCACGCTGTAACTTAGAGTTTTATATGCAGCGGAAAAATAACGTTTATAACACAAGGCTGATTTTCTCAATATGCTTCTTTAAAAAACGTTTAATGTTTATGTGATATGTAAGATCAGAAGGTAAATGCACAAATAAGTAAAACAATTAAACACGTATGACTTATAGTGGTTCGAAGGTGGTGTAATCCTTCTACGTCCACTCTACTGCTCCTCAAGCAGGAACTTTGTTAAGCAAGATTGAATTACAAGACTCTCCTAACAATCTATCAACTTTACAAAGCAACCACCTACTAAAGTCCAGCATACACACAGCAACTGCAAACTTCAAAGGCTAACCCACACAGGGTTCTACACTCCCACACAGGGAAATTGCCTTACTCTAGACAACTTATATGAACAGCAAAGATCTCTCCTATCAACTGTTCGACACCACTAAAACAACCTAAGCACACAGCAACAAGGTTAAAAGAAATAAAAAAAGGTTTCTTCAACTGGTGCGATGAAGTGAGCTTCTGAATCCGTTGATGGATCTTTCAACACTGGGCTTGCTTCACTTCGGAGATTGAGTGACTGAAACTGATAGTAAGCTTGAATATCTGTATCTTGAAAGCTTGTGAGTTTTTGCTCGAATGTTTTGTATCAGAAGATTTTGTTCAGTTTTCAGTAACCAGCTTCAATGTATCTCTTCTTCTATATATACTTGTAGGAGAAGATGTCCGTTGAAGAAGACATCTCTCTTTTGAATTTGAAGTAGTCTGATCAAAGGTATGGCTCGCATTTAATGCGACTTGACTTTTTCTTTTAAAGCATTTAATGCGGCAGTTGCGGCTTGCAGCTTTTTGCAGCGTGTCAGTCCACGTGGCGTCTTCATTTTAGCTCCGTATCTGCTTCTTTGATCTTATCTCGAACGGCTCTATTTATTCTTGCTTGAATCTTTGTTCCTCGTACTGCATTTATCCTTCCTAGGATTGCAGGATACATTATGTTGAAATTAGCGCTGATTGGCTTCTCTGAACTGTAAGCTTTGCGCTGTATCCTAGGTCTTCGTGCATCTAATGTATACTTGCAGTGCTGCTGTAACTAAGACCTTCTTGCAGTATCTTCTGGCAGTACTGTTGTATTCTTTTCTTGCAGTACTCCTGTATCCTTTTCTTGCAGCGATGCTGCACTCCGTTCTTCCTTCCTCAGCTATGGTGCTGTAATTGCTTTTATACTGCGTGCTGTATCTGCCTTCTTGCAGCAGCTTTCTTTTCTCGAAAGGCTTAGATGTAGCTTTGTCCTTGTCAGACCTCCATCTTTCAGCACTTAAGATTAGATTCAAACCTAATCTATATATTAACTTAAATATTGTGAAGAATGAGGTACTTAAAACTTTCTGTAACATCCCGATTCTTTTGTAATTAAACCTTAACCGAGACGTTACTTATTTATAAAAACATCACTCTTTTAAGAACAAAATAAAGATAAATAAAAATTTAAGATCTATTATAAAAATTCATTTCCATAATTCATAAAATATTAGTATCCACTCCTCGCACTCCCCGCCTTCATCTCCTTAAACTGAGAATATTTTTGAAAAAGGGGTGAGTGACAAAAGTACACTCAGTGGGGTGGGGAAACTCGGGATGACATAAAATAATTTTTAAAAGATTTTACACACACATGCCAAAATACCATTTTATCACATATAACAGATTTTCTTAAAACATTTGTCTTTTAATAAAAACCGTAGAAAATAGATCATTTCAAATCACGTGACTTAAATCATTTTAAAAATGTAAGCATCCACCTCATATCAATCATCATTCACATTCAAACATATCACATCTACGGTTTTTAACCGTCTTGCAATACATATTTGGGTCTTAGTTGTCCTGGAAACATATAATCCATCATCCACATTCAAACATCACTTTTCACATAATTTACGGTGCTTAGCCGCAATGAAAGCATTTTACGGTTCTTAGCCGCCATGAAAACATTTACGGGTCCTAACTGCCTTTTTTACGGTCGTTAGCCGTCGTAATACGGTGATCAGCAGTCTTTATGCGAGCCCTAGCCGTCTTGCATACGCATGCACATGCACACATATTTACATCACACATACACATATCAAACATACACATGAAAACACATTAATTTAACACAACACTTAGTTGCAGTTCTCAACTGCCATGAAAGCACATCTTATTTGCATATATGCAAATATTAACTTCACATCATTCTTCACCTTTGCATTCATAGTAAAACATTCATAATCCATCACTTGCTTTAAATCATTCATCAATTACATTCTCATTTAATAATAATCTTAGCTTAGAGCACTTTATTCACATAGCATGTATATCGACCCAACGTCATTCAAGTATAATATTCACATTCATCGTATCATAACATTATCACACATAACATCTCATGCATTCAGCACGTATACCCAACTCATTTAATAATAATCTTAAAAGATTGCATAAACTTTATAATATCTTAATTTAAAGAAATTACCCATACCTTGTTCGGTGGTTACCACGTGAGCAGCACCTCTTAAAGATCACGTATCCCAAGACTTCACTCCAACAAGTAGCCTACATAAATTATGATGTTTTCTTAGATCATTATTAAATAAAATTAAAAGATTTAAACGATATCGAAAATCAAGATGAGACGGATCGGAACAGAAGGCCTAACGATTGAGGTTAAAGAAATAATAGAAAAATATCAGTTTATAAGGATGAGATGAAAGAGAATGAATTTTGAATCACAACAAAACAAGAATGAGCTCGATCGGAGTTGAAACGAGCTCGAACGGAGCGTTTTAAGATTTAGGGATATTTTGGTAATTTGGTCAAAGGGTTGACTTTGACCGGGACCCACGACCCCCGGTCAATGATATTTTGTTGGCAACGTCTCGATGATAAAGTACGATGAAAAGAAAATGAGATTGGGATCGAAAATCGAATCGAAAATACAACGTCGTGCGTGTTCCCGACGACGGGAAAATTTCCGGACGGCGTCTCCCATCGGCTGCCTAGTTTTCTAGGCAGCGGGGGCAGGTTGGTGCCCAGACCTCCCGTCGTTCCCTGCTCGACAAGCATACTTCCCACAACCACCGACTGCGGCGGAGCCGCCCTATGCCGTCAACCCTTAGTCCTCCGGCTAGCTCGTACTGCCAGCTACCAGATCCGGCCATCCTTCGTCAGATTCCATCATGAATAGTGTCATAAAAACAGCCTCAAAACCCCTTCGTCACACACATTTCACAAACTCCTTGTGCAACAGCCCTCTTTCTAGCCAATTTTCCGGCACCGGCACCGACACCGCCATCCATGGCGGCACCACCCCTCCAGTAGCTAGCCCACAACCTTGGCAGCCCCTCCGATGCCTGCAACGGCGATAAGAAGAGCGAGAGAGAGAAAAACGGGAGAGAGAAAAGGTGGCAAGAAGTAAGGGTTTAGGGTTTTGGGGATGGTTTTTCGCCGTTTTCCGGCGAATGGAGAATCGGAATTGAATTCCGGAAGTTGCCCTAGACTCATATCATCGAGGGCTACGTTGTATACGAAAATCAGCCAAAACGGACGGGTTTGACATTTTTCGGCGACGGCAGCGGCGTTTTTCGCCATTTTCCGGCAAACGGAGAATCGGAATTGAATTTCGGAAGTTGTCCTAGACTCGTATCGTCGAGGGCTACGTTGTACACAAAAATCAACCGAAACGGACGGGTTCGAAATTTTCCGGCGACGGCAACGGTGACGACGGAATATAAAATTTAAAAGGAAAGAGAGAGGAGAGAGAAACTTACGTGTGTTCGGCGCTTTTCGACTCGTTCGAAAAAACGATGAAAAATGAAATCGAATGAGGACCTATTTATAGAAAATTTTGAAAGTTACTATTCATGATAGGGTAGGTTACTATTCTTGATAAGATTTCGATTACTGTTCATTGAGATTTCATTCCTCATTTTTTCGAAACATCGTAGTTTGCCATTTTCTTCACCGTTTGAGCTACTGGTGTCCGATTGACCTCTAGTTTGTTTCTATTTTCTCATTTTTCTGTTATGCATCTAATCGTATAAAAATATTCTATCTTTCATGTCTATAAATTTTATCCATTTAAAACTAGACGTTAAACACGTATCTGAAACGCACGCAATTAAATTAAACAATTAAAAATTAATACACATAAGATATTTTAATTAAGGGTTTACTTATTTAATTAATCAATTATTCTTTGTTTTTGTTCTGGACGTTACACTTTCTATTACAAATGTGTTTTGTCACATCAAAATCTAAACATCGAAATCCCAACACGTACCTTCTAAGAGTGTTGGAAAATCCTAATCCTAGCGTATTATCTTTTCTCCTACTTATATGATAAGGTTTAAGGGTTCTAAACCTAATAATGATGTAATGAGTCTCCTAACCTCTTGGGCTCATACTAAAAGAAATCTTCTTGGACTTATACTAAAAGAAATCTAATAAGATTTGACTTGTAATCCAGATTAGATCCATCATTTAAATAAAATCCTACATTATATAGAATTCATACAATATTTTTTTAAATATAACAATCTTTTTAAATTATTAATTTATTATTAGTATTTTTTTTTACGATTGTTACATAAAAAATAAAAGAGTTTATATTTCTTAGTATATTAAATTTATTTTACAGCTTTGCAGAATTTACCGTTTGTAAAATTTAAGTTTCAAATATTACAAACCTATAACTATATTACTTGGATCATTGTGAAATTTATAAATGTTATTGATTTAACAACCTAGATTCCATGTTTAAAATTTAGGATCGTTTGATCTTATATATTTTAAGAAATAAATATTTTAGTATTTAACTAGAGGTTTTCTAAAATCTTCCAACTTAGGCTTCATGAGTTATTTCTCCAAAAAGATTAAGAAGTTCTCATATATCAAATCTAACTTTAAAAAAATATATTTTCAAAAATCAAGATGTTACAAGAGATAAATTATTACATAAAATTCCCGATAAATAAGATAAGACATGAAGTTTGAAAAAAATTGTAATATAAGTATTACAATAAATTTAAAAGAAATCTTCTTGTAAAGAAATGTAAAAAAAATCTAATACGATTTGATGTAATACTAAAAGAAGATTTGGTTTATAATCCAAATTAGACCCATTATTTAAAAAAAATCCTACATTATATAGGATTGATACAATTTTTTCTAATATAACAACCTTTAAATTATTAATTTATTATTAGCATTTTTTTTTTACGGTTGTTACATCTCTATCCCTTAAATTAATTTTATCCTCAAAATTTAAGAACTTACCCATTATAGAAAAATTTGGATACTTCGCTCAACAGTTGTCTTTGTGTTCCCACGTAGCTTTGTCCTTGTCACGACGACTCCATTGTACTGTAGTTAATGTTCTCTCGATTTCTTAACTTATACACCTTACGACCAAGGATTTTCTTCAGAAACTCTTCATAAGTCAAGCCCGGGTTGACTTCCATAGTTGCATAGTTGACAACGTGATTTGGGTCGTAAACATACTTCCTCAGCATGGACACGTGGAAAACATTGTGAACAACTGTAAATTCTGGTGGTAAAGCCAAACTATACACAAAATCTCTCACTCATTCCAAGACCTCAAATGGCCCAACGAACCTTGGTCTCAACTTGCCTCTTTTCCAAAATGAACAACTATTACCTAGATATAATATATGATATGTCATGTTAGTAATTATAGAAGAAACAACGAGCGTGAAAATTAGTAATAATTAACAGCGTATATATATACCTAATATTTGAAAATTATTAGTTAATGATCTATAATTGAAGAATATGTGGATATTATTTATACACATATAATTTTTAAAACAATCATAATATATGAATTATGGTATAGAGTAGAGCGATTAGTAGTAATATGAAAAAGAAACCTGAATCTTTCATTTCAAATCTCGAAAGTTATTATCATTTCAATTATTTGATATATTTATTTACGGAATTTGATTTATGAGTAATAGATGAACCCAAATTTTTAATCTAATTGTTAAGATTTAATTGTATAGATTTTGATAAGACAAAATATGTAATAGATAGGTTTTAGCAACCTTGTATAAAGTCTTGATATGTAAAAAGTTTAGATAGGACAAGGTCGATGGAAAGAGGATGAAGAGACTACTGCTAGCTAAAAGAGCAAAATTTGTAAAGATTACTGAAATACTCTTTAAAGATTACTGCAAAGTAATGATGTGAAAAATCGACTAAGTATGGAAGTATACAACAAGCTAGCCAACGCATACTGAGTAACAGGAAGCTAGCCACATTAGACGATAAAACAACAACTTGATCCTGAAATAACAGTTATCTCAAAATTAGAGCACTCTGAGTTATCAGTAGGAACACTCAAATGAAAATCAATCAGAGATCGCCAGCTGGAGAAATCAAAAGGACGAAGGATAAGTGTTGCAGAATAATAGAGGCACAGTGGCAACAGTGTACCAGAATTGTCAGAAGATAATGTACGAGCCAATCACTAGAAGACACTTCACTGTCGAGGAAGCAATCTCTTCCAATGGGCAGATTTCTCATGTTTATAAATAGAAGATGAGTGCACCTAAAAAGGATACTGGAAATACTGATCATGAGCTAACACTCTAAGTTTTCAAATATTCAAAACTCTCAAGCTACTTGTTTCAGTCACTCAATATATTAAGTAGCAAGCCAGCTACCTACTGTGTATCAAGTTCCAGAACTTGCTGCTCCCAACTGTTGAAAAAATATTTTTTTATATCTTTTCATAAATTGTTTTAGGAGTCACTTAGTGGAGGCTGTTCTTGCTAAGTGTAGTTCCCTCGTTTAGAAGAGCAAGATCCATTTGTGGGTTATAGTTTGGTCACTGTGCAGCTACCTGTGTGGGAAAGAGCAGACAGTTCTTGTTAGGATTCAGTTTGTATTATTAGAGTTTTTGTAAATCAAACCACCTTAACAAAGTTCCTCCTTTCGAAGGAGTAGAGAGGACGTAGAGGGATTACTCCACCCTTGGACCTTTGTATATCATGCTCCTTGTTTACCAGCTTTCTGCATATCTATTTGTCTTCTTAGCATACTGCATTCAAGCAAGATTTTCAGAAAACATATTTGTTTAAGTATTTCCGCTGTGCATAATCACTTTTCAAAGTCCTTATGTCACTACTAAAAAGTAGTAACCTTATCTCACTGCAATAAGTTTGCTAGCTACCTACTACCCGAGGAACTTACACTCTTCGGTGTTAAAAATTTACAAAATTTGATGAGGTTAATTCACCTCTCCTCTTAACATTATACCACTTGGGACCAACACTAATGTAATAATATTTTTTCCCATTTTAAAACAACTCTCAAACTTATGTTCTTGATTTATTTGGGTATATATTGTACTACACTTAGTTGTAATATACTTCAACAAAAACTCAAGACCAACAAATGAAGAAAAAAAAAAGAGATCAAATAACAAAATACAAAAGAAAAAAAATTAATTAATAACAACAACAAATTCACCCTCCAACGTATTTTATACTAGTATATATATATATATATATATAATATTATATATATATATATATAATTATCTTTAAAACCACATATACATACTTGATATATAGGCCCACAAACAAACACTAAGCATAACTTGGAAAGAATAATTTTAGTTACTTGCAATGATCTCCAAAAATATTTCCGAAATTCGTATCTTTTATATATAAAGGTAATTCCTTTAAGACTGTACCATGAATCTATATTTGTGAGATAAATTGGTCAGTCAATACTTTTTTGCATAGAAGTATTACTTTTATAAGAAATAACTATTATTTCTATAAAATCGTTGTGTGTAACTAATATTTTTATTAGGTCCTAATAATACTATTATAGTAGATATGTAATATTTAAAAGTTAAGGGTAATCTTTTTAACGACCTGGCCTGCAAAGTAATCGATTTCCATGTTAAAAGTGAAGTAATACTAATTTCAAAATAGATAGTAAGGATTAATTCAGAAACAAAGTAATAATTTGGATTGATTGTAAAAGAAATAGTAAGTAATACTTTAAAAACAAATTAAGTAATACTTTGAATTTTAAACGAAATAGTAAGTAATAATTTAAAAATGGAATAATAGTTTGAATTGGTATTCAAAGAAATGGTAAGTAAGAGTACTTAAAAAGAAATTAGTATTTTTAAAAGAAAGATAATAATTTTCAAAGGTCATGTATAGTTCTCACATAATTTCCATAATTACTTATTGATTCTCTAATATATCATCAGTTTAATTCCATATCACTTATGATTTATTAATTCAATCTTTATCATGTAATCTTAATTATATAGAAAGTAGATATATACGTATATTTATCATCAATTTCTATATATGTATACAGCTTTATGATTTATGTAACCCAATATTTGTAATCATGTAATATTGAATACCTAAGAATTCGATTGATATGTATATTTATCATCTATTTCTATTTACGTGTATATGTAACGCTTTGTTATTTATGTAACCTAATATTTGTAATCATGTAATCTTTGACTGCATAGAAATTAGAAATGGTCATATATAAAGGAACACAGCCTTCACTAGTTTTATCGCATTCTCCTTCTTGCTAAACTGCAGTCAAATGGCCTCTTCACCTACAAGTCAAATGTTCATTTTGTTCTTGATTGGATTTTGTGCTCTTCACAAGATCGAGTCTTCACGTGTTCTTCAACATGAATTATCCGAGAATGACATCAGTTCCTCGTTACATAGAGAAGCACCATTCGTAAAAAATGTAGGCTCGTTATACAGATACGCACCATTTGCAAAAAATAGCGTAGGCTCACTGTATAGATACGCACCATTTGCAAAAAGTGGCGTAGGCTCTTTGTATAGATATGCACCATTTGCAAAAAGTGATGTAGGCTCATTGTATAGATATGCACCATTTGCGAAAAGTGGCTCGTATAGAGAAGCACCACCACAAATGGTGTAGGCTAGTCATTTGGAGAAGCACCACGTGGACCCGATCCTCACCACCACTCCTCACCCCCACCCAGCTTGCCTCCCACAAAAGATATCTATGCTGGTGTTTCAATAAGTAATGTTTGAAACTCAATAAACTTATTCTATTTGTTTTATGATTTGTGTTGATTTATAAAATATTATTGAAATAAATGATGTGAATTCATTTATAATGACACTGGTACGATGACACTGGTATGAACCCGGCGTATATACTAAATCTATCAAAATATATATTTTTAAGAAAATATATAAAATTGCAATACATTTGAGTTGCAAATATGATTTAGAGAATAATTTTGATTTATATAAAGAAACGTCTCTATGATAATTAAAATGATTTTTAGGAGCAACGTTTAATTTTTTTGTTAAAACATTTAAGACCTGTTTTAACATAGTAATAGATATCCTTAATCATATGTTAAATTAAAATCAAAGATCACATATGATTACAAGATATAAAATAAATATTTTAAACTTCTTTTCATATGTATTGACATAAATATTGAACATCTATTTGAATAAAATGATTTGAAATTTTATATTTTAAATGAATGAATTTCAAATCCATTCAAACTACAGTGGATTTAAAATCCACCAAAATGATTTCAACATTAATTTAAAATGATGGATTTGATACCATAAATTTTAAATTCTCCTCAAATCTACTTATCCAACTAGACATTGTCTTTTGAGAGACACTTGTATGCCCCTAGGGCACCGTGCCCCCACTCCTTTTTTTTATTTATTATTATTTTTTATATCTCTCCTATACTGCACCTACTCCACTTGTTTTTTTGTTTTTTTTATAATTTTTTTCTTTTTTTTCTCTCTCCTACACAAATACTCCTTTTTTTTTCTTTTTTTTTTCTTACCTCTTCCTGTGGTGCTATTCCTTCTTTTTTTCTTTCTTCCTTCTTAATTTTTTCACATGATTGCTATAAATTTAGGGTTCTTATTTTTCTAATACTCCAACAAGTTTTTTTCTTCCTAATGTGCATAAAAATTTAGGGTTTTTATTTTCTTATAACTTGAAACTATTTCTATCTTGATCCAATTCATAGCAATATACGAGATAATTGATGCAACAAACACTATAGTTGGTTATTAATTGAGTAATATGATTTTGAATAAATTTTGTAGAAGAAGATGATGAAAATCTTGTATTTAAAATTCTGGTTTATTCTATAGGTATTACATATATATTATGCAGGTATTATAAAAATTCTAATTGTTCATGATGTTATAAATTAGAATTATCCAAAAATATTGATATATGATTAGTGATACCTTTTAAGTATTACTGATATGATCTATAAGTACTACATATATACTCTTCAAGTATTATAAAATTACATGGTTGAATTATATGTAAGTAAAACCTTCAAGATATTATGAAAAAAAAGTATGAGGTATTATTGGTTTATTCTATAGGTATTACATATATGTTCTACAGGTATTACAAAAATTCTGACTGTTCATGATTTTATAAATCATAATTACCCTAAAACATTGATATATGATTGCTCATGACCAGTGATACTTTTAAGGTATTACTGATATGATCTATAAGTACTAGATATATACTCTTCAGGTATTATAAAATTACATGTGTAATACTTATAAGATAAGTGTAATACTTGAAATGAACATATGTAATACCTGTAAGGTATTTTTAATACTTGAAAGAACATGTGTAATACATGTAAGATATCTTAAATGAATATGTGTAATACCTTAACATCATACAACTAATATTTTCATCGAAAAATCTTAAAATTTCAAAAAAATTCCTCAAAATCAACAAATCATGATTTAATATTGTTTGAAATAATTGATTTTCAATGTTTTAAAATTATTGTAATAAATTGTGATTTGAAATCAATTATTTAAATCTATGAAAATGAGTAAAAGAGGAGAAGAAGAAGAAAAAACTCCATAAATAACTTTATGAAGATTTGATGAAGAATAAGAACAAGAATATAGAGGAGAAGAATAAGAGCAAGAAGATAGAGAAGAAGAATAATGTACAAAACAAATAAGAAAAATAACAAATTGATAGGAAAAGAGATTAAGAAGAAAAATGAGGGAGAAGAAAAAAAAAGAAGAAAAAGAAGAAAACAATGCTGTTTTTACATTAATACCTGAAGGGTAACAGTGTGATACCTTAAGAATAAATGTATGATACCTTAAGAGTAAATGAATGATACCTTAAAGTATAAAATTCAGGTGGTGCGTGGCGCACACCAGCTATGATGTGGCCGCGCGTGGGGGTGCGTGGATGCGCATAAAAACGGCCCACACGCCTATTCGGGTTGGGGACACGGATCTAGGATCCGTGTCCCTGGTGCATATAAGTTTTAGCCTGATCTTTTATGTATTAATATAAGCAAACAACCATATAATTTTTGATAAATTAAGCCAACTATTAATTTTTTTGGAAATTATCTTAAACTTATACAACAACAATTTACTTTTTACTTTTATTTTATTACTTTTTTGTTTTTCATGAATTTATAACTTGTGTTACTTAAAAAAATATTCATGGCCAAAAATATTTGATGTCAATTTATATATAATATATATAAAATATCTTATTCATGGTACATATATTTGTTTTTATTTATTTTGATTATATTCGTTTTATATATTTGTATACAAGGTATCATGATATTCATGGTATCAGGATAAGGTAAGGTCATCATCAATCATATTCTCCATACGAACATATTTGAACCAAAGTAGCATTACTTTATTCTCTCATTTTTTCTCCTTCCAACAACCACCGTTGACCACATTCTCATCGCCGACCATCAGCTTTTCCAGCAAGGTAATCGGACCATGTTGTAGCTCTCGCCGAGCTCGTCGCAAGGACGGGTTAGGAACTTCGAACCACCGTCATTTCCACCCCGTACGGGCGTGGAAAGATGGCTGCTCTATCTCTGTTTTTACCTCTTTCTCTCTTGCTGTTTTGGTTGTTGCTGTTACCATCGTTCGCCGATGGGTCGTGTCGGAGCTGGCGCGGGGTCTGCACCGGTGCGTCAGGTCAAAAACCGCCGCTGGGAGCGGTGGCTGTACTGGGTTGGGCTGGACTCGTTTCAACCCTGTTTTAGCTGGTTGTATATGTGTGTCGATGGGTCTATGTTGTAGAGTTTGGGGTGAGGGTTACGGCGTCGGTGTTGCGCCGACGATGAGGGGGAGGCACCGCCGTGAACAGCGGCGTCGATGGAGTGGTGTGTGTGTGTTTTTCTGTTGGTTGTGTTGTTTAGTTAGGTGGCTGTGTCGGTTGGAGTCGGTGTTAGGGGGTGAGGAGTCGCCGGCGACTTTTGTGGTGAACCGGTGGTCTACAATGGTGGCTGGAGCGGCGACGGGAGTTGTGCAGAGGCTGGAAAGGTTTATTAATGGGGGAAGGGTATGTTTTGTAAATTTGATGAAAATGGGGGTTAAATTGCAAGTAGCAACTTTGAGCAAATTAGAATTAAACCCTTAGAATTATATAAAACTTCAATTTACTCCCTTAATAATTTTAAAGCATATTTTAAGGCCCTAAATTATGTGTAATGACAAATGAACCCTTGAAAATTATTGAAATTACATAGTTTTCCCTAATATTTGATGATATTATGCATTTTTCTCCCTAGAGTTATTGAATTTATGATAATGAAATTTATGGACATATAATCTATTGGAATTATAGATGTTATTATATAATAAATAGAGTTTGGTAAATGAAATCGAGCTTTATAAAAATGACAAAGAAAGATTATATTAATTAATATTATGTTAATTAGACCTCTTTATATCACCAATTAGGATATAAAACCCGAGATTTCTTATCGAAAGAATTAAGGAAACTTAGTTTTGGAAAGGATTTTGGACTCGAGTAATATTACATCATTTATTATATTTTTTAGCTAAAGATTTTATTTGGAATTATAAGTTAGACCCTATGTTTAGCAAGATTGCTTTTCATACTAAAATTATAGACCTTATAAATATTATGCTAATTAAATTATTTTACGATTTAATTATTATTTCTAATCTAAGGTTAAATAACCCTAAATTCATATATATTTTAATTCGAAAACTTAATTCAAATCGAACTTTATATATTATGAATTATATATATTTAATTATAAAATAGGGTTTACCTTAAAAATATCATTTTATTAAATCGATGATAATTCGATTAGATTCTAAGTCGAACCTTTATATTTGTAGGCGATACGCAGGAGTTTGTGCCCTAGATATCTTTGGAATCTAAAGCTTTTTGATCAGCAGCTCTAAAGATGGGGAAAAATGCAATGTTGGTATTTATAACTTTTCCAACATATGATATTATGTGAAATGTGACATGTATTAATTGCATATGTGCAAATAAGATGTGCTTTCATGGGTATGTTTGATATGTGTATGTGTGAAGTAAATTATATGTACATGTGCATGCGTATGCAAGACGGCTAAGACCCGTATATGATGGCTGATCATCGTACCAGAGCGGCTAAGACCCGCATATGTTTCCAAGGCGGCTAAGACCCACATATGTTTTCAGGGCGGCTAAGACCGGTAAAAATATTTTCATGGCGGCTAAGAACTGTAAAATACTTTCATGGCGGCTAAGCACCGTAAAACATGTGAAAAGTGATATTTGAATGTGAATTATGATTGATTTATGATGAATGCATACATTCAAAAATGACTATGAGTCATGTGATTGAAGGTGAATATGGGTGTGATTGAATGTGACCCTCTATTTTTACAGTGTGATCCCACTGAGTGTATTTTATATGCTCACCCCCTTTATATGTTTTCTTTTATAGATTCGGATGTGGGGAGCAGAATGTGAAGAAAGATGCATATAGATATATATATATTTTTTTTTGATGTAATTAAACAAGTTATTTTTGAAGGGTTGTAAAATTAAGCCTGATGGCCCGTTTATTGATTTGACTGCTATATCTGATAACTTAAATATTTTATGTAACTTGTATGGATATTTTATCTTTCGGTTTTAGTTTGTTTTAAATTGTTGGACGCCTAAAAATGATAAGAATTTATATTTTATATTTTATATTTTATTTTATTTCGAAAATGGGGAGTAACAGTTTTGGTATCAAAGCCTAGCTCTATTTTATAGGGCTTTGCTCGATTTTAAAAGTTTATAAAAATTTAAAATTTTCTAAAACGAGCCTAATAATTAGATTATGAGTTAAATGCGCATCTTTCTCCACTTCTTCTCCAATAGGCATGAAAATGAGTTGATTTTATGTGTTTAACTTACATAATGTGAATAAAAGATTGTATTATTGTGAAATGTTATGTTTGAATTATTTTTGAGTTGTAAATACGTGTTTTGGGGTTTATTTACGGGGGTTGTTAGAAAGGCTTCCTTAAGTAAAACTTATGTAAAATTATATATACAGATAGCCCGAAAGAAGTTTACGGCAAGGAAGTTGATTCCTAGGAGGAGACCTAAAGATTTTTTGTTTGATAGTCGGGTGTATGCAGACTATTCTGTAGGAGAGCACATCGCTCGATTACTGCATACCTGGAGACGAGCAGGTGGTGCAGGAGGCATGATAGGTAGTGTGGAGGGATGTCGTCAGTTGATCCGAACATTGCCCGACGTGTGAGCAGCACAAGCACACAGTAGTTACCGTAATGAGGTAGTATATTCAATGGTAGATAACTCTCCCATTATAGATTTTGGGAGGTTTGCGGGACAGTTATTAGAGGCCTGGGGTAGGAGCGAGTATCCATTCACCCCTGAGCCGGGGCCGTATGATCCATCTAGTGGTGACTCGGAGGAGGACCCGGAGGAGGATCCTGATGATTATCTCGATGAGAGTGATCTAGGTGCCTCGACTTCCGGGGTAGTTAGGCCCCCTCGCCCCCGGCTACTGTAGCGTAGATGCTAGGAGTAGGGGTTAGGTATATTTTGGGATGTATATCGGATAAAACAATATATATGTATGTTTTAAATAGTTGTGTTAGTAGCGAATGTAGATAGTGGGATATGATACCTATGTAGCCAAAAATTTTGTTAGATGTATATAAGATTATGGCTTATAAAAGTGTTGTTTTATAAAATATTATGTATATATATCTTATTGAAGCTGGTGAATTTCGCATAGCTTGCATTATTATTTTTGAATAATAACGTCGTAATATTTAACTATCGGATATTTACATGTATCGTAGCAGAATCATGCCTCCGAGAGGTAGACCATGAAAACAACCCGCAACAATAGAAGGGCCATCTGCGCCATCAGAAGAAGGAGTATTGGGAAATTTAGTAACAGTGTTAAAGGGATTAGCTGATAAATTCGATGGTAACAGAGAGACACCCAACCAGGCACCAAGAAGTGATGCGAATAATATAATCGACCAATTCCGACGTTTCAATCTGCCAACGTTCAATGGAAAAGGAGAACCTGCAGATGTTGAAGAATGGCTAAGAAATTTAGATAGACTCTTCACTCATCTAACTTGTTCCGAGGAACAGAAGATCTCTTGTGTGGTTTTTCAGTTAGTAGAGGAAGCGAGCTTCTAGTGGGAGTCTTATGAAAGAACGTTATCTATAGAACTAAAAAAATGCAATGACTTGGGTGGACTTTAAGGAGGCGGTTATGCAAAATTATCTGCCCCAAAGTTATCGAGACAAGAAAGAGATGAAATTCTTGTATTTAAGACAGGGATGCTTGACCGTCGGTGAATACGAAAGAAAATTCAACCAGTTGTGCCGATACGCGATCCATTTAGTAGATACGGATATAAAGAAAGCCAGACGTTTCAACAGGGGCCTACGACAAGAAATTGGCACCATTTTGGCAGGACATGAATGAATGACATATGCAGAAACTGTTGAAAGAGCCCAAGAGATTGCAGCACGTATGAGTTTGGATAATGTTCCACTTAGAAAACCTCCAGATGTGCTCGGAAAAAGAAAGTGGAACGACACAAATCAAAATCAGAACCAGACCTTCAACGGGACCCAACGTCCAGGAATGGGTAGCGGACCAAATGCCTCTAAACTAAGACAAAGGCCAGTCTGTTCCAAATGTGGAAGAACTCACAGCGGGTAATGCCTATGGGGGACAGGACGTTGTTTTCGATGTCAAGAATTTGGACATAGCTCCAATGTTTGTCCTAACTACAAAGTTACACAGGATTTCTAGCCAAGACCCGAAGCAAGGAGAGCTCGAGCTTTTGCTCTCACTAGAAACGAGGCTGCAGAAGAGTCAGAGACTATGGCAGGTATGCTATCAGTATGTGATATGCCTGCTCTCGTATTATTTGATACCGGGGCAACCCATTCGTTTATATCTGTTATATTTTACGAATTCTTGGGATATAAGAACGATAGGATAGATGCTGAAATCTTAGAGGTTAGTATACCTTCTGGGAAAATGATAAAAACCCAAAATACATGCCGAAATATGAAGATTTCTTTTTAGGACAAAATCATACCAGCCACTTTGCATGTATTGGAGATGAAAGATTTTGATGTTATTTTGGGTATGGATTAGCTTAAGGCTAATAATGTGGTGATCCGATGTCGAGAAAAAGAGATTTTTATACGATTGCCTGGAAAAGAAAAGTTCATAATTTTTGGAACTCGAGTCGGCATAAATCCACGTGTTATATCAGTTATGCAGGTGACCAAGATGATTAATAAGGGAGATTATGAGGTGTTCTTGGTAAATATTATAAATCCCGAGAAGAAGACATATTCGATTGGAAGGGTACCAATAGTAAATGAATATGCAGACGTTTTTCCAGAAGAATTACCTGGTCTACCGCCTGATAGGCAAGTCGAATTCAGCATAGACTTAGTGCCAGGAGTGGCACCAGTGTCGAAGGCTCCATATCGAATGGCACCAAAAGAGTTGGAGGAACTGAAGGTACAGTTGCAAGAACTATTGGAAAAGGGTTTCATACATCCTAGCGTATCACCATGGGGAGCTCCAGTATTGTTTGTGAACAAAAAGGATGGAACATTTCGGATGTGTATAGATTATCGAGAACTTAATAAAAGAACGATCAAGAATAAGTATCTGTTACCTCGGATTGAAGACTTGTTCGATCAACTAAGAGGTGCAAGTGTATTTTCAAAGATTGATTTAAGATCTGGATACCATCAAGTGAAGATTAAGAAAGATGATGTATCTAAAACGGCTTTCAGGACAAGGTATGGCCATTACGAATTTGTGGTAATACCTTTTGGACTTAGTAATGCACCGGCCGTTTTCATGGATATGATGAATCGAGTTTTCCATCCATATCTTGATCACTTTGTGATAGTTTTTATCGATGATATTTTGGTGTATTCACACGATAAGAACCAGCATGAAGAACACTTGAGGATTACTATGGAAACTTTGAGAAAAGAAATATTATATGCCAAGTTTAAAAAGTGTGAGTTCTGGCTCGATAAAATTTCTTTTTCTTGGACATATCGTATCTTTAAAAGGAATAGAGGTAGATCCAGCTAAAGTGGAACCAGTCAGTAATTGGAAGACGCCGACCAACGTAAATGAAGTGCGAAGTTTCCTGGGTTTAGCTGGATATTACAGAAGATTCATTGAAGGATTTTTAAAAATTTCTATTCCTCTGATGCGTCTGACTCGTCAGGAGGTGAAGTTCCAGTGGACGAACCAATGTGAAGAAAGTTTTCAGGAATTGAAGAGAAGATTGACGTTTGTACCGATTTTAATAGTTCCAGACGGAACGAAGGAATTCGTTGTTTATGGTGACGCATCCAAACAAGGTTTGAGATGTGTACTGATGCAACGAGGAAAGGTGGTAGCTTACGCTTCGAGACAATTAAAGGCGCATGAGCAAAACTTTCCCACTCATGACCTGGAATTAGCTGCTGTAGTGTACGCTCTCAAGATTTGGCGGCATTATTTATATGGAGGAAAGTGTGAAATCTACACCGATCATAAGAGCTTGAAGTATTTTTTCGAACAAAAAGAGCTCAACATAAGACAAAGAAGATGGCTAGAGTTGGTAAAAGATTATGACTGCTCAACCATCATGGTAAGACAAATGTGGGGGCAGATGCGCTGAGTAGGAAAGATAAGGCTCAAACGGCGTACATGATAACTACTCAGACGGAGCTGATTGAAGAATTTGGAAGACTAAGTATGGAATTGGTGATACCTCCAAGCAGTATAAGAGCAAGAATAAGTGCTTTGATTATCAAACCCACGCTTCAGGATAGAATACTGCAGGTTCAACATGATGATAGGTTCACTCAAATCATGAAAGAACAAGTGGAGAAGGGTTTAGCAAAGAACTTTGAAGTAAGCAAGGATGGGGTACTTAAGTTCAAAAATAGGCTATGTGTACCACATAAGGAAGATCTTCTAACTGAAATCATGGAAGAAGCACACGACTCCATATACAGCTCATCCAGAAAGTACAAAGATGTATCAGGATTTGAAAAAGAGCTTTTGGTGGAGAAACATGAAGAACAACATTGGACTTTTTGTGAAGAAATGCATTATTTGCCAGCAGGTGAAGGCAGAACATCAAAGGCCGGCAGGAATGCTCACACCTCTAGAGATACCTGAATGGAAGTGGGAACACATCACCATGAACTTTGTAGTGGGGCTACCTCGAAACAATCGTGGGAATCACGCCGTATGGGTCATTGTGGATAGACTAACCAAGTCTGCCCACTTTTTGCCGATTAAGATGTTTAGTTTGGAAAAACTCGCTCAAATGTATATAAAAGAAATCGTCAGACTGCATGGTGTACCCATCTCTATTGTGTCAAATAGAGACCCCCGTTTTACATCCAGGTTCTGGCAGAGTTTACAAAAGGAATTAGGTACCAAACTGCCTTTCAGCACTGCTTTTCATCCTCAAACTGATGGACAAACCGAACGGACGATACAAATTCTGGAGGATATGCTGAGAGCAAATGCTTTGGATCTGCACGGAAGCTGGGAAGATCATTTATATTTGGTGTAGTTCGCCTACAATAACAGCTATCAGGCAACTATAGGGATGGCGTCATATGAGGCGTTATACGGAAGAAAATGTCATTCTACTCTTTACTGGGAAGAAGTAGGTGAGAAACAAATTTAGGACCTGAATTGGTTGAGCAGGCAGTGAAGAAAATAAGAAAAGTTCGAGAAAGAATCAAGACAGCTCAAGATCGATAAAAATCTTATGCGGATAAAAGACGCCGAGAATTAAAATTTGCAGTGGGGGACAAAGTATTTCTCAAAGTATCACCTACAAAAGGTGTTTATCGATTTGGAAAGTAAGGAAAATTGAAGCCAATATATATAGGTCCGTTTGAGATTTTGGATCGAGTCGGTGAAGTGGCGTACCGACTAGCTTTACCACCTGATTACACCGACATATATAATGTTTTTCACGTGTCAATGCTAAGAAAATACGTTTTCGATCCAAGTCACATCATTAATCAACAACAAATAGGGTCGGAGAAGGACGTAATATATGAAGAGGTTCCAGTGGCTATTTTGGATAAGAAAATTCATAGATTAAGAAATCGAGATGTAGTATTAGTCAAGGTTCAATGGAGTCATCATGAAATCAATGAAACCACTTGGGAAGAAGAAGAGGAAATCTAAGCAAAATATCCAAATTTGTCAAATTTAGGTACGTTTCTAAATTTCGAGGATGAAATTTATTTGAAGAAGGGAAGAATGTAGCACTTAGAATTTTTTTTTTATATATAAAACCATATAATATATATATATTGCATTAATGTATAAATAACCATATGATATAATTATATAGCATAAGCTATATGACATGAAGGTATATAGTAGTATAGGTAAGTAAGTAAGGGATAAGTCAAATTACTTCTAGAAGGATTAATTGGTTAGATAAGGTAAGGTTATCATCAATCATATTCTCCATACGAACATATTTGAACCAAAGTAGCATTACTTTATTCTCTCATTTTTTCTCCTTCCAACAACCACCGTTGACCACCATTCTCATCGCCGACCATCAGCTTTTCCGGCAAGGTAATCGGATCATGTTGTAGCTCTCGCAGAGCTCGTCGCAAGGACGGGTTAGGAACTTCGAACCACCACCGTTTCCACCCCGTACAGACGTGGAAAGATGGCTGCTCTATCCCTGTTTTTACCTCTCTTTCTCCCTTGCTGTTTTGGTTGTTGCTGTTACCGTCGTTCACCGCTGGGTCGTGTCGGAGCTGGCGTGGGGTCTGCACCGGTACATCGGGTCAAAAACCGCCGCTGGGAGTGGTGGCTGTACGGGGCTGGGCTGGACTCGTTTCAGCCCTGTTTTAGCTGGTTGTGTATGAGTGTTGTTGGGTCTATGTTGTGGAATTTGGGGTGAGGGTTACGACGCCGGTGTTGCGCCGACGATGAGGGGGAGGCGCCGCCGTGAATAGCGGCACCGATGGAATGGTGTGTGTGTGTATGTGTTTTTCTATTGATCGTGTTGTTTAGTTAGGTGGCTGTGTCGGTTGGAGTCGGTGTTGGGGGGGTGAGGAGTCGCCGGCGACTTTTGTGGCGAACCGGTGGTCTACAGTGGTGGCTGGAGCGGCGACGGGAGCTGTGTAGAGGCTAGAAAGGTTTATTAATGGGGGAAGGGTATGTTTTGTAAATTTGATGAAAATGGGGGTTAAATTGCAAGTAGCAACTTTGAGCAAATTAGAATTAAACCCTTAGAATTATATAAAACTTCAATTTACTCACTTAATAATTTTAAAACATATTTTAAGGCCCTAAATTATGTGTAATGACAAATGAACCCTTGAAAATTATTGAAATTACATAGATTTCCTTAATATTTGATGATATTATGCATTTTTCTCCCTAGAGTTATTGAATTTATGATAATGAAATTTATGGACATATAATCTATTGGAATTATAGATGTTATTATATAATAAATAGAGTTTGGTAAATGAAATCGAGCTTTATAAAAATGACAAAGAAAGATTATATTAATTAATATTATGTTAATTAGACCTCTTTATATCACCAATTAGGATATAAAACCCGAGATTTCTTATCGAAAGAATTAAGGAAACTTAGTTTTGGAAAGGATTTTGGACTCGAGTAATATTACATCATTTATTATATTTTTTAGCTAAAGATTTTATTTGGAATTATAAGTTAGACCCTATGTTTAGCAAGATTGCTTTTCATACTAAAATTATAGACCTTATAAATATTATGCTAATTAAATTATTTTACGATTTAATTATTATTTCTAATCTAAGATTAAATAACCCCAAATTCATATCTATTTTAATCCGAAAACTTAATTCAAATCGAACTTTATATATTATGAATTATATATATTTAATTATAAAATAGGGTTTACCTTAAAAATATCATTTTATTAAATCGATGATAATTCGATTGGATTCTAAGTCGAACCCTTATATTTGTAGGCGATACGCAGGAGTTTGTGCCCTAGATATCTTTGGAATCTAAAGTTTTTTGATCAGCAGCTCTAAAGATGGGGAAAAATGCAATGTTGGTATTTATAACTTTTCCAACATATGATATTATGTGAAATGTGACATGTATTAATTGCATATGTGCAAATGAGATGTGCTTTCATGGGTATGTTTGATATGTGTATGTGTGAAGTAAATTATATGTGCATGTGCATGCGTATGCAAGACGGCTAAGACCCGTATATGACGGCTGATCACCGTACCAGGGCGGCTAAGACCCGCATATGTTTCCAAGATAGCTAAGACCCGTAAAAATATTTTCATGGCGGCTAAGAACCATAAAATGCTTTCATGGTGGCTAAGCACCGTAAAACATGTGAAAAGTGATGTTTGAATGTGAATTATGATTGATTTATGATGAATGCATACATTCAAAAATGACTATGAGTCATGTGATTGAAGGTGAATATGGGTGTGATTGAATGTGACCCCCTATTTTTACAGTGTGATCCTACTGAGTGTATTTTATATGCTCACCCCCTTTATATGTTTTCTTTTATAGATTCGGATGTGGGGAGCAGAATGTGAAGAAAGATGCATATAGATATATATATATTTTTTTTGATGTAATTAAACAAGTTATTTTTGAAGGGTTGTAAAATTAAGCCTGATGGCCCGTTTATTGATATTTGGCTACTGTCTCTGATAACTTAAATATTTTATGTAAATTATGTAACTTGTATGGATATTTTATCCTTCGGTTTTAGTTTGTTTTAAATTGTTGGACACCTAAAAATGATAAGAATTTATATTTTATATTTTATATTTTATTTTATTTCGAAAATGGGGCGTGCACAGGTCAATACTAATTATAGATTGGTTCAGTGTTGATAATTTAATAGTTAATAGTTTATTTTATTTTGCACATGAAAATGAAAGTAGACATAATTTAGATGAGTGTTAAAATTATTTTCTAATTCGATTTATATGTGATTTGACATTTTTGTGGCACAAACTTTTAAATATTACACTATGTCGTTTGAACTTTAAATTTGATGTATTTTATTGTAGCAAATAAATTGTAGCCACACATGTATTCGAAATCAACAGTTGAATTTTTTAATACAATAGAATGCATTAAATTTAAAGCTCATTCAAAAATGTGGGACTTTTCAAAATTTATTCACAAAAATGTCAAATCACATGTAATTTAAATAAGAAATTTTTTATATCTTTTAGATGAGGTTCTAGTTTGAGCAAGAAATTTTTTATATCCTTTAGATGAGGTTCTAGTTTGAGCGGGAAACCAAATCCATGAGAAAACGACATTTGTTCTTTGATGAGTTCTCATTAACTATATACTAGAGTTGTCTCCATGTGTAATATATAATTTTTCAACATAAAGGCTATAAAGATATGCTTAATGTTATATAAAGGTATGCTTAATATAACATAAAGTCCTTAAAGGTATGCTTAATATAACATAAAAAGTATGCTTAACATAACATAAAGGTATAACACCTGGAGCGAATTTGGGTGGCTACCCACCCAGGCTCGTGGGGACGCTTGTGAGCATGTGGAGAGCGCGTGGGTCGGGTCAGGTTAGGTGCACAGATCTAGGATCCGTGCACCAGTTACATAAAAGTTTTTGTGTTTGCTTAAAATACTCCACTAGAAATAGAATTCATCGAACACTTGAGTTATGTTGAATAAGGAACGTCAGTCCGAGCTTCGGACAACTGGTAAGCTCTGGCTCACTTGGTCACTTCTAATCGACCCCCTACTTAGGCTCGACC
The DNA here is from genome assembly GCA_028654395.1 of Scutellaria barbata. Classification (NCBI taxonomy): domain Eukaryota; kingdom Viridiplantae; phylum Streptophyta; class Magnoliopsida; order Lamiales; family Lamiaceae; genus Scutellaria; species Scutellaria barbata. The sequence goes on along the minus strand of CM053656.1, from coordinate 11,067,896 downwards.
CTCCAAAATATGGCTCTAACCAGCTTGGTTTGTCCAACTCGTCCCTATTCGACCCCTACTCAGAGCTTCGACTAACTATCAACCAGGGGTGAGCCCCCGACGACCAATTCTGACCTGGTCAACCTAGAACCCATCTTGGCCTTGTCGGCCCTTACTCGAAGCTCTGGATGGCTCGACCTTAAATCTACCCTTATTCGGAGTTTTATCCGGCTCGATTCTAGTCAACCCCATCTTGTACAACTCTTCCTAGCAACCCTTTCTGGCCAACCCCTTCCAGGATGGTCCTTCCTAGCTTGTACGGTTCCTGGTTTGTTCGATCTCTAATCGGCCCTAAGGGTTGACCAGGTCTCCGATTTCGGCCGGCTCAAGTATAATTTCTAATATGGTGTTGTTTAGAGATGAATTTACTCTAATTTTGAGTTTGAATAAAACCAAAGCCTTGATTCACCCATCAAATTTATTTGTAATCTTTTATTACATTGTAGTCGGGTTCTTTTGGACCTTTAAAAATTTATCATGAAATTTTTGAAGTCTTGTACAATATATGCCAAACTTTACTAGACAACCTGTTTTCAGCAAATTTATCCCATATTTTATGTCACTTTTAAAAATCATAACTAATTATGTGAATCTTATTTGTAGGTGATATTTTTATATGATATATTTAATCATATCATGTATCTTCTACAAGGATTTCAAAAGCTTTCATAAATCCTACAAGGTTTGGTGAATTTTTCATTATAGATTGTTTTTAAGGTGAAGTTGAAATGAAATACTAATTTAAAGAATTACTTTAATAATTTATACACATTGTCAAAATATATGATTTTTCAGTATGTCATATTTGACAATAATACGTAATCATATAAATATTTTCATAACCTTAGAAATTAGTTATGAGTTATTAAAAAAATTGTGATTTTATGTGTCATTTAATATTGTTAGTTTAAGTGTCCAAAAGTTATATCATAAGTTTGTTGGTTATCTTATGTGCTAATCTGGCTTAAATGATTTAGTTATTATATGATCTTGTTTGAAATTTAATGTATGAGTCAATGATTAGTTATTATATGATCCTATTTGAAATTCCATGTATGAGTCAAGTATGTATCGAATGAAGTATGTTTAAAATATTTCCTTTGATGACTAAATGATTATGTTTTAAGTTGAGATAACCTAGATGCTTGATACATACGAGTTATTATACAAGTAAATAGGCTAAAGACTTAAATATGTTGAGCGTAATTTGAGACGATTGGTGATCCGAAGCTATCCTCGCAAAATCAATTTACATGTGGTCTACTCTCTACTATGTGCGGATAATTGAATTAGTAAGTTATATATGAAAATATATGATTGGATACCCAGTAGTAATAATTAGTATGTAGCTTCCCTTTCAGACGACGAAAAAAAAATGAGAGTGTCTAGTCTATAAAAGTAAGATCTAGTGGGCAAGGTAACTCACATTCCTTTAGTCTATTTCAGACGACTAATTACACTCAATAGACGAATCCGCCAATCCAGCATGCAGAACAGAGCGATCATTAGAAATTCATGAATTAAAGTAAGGTCTAGTAGGCATGCAATTCTCACATTTCTTTAAATATGTATATGGTCCAAGGATAAGCGTACCCAAAGGATGTATAGTTTGTATTCATTGAATTATTTTAATGTATTAGACAATATAGTTATCTCACTAGAATTCCTCTTCAGAGATATCTCATGATGCTACTTTTAATATTTTCAGGTCCAATAGGCAATGATGTAGACGTGTAGTGGGCTTGGCTTACCTCTCAACCCCTTTAAAATTTTAGTACAAAAATAATATTTTCTTTTTGAGAATAATATAATGTTTTAAATATGTAAAATATGATAGATAGTGAGTCTAGTCTTATATATTGGTATAATATGTTTGCTTCGTTATGTTTTTTTTACAAAGAATGTGTTTGTTTGAACGTTTGATCTAGAAATATTGGTGAGACACGAATTAGTCAAAATGATGTTAAGTTATCTGTATATATATATATACACGTTATGCCTTTTAAAACAAATTATTACTCATGTCTTTGTTTTAGCCTTCCACTTTATAATAGAAGATGGTTATGAATTTTAATTATAAATATGTTAGGTTAGTACATAAGTAAGGGTTGGCGGTCTGTCTCCGAGTTAGGTTATAAATTGTTTTAGCCATGACGGCCAAGGATCGCATCTTTTGACATCCTCTCCATCTATATGATCACATTATTGAACTTCTCAAGATATGACTTGAGAGATTCTTCATTTTCTTTCTTAAGAGATATTAATCTTTCATTCAAAATTGCTCGTGTCTTGTACCACATGAACTGTGCTAAGAATATCATGGATAACTCTGCCCAGCCCCTGATCAAGTAATCTGACAAGCGGCAAAACCAATTTTTCTACTATCATCGAGTGTTAAAGGGAAATCCTTGCACATCAAAAGCTCCCCAACTCCTTTGTAATGTACTTGTGAGCTCACCATTGTACTGTTGGAATTTAAGTTTAATTCGAATTGTGTTGACAGTTCAACCACCCTTCAGTAGAATGGACATAACTTTCTGTAGGAGTTCTCAAATCAATATCCCTTTGATGTTTTGGAAACTAGATTTCTAGAGCTTTCCAATCATATGTAGCTCTTTATCTAACTCTCAGCCAAATGTTACAGACTAATATCGGAAGATGGCTCTTTATCTAACTCTCAGCCAAATGTTACAAAAGTGTTAATTGAGTGAGAAAATTATATTTACAGAAGTATCTCTTCTCTCCTCTCCACTGTTTTTATTCCGCTGTGTGTTTTATCTCTCTATATTATTCATTCGATCCAACAAAGTAATATCAGAGCCACGTTGGAGAGAGATACAATGTCAACCACAAGTGGAACTTTCCCATTTGCAAAGCTTGCAAAGAGAACTATAATCGCTGGAGCATTCAAATGAAAACCTTTCTTGGTGGATAAAATGTTTGGGATACCATTGAAGAAGAATATGTAGAGCTGGAGAATTCGGCTTGTTGGGATTTCAGTGTTTAGATTTTGATGAGACAAAACAAATATGTAATTGGAAGTTTTGAGTATCCTATTTTTCATAATGTTTAAATGAAAACATAGACTAGGTTTGAGTCTAGATATAAGTATTGAAAAATGGAGGTTTGCATAAGTATTATGCTGCATCGGGAAATTCAGAACGAAGCTGCTGCAAAAAAGCAGATACAGTAAAGCTGCAAGAAGATAGATACAACAATGCAGTAAAATAAGAAGGAACGACATGTAACATCGCTGCAAGAAAAAGTTATAGGTATACTGCAAGAAATGATACATCAGTACTGTATGAAGATACTGCAAGAAGGTCGAAGTTACAGCAGCACTGCAAAGAACGAACAAGCTGCAAGCAGACCTAGGATACAACGTAAAGCTTACTGCTCAAACAGTCAACAACGCCAATAAAAACCAGAATAAGTATCCTGCAATTCGAGGAAGGATAAATGCAGTACGAGGAACAAAGATCCAAGTAAGAATAAATAGAGTCGTTCCAGAGAAGATCAAAGTTACAGACACGAAGCCAATACAAAGATGCCACGTGGACTGACGTACTGCAGAAAGCTGTGAGCCACAACTGCCGCATTAAATGCTCCGAAAGAGAAAGTCCAGTCGCATTAAATATGAGTCATGCCTTTGATCAAGTACACTAAATTCAAACAAGAGATATCTCCTTCAACGAATATTTCTTATACAAGTATAGATAGAGGATGAGCAACCCTGAAGCTGACTACTGAAATATTTGCGCAAAAACTCTCAAGCATTCAAACCATAATCTTTCAAGTCTACTCTCAGTTTCAGTCACTCAACCTCTGTGAAGTGAAGCAAGTTCAAAGCTGAAAGATCCTTTGAAGGATTCAGAAGTTCACTTCACCGCACCTGTTGAAAAAACAAACCCATATACTTTTTAACCTTGTTGCTGTGTGTTTAGGTTGTTTTAGGTGTTGAACAGTTGATAGGAGAGATCCTTGTTGTTTGTATAGTTGTCTAGGAGTTAGGCAGCTTCCCTGTATGGGAGTTTGAAACCCTGTGTGGGTTAGCCTTTAGAGTTTGCAGTTGTTGTGTGTACGCTGGACTCTAGTAGGTGTTTTGCTTTGTAAAGTTGATAGATTGTTAGGAAAGTCATGTAAACCAATCTTGCTTAACAAAGTTCCTGCTCTAGGTAGCAGTAGAGTGGACGTAAAAGGATTACACCATCTTCAAACCACTATAAGCCATAAGTGTTTTATTATTTTCTTATCTATGTTTTATCCTATATATATCTCTATCTCTGTCATAGGCATAAAACGTTTTGAAAAAGATCATATTTGAGAAAACCAGCCTTGTGTTATAAAACTTATTTTTCCGCTGCGTACAAAACTTTAGTTACAGCGTGCAGCACTGCATCCTAGTGCTGTAAGCAGCAACTGCCTGGTGTTGCAAGTTCAAGTAACTTGCAGAATAATAAGTTTTTCAAGAGATTTTGCAAAATCGACCAAGGTTCATTCACCCCCCCTCTGAACCTCGGACACCACTTGGGACCAACACAGCTGTTTTGAATCAAGCACAAATGAAGATGACAAGAGAAGACAAGGTAAGAGATCAAAGAGCTCTCTCCATCATTCAACTCGGTGTAGACGACATCAACTTTGAGAAGATTTCTCAAGATACAAATACAAAGCAAGCGTGGGATATTCTTAGTGATGTTTTCAAAGGCATTGACAAAGTTAAAAAGGTATGACTCCAATCACTTCGAGGAGAATTTGAGTCGTTAAAAATGAAAGAGTTTGAAAAAATATCAGACTACGTCTCAACGGTAGTTTTGGTTGTTAACCAACTTCAGAGAAATGGTGAAAAAATTGAGGAGCATCGAGTGCTTGAAAAGATACTTCGATCTCTTGATTCAAAGTTTGATTATATTGTCGTGGCAATTGAAGAGTCTAATGACATTGTGACTCTTAAAGTGAACGAGCTATTGCGAAAGTTACAAATCCATGAGGAGAAGATCAAAAGGCGAAACAAAGGGCCTGAAGTTGAACAAGCCCTTCAAGCAAAGACATATGCCGACTAACAAAAAATTGATGGTGCTCGATTTTGAGGAAGAAGAAGAGGTCGTGGTCGAGGATGCAACCGTGGTCGTGGTCGTGGTCATGGTAAAGGTCGTGAAGGACAAATTTCTAACAATAATGATGAGACTAAGCAAGAGAATCGACATACACGAGATCGTGGAATAAGTGGATACAATGGACACTAAAATAAGAGGGATATCGAGTGTTATAATTGTCATCGATATGGACACTTTGCTTTGGAGTGTCAAAATGAGTCTAATAATGAAAAGACTTATTATGGTGAAGAAATGGAGAAGGAGGTTGCGGAACTATCACCAATTGCATGTAAGGTATCGATAGAGGATAAAGATATCACTTAGTACCTTGATTTTGGTGCCAGCAACCACATGTGCGGAAACAAACACATGTTTGTGGAAATTGATGAATTAGTGATGAGAAATATCTCGTTTAGGGGTATGTCAAAAATCAGCATCAAAGGCAAAGGGAGAATACTCATCAAATTGAAGAATGAAGCACACCAATTCATCGAAAATGTGTATTATGTGCCTCGGATGAAGACAAGTATTTTGAGTATTGACCAACTATTGGAGAAAGGATACGACATTCATATGAAGGGTCTAATCTTTACTTGAAGAATATTGAAAGAAAGTTAATAGCTTATATTCCAATGATGAGCAATCAAATGTTCATACTAAATATTCATCATGGTATGGCGAGATGCTTGAACATGTGTTATAAAGATCAATCCTGGTTATGGCATTTGTGGCTAGGATACATAAATTTTGATAGATTGAAAATGATGGTTTCAAAGAAGATGGTGAAAGGACTTTCATTGATTGATCACCCTAATCAAGTTTATCAAGGATGTCTTGTCGGAAAACAATCTCGATTAAGTTTTCCAAAAGAATCATTATCAAGAGCAAATCAACCATTAAAGTTGATACACATGGATATATGCAGCCCTATTGAACCTACTTCAATTGGAGGTAATCGATATTTTCTGACATTCATCGATGATTATAGTCGGAAAACATAGGTATCTTTCTTGAAGTAAAAATCAGAAGCATTCACTATGTTCAAAAAGTTTAAAGCTCTTATTGAGAAACAGAGTGGCTATTAAATCAAGACGATGAGATCAGATCGTTGAGGTGAATTTACATCAATCGCATTCAATGAATTTTATGATGAGCACGGTATTCGTAAACCTCTTACTGTTGCATACTCACCCTAACAAAACTACATTACGAAGAGAAAAAATCAATCCATTATGAATATAGTTCGGTGTATGTTTAAGTCCAAGCAATTGCCAAAGGAATTTTGGGCAGAAGCTGTTGATTTTGCTATCTATTGACAAAACACAAACTCGACGAGGAGTGTTTTTGGGATAACACCATAAGAGGCTTGGAGTGGATTCAAGCCGAGCATAGCACATTTGAAGGTTTTTGGGAGTATTGTTCATATGCATGTTCCTGATCAGCAAAAGAGAAAACTTGATGACAAAAGCCAAACATATATATTTGTTGGTTATGATCAAGCTTCAAAAAGATACAAATTATATGATCTTGTGGAGAAGAAGAGAAAGATCAGTCGAGATGTTGTGTTCGATGAGAAAAGCTTGTACGATTGGAATGCTCAAGAAAAGGAGCGTTATACATTCTATCATTTTATGGATCAAAGTCATGAAGCTGAAGGTGAGCCTGAAAATGAAGTAATTGCACCTCTATCCTCTACGTCTTCTTTAAAAGGTGAAAGTTCAAGTAGTGAAGGACCTCAAAAAACAAGAACATTGCATGAAATTTATGATCAACTCAATCAAAATCCAAACTTATTTTGTTTGTTTGCTGATACGGAGCCTATCAACTTTAAGGAGGCATTGAAGAGTGAAACGTGGAGAAAGACCATGGATGAGGAGATGGAGGCAATTAAGAAAAATGATACTGGGAATTCACTTCCTTACCAACAAAACATAAATCTATTGGAGTTAAATGTGTTTACAAGAAGAAGAAAATTTCTAAAGGAGAGGTGGAATGATACAAGCGAGACTTGTTGTTAAAGGCTACAAGCAAAAGACTAGAATTGATTATGATGAAGTATTTGCCCCAATAGCCCGTTTGGAGACTATAAGGCTACTAATCTCTTTGGCAGCTCAACATAAATGGAAAATCTATCAAATGGATGTGAAATCAGCATTTCTAAATGGAAAGCTTGAAGAAGAGGTGTATATCGACCAACCTAAATGCTATATGGTTCGTGGTCAAGAGAATAAAGTGTTGAAATTAAAAAAAAGCACTTTATGGGTTAAAGTAAGAACTAAGGGTGTGGAATAGTCACATTGATCAATATTTCTTGAAGAAGGGATTTCAAAAATGTTCGGTGATATGTTGATCGGGTGCTTATATGTTGATGACTTGATATTTGCAGGGAACAATGTGAAATTGTTCGATGAATTCAAAAAAAAGATGACCAAGGAGTTTGAGATGACAGACATCGGGTTGATGTCTTACTATCTTGGCATTGAAGTGAAACAACGAGATGATGGTATCTTTATCTCACAAGAAGGTTATGCAAAAAATGTGTTGAAAAAATTTAAAATTGAGAGTTGCAAGGAAATTAGCACTTCAATCGATATTGGAGAGAAGTTCTCTAAGCATATTGAAGGAGATCCGGTTGATCCAACTTTATTTAAAAGTTTGGTTGGAAGTTTAAGATACTTAACATGCACAAGACCTGATATTCTGTTTGTAGTGGGACTTATTAGCTGTTACATGGAGATTCAAAATGAGTATCACTTTAAAGTAGCAAAGAGGATACTTCGCTATATCAAAGGAACGTCCAGTTTGGGTATGTTCTATCCAGCAAAAGGAGATATGAAGCTAGTTGGGTATAGTGACAATGATTAGGCCAGAGATCCTGATGATTAAAAGAGTACATGTGGCTTTGTATTTAATTTAGGTGAAGCAGCATTCACCTGACAATCAAAGAAGCAACGGATAGTTACACTATCAACTTGTGAAGCTGGGTATGTTGCAGCGACATCAAGTGTTTGTCATGCGATATGGTTAAGGAGCTTATTGAAGGAGCTCAAGTGTGAGCAAAAGGAGTCTACGAAGTTATTTGTTGATAATAAGTCAGCAATTGCACAAGCAAAAAATCCAGTGTTTCATGATCGAAGCAAACACATTGATACTCGATACCATTTCATCCGAGAGAGCATTGCAAAGAAAGAAGTTCAAGTGAGATTTGTGAAGTTTGAAGATCAAATTGTTGATATCTTCACAAAGCCCCTCAAGAGAGAAGTATTCGAGAAGTTGAGGAGTAAACTCGGTATGCGAGAATCAAGCTTAAGGGGGCGTGTTGGAATTTAAGCTTAATTCGAATTGTGTTGATAGTTTGACCACCCTTCAGTAGAATGGACATAACTTTCTGTAGGAGGGCCCAAATCAATATCCGTTTGAAGTTTTGGAAACTAGACTTCTAGAGTTTTCCAACCATATATAGTTCTTCAGATAACACTCATCCAAACGTTATATATTAATTTTGGAAGATGGGTCATGTGAAGAGTCCTATGAAAATTAATTGTTATAGTTATGAATTTGTGGAGTTATGTACTTTGCATTTACTTATATATTTATGCATGCAGTTGTGGACTATAAATACCCATCATCGTTTGTAAGCAAGTCAGAAGAAGCAAGTTAATCATATGTATTCTAGAGAGTATAGAGTGAGTTTACAAAAGTGTTGATTGAGTGAAAAAATTATATTTGCAGAAGTGTCTCTTCTTTCCTCTCCACTACTCCTCCTCTCTACTTTTAGTCTGCTACGTGTTTTATCTCTCTATATTATTTATTCAATCCAACATGTACAGCTCGATTTGGGATACTATAAACTTAGCTTGAGTTAGTCTCTAGGGAGATGTACTCCATGAAGGGTGATGACCAACTTATATCCTGGTCTTCTAGGACTTGATTTTAGCTAAAAGATTCCTTAGAATCCTCTACTTCACTACCTAGTGGTCTAGTCGGTCATAGGGTAACTCAAGGTCTAGTCTCTTGTTTTGTCATCCTCAGATTGGTATACCTTATCACGAAAGTTCTGGTTCCTCTACAGCCTTCTGGCTTCTTGAGCAAAAGTGTTCCCAATCGGTCGGAGACACTCCTTAGCCTAGTCGACCTCTCTAGGTTAGAAGGGTCCTCGATGGCACGTGGCAGGGTCATCCCGAAAGATAGACTTTCCTAAATCCTAAGCATGACTTTATCTCAAGCAGAGTTGCCCAATTGTCATTCTCTTTATTCGAGGTCCCATTTCACAGATTGGACCTCATCTTCTTAGTGCAGATTCTGGTTCCCTATGTGGTCTGCTCAACTTCGACTAGCTCATTCTCAAGATAGTCAATCAATCACAGATCTTCATAGGAGTTCTACGAGGAGTCCTCTTATCGATCCTCATCTAGAGGATCTTTGCCAAAATTCCCTCTGAAGGGGTGGTGTTCACTACACCGAACACCACCCCTGGTGTGGTCTGATAGAATAGAGTGTTCTAGAAGAAAAACTCAACTTCGTGAGCCGAACGGCGTGATTTAGGCCTCGTTTTCAACCATTGATGAGCAATTTGTGGGAGATGTACCTATTAACGACAAATGACCCTCCCTCTAGCACTAAAATGATGACGTGCAAATTCGTAAGGTACAAATCAAATCAAACACCATATAAAATGGATATAAATAGTATTTCATACAACAAAGTAGAGTAGAAAATGGGTAAATAACGTAAGATTGGGGCTTGGAAGCCTACCCAATCAAATCTAGCCGAGTTATTCTAATCAAGTCAGAACGTATTTTATTGTTCTTTTAGAGAAATCTCGGTATATTGTTATAATACAATTATATCGGATGTGTCACTCAAGTGTTGGTTGTATACATTATTTTAAAGGCTAGTTTCATATATGTTTTTCGCATTTTTAGGTCTTATTTATAGATTAGGCCAAAAATTATAGAATCAAGGAAAGTATACGAGAAGCCCTGATTTTATGGATTTGGTCTGATCGAAATCAAATATGATTTGATATTGAATTTGTTGTATTTTTCGGATATCTTAGGCTTGCACATTTCGACTTGGAATTAAATTGTTAGAACACTTGAGTTATGCTGAGGTGAGGAACGTCGGTCCGAGCTCTAGATAGTTAGGCAAGATCTGGCCAGCTTGACAAGCGCTAGCCAACTCGATCAGTTCTTGTTGATCCCTACTTGGGCTCAGCTCTTTAGAAAGTGGCTTTGGCAAGCTCGGCCGTTGTCGGCCCCTACTTGGAGCTCTGTCAGGCTATCAGTCGGAGGGAGCCTGGTGACCCTTTATGGCCTGATCGACAATCGGCCGAAGCGTAAGCTCACGACACCCATTCTGGCTTGATCGGGCCATTGGCCTACGGACGAGCCCAAATTACCCATCTTGGCTTGTTAGCTCTTACTCAATGCTCTACATGGCTCGATCCTAGTCAGCCCCTAATCGAAGCTCTGGCCAGCTAGGTCCTGAGCAACCCCTTTTAGGCGATCCTTTTTTAGTTCTGGCTAGTCTCTTCTGGTTGAACTTTTTTTTGGTAAACCCGATTCCTGATTTGTTCAACCTCTAATATGTCCTAAAAGTTTGCTACATCATCGATTCTGGCTGGCTCGGGTACAAGGATACAACATGATGTCTTCTTGTTTAAAGTTTATAATGAATCTATGATGTCGTGTTTCTTTTAAGTATTATTTTATTTCATTGTGTTAATATTGTTGAAATATTTTATACATCATATTATAGTTATCAGGAGTATACTTTTGTTGCATGACTTGTCATATAAGATTTAATAATTTTAAATAATTAATAAAATAATGCCATAAAATAAATCTTAACATGAAATATATGATGTTTTATATTAAATATTTATATTATAAGAAATTAGAGATTTTATTGTTCGCCTTTGTAATAATTGTATCATAATATTAAATTTCTTGAATACAAAAAGTAATATATAAATTTACCAATAACCTAAGCAGCACACTGTAAAGTTCTTCAAAAAAAAAGTTTCATATTTTTTCGTCTATGTTCTCTATTTGTGTACTTCTTAAAATTGATTTCAAGCTTTAATTGAAACTCTTTATCAGATTTATTTTCTTAGATTTTTAAATAAATTCAAATTTGTAAATTTTCTTATTACAATATTTCAAACATTTTGAAATTTAATATTTATAATTTTGTTGTTATAGAATTTTACATTAAATTTTATGTTTAGATATTTCAATATAATTTTTGTAATTAAAATTTCTGATTATATTATAATTTTATATAAATTTGTAGTTATATTTTTCCATAATTTAATTGTTTAAGCCAAATTAAGCTACATAAATGCGTATAGATCAAAATTCTGAAAATTTTAATGCCAACAATGAAAAAAAAACCTTCAATAATTTTATAATTTTGATATTTGAACTATAGAATTTAATTATTCATATAAATTAATTGTATTAAAAGTTGAACGGAAATATTAATATTAATACACGTCATATACAGTTGATTAATGTAATTACATGAATTATTTCCATACGAATATTATTTTTAAGTTACATGTATTCAGTTAAAAAATGAGATTTGTGTCTTGTAATTTAAAGTTGATTAATGTAATTACATGGATTATTTCCATACGAGTATTATTTTCAAGTTACATGTATTCAGTTAAAAAATGAGAATTGTATCTTGTAATTTAGGCTTTAATGAACATTTACCACCAATTTTACTAATTCTATTTTCGTCATTTAACAATCACTTATTCCAAATTTATGGTTCGATTTTGAACGAAATATAAATATTTGTCATGTGGATACTGGAATCGAAAAGTGTACATAAAAAATTTCAGGTTCCGTGTAGATAAAAATCAAAAATTGGGCCAAATTTGATTTACATAAAATTAAAGATATTGTTGGTCCCAAGTGGTATAAAGTTAAAAGGGGCTGAATTAACCTTATCAAATTTTGCAAACTTTTAACTCAAAAGAGTGTAAGTCACTTGGTAGCAGGTAGCTAGCAAGCTTACTGTAGTGATGAGGTTATTGTTTTTTAACAGTGACCTAGGGATTTTAAAAATAGATTATACACAGCGGAAATACTTAAACCAATATGTTTTCTGAAAAACTTGCTTGAATGCAATATGCTAAGAACATAAATAGATATGCAGAAAGCTTGTAAACAAGGAACACGATATACAGAGGTTCAAGAGTGGAGTAATCCTTCTACGTCCTCTCTACTCCTTCGGAAAGAGAAACTTTGTTAAAATGGCTGGATTTACAAAAACTCTGCTAATACAAACTGAATTCTAACAAAAACTATCAGCTCTTTCCCACACAGGTAGCTGCACAGTGACTAAATTTTAACCCACACGGAGATCTTGATCTTCTAAACGAGCGAACTACACTTAGCAGAAACAGCCTCCGCCAAGTGACACGTAAAACAATCTATGAAAAGATATAAAAAGATTTCTTTAGCAGTTGGGAACAGCAAGCTCTGGAACTTGAAACACAATAGGTAGCTGGCTGCTTAACAGATTGAGTGACTAAAACAGGTAGCTTGAGAGTTTTGAATATTTGAAAACTTAGAGTGTTAGCTCGTGATCAGTATTTTTCAGTATACTTTTCAAGTGCACTCATTTTCTAGTTCTAGATGTGGGAAATCTACCTGCTGAAAGAGACAGCTTTCTCGACAGTGAGGTGTCTTCCAATGATTGGCTCATACATAATCTTTTGATAATTCTGGTATACCGTTGCCACTACACCTATGTTCCTCTGCAACACTTGTCTTTCATCCTTTTGAATCCTCCAGCTGGTGATCTCTGATTGACTTTTATTTGAGTGTTCCTACTGATAACTTAGAGTGCTCTAATTTTGAGGTAATTATATTTCAAGATCAAGTTATTACTTTGTCGTATGATGTGGCTAGCTTCCTATTACTCTGTATACTTTGGATAGCTTGTTGTATACTTCTATACTTAGTCGATTTTTCACATCATTGCTCTGCAGCAACCTTTAAAGCGTACTTCAGTGACCTTTACGAATTTTGCTCTTTCAGCTAGCAATAGCCTCTTCATTCTCTTTTTAGCGACCTTGTCCTATTTAAACTTTTTACATATCAAGACCTATATACAAGGTTGCTAAAACTTATCTATTACATGTTTTGTCTCATCAAAATCTATGCAATTAAATCCTAACAATTTTCCCCTTTTTGTTGATGACAAAACTCCGTTAGAAGGATCAAAGGTTACTAAGCTTTTATAAAAAGAATGGAATGCAAAGAGTAAGATATAAATAGAATACATCACATGCATAAAGTTCACGAGCAGTGAGCTTTTGAGACAAAAAAATGATTTTATTAAAGAAATCAAAGTCATTTACAAGAAAGAGGAAAACAAAAGATAAGAAGCTAATTATATTTTCAACCAATTGGTATTCTTCTTCTTTTCATGTTTCGTTTCTTTCCTCCAATTGATTATTGACTCTTAATAGCTTAGCTCTAAAGCCCTCTTTACTTCTTCATTATCTTTATATCTCAGCCAGAAATCCTTGCAGTAAGGTATGAACTCTTTTCCAAATCTTTGCTTTAGCTTGACTTGTACTGTGAGACCTCTCTTCCTAGCGAGTTCAGCGAATCTTTCCAGGCCTTCTTCGTTAGTTCGGTAGCCTTTGAACAGTATAGAGTCCTTGCAGAGAGTTATTTAATACTTCATGTACTGCATTCTCTTGAAGGCTTCAATTTGAGAGAAAGTAGGATTGGTGTCTGTTAGAAGAGGGAGCTCCAGTATCCTTGGATTGATAAATCTTGAGCTTCTTGGATCCGGATTGGCTTCTAGAAAGGTGAGGTTACCTGAGCTATCTGATTTATGCATGTTCTGCTCCAGGTAAGAAAAGTTAGGTTGCTTGTGAGGTGGATATAGTTTAGACAATGCTTCTTAAGTCTTTTTCTCCAAGACTATATCCATTTCTCTGTACATATCTTCAGTTTTCCTCCTCTTTTCTTCCCTTTCTTCAGCTCCCTTTCTGAAGCCTGGATGAATGGTTCCTGAGACAGCTTCAGATTTTCTTTTAAGGCTACTGTCTGAGTGACCTTTCGATCTAACTTTCTTGCTTCCACCATCTCCTTCTTCATCTCATTTTCTGCTTATGATCATCTGCCTGCATGATGAAGGTTCCTATTTTCTCCTTTGATCCTCCAGCTTCCCTTCCCCGCTTTTTGTCATCAACAGTTTAACCAACAACATAACTTATCATTGAATGTATGTCTAACAAGATATCAGTATGTTCTCTTAAAGTTTGTGTTTGATTGAACTGCTCTTCATCCATTCGTTCCACTGTGGAGACAAGAGCTTTCTGATCAGCTTCCATGGATATCATTTTCTGCTCTTGTCTGTTCAGCTTGTCCATCATAGCTTTCAAAATTTCCACAATAGTGTCTTTCTTGGGGGCAGGGAGCTTGACATCAATTATCCTTTGAAGACTTGATAGAGATAGGTTGAAGGAGTTGAAGAACGTTTGAGTCTTGAACTTGCTAGATCAAGTATCTTTTCAGAGTTTATTGCTAGACTTCACCAATGACCTCCCCGTCATTTCAATTGCCTTCAAGACTTCGTCATTAGATTGAGAAAGATTGACTTCTTCAGTAGCAATAGGTACATGTTCAAAGGAAGAAAGAAAAAATGTTAGAAGCTTGGATTTTTGAGCTTGAATGATCCATCATCGTTGTTGGAAGTACTACTGGATCTTTTTCCTTTTGATCCAGCATCTTTCTTCTCTTCAGCATCCTCTTTTTTCTCTTCCTCTTCATTCTCTTCCTTATTCTTCTCAGTGACCTTCTCTCCAAGGTCCACTGGATCCTCAGAAGCTACTCCATCCACCTCTATCGAAGTAGCTCATTCCACCTCTTGAACCTCTACCTCCATTAGTGTCTGATCAGAAGATGTTGGCACAGACGTTTCATTAGTTGCTGCTGCTTCATATTCCTCAGCAACCTCCACCACCTTTTTCAGTTCAACAGTAGCAGTAAGGGTGTCTAGGAACTC
The DNA here is from genome assembly GCA_028654395.1 of Scutellaria barbata. Classification (NCBI taxonomy): domain Eukaryota; kingdom Viridiplantae; phylum Streptophyta; class Magnoliopsida; order Lamiales; family Lamiaceae; genus Scutellaria; species Scutellaria barbata. The sequence goes on along the minus strand of CM053656.1, from coordinate 11,052,720 downwards.
TTTTGCCTTGGGAGTATTTACAATATCATGAATTTGGGTATCATCCTTCATCGATAATTGAATAGGTACCTTCGGCAGCACAATCAGGTCCATAAGACCTAAAAATTCTTCTCCAGTCTTTTGAGTGGGTGAAAGAGACCTCCTGTTAATGGGCTCAATCAGAAGAGGGAGCTCTGAGGATATTGCACTTGAGAAGCCTTCACCGAACTTTACTACCTTCGACATTATTCTCCTCCTCGTCTCCACCAGACTCATATCCAACATTTGCTTCACCATCTTCTCCAGCACCTCCTCCTCCTAAAACTTCTCTATCTGTATTACTGTAAAGCCCACGTCATCGCCTGCTTTGACCTGGTCAGCAACAACATCCAGAATTACCTCCTCCTTGTAGAATTCTGGTTGTTCGATGGGATCCTTCCATTTCAAGGTCCTTTGGAAATGTACGGGTAGCTCCAAAATAGTGTCTTCATGTTTTATCATCGCCCATGCAACAAGCTCCGCCTCAGCTTCTGCAGCCTCAAAAAACTCCAGCCATTTCTTCTTCTTTATCTGCTTCAAGAACTTCTTTTCAAGCAACTCCTCATCTTCCTTCAGTTAATGGCCCACTCCCCCTCTTCCTTCAAATCCAACCACTGGACAAGATCTTTACAAGAAAGGTGTCTGTACTACCACCAGGTGAAGAATCTCTCCATCAGCTTGTCAAAATCAGCCTTAACCTTGGCATGATTTATAACTATCTCCACCTCTTCTTTTTCAACCTGTTCTACCTCCTCAGCAACCTGTGCAGTGACCTCTTGCACTGTCTCCTTGGCCTAAGTTGATGAGATGATCTCTAACTCAGCAATTATTGCTTCATCATTAGAGACCTTCAACTGTCTATGTACACTCTTCTTGGCCTGCTGCTTCAACCTCCTTGACTTCTTCTGTTACAAGGGAGGGGAAACTACTTGTTCCCCTCAAACGCACTCCCCTCCTTTGAGTCCATAGCAACCTTAGTGACCACTCTAGTCATTGGGGATGGTTGGGCAGTAGTCTTCTTCGTAAAAACTCTTCCTGCGCCAATGAACTTACCCTTCTAGATGGGCTTTCCCTGGGAAAGATCGAAGCCCATGTAGCACAGAATGGTGTTCAGCACCAACCTATATGTCGACTTCCCCACCTCATTCTTCATCCTAGAGAACAGGTAACTGGCCCAGTCTACATTTTCTTTTTTCGCTATTGTCCTCATCATTCTATATTGGAAGTTGGTACATTATCGAACGAACCTAATCTATTCACGATGATATGGTAGCAGATGTCATGGAGCATCTCATACTCCAAAAGAAACATCTTCTTACTACAGTTTCTGGACATCCCTGCAATGTTGCCTTTACCGGTGAACTTCTTCCACTAAATATCTAGCTCATCTTCCCCATAGGTAGCTAGGTCGCTGGCGTTCATCCCTTTAGCTAGAAAGGCAAAGACCTTGGATAGGTACTTGGAGGTGATTGTGAGGTTTTTCCGCCAAGTCTGATGATGATTTCAAACCTGTTTTCGAAAACCTCGATCCTTGAATAGAACTTGGCCACTAGCCCCTATCATATGGGGCCCTAAATCAGGTGTAAAGACCCATGAGGCCGGTGCTATGAAGACACTCCAAAATGGTCTCCATCAAGACTAGAGAGTGATTTTCTTCCTCCACCATGTTAGAAGGATCTTCTCATCGATTAGACGACTGTCAAAAATCTAGTTTTGCTTAGGTGCCATTTTTAGAGATGTGAAAGGATAGAGAGAGAGAGATTGAGCAGTTAGTTTGCTTTGAGAGAATAGGGTTTCAAAAAAAGATTGAGAGTATGAAAGTGTGTGAGTGATGAAGTATTATACTCCCTAATATTTTGAATTTGAAGAGTTGTTGATTGAACGGCCCAGATTTAATCTGAAGATGAGAGGTCTTTTGATCCCGTGACTTATATTTTTGACGCAGTGTACTTGGTGTGATTTTTAAAAAGTTCGGGGGTATTTTTACAAAAACAGTCGCTAGTGTTGGGTAACTAGTCCATATTTCACGCGCTCACGTCTTGAGGTTACTGCATGCTTTGTCATTAACTTCCAGTAACCTCGCTTCAGTGACCTCTACTCAGTGACATGTTCCGGTAACCTTTTCCAATAACCTCTAGGTTTCTGATTTCTGGATGTTAAGTTCTGGTTTTTTAAGGTTCTTCCTGAGTTATATAAACAACTAATCAAGCAATGTTAAATTTAATCAACTTAATTATGCCCAATTCATTTCTTAAAAAAGAGAATCTTGATTCACAGAGAGGTTTGGTCAAAATATTAGCTAACTGATGATCAGTGTGAATATTTTCAAGAGAAATATTCTTCTTTTCAATAATATCTCTTACGAAATGATGTCTTATGTCAATGTTTTTTGTTCTTGAGTGTAGAATAGGGTTGTGTGTGATAGTAATTGCACTTGTGTTGTCACACATAATAGGGGTCTTTTTTTCAATTATGCCATAGTCTCTGAGTTGCTGTTGAATATATATAATTTGAGCACAACAGCTTTCTGCAGCAACATATTCATCTTCAGCAGTTGTTGCTACTATTGAAGTCTATTTCGTGTAAAACCATGAGACTAATTTGTTTCCAAGTAGCTGGCAAGTACAACTGGTGCTCGTCCTGTCAATTTTGCATCCTGTAAAATCAGAGTTAGTAAAATCAATTAGTTTAAATCCACTTTCCTTAGGGTATCATAGGCCAACTTGTTCCTTTGAGATATTTGATTATTCTCTTAGCTGCTATCATATGTGATTCTTTGGGAACAGCTTGATATCTGGCCCACATTCCACTGAAAACATTATATTATGTCTGCTTTGAAGGAACCGCCGGATCGCCGACCCTTATTCGATTATCCGAATCGGGGTCCATGCAAAATTGATTAACGCGCAGCGGAAAACGAATCATACCTTTTGCACCGAAATTAGTTCTGAGATCAGAACCGTAGATGGAGGAATCGATGAAGCCTGGACCTCACGATCTTCTGCTGTATTCCTCGCCTTATCTCGAACGTTGTGTGGGCAACGAGCTATCGAGATCTTCAGCTGTCTTCTACTAATACGTATCTCAGATTTTTATGTCTGTGTATCTGTATTTCTGTGTATTCGAAAAAACGGCTGACTTGAGGCTTATTTATAGGCTACAACAGGGACCTTGAGAAGGATTAGGAATCGGTCTCCTAATAGGCTTAGAAGTCCTTAATTCGATCTGAATATACTTCTTAAGTCTATCAAATAATATCTTAATCCACTAAAAAGATATTATTGAACTACCGTCCCTTATCCATATTAGATATGGCTCCTATTTATTATGTGCGCGTTTATCTCCCCATGTTTAAGATATCGAATGTCCATTAATTAAATGAATTACTGACAATTCAATTAATTAATATTTAATCCAAGAGTAGTACCACTCAACTTTATTATCATGCCGGAATAAATCCACCTGCAGGGTTTACATGATAATCCTTATGAGTTCCTCAAGGGGACATCATCATCCTAAATAATTAGGACACGGTTTCATTATATAATCAACAGCACACCATATAAACAACACTGTATCCCAATTTACTGAGCTTATTGATTTAATAAATAAATCTCACACATTGGTAAATTAAAAAAACATATATCGAGTATACATGCCCGTTATCATACAATGATTAAGAGGACGCACATCCATAATAACAGAGGTCTTGTTTTATTTATGTAGTCAGTACAAAATAAAACAACCTCAATTGGTCCTGCTCAATACATACAAAATGTACTAGTGTAATTTTATAATCAAGACAGATTAACACCAAATTACACTACAACCATTCCGATAATTTGTCCAAAATTATCTCGGCTGTGAGCTACCATTTATAATCTATAAGGAACTGATAACATGATCTTCTGTGTGGCACCACACACCATGTTATCTACAATATAAATTAATTGGACAATTACAATAATATATATAACAAATATATAAAATGCAAACATTTAACCACAAAAGATTCTCATATCATAAATAGATGTTCATACAAAAGCTAGGCTTATAGTATACATCCTAACAATCTCCCACTTATACTAAAAGACTATGCTGTCATATATGCTGCCATGCATCTGATTCCCATCCCATCAACATGCTCATCGAAGGCTTTCGCCGGAAGGGCCTTTGTGAAAGGATCTGCTAGGTTATCGGCTGATGCAATCTTGGTGACAACAACTTCCCCTCGCTTTACGATATCTCGTATCAGGTGGTACTTGCGCTCAATGTGTTTACTTGCCTTATGGGCTCGTGGTTCCTTCGAGTTTGCTACTGCACCACTGTTATCACAATAGATTGTGATAGCTTTGGGCAAACCAGGAATCACTTCTAAGTCCATCAAGAAGTTTATGAGCCATACAGCTTCTTTGGCTGCCTCAGAGGCCGCCACATATTCAGCTTCCATGGTGGAGTCCGAAATGCATTTCTGCTTCACACTTCTCCACACTATGGCTCCACCTCCTAAGGTAAACACATACCCCGAGGTTGATTTACTGTTGTCCCTATCTGACTGGAAATCCGAATCCGTGTAACCCACAGGTAATAAATCATTTGCCTGGTAAACTAGCATATAATCTCTAGTCCTTTTCAGGTACTTTAGAATATGCTTTACGGCAGTCCAATGACCTTGTCCTGGGTTACTTTGATATCTACTAACCATGCCCACGGCAAAGCAGATATCCGGTCTCGTACATAGCATCGCATACATCAAGCTTCCTACAGCCGAAGCATAAGGAACTGCTTTCATTTCCTCTATCTCCTTTGGTGTCTTAGGACACATTTCCTTAGATAAAGGCACTCCATGTCTAAAAGGTAGAAAACCTTTCTTGGAGTTTTGCATGCTAAAACGAGCTAGGATAGTGTCAATGTATGAAGCTTGAGATAAGCATAACATCCTTTTCTTGCGATCCCTTATAACTTTGATCTCAAGAATATGTCCAGCTTCTCCTAAGTCCTTCATAGCAAACTGCTTGGACAGCCATACCCTTACGTCTGACAACACCTTGACATTGTTTCCAATTAACAAAATATCATCTACGTATAGTACAAGAAATACCACCACGTTTCCGTCACTCTTCTTATATACACAAGATTCATCCGGACATTGAATAAATCCATAAGACTGGATTACTTCATCAAAACGGATGTTCCAAGATCTTGAAGCTTGTTTCAGTCCATAAATGGACCGATTAAGCTTACACACAAGATGCTCTTTGTCTTTCTCAATGAATCCCTCTGGTTGCTTCATATAGATGTTTTCTTCAAGACTTCCATTAAGGAAAGCTGTCTTGACATTCATCTGCCAAACCTCATAATCCATATGAGCAGCAATAGACAAAAGAATCCGGATAGACTTTAGCATGGCTACCGGTGAAAAGGTTTCCTCATAATCGATCCCTTCTTTTTGAGTATACCCTTTCGCAACAAGCCTTGCTTTAAAGGTCTCTACCTTTCCGTCTGATCCTCTTTTCCTTTTGTAGACCCATTTACATCCAATGGCTCTTACACCATTTGGTGGTTCTACAAGCTCCCAGACCTGATTAGAATCCATAGATTCTATCTCAGAGAGCATTGCCTTTTGCCAAGATATCGCATCTTTATCTTGGAGTGCTTCGTCATAAGTCCAGGGATCTATTTCATGTTGTCCAGGGACCAAGTCTGAAGACTCTCCCAAAAACATGAATCTATCAGGTTGTCTAACAACCCTCCCACTACGACGAGGCACTATCGGTATTTGTGTATCATTAGTGACACACGGTGCAGTCACTTGTGGTATCTCATCTTGTACCGTCGGTACATCCGAATTATCCCCTCTCATTTCCTCAAGAACAATTTTACTCATGGGCTTGTGGTTCATTACATAGTCCTCTTCTAAAAATCGGGCATTCGTGATAACAATGACCTTCTGATCTTTAGGACTATTAAATAAACCACCTTTCGTTCCTCTAGGATAGCCCACAAACAAGTGTACTTCCGTACGAGATTCTAATTTATCAGCATCTCCCTTCAGCACATGTGCTGGACTACCCTAAATCCGAATGTGTTTCAGACTAGGCTTACGCCCAGTCCACAATTCTGTGGGAGTAGAGGGTACTGACTTAGAAGGTACCAAGTTTAGAATGTACGTTGCTGTTTCCAGAGCATACCCCCAAAACGAATTTGGTAATTCTGAATAACTCATCATCGATCTAACCATTTCCATAAGAGTCCTATTCCTTCGTTCCGCCACACCATTCTGTTGGGGTGTACCCGGTGCAGACAATTGGGATTGAATCCCAGCCTCTGATAAGTAACTCCTAAACTCTCCTAAGAGGTACTCACCACCACGATCAGATCGTAGTGTCTTGATACATTTACCATGACGTTTCTCCACATCAGCCTTATATTCTTTGAAATTGTCAAAGCACTCAGACTTGCGGCGCATCAAGTAAATGTATCCATATCTCGAATAATCGTCTATAAAAGAGACAAAATATTCGAAACCACCTCTTGTCTGAATAGTCATAGGGCCACACAAATCAGAATGAATCAATTCCAACACTTCTTTGGCTCTATACCCCTTTGCCTTAAAAGGCCTTTTGGTCATTTTTCCTTCCAAGCAGGATTCGCAGGTTGGATAGTTTTCCACTTCCAAGGAACCCAAAGGTCCATCGGCTATCAACCTTTGAATCCTCCTCAAGTTAATATGACCTAACCTTAGATGCTAAAGATATGTTTGATTCATTTTCGAAGGTTCTTTTCTCTTATTAGATTTAGAAGATGTGCTATTAATTTCCTTTTGTTGCATCGTAGGAGTTATAGGATTAAGAATATATAAACTGTCAACCAACATACCAGAACAGATAATAACTTTATTCTTCTTAACGACAACATTGTTATCAAAAGAAACAGAATATCCATCCTTAAAAAGTTTAGAAACTGAAATCAAATTCTTTCTAAAACAAGGTACGTAAAGACAATTTCTCAAAATCAAAGTCTTATTCCTATGAAAAGATAAATAAACGTCTCCCACTGCAATGGCCGCTACTTTCGCAGCGGTGCCCATATATATAGTAATTTCTCCATCACTTAGTTGTCTGGTTTCCTGAAACCCTTGCAATGAATTGCAGACATGATCAGTGGCTCCCGTATCTACACACCAGGTACCGGTAGATAACACCGCTAAACATGTTTCAACAACTAATGCCTGACTCTGGTGTCCGAAGAGTTCCTTGAGATTATGCATCATATCATAGGTAGTGGGCATGGCCTGATGCTGATGTTGCAGTACGTTTGACAAAGAAGCCAAAATGTGACACCGCACCATCTCATCTGCCTTGATCCACTTCCTATATACTAATCTCTCCTCTTCACTAGAAGTTTCATTGGGCATTTCAGGACAGTTCTCAGTGAGTACAAACTTGTACTCTTCAGTATTCAGGATAATATCTAGGTTTCGTTTCCAATCAATATAATTAGGACCAGTAAGTTTGTTTTCTTTAAGTATAACAGCAAGAGAATTGAAAACCATAATGAAAATCCTGAGAATCATGTAAATAAACACATAGGTCAAATAATTTGAATTGACAAATCATATTGTTCCCTCAAACAACATAATCTAAATTCACCAACACCTCAACACACCGTGAACTTCGTATGCCACGATAGTGTGGACGTATACTAATTCAAACATTTGTTAGAGGAGGTTTTACCCATTAATTTTACTATCTTGTCAACTTAACTTTATGACAAATAAAATTAATAGTTGGTTATCGCTTTGGCCATACAAATAACAGCAGTGACTCCGATGGGGAGGATACTTATCAAATGTATCTAAGTGTATACCATTACTTGATACTAAGTCCATTATCTAGGATTATGCCCCTTCAGATGGAGAAGATGACACGCTCCTAAACAACTTTCTATAATCATCCATAAAGGAAGTTTGATCTAGTGATCCGCAAATGAACTCATCCGATATGGAGGAAGGCACTTAAAGCCAACGCGCAAGTTCAGATGCATCACTTACAAACCAGTAATGGAGGCCATGGGATTTATTAAAACAATTAATCCCTCTCCCACTTAGTTATTTAACATGAGGGATTTTAACATGCATATCATATAAAACACATACAAGCATGCTTGATAAAACACATATAAAGCAATAAATATGAAAAACATAATTTCCAACTATTATGGCCTCGTTTTATCGCTGTGTTCTTGAATGTTTGCCGTCAAACGGGGATCGACCTGAGCACGGTCTGACCGTGCCCCTCAGCACGGTCGTGCTCGATCTGAAACACGTCGCACGGTTGACCGTGCTCCATAGCACGGTCGTGCCCTGTCCATCAGTGGCAATCCTTAGCTGGCACGGTTTGACCGTGCCCTCCAGCACGGTCGTGCCCGATCTTCAAACACGCCGAACGGTCGACCGTGCCCCATAGCACGGTCGTGCCCTGTCGTTCAGTCGCAATCTTCGGCTGGCACGGTCTGACCGTGCTGCACAGCACGGTCGTGCCCGGTCATGCGATCCTAACCTTGTATCTATTACATCCATCGATCCTATACCCCACGAAGGAGTTTACATATAATTTAGATCGAACAGAAAATAAAACCTAACACGACAAACCGCCGTGATTTTACTATTACAATCATACATTCAAAAAACAACCTCGACATGTCCGAGGGTTTAATTCATACATAAACATACATTCAGACCATAATAGTTGGATTTAAGGTTCCTGCAGAAAAAACATAATTTCTCGCACATCCTACTATTATTCGATCTAAAACACGCATGTTTCAAGATATGATTCATAATAGAATTAACTGATTCAATCGAATAGAGTCAGAAAACCACAGCTCTGATACCAATTGAAGGAACCGCCGGATCGCTGACCCTTATTCGATTATCCGAATCGGGGTCCATGCAAAATTGATTAACGCGCAGCGGAAAACGAATCATACCTTTTGCACCGAAATTAGTTCTGAGATCAGAACCGTAGATGGAGGAATCGATGAAGCCTGGACCTCACGATCTTCTGCTGTATTCCTCGCCTTATCTCGAACGTTGTGTGGGCAACGAGCTATCGAGATCTTCAGCCGTCTTCTACTAATACGTATCTCAGATTTTTATGTCTGTGTATCTGTATTTCTGTGTATCTGAAAAAACGGCTGACTTGAGGCTTATTTATAGGCTACAACAGGGACCTTGAGGAGGATTAGGAATTGGTCTCCTGATAGGCTTAGAAGTCCTTAATTCAATCTGAATATACTTCTTAAGTCTATCAAATAATATCTTAATCCACTAAAAAGATATTATTGAACTACCGTCCCTTATCCATATTAGATATGGCTCCTATTTATTATGTGCGCGTTTATCTCCCCATGTTTAAGATATCGAATGTCCATTAATTAAATGAATTACTGACAATTCAATTAATTAATATTTAATCCAAGAGTAGTACCACTCAACTTTATTATCATGCCGGAATAAATCCACCTGCAGGGTTTACATGATAATCCTTATGAGTTCCTCAAGGGGACATCATCATCCTAAATAATTAGGACACGATTTCATTATATAATCAACAGCACACCATATAAACAACATTGTATCCCAATTTACCGAGCTTATTGATTTAATAAATAAATCTCACCCATTGGTAAATTAAAGAAACATATATCGAGTATACATGCCCGTTATCATACAATGATTAAGAGGACGCACATTCATAATAACAGAGGTCTTGTTTTATTTATGTAGTCAGTACAAAATAAAACAACCTCAATTGGTCCTGCTCAATACATACAAAATGTACTAGTGTAATTTTATAATCAAGACAGATTAACACCAAATTACACTACAACCATTCCGATAATTTTTCCAAAATTATCTCGGCTGTGAGCTACCATTTATAATCTATAAGGAACTGATAACATGATCTTCTGTGTGGCACCACACACCATGTTATCTACAATATAAATTAATTGGACAATTACAATAATATATATAACAAATATATAAAATGCAAACATTTAACCACAAAAGATTCTCATATCATAAATAGATGTTCATACAAAAGCTAGGCTTATAGTATACATCCTAACATGCTTGTTATTAGGTATAGCAGTGATCCTATGAGCCTTCTGTATTTTGTGATGTCCACTGCTTTTCCATCTTCATTTTTGTCCAAGCTTCCTAATGTTGGTGTAGGAATGCTTACTGCACTTCCATTTTCCATTCCAAACTTCTTTATCAGCTTCTTTGTGTACTTTATTTGATTGATAAAAGTTCTTTGATCTAGCTGCTTCACTTGTAATACTAAGATGAAGCTTAATTCTCCCAACATGCTCATTGCAAACTTAGATTGCATGAGATTTGAAAACTTCTTGCATCGCTCTCTGTTTATTGATCCAAAAATAATGTCATCGATATAAATCTAAATAAGGTCTTATCAACATTTTGTTTCTTGAATCCATTGTCGAGCAGGTACCTGGATAATGTATCATAGCAGGCTCTAGGTGCCTACTTGAGTGTATATAGAGCTTTCTTCAATCTATAAACCATTTTCTCTGGATTGTTTTCAAATTCAGGAGGTTGCTCCACATAAACTTCTTCAGCTAGCAATCCATTTGGAAATGCACTTTTAACATCCATCTGATATATTGTGAAGTTCTTATGTGTTGTATAAGCTAAAAATATCCTTATAACTTCCAATCTTGCTACTAGGGCAAAGGTTTCTTCAAAATATATTTCTTCTTCTTGGTAGTAACCTTTGGCCACCAATCTAGCTTTGTTCCTGATTACAAGCCCTTCATCATCAAGTTTGTTCTTAAACACTCATTTAGTTCCAATCACTCTTTGATGGGTTGGCCTAGGAACCAGGTACCAAACTTGGTTCCTCTCAAAACCATTTAATTCTTCTTGCATAGCTTGTATTCAGTTAGTGTCTCCAAGAGCTTCCTTTATGCAATTTGGTTCAACTTGCATATGAAGTATGCAAACATAGCTTCATGTGGATTAGATCTTCTTCTCTTCACACCAGATGATGAATCTCTTATGATTTGATCTCTTGGATGATTTCTTAACCAATTTCTTTTAGCTTCCTCAGTTGTTGTCTGTTCTGATGTTCTGTTCATCAGTAGGCTGTACTCCAGTAGCCTGTTGTTCTTTACCAACTTGCTTATTTTGTTCGGGTTGAATATCTAGATGTATTTCAAGTTGAATTCCTTCAGGTTGGTATATTTCTTCTTGGATGATAGTTGGTTGATGTACTCTTGTAGGTTGCTGATTTTTTATAGGTTGTTGTGCAGTTGTAGGTTGTTGAATTTGGTTTGAAGAACTTCCATCATTATTTTAGAGATTTGGAAACTACACATCAATATATTCAACATGCTTGTTGCTGATGTGAGTTTTACCCAAATCTTCATTAAGTTCTTCAATATCAGCCTAGTATAGTGAGGTTTATCAAAGACCACACGTACTGATTCCTCTACAATGAATGTTCTCTTGTTGAAGATCCTGAAGGGTTTACTTACCGAGAAGTAACCTAAGAATACTCTTTCATCTGACTTGGCATAAAAAATCTTCAGGTACTCTAGGACCTTCCCATTGTTCAGCACAAAGTACCTGCAACCAAAGATATGAAAGTAAGCAATGTTTGGTGAATAGCCGTACCATAATTCCTATGTTGATTAGGCATCTAATTTGGGTATAGCATGTTGTGTTGGTTGTTTCTACCCAAAATCTTTTAGGTGGTTGTGCTTCTGCCAGCATGGTCCTAGTAGTCTCCTTCAATGTCCTATTTCTTCTTCCAACAACTCCATTCTGTTGAGATGTCCTAGCTGCAGAGTATTCATGTTTGATTCTATAGTTTAAACAGTAAGAATCAACGAATTTGTTAGTGAATTATGTTCCTCTATCTGTCTTGATCTTCACAATACTCAAGCTCTTCTCAGTTTGCACATTCTTCAGGAATTCAGGTAGCTTTTGTTGAGTGTCTAAGGGGGGTGTATTGGTTTAGGATTTCACAGGATTTTAAAAGACTTTTTTTTTGTAAAAAAATCCGCTGGTATTCAATCAGGATTTTATGTCATTTAAAAACAATCCACTGGTATTCAATCTAGATTTTATGTCATTTAAAAATAATCCATTGGTATTCAAAAATATAAGGATTTTACAGGATTGTTGTGTTAGATGGATTTTGACGGACTTTTTAGTGGTATCTATAAATATCAACAATCTCGTCCAAACCCATCAGATTTTAGAGGACTCTTGAAGTGACTGTTGAAGTACTTCCTCCGATAATGTCGCTTCACCTTTATCTCTTCACCCTTGTCTTTATACTGTAATTCTATGAAAAAAATTGTGATATGTATAGTGTATGTATATACTGTATCTCTTTGTTTACCTTTGTCTTTATACTGCAATTCTATAAAAAAAATTATGATATGTATATACTGTATTTCTTTATTTGTATTGGGTGATGCTATTATACTGCAATTCTATAAAAAAAAATTCCTGATATATATATTTGGTATTAGGTGAACCAATTCGAGAGAATATTTGGTATTTTTAAATCAAGGTTCACAATTTTTAAGTCAGCACCTCCATTTTTATTTAAGACACAAGCAGAACTTGTATTAGCATGCGCAGCTCTACATAACTTTCTTCGCAAAGAATGTCATTCTGATGAATTTCCAATTGAATCGGTGGACGAACCTTCATATTCAACATTACCGGTTAATGAAGACCATAACTTTGAGCCTATTATTCAAACCCAAGAGCAAGAACGACAAGACGCTAATGCTTGGAGGACTAGTATAACTATGGATATGTGGATGAATCCTATTTAGGAGGACATGATATTATGGAGAAGTATTATTTTTATTTTTTTTGTCTTTGACTCTTTTTAAATTCGAATGTATGAAAAAAAATCTTGAAGTCTTATCGTACTTCATAAATCTATAAAGTTCTGCAAAGTCCACAAAATCCTACAGAATCCATTAAAATCCTGATAAAAAGTCTTTACAGAATCTTACAAAATCTTAAAAGTCATAAAAATCCTGTAAAATCTTTTAAATCCGTATGACTTTTTTCAGCTTAAAAAGTCCTTTAAAATCCTAATCCCCCTAATTTATCGGCTAGAAATAGAGTCCGTGAAAATCTTGAGTAATCATCAAATACAACCAATGTGTGCTTCTTTCCACTTATACTTATAGGTTCAATAGGTACAAATAAATTCATGTGAAGTAGGTCCAATATCCTGTTTGTTGATCTCTGGCCTTATTTTTGAATGAGCTCTTTGTTTGCTTTCCCTTCTGGCATGCTTCACACAAACTTTCCTTTTTGTAGACCATATTAGGTAGTCTTCTGACTAATCATTTTCTTGCTAGTTTGTTGATTATCTTGAAGTTCAGATGGCTCATTCTCTTATGCCATAACCAGCTAGCTTCAGGTGTTCTTTTGATAATGAAGTAGGTAGTTGTTGTCACAGAGTTCCAGTCAGCTACATAGTTGTTTTCTCTTCTGGTTCCAGATAGATTGACTTCATTTATCTTGTTGTCTTTGATCAAGCATTCGTTGAGGTTGAATTCCATACAATAGTCTTTATCACAAAATTGACTTATGCTCAGCAAATTGTATTTGAGTCCTTCAACATAGGATACTTCCTTGATGCAGGTACTTCCTTTGACTAGATTTCTAGTATTCTTGGTGCTTCCTTTTAAGTTGTCTCCAAACACCACCTTGGGTCCTTTAGTAGTATGGTAGTTTATTAGACTCTTCTTATTTCTTGTCATGTGTCTGGAGCAGTCACTGTCAATGTATCATATGTCCTTGATGCTTCCTGGCACAGGTTCCTATAAAACAAATATCACTTGATTTTAGGTACCCATACAAGTACGGGTCCTTTCTTGTTAGTAGTCTTAGGAATCCATATTTGTTTTACAATAATTGGTTTGTTGTGAACCTTGCTGATTCATTTCCTTTTATCAGTATCCTTAGGATACTGTCTGTATATAGTGTGTGCATTAAATTTTATGTTATACCTTCCTGGAGTATGAACTCCTTTGGTTTTAAACATGTAGATCTTGGTGTCAGCAGGTAGAGATATATCTTACCCTTCTATGGTTGTTGTTTTCTGCTTATGCTACCAGCAAACTTAGGTTGCTAAAGCCAGCTTCCAACAAGCTTACTTTCATAGGTTCCTTGTCAAGGGTCTTTTTCCCTTACCTACTGAGCTTTCTCTATTTATATCAAGAGTTCCCCCTAGACTGATTATCTCTTCATTATGTGGGGTTACTGTTGGTACAAACTTAGTCAATGAGATACCTCTCAATACCTAACTCAAGACTCTGTCTTAGTCTCTCTATTTGCTTTTAGAATGGAATATCCTCTGTAGGCACCACACCAGAGAAAGACTCGGCATTCAGGTGATCTGCCCGGTGGTGTGGTACGTAGTGGGTTTAGTACGCCCCGTCGGCTCCGAAATCCTACTTCGAAGGTTGCAACGAATGGAAAGCATACTGGAAGAAAGCGAATAGATAATAATTCCACCCTACAACAATACAATAATAAGTAGGTTGATGAATCACCTTAGAGGGTGGGTTCTACTCGCTAAATGCCCTTCCTGGGGTGGGGCTTGCCTTGCCTCAACATCTAAATAAAGAAAGGGCGGGTGCCGAAAGCAGCCCAGCCTCTTCAAGAAAGCTTTGCTTGGTAGGCGCTGCCTACTCACTCGGACAATCGGAAAGGTCAAAACCTTCAATCCTGAATTGCTAGTTTCTCGTCCGACGGGGATAAGTCGGAAACAAGGCTGGAAGAACTCTTCTTCATGGAGTTGATCTTTTTCGCCTGTTCTGGCTAAGCCCATTCCAGTCTATTAGGCAAGGTCTGCTTCAGAGGCACTTGCTGTTGAAATTGAAGCTCCACCACTGTAACCTAATCCAGTACACTCATTTAGACTTCTTTGTATGTTTAATAGAGTGTCTAGATCCTTTAAGGGTTTGTTGAAGGTGTTTACAGTGGAGATTAGGCTATTCTTCTCTTCTTCGAGCCTAGTGATCAGCATCTTGAGCTTACTTACATTTGTTCTGAGGTCACTGTATGTTTTATTATTTTCTTTGCAATGGCTAGTTCCACATTGAGTGTACCATGCTTGCTCTTGAGCTGTTCATAGTCTATTTTTAGCTCCTCATGAGTTGAATTTATTTGCTCAAAATCACTCATGATCTGCCTAAAAACAATGATCATGTTCAGCCTTTCAGCATCCTTAGAAGGTTGGGTTAGGGAAGCTACCTCATTCTCGCTTTCTTCAGTTTTGGCCATTAGATAAATCAAAGCTTCCTCTTCCAATGAGGTGTTTTTTGAGTCGTTATTTGAGGTAGATTCTTCCTTATGTTCTTCTTTGGTAGCTGCTTGTGTGGTTTTTGTTTCACCAGTTAGTGTCTTCAGCTTTTGTCTCTCAAACTTTTTTTTTCTCTTGTCTTTGCTTCCTCTCTTCCTTAGGATATCTGTGCACATTTGGATAAGGACAGTTTCGTGTGTAGTGACTTGGCTTTCTACAATTATAGTATAGGTCATTATCGATTGCTGTTGACTGAGGTTTCTGACTGTTGGTCGCTAAACTATTCTGTTTCCTTTTGAAATGGCTAGTTCTTGCATTGGTTTTAATGAACTTTTTGAACTTTTTCAATAGTAAGGTCATGTCTTCTTTTGCAGTATCTTCAGGGCTTGTTGCAAGCTTCTTGGTGCTTGGCTTCTTAACTTCCTGAGTTTGTTCTTGTTGTGTGGGCAGTAACCTTCGAACTGCTTTCACCACTTTCACTCTTTCTTCAAGTTATATCGAATTCAAATGCTTTTAAGTTTGAGAATAAATCGAATGTGCTCATAGATTTAAGTCTATTGAAACTCTCATAGCAAATGTCTTGCTATCCCATTCTATAAGTACTGCTCTCAACGCCTTCATGTTCTTCTCCTTTTGTGAGTAAAATTTATCCAATGATTCCAACTCGTCGATGATTCTGGTGAATCTCAAGTTCATCTGCTCCAGGGTCTCTCTAGGGAGCATCTCGAACAATTCAAATTTATGTGTGACAGTTGATACTTTGTTTTCTTTGGTGAGTTTAGTGTCTTTACAGATCTATTCCAGCTTGTTCCAGATGTCTATAGCTATTTTGAACGACTGTACTTTGCTGAACATTCAATTATCAAGGGTTAGGAATAGTGTGTTCTTTGCTATGTTATCAAGATTGGCTCTCCTATGGTCGTCCATAATCCATTCTCTATAACGGTAAGTGAGGAATGGCTCTAGCATCCGCTGATCTAGCAAACAGAGGATTGACCTTTGTAACCTCGGGGGTCCATTAGTAATGACAAACCACATCTCATCATGCATCGCTGATAAATGTGTTTGTATTCTTATCTTCCAATCGTCATATTCTTCAATGAAAAATATAGGCATCTTATAAGAATCCATGCTATAAAAACCTTACTGTATGAGATTTTAAAAAAACAGGGGATCTGGGATTAACCAGATAGATTGGATTTTTAATCCAAACTGCTCTGATATCACTTGTTGATCCCAAGTGATATAAGGTTAAGAGGGGAGGTGAATTAACCTTATCAAATTTTGTAAACTTTTGACTCCAAATAGTGTAAGTCCCTCAGGTAGCAGGCAACTAGCAAACTTACTGTAGTGAGATGAGGTTACTACTTTTTAGCAGTGACCTAGGGATTTTAAAAGGAGATTATGCATAAAGAAAATACTTAAACAAATATATTTTTTGAAAAGCTTGCTTGAATGTAGTATGCTAAAAAGACAAATAGATATGCAGAAAGCTTGTAAACAAAGAGCACGATATACAGAGATTCAAGGATGGAGTAATCCTTTTACGCCATCTCTACTCCTTCGAAAGGGGGAACTTTGTTAAAATTGTTTGATTTACAAAGACTCTGCTAATACAAATTGAATTCTAACAAGAATTGTCAGCTCTTTCCCACACAGGTAGCTGCACAGTGACTAATTTTTAACCCACACAGGGATCTTACGCTTTTAAACGAGCGACTACACTTAGCAAGAACAGTCTCCGCTAAGTGACTCCTAAAACAATCTGTGAAAAGATATAAAGAGATTTCTTCAATAGTTGGGAGCAATAAGCTCTGGAACTTGAAATACAGAAGTAGCTTGCTTGCTGCTTAATTGATTGAGTAACTGAAATAGATAGCTTTAGAGTTTTGAATATTTAAAAATTTAGAGTGTTAGCTCGTGATCAGTATTTTTCAATATACTTTTCAGGTACACTCATCTTCTATTTGTAGACATGAAAAATCTGCCTGTTGAAAGCGACAACTTCCTCGGTAGTTAGGTGTCTTCCAATTATTGGCCCGTGCATGATCTTCTGATAATTCTGGTACACCGTAGTCACTACGCATCTATTCCTCTGCAACACTTGTCCTTCATCCTTTTAATTCCTCCAGCTGGCGATCTTTGATTGACTTTTATTTAAATGTTCTTACCGGTAACTTAGAGTGCTCTAATTTTGAGGTAATTGTATTTCAGGATCAAGTTGTTGTTTTGTCATCTGATGTGGCTAGCTTTCTATTACTCCGTATGCTTTGGATAGCTTGTTGTATACTTCCATACTTAATCGATTTTTCACATCATTGTTCTGCAGCAACCTTTAAAGCATACTTAGTTACCTTTACGAATTTTGCTCTTTCATCTAACAGTAGCCTTTTCATCCTCTTTCCAGCAACCTTGTCCTATCTAAGCTTTTTATATATTAAGCCTATATACAAGGTTGCTAAAACCTATCTATTACATGTTTTGTCTCATCAAAATATATACAATTAAATCCTAAGACATATTAAAGTGGATAACAGCTATATTATATGATGAAAATTCTAATTTTTCTAAACAGAATTTTCTAGTTTTTTTTTTGGCCAAATTTTATGTTTCAAAACACAGTACAACAAATTAAATTTATATAGTCAATATGCTTAATTTCCAAATTCAAAAGATTTATAAACATGTTTACAAAAAAAACTATTTAAAAGTTAGTGAAACTAATTAATTCTTTAGAGGAGGAAGATGAAGAAGATGATCATGATGATGAGTAAGTGGAACCAATAATGAAATATCACTCATCTCATGGTTCCGAATAAAAAATGAGGTGCAGTTTTTTTTTCATAAAAATATCATCTAAATATCAATGATATTTCAGTATAATATCATTTTTATTTCTTTTTCGGTGAAAATGCTTAAATTGCGTGAGATTTTGGCGATATATCAGTAATATATTGGCTTAAAAAATGTATAGATTTTTTTTTTGTCTATTGCTCTCCATTTCTACAACTAATAGACTTTATGTCATCTTATTCATTTGAATCTTATAAGATTTCAAGTTATCAGTAGTCCATGTATTAACTTTGTACAAAATTTATCATGCTATCATAGCAGACAACGTTATATAGTAGTTTATCTCTATATTTGTTGCAAATATATCATTTTATTTAAAATTTTAAGTTCAATATACGTATTAATGTTAATTATAATAATCTGTAAACTATTAGATATATTTTCTAATTTTTTTTCAATGTTTTCATTTTTTTTATAAATGTTTGATATTTCCACCAAAATCGATATATCCACCGATATTTCCTTAAAACCAAGATATCAATATTTCCACCGAAACAAATATTTTCGTCCTTGAGTGGAACTAATTAATTATTTGGATCATGATAACATGGAAAATAAGTTTTGTAGTCGTCTAAGTTTACTTCATTAGATTTTTGAGCAAATGGCTCAATCTACCAACAAACATATAAGAAAATACCCTTTTTACCACTAAATATGATAAATAAGCCTTTCATGTATGGCTGAAAAGCGAAGTAGTAGACCAAATGGCCCAAAAAAGGTAGAATCAGAACCAAGCATTGCGCTCGAACTCAAACAGTTGAGCGGCTGGAAAGAAAGACAGACAATTTCTACCAATTGTACCTTAAAGTTGAGAAATATGATTGTTGATGGCAGGTGAAGTGACAATTCCTTGTTAGGTAAAGACTTACATGCGCATAGTAAATCTCAATTCATCTATTTAAATGGACAAAGGAATCTCATAGTGGTAATATTTATTCCTTTCGTTACAATAGTTATGCGAAGATTATTTTTATATAGTTACATCTAAATTGAGGAGTGGAGCTACACGAAAATTTCTGAAATGAGATATTGTCACAGCCTTCAAGAATTATCGAGTAAGTAAATGTTAAATGTTCGTGCATGTCTTAGAGTTTATTTATAATTTTATCATTTATTTTGTAATGTGTGGATAAGATATGAAATTATTTAAATCATGTTAAAATGTTCGTGGATCACGCTAATTAAAATATTATGAAATTATTTTTAATATGTTAAAATGTTCGTGAATCAATTATGAAATTTATTAATTTGTTTTAAAATTTTCGTAGATCACCCAAATTTATCAAATGTTTCTTTAAATTATGAATTTTTTAAAATGGTTTATTAAAATGTTCGGTCAAACAAATACCTCAAATTCTACAATTATTTAAAATATTTATAGGCTTATTTATAGAAATGTTCGTGTACGACTTATCAATACCCCAAATTCTAAATTATTTATAGGAATGTTCGTGGATGGTTATTAAATATTCGTGAATTACATATAAGAATGTTTATTTAAATTATTTTCATTTTAGGGGTACACGAAGATTTTGCTTCAATACAAGGTTACACAAATATTTTATAATGTGTTACACGAACATTTTTCTAAAATTTAAAATTACTTGGAAATTTCTGTTTCAGGACTATACGAAAATTATTGACCAAATTTTAAGTTTACACGAACATTATTTTAGACTTATGCGTACACTCATATTTTGTTAGTTCTAGGCTACATGAAAATTATTAAATTACTGTAAATATAATGCTTAGCAGTGACAAACTACTTGTATATATTTTTTAAAATGATATTGATTATTTCGAAATGTCTAGTAAATAAATATAATAATATTGTATGTTTATTAAAATTTGATTTATTGTTCTAATAGTTCAAAATAATTAATTAACTTCTTAGGCTATTGAATTTCAATGTTTATATATTATTTTACTATGAACTGACATTTTTTTATCTTCACAATATATAAAAAGACGAGTTTTATATTGATAGTGGTTTGGTTTGGGGGCTATTGGGAATGTTTAAAATATACAAATAGTTCTCAAGAGATGATTCACCTTCAACGCATCACATATTATGATTTATTTGATTCAATTCATGAACTTGTGCATGTCGACATGAATTATTAGGGATATGTTATCCACTCACTAGTTGAGACGAAAAGAAGAGTGAAAAAGATTAAAATTAAGAATAATTCCAATTAGGATCGATTATTATCAATAATTGATGAGATTCTTGTTGTTTTCGTTTACTTGAACAAAATGGATGTTGGAGTGTCTAATGTTGTGGTGTCTACAGGAACTTGTAATAGCAACCTGGAGGTTTTTCGTCAAGAATATTTAATGTTGGATCCTAAGAATTGCACCAGATGAAGATTATAATGAGGTGGTCATAGTTTCATATGTTTACATATGATGCAGAGGTACCGAACTCTAATATACCTGTTGGACTACAAACTGACGAAGCATTTCATGCAAAATGGGCTCTATCGAATGAGAATGAAAAAACTCATGTAGGGACGTTTTCATATGACCAGTGGGTGTCTTGGCCATCATCAAATGGGCGTGTTGACTTCAAATCAGATTGGGATGATAACTTTATCAACTTAAATAGGTCTCCGACAACATATGAAGAAAATGAGTTTACAGAATGTGGAGAAATTCCTAAAATGGTTGAACGATGATATGATGATGAAATTGGTAATTTTGTAGAAATGATCGAAATGACTCTTTTCTATATTAATATTGACTTATATGTTATTACTTTACTTCAATGATACAATTTTTTAAATTCATGTATATCTTATTTTAGATCCGAACAATGAGGAAGATGACCCTGGATCAATGTGTGCTCTAAATAATAACTTTCAGTTAGATAAAGAATATGATAATGCTTTGGATCAGGAGTAACGAGAGGCCTTTCAGGAATCTTTTATATACATTTTGAGACAAGAATGGTTTATTTCAGAGATTCCATCAATCGAGCATCCTTGTTCCCTAGAGTTTAACAATAATGAGTCACCACTACATGCTGTGCAAAAAGGTTCCACTTTTGGAAGTAAAGTGAATTGAAGAAGACGGTTAGTTTATTTCTTATGAACTCTTGTATGATTTACTTTATGCTGGATTGAGATGAAGTTTAGTTTTGATACATCTCTAATGAATTCAAGTTTAATTTCTGATCTCAGCACAAATGTAACGATCTGATCTCACAAGTGTGATAATGCAAAGTAAAAATTCTCTATCATATATGATATAATGTAAAGGTTTTGTCATCATAAAAAAGGGAGAAATTGTTAGGATATCAATGTCTAGATTTTGATGAGACAAACTAACTCTGTAATAGGAATTAAGAGTATCTCATTTTTCAGATTATTTAAGTGAAATGTAAACAAGTATTGAGTGTGTAAGTTTAAAAGATGAAGAATGGAATATTTTGGAGAACGCCTATTTGCATCAAACAAAACAAGAGTGAGAACTCTACAAGAAAAACTTGAAGCAATGCAGCTACATGAAAAGCATTCAGTACAGCTGTAACCAAGAGGAAGTTACAGCAGTGCTGCAAGATTAAGATACAACAAACAAGATCCAGAATGCAGTACAACATTGACATTTGTTGTATACTCCATGTTGGTCCCAAGTGGTGTTCGAGGTTCAGAGGGGGGGTGAATGAACCTTGGTCGATTTATCAAATCAATGAAAAACTTTTCTGCTTTGCAAGTTAGTTGAACTTGCAGCGTCAGATTGTTAATGCTTACAGCACTAGGATACAGTGCTGCACGCTGTAACTTAGAGTTTTATACGCAGCGAAAAAATAACTTTTATAACTCGAGGTTGATTTTCTTAAATATGTTTCTATCAGAAAACGTTTTATGCTTATGAGATAAAGAAGAAATAGAAGATTAAAGCACAGATAAAAAACAATAAACACTTATGGCTTATAGTGGTTCGACGGTGGTGTAATCCTTCTACGTCCACTCTACTGCTCCTCGAGCAGAAACTTTGTTAAGCAAGATTGAATTACAGGACACCCCTAACAATCTATCAACTTCACAAAGTAACCACCTACTGAAGTCCAGCGTCCACACAGCAACTGCAAACTTCAAAGGCTAACCCACACAGGGTTCTACACTCCCACACAGGGAAGCTGTCTAACCCTAGACAACTATACAAATAGCAAAGATTTCTCCTATCAACTATTTGACACCACTAAAACAACCTACACACATAACAATAAGGTTAAAAGTATACTGTTTGTTTCTTCAACTGGTACTTCGAAGTGAGCTTCTGAATCCTTGAGGAATCTTTCAGCTTGAACTTGCTTCACTTCTTGAGGTTGAGTGACTGAAACTGATAGAGACTTGAATACTTGGTTCTTGAAAGTTTTAGGAATTTTACGCAAATGTTTCAGTTACAGTAACCATCTTCAGTTCTTCTCATCCTCTATTTATACTTGTAGGAGAAGATGTCCGTTGAAGGAGACATCTCTCTTTTTGAATTTGAAGTAGTCTGACCAAAGGCATGGTTCGCATTTAATGCGACTTGACTTTTTCTTTCGGAGCATTTAATGCGGCAGTTGCGGCTCGCAGCTTTCTGCAGCGCGTCAGTCCACGTGGCATCTTCGTATTGGCTCCGTGTCTGCAACTTTGATCTTCTTTGGAACGGCTCTATTTATTCTTGCTTGAATCTTCGTTCCTCGTACTGCATTTATCCTTCCTAGGATTGTAGGATACTCTTTGTTGTAAATTGTGCTGATTGACTTGACTGGACTGTAAGCTTTGCGCTGTATCCTAGGTCTTTATGCAGCTGATTCTTTCGTGCAGTGCTGCAGCAACCCGGTTGCAGTATCGAGCAGAGCTGCTGCATCTTTTTCTTGTAGCACTCCTGTATGCCATTCCTTCTTACTTCACTGTAGATACGTTTTGTCTTGTTACAGCAATCCTGTATCCTGCCTTTTTGCAGCGATGCTGTATCCTACCTTTTTGCAGCGATATCTTTTCTGAACGACTTAGATACAGTTTTATCCTTGTCAATCCTCCATTTCTCAGCACTTAAACCTAGACTCAACCTAGTCTATATATTCACTTAAACATCGTGAAAAATGGGGTACTCAAAACTTCCTATTACATATATGATTTGTCTCATCAAAATCTAAACATTGAAATCCTAACACTCTAAGAAGACATTAAATGCAGCAACAGAGTCAATCTAAACCGCAATAAAAGAAAGATTGAATGCAGTACAAGGAACGACATCCTAAGAAAATCAAAATAGAGCGTGTTGAAACAATCTGAAATTGCAGGTTCAGATCCAATACAAAGAAGACACGTGGCCTGATAGACTGCATAAAGCTGTGAGCCGCAACCACCACATTTAATGAGTTGAGAAGATAAGTTAATGAGAATTAAATACAAGTCATGTCCTTGATCAGAACATCATATTCAAATAAGGAATGCCTCCTTCAACGAGCATTTTTCTACAAGTATAAATAGAGAACGAGTAGCATTGAAACCAATTACTGAAACATTTTCCATTAAAGATCAAGCAAAAATCAAAGCTACACTCTCTCAAGCATTCAAACAAGTTTCAGTCACTCAACCTAGTGAAGTAATCAAGCTCAAGTTCAAAAGCTAGAAGATACAAAAGATTACTTAACTGCACCAGTTGAAAAAACAAAACATATATTTTACCTATTTGTTGTGTGCTAGATTTTTTGAGATGTCATCAGTTGATAGGATTTTATCCTTGCTGATTGTTCATAGTTGTCTAGGAATAGACAATTACCCTGTATGGGTGCTTAGAAATCTTTTATGGGTTTTAACTTTAGAACTTACAGCAGATGTGTGTAAGCTGAGTTCTAGTAAGTGTTGACTTGTTAGATTGATAGATTGTTAGGCTGTATCTTGTAAACCAATCTTACTTACTGAAGTTCCTGCTCAGGGAAGCAGTAGAGTAGACATAGAAGGATTACACCGCCTTCGAACCACTATAAGACCTTATGTGTTTTTAATCACTTAATATTTGTTTTTGTTATATCTTTTATCAAGTTATCATACATCATAAAAGGTTTTTCATAAGAAAGCATATTTGAGAAACAAATCATTTGTCTAAGTTTTATTCCACTGCAAGAACTTTAGGATATAGTAGATAGTACTTCTTCTTCATAGTGCTGTAAGCTAGTCCGCTTGTTGTACTGTAAGTTCAAGTAACTTACAATATAGCCGGTTCGAAAGATTTTCCAAAAATCGGCTGAGGTTCATTCATCCCCTCTGAACCTTTGAGACCACTTGGGACCAACAGTTCGTATAGCCCTAAAACGTGAAAATGTTCGTGTAACATTATCCTTATTTATTTAACCCTAAAACTTCTTCGTTTAACCTTAAAACAAGAAAAAGTTCATGTAAAGTTATACTTAAATCAAGAAATTATTATCTCTAGCCGTAAAAATCCATACAATATTCGGTGGTCATAAATCAAAACTTAAATAAATAGAATTTCATGAATTTGTAGCGGAAAAATTATATACATTAAATAAATAGAAATTTCATGAATATGTAGTAGAAGACTTAACAACGAGTTTGACTAATTAATTAAACTTTATCAAAATAACTTAACGTCAAAAGATAAAACTATAAATAACAAACACAGAAGATGTTTTCATAAAATCATGATGATAATTAAATAAACTTCTTATCACCAGCTACCTCACATCCATTTCACTCCATATCAAGCATTTTATTCTGTAAAGTTAGATTTGATATATGGGATAAGCAAGACTCTAGCTCAGTGGGGACATGTTTGTCAAGATTAAAGACATCATGTAATAGTAAGATAAATATCACAACATGCAAGCAAATAGACATTTCCTCATCTTGGAATTGGCCAATTTATTATGAGCATGGATGCTATACCCGAGGATCTAACTTTTAATCCTTGGACCTCTAAGGTCCCTGACTAATACTCATGCATAGATCATAGCAAGCATTTTCATCTCATGCATAGATCATAGATCATAGCAAGCATTTTCATAAAAAAATTCTCATCACACATTGCATCAATTCATCAATCAATTCCACACAAAGTATTTAATAAAGACAATTACATGAAAAGAATCCTCACCTTAAAAATTAAAAGTCTTGATCGGAAGAAAAAATGAATGCAATCTTATCCCTTGCGAGTCACACCCTCTTCGTCACCTAATCATCCATAATGAAAACGAACAACTAACTTAATATCTAATGGCCTAAAGGAAAACTTCAATAATTATTTTAATTAACTTAAAACTCTAAAATGGTCTTAGGACATCTTGGAGGATAAATGAGAACTTCTTGAACTTTTTGGAGAAGTAAGACATGAAGCCAGAGCTTGAAGATTTTAGAAAACCTCTAGTTAAGCATTGAAATATTTATTTCTTAAAATATGTAAGATCAAACGATCCTTAATTTTAAATATGGAATCTAGATTGTTAAATAAGTAATATATATAAGTTTCAAAAAGATCCAAGTAAAATAGCCATAGGTTTGTAAATTTTAAGCTTAAATTTCACAAACTGTAAATTCTACAGAGCTGTAAAGTAAATTTAATATACTAAGAAATATATACCCTTTTATTTTGAAACTTTTTTAAAAGATAAAAGACATGATAATATACAACATATCCAAAATTCAAAGTATTTGAAGATCTTTAACTATGAGTATTAATCTCATAAAGCAGAAAAGTGTATATCGTGAATCTTTCGAAGCGGAAAAAGAAAATTAATTTTTAAATGAATATCTATCGGATTAAATTGAAATTTTTACTGTAGATCAAAACCCTAATATTACATAATCTGATCAAATATTATAAAATTCGGATGTATAAAAATAATATTTTTTTTAATTTTTAAATTAGTAATACTAAAGATGATTAAATTCTGAAAGTGAAAAATATAAATTCATATAAAATACAATATGACTCGGATAAACATAAACTTTTTACAGACAATCAATGTTACAGTAAACCATAACATATTAAAATTTTATAAAATTATAACGTCTGTAAATATTTATTTTAAAACTTTTAAATTACAAACGTGAACATGTCGATTCTTGCACTGAAAGAATAGAAATTTTGTTTAAATAGGTTAAAATTCCGATCAACTTGAAATTTTTACTGAATACTAAATACATATCAAAGATCAACATATTATATTTTCCTAAAATTTGGAGGTGTTTAACTACGAATTTAAATAATTGACTATGTTAGGATATATACTATAAGCCTAACTTTTGTATAAACATCTATTTATGATATGAGAATCTTTTATGGTCAAATGTTTGTTTTTTATATATTTGTTATATATGTTATTGCAATTGTCCAATTAATTTATATTGTAGATAACATGGTGTGTGGTACCACACAGAAGATCATGTTTTAGTTCCTTATAGATTATAAATGGTAGCTCACAACTGAGATAATTTTGGACAAATCATCGGAATGATTGTAGTGTAATTTGGTATTAATCTATCTTGATTGTAAAATTACACTAGTACATTTTGTATGTATTGAGCAGGACCAATTGAGGTTGTTTTATTTGTACTGACTACATAAATAGAACAAGACCTCTGTTATTATGGATGTGCGTCCTCTTAATCATTGTATGATAACGGGCATGTATACTCGATATATGTTTCTTTAATTTACCAATGGGTGAGATTTATTTATTAAATCAATAAGCTCGGTAAATTGGGATACAATGTTGTTTATATGGTGTGATGTTGATTATATAATGAAACTGTGTCCTAATTATTTAGGATGATGATGTCCCCTTGAGGAACTCATAAGGATTATCATGTAAACCCTGCAGGTGGATTTATTTCGGCATGATAATAAAGTTGAGTGGTACTACTCTTGAAATTAAATGTTAATTAATTGAATTGTCAGTAATTCATTTAATTAATGGACATTCGATATCTTAAACACGGGGAGATAAACGCGCACATAATAAATAGGAACCCATATTTAATATGGATAAGGGACGGTAGTTCAATAATATCTTTTTAGTTGATTGAGATATTATTGATAGGCTTAAAAAGTATATTCAGATTGAATTTAAGACTCCTAAGCCTATCAGGTGACCGATTCCTAATCCTCCTCAAGGTCCCTGTTGTAGCCTATAAATAAGCCTCAAGTCAGCCGTTTCTAGACACACGAAATCTGAGATACGGTTTAGTAGAAAGGTGGCTGAAAGTCTCGATATTTCGTTGCCCACACAACGTTCGAGAAAAAGGCGAGGAATACAGCAGAAGATCGTGAGGTCCAGGCTCCATCGATTCCTCGATCTACAGTTCTGACCTTAGAACTAATATCGGTGCAAAAGGTATGATTCGTTTATCAGCTGCATGTTAATCATATTTGCATGGACCCCGAATCAGATAATCGTATAGGGTCGGCGATCCGGCGGTTCTTACAGACTAACCATTCTAGAATTTGAAATTAAAGAAGAAGATGTGTTTCCTCAAATTTATTTTATTAACATGATCTCAAAAATCTAACCCTTCTTAAGTTAATTGTATTCTAACTCAAGATCTCACTTAGATTTATCATATAAATAAGAATTAAAGAAATTACTCTAGGTTTGACATGAAAAGGAAATTGTGAGAAAAAGGGAAAAACGCGTACCTTCTAAAAGATTTTGAAAATTCTAACCCTAGCGTATCATATTTTCTCCTACTTATATGATGAGGTTTAGGGGTTCTAAACCTAATAATGATGTAATGGACCTCCTAACCTCTTGAATTCATACTAAAAGAAATCTAATAAGTTTTGACTTGTAATCCAGATTAGATCCATCATTTAAATAAAATCTTACATTATATAGGATTGATACAATTTTTTTTAATATAACAACCTTTAAATTATTAATTTAATATTAGTATTATTATTATTATTTTTTATTGTTGTTACAAATTGAGTTGTACTTCTTATCAAAAGTTAGTGGTATTTTGAAACCAAATCTTATATTTTATGGTATTTTGAGATCAAGTCTTGTATTTTGTGTAAAGTGAGATTATATTATATCGATAGTGGTATATTAGATATCATTTATCTTTTATCTTTTGATTTTAGTCCTATTTATTTAAGAATTACCATTTTTTTAATCCTCTTACATGCTATAGCAGGTAAAATTTTATTCTTTTAATAAAAATTTGTCTTTAGTACCAAAAAAGAAAAAAATTAATTGATAAAACACTAAACTAATATCAATAATTAAAAACTAAATTTTTTTGGTTCATATTTCTAAGTTCCAAATCCCCAAATTATTAATATTAATAAATAATAACAAAACTTTAACCTATGTCTTAAGATGAAAAATAAAAGAAATTATTTATTAATATTAATTTAAGCATGTGGGATGAAGAATAAAAATTTTTGATTAAAAGAAAAATAGTGTTCTTTCAATTAAAAAAGTGTTAAAATTATAATTCAATTGAAAAAAAAAAGGTTACATGATGTAGTAGGTTAGTGGACTAAAAAATGATATTTTTTACAAATAGATGACTAAAAATTAAAATGTGAAAGATAAATTACGAAAACCTAATCAGGTGAATTTAAAGAACAAAAAACTTATTTTTTCTAATAATAATAATTGTTGACGTGTCGTACGGACGATTAAAGTTGAACACCAATCTATACTATACTAATAGCAATATAGTTGTAAATAATTACAATAATGTCATTTTCCCGCTCATTTTTCTATTGTCTTTTTGTATTTGTCATTTTCTATATGTGGCATTTTATTTTATTTTTACTAAGACCAATATGTTAGATTTTCAGTTTTCAATGCTGGTATTGATTCTTTGTAATGATGTATCTAAAAATTATTTTTTTATTTAATTATTTATCATTAACCAATAATTTGTAATTTATAGGTTAAAGTAGCAATAAAAAAAGAAATTATTTATAAAGATGGTGCACTGTTCGAGATATATTAAATGCATTCTAATGATGTTGCTTGCAAAAGAGGTAGCTCAACAAACAATAAATTGGAGCCAATCACAATTTAGGGCAGCAATGAAAATGGGGACTCAATAAATAATGCAACAACAACCAATCACATATTAAAAGACTATTAACTAGAGCCAATTACAATTTATCAGCAATGAAAATTGGGGCTCAATAACAACATCCAATCATATATTAAAGTACTATTAGCTAGAACCTATTATAATTTAGGGCAACAATGAAAATGGGGGTTCAATAAACAATGCAACAACAACCAATCACAATTTAGCAACAATGAAAATAGGATTTCAATAACAACCAATCACATATTACAATACTATTAGATAAAGCGTATCACAATTTAACAGTAACGACAATGGGGGACTCGATAAACAATGCAATAACAACCAATCACATATTAAAAGATTATTAGCTATTAATAAAAATGTATTAACTAATTAATGAAAATATGCAGATCATGATTATCTCCGACACAGGTATGTGCAGAGTTTAATGCATGATGTTGGAATATGCTGAGTTGTTGCATGAGTTTGCAGCATCTTGAGTGGTCTAAAAAGTAGGTGATGATGGTAAGCATGAGGTTGTTCAGTGGCTCCTCGAATTCCACATAAAATGCTCTATAAAAATTTGATATTGGCATTGTTGACAAAGTTCTCTGTTTCAACAAAAGCAAAATTTTATAAGAGTTTATATTCTAAAACTATCTCTGCAATTGAATGTATGTACCTTCTCTTTAATCTGCTTTGTGCATTCCTTTTAGTATTTGCAGGTTTAATTTGAAGTTCTATCTTTACAGTATGACGCCATACTTCAGTTCCTGCATTTGGCAATCATGACAGGATACGCAGTGTTGAATGCATATTCCATGATATTGAGGTATGAAGAAGTTTCAAGTGTAGCTGTTTCTACAAATTTACAAAGAGTTAAAGTTCAATTTCCGATATATATTTGCAACAGGGGCAGAGAATCCATGCAAGCATCAAGAGTGATTTGATTCCTAGACTGAATATGAACCTAACAGAAGGTGCATTATGTGCTGTGAAGAACTTTGTTGTGACTAATAATAAGATGAGATTCAAGACAACAACAAATCGTTTTATATTGATTTTCATTAACGATACATGATTTACTGAGTTCTTTGAACTAGGTTTTCCTATTAATATGTTTTTGTTCAAACCATTTACTGAAGTATGCAATCCTTTGGATATTAATGAAACAGTCTTGATAGGTAGGACATTGATTTTTAGTAGGATGATTATTGTGTTCGTTTATGTATATGTTACTTAACATGAATGTATATGTTTTGCAGATATTATTGGATGTGTTATCAGTGTGAATCAACCGTCTATTCATAGTAACAATGAACATGAGACAAAAAGGATGGAAGTAGTGTTGGAAGATCATGAGTTAGTATAGTTTATATTCAACCTTTTAAAATTACTTGAATATGTTTTCTGCTTATGGTTTGTATTTAGTTTTTTACAGTGGTATGCATCTTAGTTGCACTTTATGGGAAGCTTTTGTTGATCAAATGATGGAGAGGATTGAAAGAGGTGGTGTAGCTCCTATAATGATTCTACAGTTTTGCTGAAGGAAGCTGTTCAGAGGTATATATGTATCATATTATAAAAGTAACTAAACCATAATATGCTACGAATTATAATGTTGTCATATCTTATGAATAAATTTGTTCTGTTATTTTTTAGATAACGTGTTTATGTCTACTACTTATAATGCTACAAGAATAATTCTTGATGGTGATTTGGATGAAGTTTTGCGTTAAGGGCTGGGTATGTTTTTTTTTAATATAAAACACCCATCACGGGTGGGGGATTAAGGCACCATCCCCAGCCTGTATATAAAAAAGAACGAGAATATACATATCCAAACAAACTATACTAGGGCCATGAACATAAGGCAAAAACAAGAAATGAGAAAAGACAACAACAAAAGCAAAAGTCAATTAGAATCCATAGTTTGGAAACCCAAACTATTTGAATTTGAAGTTTGGGTACCCAAGCTGGTCCATACGCACCGAGAAAAGCAAAACATGGGGGGCAGTATGCGAATGAAGGACCTGAAGATTGTGGGATCGTCTGTCCGCGAGAGTAAGGAAGTCAGCAGGGCGATTGCCCTCACGGAAGATGTGAGAGATTTGAGTCTGCATCTATGATAGGAGGTCTCAAATCTGGATGAGAGAGTGTTGAATCTGCCAAGGACCAAGGTGGCCAAAATGGAGAAGAGAAACGACAACCTCAGCATCCAACTTAACACAAAGATAGAAGGTTCATGTTTCGATATGTTAATGGTTTGATTTTTTGAATGATAGATGGTTCGTAATTTTTTTTCATTTGTGTAAACTGATTTTTTTTATTTTGATGGTGGTGATGGTATGGAGGGGGCAATTCGATACAAGTCATTTGGTTCTATTAAATTTGGAGATGATAGGTTTTCAGAAGAGAATTTTGCAGTTCGTACGGTTGAGCAGATTCGGACTTCTGGAGAGGTAATTTTGCATATAAATACATTGGAATATACTTAATGAATTTATGTATTAATGTATAAATTTTTAGATCGTATATTTTATGGGGTTTGTTGTGTTTATGTATTTTTTTTATTAGGTGGGAACTTTTTGGGTAAATGCTAGGATTATTTGCATTGAGTCAGTTGCAGATTGGTGGTACATGTTTTGCCCTAGGTGTTTTAAGAAATTAAGGCTGATCAAAGGTTCTATTGCACAAGCTGTGATGAGTTTAATTCATCTGGCAATCCTAGGTATATTTTTCATCATCATTTGTTGTATAAGTAATTTTTTTTCTTTTCCATTATTGGATAATTGTTCTTGGATGCTAATTTCAAAATGTTTTTATGTTTTAGATTTAAAATCCAGTTTTTGATTCAGGATTCAAATGACAATGCATCTGTGATTCTTTGGGATCAGCAATATGATGAGTTGATGGGGAAGACAGCTCTCGAAATACGTGAACAATATGTATATTTTTTTGGTTGTACTTATGTTGTTTTTATTTGGCCTTAATATTTTATTAAAGTTTGATCATATTTATTGTTAGGTTATGGATTCAGATTATTTTCTGCCAAGTGAGATAAGCAACCTTCTGGATAGGGAGCTGTTTTTTAAGTTGCAGGTGGCACCAGATCAAGTATCATGCATTTATGGGGCTTATACAGTTAGGAGGATATGAACTGAGCTAGAGTTTAATTTGGTCCAATGAAAGCAAATCAGGTAATCACTGTCCACATATTTGAGTTATTATATGTGTTTTTACATGTCTAAATCTTTGTGAATTTATTGCTTCTGGTTAATGCACAGAGGTTTGATATGGTGTATAACCTTGGGGATGAAGAGATTGAGTCTGATAAGGTTTGTTTGGATTCAGTGTAGTGTGATAAGTTTTTGTTTTTTTAATAATGTGCATGGTTTTCTGATTAGCTGTTAATTCATTGTAGGTTGAGTGTTCAGATTTGTGTTTCAGCACTCCAGCTGATTAAAGTTTGAATAATAAGGAGAATGAAAAAGAGATAGTAGTGGATATGGTTGTGAAACGAAAACTGATTGATGAGTTCTCAACAAAAGCTGATGATGAACAGAAAGTTAACATTAAGAAGGAGAAGACTGAAGAGATAGTCAATAAGAGGCCTATGAAGCGAAAACTTATTGAGGACTTCTCAATGACAGATTTTGAGGAGTGGAAGCCTCTCTTAAATGTTGGATTTTTGTAGCTTAGTTATTTGTTTCTGCAACTTGGTTATTTTGTTGTATTTTGTTGTGTGGATTGTTCTACTAATGTTAGCAGTGTTCAGAATTGTTAGTTTTTGAATTTCTATTTTCAATGAATCATGACTTTCTTTTTTAAGGATATGGTTTGGATTATATGTTGTGATTTGCTGTTTGGATCAATTTCATTGTTGGTTGGCAAACTGTTTCTTGATTTAAGTGTTTATGAGCTTATTGACTTGTGAGATTTAAGTGAAATCTTGAACCAGTAATGGTGTTCAAATCATGAACACTTAATTATTTCTAGATAGTCGTTTAATAGTTTTCTATTTTCATATATAGGTTATTTGATTATAGAATAATAATTTATATAGTGAATCTTAGAATTATTGAATTGTGATTGGTTGATAGTGATTTATTAATCAAAATAGTGAACATAAGTATTTTATGAAGACTTAATGTTTTGTTGTAATGCTTTGAAAAAAAATGACTATCTGATACATATAAAAAGATCACATTAGATAACAACACACATACATCAAGAACATGAATTTATACCATGTTATCATATGACATATAAACATCATTTAAATACTAATTTACAGACATAATTTTCAAATGCATAGATTAATTTTCATGTTATCTATATGACAATCAATAATAGTTAAGAAGTGAAGACTTGTATGTTATCTATATGTCAATCCATAATATCTATATGTATCAAAGTTATGTTTTTTTACTATATTATATATATATATATAATGAATGTGGAAGAATATAAAATTGGTAAAAAATTTATTTAAAGTAGTCATGCTTGAGAATATATATGTAAAGTTGGTTACTGTTTATGTTTCTAAAGTGAGAAACACAACTTTGTATAAATATATGTCTATTCAATATTTAGAAAATTATAAGAATTAAATTTTTTATTATTTTCAGAGTATGTATATGAACATATATAATCATTTTACTTTGAAAATGTTGAATAGGCATTTCTTTGTCTCATCAAAATCTAAACACTGAAATCCCAACATAATGTTTGCATGCTTTATATCTCAAACAGAGCCAAAGAACATTGAAGAAGCTCTGCAAGACAGCAACTGGGTTTAAGCCATGGAAGAAGAGTTAAATGGATTTGAAAGAAATCAAGTTTGGCAAACAGTTGCAAAACCAACTCATCAAGGAGTTATTGGAACAAAATAGGTGTTCAAAAATAAGCTAGATGAACCAGGACTTGTTGTAAGAAACAAAGCAAGATTAGTTGCTAAGGGATATTGCCAGGAAGAAGGAATTGATTTTGATGAAACCTTTGCTCATGTAGTAAGGTTGGAAGCAATAATGATTTTTCTGGCATATGCAGCTCACATGAATTTCAATGTATATCAGATGGATGTGAAAAGTGCATTTCTCAGTGGTCTTCTTACAGAGGAAGTATATGTGGAGCAATCTTCGGGTTTTGAAGACCAAGCAGAAGAGAAGGTGTTTAGACTGCACAAAGCCCTATATGGTTTCAAACAAGCACCAAGAGCTTGGTATGACACCTTATCTCTCTATCTGTCGAAAAACGGATTTAAAAAATGAACAGTCGACAAGACTTTGTTCAAGATACAAGATGGAGACAGCATTCTCTTAGTACAAATCTATATGGACAATATCATCTTTGGATCCACCAACAAAGATCTATGTGAAAAGTTTTCCAATCTGATGTAATCAAAGTTCGAGATGAGTATGATGGGAGAATTAAGTTTCTTCCTTGGGCTGCAAGTAAAACAGCTATCTACAGGAACCTTCATCAGTCAAGTTAAGTATACAAAGGAACTTATCAAGAAGTTCGGTATGGAAAATGGATCAGCCACATCAGTCCTCGTGGCCACATCCATAAGCCTTAACAAAGATGAATATGGAAAAGATGTGGATATCGCGAAGTACAGATGACTCATAGGATCTTTGTTGTATCTTACAGCAAGCAGGTCAGACATCATGTTTGCAGTAAAAGTCTGTGCAAGATTTCAAGCAGCACCAAATGAGTCACACCTTTCATCAAATATCTGAAAGGAACTCAAGAAGTAGGTCTATGGTATCCTAAGGAAGGAGGATTCAAGCTTAAAGGCTATTTTGACTCAGATTATGCTAGTTGCAAGATTGATAGGAAAAGAACTAGTAGAACTTGTCAATTTCTAGGAAATAGACTTGTTTCATAGTTCTGTAGAAAGCAAACATCGATAGCAACATCTATAGCAGAAGCAGAATATATTACAGCAGGAAGTTGTTGTGCTCAATTCCTCTGGATACAACAACAACTAAGAGATTATGGAATTGAGGAAAAAGAGACTCCAATTCTCTGTGATAATACAAGTATAATTGCAATTACCCAAATCCAGTGTTTCACTTAAGAACAAAGCACATCGATATCAGACATCACTTTATAAGAGATCATGTGGAGAAGAAAGATGTCGTGCTTGAGAAAGTTCATACGGATCTCCAGCTAGCTGATATATTCACTAAACCCCTATGTGAATCAAGGTTTTCTATGCTAAAAAACGAGCTGGGATTTCTTAAATTATAAGTGGAAAAAGAAGTTACAGAAACTCAGGGAGGATCTCTGCAATCTTGTGAGAAGCTGTAAGAATCGTGCTACAAGTTGTGACTTCATACAACACTGGATTCAAACAGCGCTGTCTCTTTAATTCTTAAAGCACAGACAGCAAGAAGGGAAGAAAGCAGCGTAAGGATACAACATTTATTTCTAAGAGTATTTAACACTCTGCAACCTCGTACCAGGACGCTACAACCTTAAAAAGATAATAAATTAGGCAGCAAATCACATATCTTTCATCGCATTTAATGCAAGTCTACGTCTGTCAGAATTCAAAAAGATGCGGTCAGAGGCCATGACTGCTAAGTCTTGGTTAATTACGATTTGACCCCTCCATCTTTTATAAGGACCGTAAGATTAATTTCCATCTTTTAATCTCAACCGTTGATCTTACTACACATCCCTTAAACTTTTCCATGATATCATAACCATATCATTCGAAATCATTTCGCTTGAGTATCATTCACAAAGAAAAGCTTCATATTTTCAAAATTCCCTAAGTCTCACAAAACCCTCTTTCTCTCAAACATCAATGGCTGCCAGACAAACCATAGTCCTTGAAGGTTGTTTGGTCAACCAGGAGCATAGTTATGCTTTTGGGATGTATGAGAACTCCATCATCCTCCGTATTTTCGATGCGCTGGAAAGGACCTAAATTATAAGGCTCTTAACCACTGTATATGTCGGATACTCCGTAGAATCGGTTTAGCGATTCTACTCCCTCGCGAGGAGATCTGAGGAGAGAAGGAACTCCATCCTCTTCAGAATGGATGCTGATGATGAGGAACGGTCACTGTCCATCACTGACGTAGCAACCACTTTCAGCATTTCTTCAAAAGGATTGTCCCCAAGTCAACTCTTAACTTACGGGAAAGACATCTCTCAGAAGATGTGGAATCTCTTTCGGGTGAGAGATACCAAGGCTGATATGAAGAGAAGCGTGCCGAAGAAACTCTTCAAACCTGATTTTAAGTTTCTTCATGATATCTGTGCATACTCTATTAAAGACCGAATCGGGAGTTATGATAAGGACACAGACCTCTACTTCCAGATCATGTCTGACATCATGGTTGGAGAAGAAGAAGTATATCAGGAAGAAGAAGAAGAAGAAATGGAAGACCCTAAAGAAGGGTGCTGCTGGTACAGCTGCTGCTGGGGTTGCACGGAAGAAATCCAAAGATAAAAAGGCTGCAACCCTGCCCTGCAAGATGAAGCTGTAAGCAGCGGGGCTGATGAAGAAAATGACAGTCCTCTTCCCGCCATCAAGAAGGCTCCTAAGAGGACACAGCCTAATTCATCATCGTCCTCAGATGATGACGCGCCCCTTACAAAGAAGGAGACGAGTAAAACAGTCTCCATACACAGTAAGAAGAAGGCTGCTACAACTACAACAAGATCTGAAGAGCAACCCTTACGAGACAATCCCCAACTCTCTGCTGCAAGCATGATGGTAGTTGCAGTAGAGGAGAAGCCACAAGATGAGCTAGTTGAACAGTTGCATGAACAAAGAGCTACTAACTAGCTTCGTTGCATGAACATGGAGCTGTTGTACAAGATATGCTCGATCCAATCTTCGAGCTACTAGAAATATTGAGCAGCAATACAGTCTCTGAAGGAGGATGAGACTGGCTAAGGGGGAAACTCTGTTGCAATGAAAGGAGTTTCTCACCGTGGAGAAAGCTGTCCTGGAGTAGGCCAAATCAGAAGATATTCTGAAACTCCTGCAACCTGAGTATGCAGCATTCATGCAAGAGAGATCAAGAAACACTATTGCTCAGGGAGCACTGTGCAAGGGAAAGGGAAAAGCTGTTTCAAAGTCTGAGTCTGCAGAGCTGCCAATGAAAGTAGCAATGGAGGATGTGCAGGTCTTCCTAATCGCGGCTGTAAAGGCTGTAAGAAGGGGCGACGACATTATATTTGCTGCAGAGCAAATCAACATTCTAGGAGTAGAACAAGCTGAGGAAGCCATGATGCATCTAGCGCTACAAGCTAGTGTGAGGGAGACAATGATGCAGCACACTCCTAAAAGGATGCGGGGAGAAAGTAACTCAAGTCATAATTCAAGCTCCCCCACATACGAGCAAGTGGTTGAGGGCTCTCAACGCTAGTCACTCTCGATCCTTTGGAGGAAGAAGATGCTCAACTACTTGATACGATGATTCCCCTATTCACACCCATCCTAAAGTTACTAAAGATGCTCAGGGGGAACCGTCTGTCATTATCAGAGAAGTTCTCTCTAATATTGTTGAAATTGCCGATGACACGACGACGGAGGAAGTTGCAGAAGCTGGACTCCCTGTACTAGAAGAGACAGCAGTACAACATGCAGACATCCTTACAGAAGTTGCTGAAGAAAAAAGAAAGATGGATGCTGAGATTCTTGCAACAGTCGAGCTTATAGTGCTGCAAATTGTTTAAGCTGCAAGAAACCAACCGAAGCTGCAAGAAGAGATTCTTACAGAAGCTGTCGAGGTTGCAGGACCGGCCGAGGAGACGGGGTCCGTGCAGAAGACCTCAGGTGAGGCTGTTGTTGAGACAACACTCCATGAGGGGTTGAAGACCTCTAAAAGGACGACTGTTAAGACAGTACCCTTAGAAGATAAGGATGAATAAGTGGCTGAAGTAACCCCTGTTCAGCTAGAGACACCTCATGAGGAGGTTGATACTACTACTGCTATAAACTTATCAGAACTCATTCAGGTTACAGTAGTAGAGGTTACTGAGGAGGCCGCGGTTGAAAAAGAAGATGACGTTGAAACCTCCAATTACCTAAAAAGACTCGCTGCACTAAGAAGAGTAAGAACGAGGAGGTGCAACGATGATGAAGTTAAGGAGGTGGAAGCTGAAGAGTTAGATAAAGAAAAAGAAGAAGAATAAGAAGAAGAAGAAGAAGAAGAAAAATCTGAGGCTCCAAAGCAAGATGCAGCACAGACCCCTCAAGTTATGATTCTATATGCTGCATCAGCTTCTGTCCCCCAGACAACAAAGAGCAGCTGGTCTGACTCCTGATAAATAAATTGACAAGGTTATTGCTGTTGTTGGACATCTGCTGCATGCTTTTCAAGATCATGAGTCTAACATACAGAACATCATGAGAGTTAATGCCAAGTTCCATGCTTCAACCATGTCCGGCTTCAAGAATGATATTGAAGCACTGCCTGGGATGATCAGAAATGATTTTACTGATGCTACCCACAGGTTGTACAAGGACAGGGTTCGGATAGAGGGAGAGTTGAAGAGAGATGTTGCAATCAACCGCATGGAGATCAAGCTATGTAAACATTCAGTTGATGTTGCATCAGACGGACTTCAATCTCACTTCATGCTGCTGGAGACACTTCTGGACAATGTTCTTGACCAAACCAGAAGAATTAGAAATATCGATGTCATGTTGGGGAATCTATAAATGATCGTAGGAGAATTGAGGGACATGATGGTCAGTACGTTCCCTCAACATGCTCAAAAGTCCAGGCAAGCCCCAGCTCCTGCAAGAAGACCACATTCCTTAGTGGTTCAGACTACCCCTGCTCCGCTCCTGGCTTTTGATGATGTCAAAAAGAAGGAAATAGTTCATGATAGATATAAGAGCACAGGGGAGAAAGAGGATGAAGAAGATGACCAAGAGGATGAACAGTCTCTAAGTAGAAAAAAGAAGAGATGAGAGTCATCTGCTGCTGCTAACGTTTATTTTCCGAAAAGATGGAGAAAAGATGATGAGGAAGGAGGAGCTGGTGGTGCAGCTGCTGCAAGTAGACCAGCTGCAGGCACTGCATACTGTGTCGTTGCAAGAAAAGATGCAGCACCTCTCTCTTTTCACCACACCAAGAGAGGGAGAGATGATCAGTAGCAAGGATCAAGGAAGAGGATGAGCAGAGCTGAAGCTGAAAGGAATTATAATGAGAAGATGACTGCTCAAAAGGCTGAAAGAGCTAGTGCAGAGTAAGAAGAGAATGCCTAGATGTAAAGGCTTGGTGTAATTGGAGAGAACAGACCGAAGATGATGGAAGATGTAGATAGAGCTCTCTACCAATATCCCCCTCAAGATATACCATGTCTCGACACAAATAACATATCTGCTGAAGTATCTATACTGACGGATTAGAGGCCGAAAAGAGAGAACATGGCTTGGAACCTCAACATCTTCAAGATGGTCAAATTGCCTACTGGCAGAAATCCATCATTTGAGTTGATTACTCTGTTTAACAGATCAGAGTACCTCAGATACTTTAGATATCTATGTAGAGAGGGCTTCTTCAGAAAGTTTCATACTTGTTAATCTGCATTGAGGATATATGAGCAGCTTGTCAGGGATAGAGAGCTAGAGATTCAGACAAGATACTTATCTATGGTGAAGCAAGACAGGATAGTGTCTTACTGTGAGAACTTTTGGCTGAGATGGATTTAGATTCCGAAGATTAAGCAAAGGCTGGAGGAATCCTATCAAGGGTCCATTCGAGACTAGTGGAAAGGCTCAAAAGAAAGAGATGAACAAGAAAGGAGATCTGCTGAAAGAAGACCTGAAGAATCTTCAACAAGGAGGTCCCTGTTTCAGTAGTAGCCGTTGTATGATTATGCATATATATGTATATACCTTTCTACTTTTCCTTGTAAAATTTCTTTCTCTTAATGAAGAAATTTTATTTTCTATTTTTGTTCAAGTTCATTCCTTATGAACCTCTGCATGCCTTTTATAATCCTGATGTCTTGTGATAAAGGATTAGATATGATACATTTCTGATAAATTCAGGATTAGTCTATCTTTCTTAAAATATCACATATGTAATCCTGATCGAAAAAGATACAGTGTAGAGTAAAAACTTCCTTCATGAACGAAATAATGTAAAATATTTTGTCATCATCAAAAAGGAGGAAATTATTGGGACTTCAGTGTATAGATTTTGATGAGACAAATCACACATGTAATGGAAAGTTTGAGTACCCCAGTTTTCACAATATTTAAGTGAAACATAGACTAGGATTGAGTCTATAGTCATAGGTGCTGAAAGATGGAGGAGCTTTATAAGACCGTGCTGCATCGAGAATATGAAAGAATTAAGATGCTGTAAGAAGTGAATGCAGCAATGCAGCAAGTAAGAAAGAACAACAAGCAACGCCACTGCAAGTAGAAGATACAACAACAGGAAGAAAATAATCTACGCTGCAAGAAGTGGCTACAGAAATACTGCAAGAACAAGATACAGCAGTGCTGTATGGAATAGTGCTGCAGGATAGTCAAGATATAAAATTCAAACTCTAATCATCACAATCTACATCTTGTTTTAAAAAGGTGGTCTGACCTATACCACCTAAGTCTTGTGGATTTTTTTATAACATTTTATGTTTTAACTTATACTCCAAAATAATCGTCATCCATCACTTATATCAAATAACACTATTACATTAAATAGAATTAAACATCAAATATATTAGATATGTTGAACTTCTTTCTACTACAATATAAGATAGATACATGAAATTTTTTATTATATTTACTGTTATATTTTATATTCCGAATTAATTATATGATATCATGTATATCATATAAGATCATTAATTATGTGTATTAAATATAATAAAACATTAAATATAATACTAAATCTAATAAAAAATCCCAACTCCATAGGTGTAGAATCCCAAAATGAATTTCGCTTCCTAAGAACAAGGGGTTTAGATGATACGATAATTGACGAATTAGATTACGGCACTTTACCTCTTCGTCAAAGATTGTGAACAAATATTGTCTTTTATTAGAACGGTTTAATTTATATAGATTTCAGTAATTAGGATTGGTTAGCTACAACAATTGAAGTTTGATGGAACAATTTAATCTAATGAGTAGCTAAAACTTTTATCAGATGCTTTACTTATTTAAATTTATTATAAGTTTGCTACAGGGTTATTATCCTATCTACCGTAAGCATAATAAATGTATTAATTTAATTTTGGGAAAAGATTCAAATAAACCGTTAAAATTTACTCTCAAGTTCATATATCCCACTAAAATATATTTAGGTATAAAAACACCATTAATGTTTATTTTCAAGTTCATAAATCTCATTGAAATATTTTAAGGTACAAAAATACCACTAATGTTTACCTCTAAATACATATAACCCACTTAAGATTTATTTATATTTACATATAATACACCAATAATGTTGTAAAATTAAAATATATATTTACACATTTTAATTTTTATTTCTTATTTGGACCTCATATATTTTTACATATTTTAGAACAAAAATCTATTCATGAAAACATTAATATAATAGCTTATTACATATATGTGTGTGAATATAAATATTATTAATAATTATTATTATTATTTTCACTTTTTTAATTTTGAAGATTAAAACTATTAAAGAACTAGATTTATTTGAAATAATAATTTCATTATGATATTATTTTTTAATTTAAATAGAACCCTCTATATTTTATGAAATATTATGTGAAAGAAAATATCATAGTTAAAAAAATTTATTTCAAATCAACCTAATTATTTATTCAGTCTTTAAAAGTAAAAAAAAAAAAGTGTATATAATAATAATATAATAATAATTAATGGTAATAAGAATAATAATAATAATAATAATAATAATAATATACTCCCTCCGTCCTGAGCTATTTTGCCTACTTTGACCGGCACGGATCCTAAGAAAATACAGTTGATTGTTGATTGAATGTTTAACTTTATGCTTTTTTAGTGCTTTTTTTTTGCCATTTTTGGGCTAGCAAAATAAGTTGGGACAAGCAAAAATGGAAAGTAGGCAAAATAAGGTGGGACGGAGGGAGTATTTACATATATATAATAAGGTATTATATTAATTTTTCATCATTAGTTTTTTGTTATAAAATATGTAAAAGATATGAGGTCTAAATAAGAAATAAATATTAAAATATGTAAATAAATATTTTAATTTTATAATATTATTGATATATTATATTATGAATAAAGCTTAAGTGGGTTGTATGTATTTAGAGGTAAACATTAATTGTGTTTTTGTACCTTAAAATAATTTAGTAGAATTTATGAACTTGAGAATAAATATTAATGATATTTTTATACCTAAATATATTTTAGTGATATATATAAACCTGAAAGTAGACATTAGTGGTTTATTTGAATCTTTTCTTACTCAATCACATATATAAGGCAATATTTAAAAGAAGGAAAAGTTCAATTATTATTGTCCTTTCTAACTCTTATCACATATATATCCTTTTATAGTTCGAAGATATGTGACATTGTGAAGTGGCAGAGAAACAATGGCGTCGCCCACACAAAACGAAGAGATGATTCTGAATGAACCTCTTCTGTCATTATCGAAACTGC
Source organism: Scutellaria barbata (assembly GCA_028654395.1). Classification (NCBI taxonomy): domain Eukaryota; kingdom Viridiplantae; phylum Streptophyta; class Magnoliopsida; order Lamiales; family Lamiaceae; genus Scutellaria; species Scutellaria barbata. The sequence goes on along the minus strand of CM053656.1, from coordinate 11,009,812 downwards.
CATCGGAGAAGGTCAGCTCAGAGCTCGAAGATATCCTCTCCGACCGCACCTTATCGTGGTGGCGCCGCCTCTACAAGGCCACCGCAATCGAGATCGGATACCTATTCCGCCTGGCCGGCCCCGCCGTCATAGTTTACTTGCTCAACAACGTCACTTCCATGTCCACCCAAATCTTCTGCGGCCATCTCGGTAACCTCGAACTCGCTGCTTCTTCTCTCGGCAACAATGGCGTCCAGCTTCTCGCCTATGGACTCATGGTACAATTAATCTTTTCTACCAGTTTTATACCCCACTTTTATAAAATTGCAGATTGTGATGACTGGATTTAACCTAATTCACTATTTACGGACGCAGTTGGGAATGGGAAGTGCGGTGGAGACGCTGTGCGGGCAAGCATACGGAGCGCAGAGATACGAAATGCTGGGAATATATATGCAGAGATCAGTGGTGCTGTTGATGGCTACAGGGATTCCATTGATGATGATCTACGCGTTCTCAAAGCCGATCCTGATCGTGCTGGGAGAGTCGCGGGAGGTGGCTTCGGCGGCGGCATTGTTCGTGTACGGGCTGATCCCACAGATCTTCGCGTACGCCGCCAATTTCGCGATACAGAAGTTCCTGCAGGCTCAGAGCATAGTGAAGCCGAGCGCGTACATATCAGCCGCGACGCTGCTGGTGCACGTGCCGCTCACGTGGGTGGCGCTGTACGTGCTGGGGTGGGGGCTGCTGGGGGCGGGGCTGGTGCTCAGCTTCTCGTGGTGGATAATAGCGGTGGCTCAGTTCGTGTACATAGTGACGTCAGAGAGGTGTAGGTCCACGTGGAATGGGTTCAGTTGGATGGCGTTTACGGGGCTATGGCCTTTCTTTAAGCTCTCGGCTGCTTCTGCTGTGATGCTCTCTTTGGAGACGTGGTATTTCCAGGTCCTGGTTTTGGTCGCTGGATTGCTGCCCGATCCTGAAATCGCTTTGGACTCTTTGGCTATTTGGTAATTTCACTCTTTCTTCTCATTTATATCCATATCCCTCACGTGACATCAAAATTTATGTCATGTATGGCTGATTAACTCTATCTTGTAAGTTGTAACCAATCATTTAAAATTCGCTACGCAAGGTATTAGGATGTTTAGTCCGAGTCTAGATAAATAACGCCCCACGCTGTATCAAATTAAAATTAAATTTTTTATTTTTATTTTTTATATTACAATTTTTTTTGGAACTCTTATATTATTTTGTTTTCGAGTTTACGTTGTGGAAAAGTAAAAACTTAATATTTTATAATAATATTTATATATACTAACTTATTTAATGATTATAAAATTATTTTTTATTTATATTTTTCAAGTTGATTTTCTATTTATATTTAATTAAATAATAATAATAATAATTTTTTGGTAGAAGCCTCAAATAGAATTAATATGAACACTATTGTTTTGCTAAAAAAATTAAAAACTAGTTATTTGACAGTCGAATAGTTATGTCTAACCCTACATACGGCCACCTAATACCTAAAGTGGCTAAATAGAAAAAAAAAATTGATACGGGTAGGAGCTATCTAACATCTAGACGGTCTGCCTAAATCGAATTTTAGAACACTTATTTATAACAGTATAATTTTTATTTCATTTCCATAGAAAATTATATTGCCACACTTTCTCATTCCAACTAAATCATGTTATCTCATTTTCATGAATCTATTATTCAAATTTAGATCGTAACACCAAAATATCCGAAGAAATAAAGTTAAGGACAAATAAAATTTTTATCCGAGTTTGCTCGTTTTTCGCTAATTTAACTTTTTTTTTCAAATAATGTGAATAGTATCCTAATCCATCCAAATTGGTCATTATTTTGAATGATTATTTACAGTAATTTGGAATGTGTTTGTTATTAATTAAGAAAGACATTCTTACTGTTTTCATTCTCGAGTAATCTTAACTTCAAGAAGAGTAAAATCGTACGTGCAATAGATTTATTCTAATATATATATATATATATATATATATATATATATATATATATGTGTGTGTGTGTGTTTTTTAAGATCTAATTATATGTCATGTACGTACCTGTAAATAATTTTTTGTATTATTTTATATTTTAATAATATGATACATTAAATAATATTATTAATCTTTTGTGATAGAATATGTCGAGTATGGTGATAGAGATTAAGTTAATATGGATCGTCCAAATTTCATCAGTTGTGTAAATTTTTGTGGTTGATAAATGTTGCGTCGTTGACATGAATTCCAGTAGTCAATCTGGTAAATTCCAGTCTGATTATCTTTTCAGCCAATAGTGCAAAGTGACTTTCAAAAGAGAATCTTTAATTATATATAGAGGCTATACATATGAATCAATGATGAATTCTTATAAAATTATAAGAAGGAAAATTTGTAGACTATATGTTGTCATATATGAATAAAGTGTAATAGGTGTCAATTTCATTAATGTGCAGTGGGACAATCCTTGGATGGGTTTTCATGGTGTCTGTTGGTTTCAATGCTGCAGTCAGGTTAGTTGAGTACCTTTTGAGTTCTTTCATATTATTGTTGGCTTAATTGAAAAAAGTATGTTATTTAAAAAAATCATTTAATATAATCATGATACTTAGAGTTTAGGAAATATATATATATATATATATATATATATATATATATATATATATATTATCATGTTATTGAAAATTATAAATTAATATTTCTACATATTTTTTCAGTTCAAATAATGATTATATTTTCCATATATTGCAACTTTATTATTTACATAAAACAATGAATTTAACACGTTAATTAGTTTGACACGGGAATTCGAAATCGAGAGATAATATAATTGTGTTTCTAATTAAAATATAATAAGTTAATTAAAGTCATCATATTTTTTTTTTTTGCTAAATTCAAAATTTCAGAATTAAATTGTAGTTTATGAGAAGATGATGATATTTTTTAATTAGGCTTTTATTCTTTCTTTTTTTTCCTTTTTCATATTAATAAATTTCCAACGTTTAATTAGTCTTTTATTTATTTGATACATATGCATCTTTTATACGTTATTATTCTATAGTATTGCACGCACATATACAGTTTCTACTAATTAACGATCTGAATTATACTATTACACACACGAATCTTACATTATCTATTCTTTTCTTTTGAAAAAAAAAAAAAAAGAAGAAAAACAGAAGACTATTGAATATATATAACCAACAAATTCTAAGTAAGATTTTAGTAAGGGACTATATATCTTGCCACCACATTTTAAGTAAGATTCTTGAGATTTTAATACAATGTAAAAGAAAAATATATTACTCTGCATATCATGCATGTACAAAAAATACCGAAAGTCATATACATTATAGCATAAGACATTGAATTTACTAAATATATTTAAAATAACTAACATTATTATTTATTCTTGCACAAAAAAAAAAAAAAAAAGTGTAAGGGTTAGCAATGAGCTTGGGGGCGGGCATCCGAAATCGGCAGCGTTGAGCGTGGTGGTGTCGACGGGGACATCGTTCCTGCTATCGACACTCTTCGCTATCGTTACACTCATTTTTCGTCATCAAATCAGTTATGTCTTTACTGCTGGCCAAGCTGTCTCCGACGCTGTCTCAGATCTTACACCACTCCTTGCTTGTGCCATTGTGCTCAATGGAATTCAACCTGTTTTATCTGGTAATTACTCATCTCGATCATTACTTGCTTTCTATTTTAATTTTTTTGTTCTTTGCTTCTTCACTACTTTTTATGTGGCAAATTTTTCAAACCTTTTCTCTACTAAATATATGTCAACAAACTATATATAGTAAATTGTTTTCTTTTTATAAATAGTAAATTCATAAATCATAAATACAATCAATTTATAAATAAATAATTATGTACATGCGAGACTCACATGTGCATGTAAATGCGTTAAATATATAAGTGACATATATGGAGTCGTGGAAATGGAATTAAGTAATACTAAAAGTAGTAGTACGACATAATAATAATAATAATAATAATAATAATAATAATAATAATAATAATAATAATAATAATAATAATAATAATAATAATAATAATAATAATAATAATAATAAGAATTATTCAACAATACTAATAATAATAAAATCCTCAAGTTTGAATTTCATGTATTTGTACTTATCACACTTTGTTTTCGATGTCTCTTTTAATATCAATTACTGTTGAAAGATCGCTTCAGTCTTTTAGCAGCTTATCTTTTATAGTGAGACATTAATTAATATTATCATGAACATCAAATAGAAGAGTATGATTTCGGTGGAATCATGAAACTCATCAATTCATAACTCATAATTTACGAAATAGAATTATTATATAAAAATAAATTTAAGCAGTGGATAATGAGTAGTGGGTTCTATCTTTATAAAATTGTAAAAATATACATAAGAAGTTTCTTTGGCTTTTTTGACGTAAATTGCGAAAAAGGGAAAATCAGATTCAAGCTAGAAAACACGACATATAAACAAGACACGTCATTGAAAATTTTCAATAGATCACTGCTTTTAAGATTGAATCTTTTTCAATAAATATTAATTATATATATATATATATATATATATATATTGCTGAAAAGATAGTATATTAGTTAGATCATTGACGGCCCTACTTGATGGTAAATTAAGCTACAAAATTTCTACCTTACACCACTTTTGTATATATAAATCTACTTCGTCACCTGGACATATATATTTGTCAAGGAATATTACCAAGATCTGACATTATTTTATTCTTCAATAATTTCAAGTTCAGCCATCGAGGTACCATCCTAGCACTCCCACATAATTCACATCATATATTTCATTCTTTCCTTTTCTTTTTACTATTTATATAACAAAAGTAAAAAATCCCAGTTATTATATATACATATATTTGTAAAATAATAATGAATAGTAATGTTAAGAAAATTAATATAATTGATGAAATTAAGTTGGTATATATGTGTATTTAGGTGTGGCAGTTGGGTGTGGATGGCAAGCATTTGTTGCATACGTGAATGTGGGTTGTTACTATGTGATTGGTGTTCCACTCGGTACACTTCTTGGTCTCACCTTCAATTTTGGAGTCAAGGTATATTATATCTTTTATTTAACCATGCATCTTTAATTTTATTTTTTTAATTTGAATATTTGCGTATCATGTGACATTCCAGCACTTAATCTTATCTTTGTTTGGTTGGACCATTTTGGCAGAAATATTTATATGGATTTAAAAAATATAATTTTAATTTTTTGGGTGTGCAGGGAATATATGCAGGAATGCTAGGAGGTACTGGCATGCAGACATTGATTTTAATATGGGTCACTCTTCGAACCGATTGGAATAAGGAGGTATATTATTGCTGCTTTTTTCTTTTTTTGGTCACTTTAATTTTCGGTATAAATTATACATTGATTAGTGGGGTAATTATTTCATGGTACAAATCACCAAATTATAATGAACCTATGCATAGGAGTATAGATAAATTGAGTGAAATTAAGTATATCTTAATTAGTTCCGGTTTTCGTGAAATTAAAATTAATTAAGTTTTAAGAATGATATTGGAATTTTTTTACTTTGATTGTTAATAAGATTGAATCACTTTTAATTCACTTAATGTCTGATGAATATGCTCAAATTATTTATTATATATATAGAGAGAGAGACATAGTTATTTAAATGAAATGTTTGGAATTGTGATTGGGCTCTAAATTCAAAATTAGAATTTTTTTTATTAACTGGATTACTAAAAGCATAATTTTATTAGGACATGATAAAAATTAAAAATAAGTAAACATTAGTTGAAATAAATAAATAATCCAATTATTTTTATTTTCTTTAATTTGTAAATTCAAGATAATGTGTTTTTTTCTTTCTTTTTTCTTTATTGATGAGGCGTAAATGATTTCTTTATTCATGCGTCCACCACGTAGGACATATACAATTTCATTTTGACTAAAATTAAAATTTGTCTAAAATTGTAACTAATTACTTATAATATGACTAAATTGACAACTTTTAAATAATTGACCAAAATAGCAAAAACTCAAAAAAATTTGGATTTTTTTTAATATTTAGCTGAATAAATATATTGCTTATAAATATGAAATGGAAGGTAGATGTTTTTTCTATTATAATATTCTACAAATAAAGTAAACAAATGTGCTTAAAATAAATATTAGGTATTATTTACATAGCACGTAGTTTATCTAATATAGCATTCTTTACATACTATTAAAAGTTCGATTTAACTTAGTTCGTCATTTCAAGGATTAGTAAAATGTATAATATTGTATGGTAACACATAAATAAATATTTTATTATTTTTTCTCCTGTGTTTGTTTCGTTCTATATGTCATTCAGATCAAATCGCGCTACACGGCTTATGATAATGTGTTCAAATTTGATTCATTATCACAAACTCTTAGCAAGTTATTTTCTTAATATAAAAAGAATAGGTAAATTAAATTCTTGTGAGGTTGTTTTATTCAAAAGTTTTGAATTGGAAGTTCTGGAAAATGACAGGTGGAGAAGGCAAGCGATCGAGTAAACACATGGAATGACACGAAAGAGCTGCTTTCTGTTGAATGATTTGTTATAAGATTAATGAGAGTTGTGGATTTCAATTTGTTCAACATATTTCAATAAAATTTATGGAACTGTATATACTGCAATGACCTCATTTATTTTGTTGTCAACCATAGTTAAAAGATGAATAAATATTGAAAAATGTGTTTGGTATACTTGAAAATACTCAAATTAATGGATACAGAAAGTCAAGGTAAGAGTTAGAAAATGACGAAATTGTCTTGTATTTAATGTTTACCATCAACAACAAATATCCCAAAATATAACAATTTACTAACTAAAGAATTCCAACACAACAAATTCAAAAAAATTCTGATGAACGAAAATGGTATTTGAAAGAAGAATAGAAAACTACAATTACAAGAATGTGAAGAATGCAAATTATAGTGAAGAGAATGAAATGATTGAATATAATGTCTATTTATAGAAGTTATAGTGTGTGGTATGGTGTATTTCCATAATTAAACATCATTTTGTTTGAAAAAATGTGGTTCACAATAGTTAGGATTGGTTATGTCCCTTAATTTGGCCTGTGTTGGTCCTACGTGGTATCCGAGGTTCAGAGGGGAGGTGAATGAACCTTGGTCGATTTTGCAAATCTTTTATAAACTTACTGTTCTGCAAGCTACTTGAACTTACAACGTCAGTTAGTTACTGCTTACAGCACTAGTATGTAGTGCTGCACGCTGTAATTTAGAGTTTTTATATGCAACGAAAAAATATGTTTTTGACACAAGATTGGTTTTCTCAAATATGATCCTTTTGAACATGTTTTATGCTTATGATATATATATATATATAATATAAAGCACAGATATAGAAAACAATAAAACACTTGTGGTTTATAGTGGTTCAAACGTGGTGTAATCCTTCTATGTCCAGTCTACTGTTACCTCGAGCAGGAATTTTGTTAAGCAATAATGGTTTACAGGACACTCCTAACAATCTATCAACTTACAAAGCTAAACACCTACTAGAACCCAGCGTACACACAGCAACTGTAAATTCTAAAGGTAACCCACACAGGGTTTCACACTCCCACACAGGGAATTGTCTAACACTAGACAACTTATACAACCAACAAGGATAAATCCTATCAACTGATCGACACCTAAAACAACCTAAGCACACAACAACAAGGTTAAAAGTATATAAAATTATTCTTCAACTGGTGTGGTGAAGTGAGCTTCTAAATCTTTCAAAGGATCTTTCAGCTTGAACTTGGTTCACTTCACTGAGGTCGAGTGACTAAAATTATAGAGAATGCTTGAGAGAATATAGCTTGAATGCTTGGTCCTTTTTGAATAAATGTTTCAGTAGTCAGCTTTAGGATTGCTCGTCCCCTATTTATATTTATAGAAAGATATCTCTCTTTTGAATTTAAGCGTACTTGATGAAAGGTATGGCTCGCATTTAATGCGACTTGACTTTCCCTTTCAGAGCATTTAATGCGGTGGTTGTGGCTTGCAGCTTTCTACAGCGCGTCAGTCCACGTGTCATTTTGACATTAGCTCTGTGTCTGTAAATTTGATCTTCTCTAGAACGGCTCTATTTATTCTTATTTAGTTCTTCGTTCCTCGTACTGCATTTATCCTTCGTCGAATTGCAGGATACTTATTTTGTTTGTCATTAGCACTGTTGGCTGATTATTAAGTAAGCTTTGCATTGTATCCTAGATCTGCTTGCAGTTGTTCGTTCTTTATAGTGTTGCTGTAATTAGACCTTCTTGCGGTAGCTTCATACAGTACTGCTGTATCATTTCTTGTAGTACTCTTATAGTCTTTTCTTGCAGCGTCGCTGCATACCATTCCTACTTACTTTACTGCAGTGCTGTATCTGCCTTCTTGCAGTATTGCTATATCTGTTTTCTTGTAGCAGCTTCATTTTGAATTTCTCGATGCAGCATTGTACATATGTATACCTCCATCTTTCAGCACCTATAACTAGACTAAATCCTAATCTATGTTTTCACTTAAACATTGTGAAAAATGGGGTATTCAAACTTCCTATTACATACTTGGTTGTCTCATCAAAATCTAAACATTGAAATCCCAACAATTTCCTCCTTTTTGATGATAACAAAACCTTTTACATTATTTCATTCATGAAGGAAGTTGTACTTTGCACTATATCATTTTTCATCAGGATTACATACTTGATATGCTTGAGAAGAAAATCTAATCCTGGATTCATCAGAGATATATTTGTCTAATCCTTTATCACATATCTTCAGGATAAACAAATAGCATGCAAAGGTTCATAAGATATGAACTTGATCAAATGCAGAAAAATAAAATTTCTTCATTAAGGTAAAGAAATTTTACACAGCATACAAAGAGATATATACAAAAATGTACAACATCATACATTGATTACTGCTGAAACAGGGACCTTCTTGTAGATGATTCATCTAATCTTCTTTCAGCAGTCCTTCTTTCTTGCTCCATCCTCTCTCTGGATCCTTTCCACCAGTCTCGAATGGACTCCTGATAGGATTCTTCCAATTTCTCCTATTTCTCCTTGATCTTTGAAATCTGAATCCATCTCAGCCAAAAGTCCTCACAGAAAGGCACAATCCTGTCTTGCTTCACCAGGTCTATATATTTATCCTGAATCTGGAGTTCTCCATCCCTGGCGAGCTGCTCATATCTCCTCAATGCAGATTGGCAAGTCTAAAATCTCTTGAAAAAGCCATTCTTGTGGAGGTATCTGAAGTATCTAAGGTACTCTAATCTTTTGAACAGGGTGATCTGCTCAAATGATGGATTTCTGTCAGTAAGCAAGACAATTGTCTTAAAGATGTTCAAGCCCCAGGCTATGTTTTCTCCTTCAGGCCTCTGATCCATCAGCACCGATACTTCAGCAAATATGTTGTCTGTGTCGAGACGTGGTATGTCTTGAGAGGGGTATTACTAGAGAGCACTGTCAACATCTTTCATAGCTTTTGGTCTTCTCTCTCCAATAGCTCTAAGCCTCTGCATCCAGGAATTTTCTTCTTACTCTGCTCTGGCTATCTCCGCCTTCTGAACAGCCATCTTTTCATTGTAATGTCTTTCAGCTTCGGCTCTGCTAACCCTCTTCCTTGAGCCGCACTGCTGGTCCTCTCTCCCTCTTTTTGTATGATGAGAGGAGGGAGGTGCTGCATCCTTCCTTACAGCAGCACTGTAAGCAGCTCCTGCAGCAGATCTACTTGCAGCAGCTGTACCACCAGCTCCTCATTCGTCATCTCTTCTCCATCTTTTTGGAGAAGGAGTGTCAGCAGCGACAGATGATCCTCTCTTCCTCCTCTTGCTAAGAGGCTGACCATTATCTTCTTCTTCTTTCTCCCCTGAGCTAAAGTATCTGTCTTGGAATCCTTCCCCCTTTTTGGCATCATAAAAAATAGGGGATGGAGTAGGGGCATCTTGCACCACAGCAGATCGTGGTCTTCTGGCAGGTACAGGGGCTTACCTGGATCCTTGAGCATACTGAGAGAATGTATTGACCATCATATCCCTCAGTTCTCCTACAATTATCTTCAGGTTCCCCAATCGATCATCGACACGTCTGGTTCTTCTGGATTGATCTATCATATTATCCAGAAGTGTTTCTAATAGCATTGAGTGAGATTGAAGTCTATCTGCTGCAACATCAACCGAGTGCTTGCAAAACTTTATCTCAGAGAGATTGATTACAACTTTTCTCTTCAATTCTCCTTCCATCCGAACCCTGTCCCTGAGCAGCCTATAGGTAGAATCATTTAGATTGCGTTTGATCATGTTAGGAAGTGCTTCAATGTCTTTCTTGAATCCAGTCATGGTTTCGGCATGGAATTTGGCGCTGACCCTCATACAGTTCTGCATGTTAGACTCATGATCCTGAAGAGCATGAAACAAGTGTCTAACAACAGCAACTACCATGTCAATTGATTCATTAGGGGTCAGGCTTGCTGCATTCTATCGTCTGTGAGCAGCAACCGATGCAGCATATAGAACTAAGGCTTGTGGTTGCTGTGTTGCATCCTGCTCTCGAGCCACAGACTCTCCTTCAGCATCCTCATCCTCATTTTAGCTAGATAAGGGACTTAAAAAGCAAGAGGTTAGATCTGCTCCATCAGATTCCTCCTCCTCAACATCTTCTATCTCAACTGCCACTTCATCACCAATTCTCCCATAGGTTGATCTTCTGTGGACAGCGAGCTTCTCAAGAAACTCAGAGGATTCAGCATTGGCCTCCTCAATAACCTTAGCTTCTGCATGCAGCACTGAAAGCTCGACTGCTGTAAGAATCTCAGCGTCCACCCTGTGTGTTTCCTCAGTAGCTTCTGTAAGGGTAGCTGCTTGTTGTACTGTTGTCTCTGCTAGTATAGGGAGTCCAGCCTCTGCAACTTCCTTGGTGGTCGCATCATAGACAATCTCAGTAATATCGGAAAGTATATTTCTGATAATGGTGGTCGGTTCTCCCTGAGTGTCTACAGTAGCATCTGGAACAATGCGAATTGGGGAATCGTCGTAGTCAACCAGTTAAGGCTCCTCCTCCTCCAAGGCCAAAGGATCAAGAGTGACAATAGTGGAGAGGCCTTCAATTATTTGCTCATATGCAGGGGAGCTTGAGTTGTGACTTAAGCATCCTTCTCCCCGCATTCTCCTAGGAGTGTGCTACATCCTCGTCTCCTTGACACTTGCTTGCAGCACTTGTTGCAGCATGGCTTCCTCAGCCTATTCCACTCCCAAGGTATTGATTTGCTCTTGGGCAAATGCAACATCATCGTCCCTTCTTACAGCCTCTGCAGCCATGGCTATGAAGACTTGGACATCCTCCATTGCTGTTTTTATCAGCAGCTCTGCAGAGTGAGATTCTACAACAGCTTTACCCTTCCCTTTGTCCAGTGCTCCCAAAGCAGCAATGCTCCTTGATCTTTCTTGTACCAATACTGCATACTCAGGTTGCAGGAGTGCTAGAATGTCTTCTGAATTGGCCCACTCTAGGACAGCTTTCTCCACGGTGAGAAACTCTTTCCATTGCAGTAGAGTTTTCCCCTTAGCCAGTCACATACTCCTCCAGAGACTGTACTGCTGCTCCATATTTCTAGCAGCTGGGAAGGTTAGATCCAGCATAGTCTGAATAGCTCCATGATCGCGTGAAGAGGCTAAATCAACAGCCCCTTATAGACGAGCTTGTTCAATTGGCTCATCCATTTGCTCCTTCTCTACTGCAACTACCATTAAACTTACAGTAGAGAGTTGGAAATCAACTCGCAAGGTCTGTACACCAGATCTTGCAGCAGCTGCGGCAGCCTTCTTCTTCCTGCGTGGAGAGACAGTTTTACTTGTCTCCTTCCTCGCTAGGGGTGCGTCATCATCTGAGGACGAGGATTCAGGTTCAGGTTCAGCCTCCTTGGGGTCCTCTTGATGACAGGAAGAGGACTCTCAGTATCATCATCTTCCTCTTCACCCCCGCTGCCTACAGCTTCATCTTGCAGGGCCAATGTTGCAGCCTTTTTAACTTTGGTTTTCTTCCATGCAATACCGACACCCGTCATCTTCTTTTGGGTCTTACCATTTTTCTTCTCTCTGAGATACTTTCCAATAGAGATGGGGATAGGAGCTGTAAGCTGAAGACCTAGCTTGTAGAGCAGAGAGCAGATGGTGATTCCATAGCTCCTCCTTACTGTGCTCTCTTCCGTCTCCTCCCAAATCCTCTTCAAGATGAACCTGGCCCAGTTCACCTTTTCTTCGGCCATGATGACAGATATGATCCGGAAGTGGAGATTGGTGTATTTGTCATAACTCTCGATTCAGCCTTTGATGGAGTATGCACAAATGTCGTGAAGAAACTCAAACTCTGGTTTGAAGAGTTTTTTCGGGGTGCTTCTCTTTATCTCGACCCCGACATCTTTTGCTCTGAAAAGATCCCACATCTCCTGAGCGTTCTCTTCCCCATACGTCGTAAGCTGACTAGGGGTCAAACCTTCAGAAGAGATGCTGAAGGCAGTGGCGATGTCACCGGGGGACACAACCATCTCTTCTCCATCTACATCCATCCGAAATAGGATGCAATCCTTTCTCTCCTCAGATCTCCTAGCAAAGGAGTAGAATTGCTGAACTGATTTTATGGAGTATCCGACATAGATGGTGGTCAGGAGCCCTAGAACACGGGTTCTTCCCATTGCGTTGAAGATTCTTCTAATAATTCGTTGTCGTACAAACCAGAGTCATAGACATGCTCTTGGTTCACTAATCTTCCTTTCAAAATGATGGTTTGTCTTGCCACCATTGATGATTTTTGAAAATTTTGGAAAGAAAATGAAACTTCTCTCTTGGGTTATGGTGAAATAAATTTGAAAATGAGAAGGTTATGGGATTATGGAGAATATCAAGGGACGTGTAGTAAGATTAACGGTTGAGATTAAATTGAGGAAGTTGATCTTACGATCCTTAGAAAAAGGCGGAGGGGTCAAATCATAAATAATCATGACTTACGTAGACGTGGGCTCTTACCACGCCTCTTCGACTTCTGACAGGCGCAGACTTGCATTAAATGCTGAAAGACATATGATTTACCACCTAATTTATTATCTTTTTAAGGTTGCGGCATCTTGGGTATGAGGTTGCAGAGTATTAAATACTCTTTGAACTAAATGTTGTAACCATGTGCTGCTTACTCTCTCATTTTCTGACTGTGCTATAAGAATAAAAAATGCAGCGCTGTTTGAACCCAGCATTGTATGAAGACGCAGCTTACAGGATGATTCTTACAGCTTCTCGCAAGCATGCAGAAATTTCCCCTAGGCTTCTGCAACTTCTTTTTCGACTCATAATTTTAGAATTCCCAGCTCGTTTTTGAGTATAGAAAACCTTAATTTACTCAATAGTTTAGGGAATATATCTGCAAGCTGGAGATCCGTATGAACTTTCTCAAGCACGACATCTTTCTTCTCCACATGATCTCTTACAAAGTGATATCGTATGTCAATGTGCTTTATTCTTGAGTGAAATACAAGATTATGGGTAATTGCAATTGCACTTGTATTATCACAGAGAATTGGAGTCTCTTTTTCTTCAATCCCAAAATCTCTTAGTTGCTATTGTATCCAGAGGATTTGAGCACAACAACTTCCTAATGCAACATATTATGTTTCTGCTGTAGATGTTGCAATCGATGTTTGCTTCCTAAGAACTATGAAACAAGTCTATTTCCTAAAAATTGATAAGTCCCACTGGTGTTTTTTTCTATCAATTTTGCAGCCTGCATAATCTGAGTTAGAGTAGCCTTTAAGCTTGAATCTTCTTTCCTTGGGATACCATATGCCTACTTCCTGAGTTTCTTCCAGATATTTGATAATCCTTTTGACAGCAAAAAGATGTGACTCTTTTGGTGCTGCTTGAAATCTTACACAGACTCCAACTGCAAATATTATATCCGATCTGCTTGCTGTAAGATACAACAAGGATCCTATGAGTCGTCTGTACTTCGTGATATCTACATCTTTTCCATCTTCATCTTTGTCAAAACTTATGGATGTAGACATAGGGACACATGTTGCTGAACCATTCTCTATGCCAAACTTTTTGATAAGCTCATTTGTGTACTTAACCTGGTTGATGAAGGTTCCTGCAACCAGCTGTTTTATTTGCAGCCCTAGAAAGAAATTTAATTTTCCCATCATGCTCATCTCGAATTTTAACTGCATCAGGTTGAAGAACTTCTCACATAGCTCTTTGTCAGTAGATCTAAAAATGATATCATCCACATATATTTGTACTAAGAGAATACTGTCACCATCCTGTATCCTGAATAGAGTTTTGTCGATTGTTCCTTTCTTGAAACCATTTTCTAGAAGATAGAGGGACAATGTGTCATACCAAGTTCTTGGTGCTTGCTTGAGTCCATACAGGGCCTTGTGTAATCTGAACACTTTCTCTTCTGCTTGATATTCAAAACCTGGAGGTTGCTCTACATATACATCCTCTGTAAGAAGACCATTGAGAAATACACTCTTCACATCCATCTGATATACATTGAAATTCATGTGAGCTGCATATGCCAGAAAAATCCTTATAGCTTCCAACTTTGCTACTAGAGCAAAAGTTTCATCAAATTCAATTCCTTATTTCTGGCAATATCCTTTAGCAACTAATCTTGTTTTGTTCCTCACAATAAGTCCAGATTCATCTAGCTTGTTATTGAAAACCCATTTTGTTCCAATAAATTCTTGATGAGTTGGTCTTGCAACTGCTTGCCAAACTTGATTTCTTTTAAATCCATTTAGCTCTTCTTGTATGGCTTGTACCCAGTTGCTATCTTGTAGGGCTTCTTCAACATTCTTGGGCTTTGTTTGGGATATGAAGCATGCAAACATTGCTTCATGAGGAATGAACCTTATTGTCCTTACTCCTATGGATGGATCTCCAATAATAAAGATCCCTAGGATGATTCTTTAGCTATGTTCGGTCACGCTCAAAAATATGTACAGATCTAAGTTGTTCCTCATATTACTGTAAGATTGGTGGTTCTACTGCTGTAAGAATATCTGTTGCATCCAGCGGTGCAGCTTCTTCTTCTTTGTCATCTACTGTATGCAGAACTTCTTCAATATAGGGAACATCATTCTCTTTTCTTGGAGCTACTTCTTCAGCAGGTTCTTTTAGTCTCTTGGTGTCACAATGTGGTTCATCAAACACCACATGAATTGACTCTTCAACCACTAAGGTTCTTGTTTTGAAGACTCTGTAGGCTCTACTTACAGCAGAGTATCCTAAAAATACTTTTTTGTCTAATTTTGCATCAAAGGTCTTTAGATGCTCATTTCCATTGTCGAGGATATAACACCTGCATCCAAAGATATGCAGATATGAAATATTTGGTGTATATCCATGCCAGACTTCATATGGAGTTTTGTCTAAGTCCTTGTTGATCAGATATATGTTCTGTATGTAGCATGCAGTATTGGTTGCTTCAACCTAAAATCTCTTGGGTATTTCTATCTCTACTATCATTGTCCTTACTGCTTTCTTGAGGGTTCTATTCTTCTTTTCAGCTACACCATTTTGTTGAGGTGTTCTTGCAGCAGAGTATTCATGACGAATACCATTGTCAGAACAGAATTTCTTAATAAACTTGTTTGTGAACTCAGCTCCTCTGTCTGATCTGATCTTTACAATACTTAAGCTCTTTTCATTTTGAATCTTCTTCATAAGATCAGGTAGCTTGTCTTGAGTCTCTGATTTCTTAGTAAGAAATATGATCCAGGTGTATCTGGAGTAGTCATCTACTACAACAAGTGAGTACTTCTTCCCACTTATGCTTACTGGTTCTCTGGTCCAAAGACTTCCATATGTAGAAGATCTAGAATCCTGTGAGATGATTTCTACAACTTGTCTTTGAATGAGCTTTTCACTTGCTTTTCTTTCTAACAAGCTCCACATATATTCTCTTTCTTGTATTCCACATCTGGTAATCCTCTCACAACACATTTTCTTACTAGCTTGTTAATTGTCTTGAAGTTCAGGTGACTTAATCTCTTGTGTCATAGCCAGCTCAGCTCTGGTGGACTTTTCATAATGAAGCATATTGGTTGAATAGAAGAGTTCCAATCAGCAAGATATATATTTTCTCTTCTTGTTCATGTAAGCTTGACTTCATTTGATGTGTTGTCCTTGATTAGGTACTTGTTGAGATTGAACTCCACTGTGTATCCTTTGTCACAAAACTGACTGATACTCAGAAGATTATATCTATGTCCTTTCACATAGGTTACATCTTTAATCTTTATATTTCCTTTGATTAAGCTTCCACTTCCTCTTATGCTTCCTTTGGAATCATCTCCAAAGATGACCTTAGGTCCTTTGCATTCTTGGAAGTCTTTTAGAGCTTCTTTACTACCAATCATGTGCCTTGAGCAGCCACTGTCTATGTACCATACATCGCTGTTGCAACCTGACACTGAAACCTATAACAAAATCAAGTATATTTAGGTACCCATTTTTGTAAGGGTCCTTTTGGGTTAGTTTCTTTTGGAACCCATACTTTCTTAACAGTCAATATTTTGTTGTACGATTTGTTGGTTCCTGTTATGTATCCAGTTTTGCTTTTAAAACGCTTGTTAACTATGTATGCAGAGACTAAATATGTGTTACCAACACTCGTGTGGTGTGGTCTTCCACCATACTTCCCTGGAGTATATCCTTCTTTAGATTTAGACATATAGGTCTTAGTATAGGTAGGGAAATATCTTATATGCTACAACTTTGTGGGTTGCTACATCTTCTTGCTGCTTACAGCAGATAGTTTATACTGATGCCAGTTCTTAGATGAAGGTTACTTCCTGCAGTTGAGCATTGGGGCTTCTTCACCTTATCCATTAATGCTGGTTTGTTCAAGATCTTTTCTGAGTTACAGGGTAACTCATTCTCCATTGAAGTTTTAACTTGAACAAATTTTACAGCCTTGAATAAACTTGCTGTATTTTGAGAGGTGTGAGTGCTGTAACCTAAGCCCAATTTTTCAAATGGACTTCTACTTTGACTTAAACACTCACTTGCATCCTTAGCTGACTTACTAAATATCTTAATCGTGGACTGCAAGCTTTCCTTCTCAGCTTCTAGCTTAGTGACTAGCAGATTTAGCCTAGAGACCTCCTTTTGTAGCTTGTTGCACCTTGAGTTATCAGACCCACATGCAGCTAACATTCTAGCAATATCAATGTTCTTGCTTCTGAGGATCTCATTGTCGATTCTTAGATTCTCATTCTCAACCTTCAACTCCTCATGGGTTGAGTAATCTACTTGAAATCACTCATGATTAAAGAGTGGATCATGTTTAGCTCTTTTTTTCTGGCATGGACAACGGTTGGTAAGTTACCTCATCTTCTTCGATGTCCTCGCAGTCTTTTTCCATCAGGCAAATCAGCACTTTTTCATCGGATGATGAGGTTTCAGTGTCGCTGTCAGAGAATTCTGCAGCTTTCAGCATTTCCTTTGAGACTGTTGTATCATTGGCCTTCTATATTTCTCCAATGAGTGCTCGAAGCTTATGTCTATCCTCTCTTCTCTTTTCTCTCATTTGTTATCTCTCCTTCCGGGTACTTGTGCACCGTTGGATGTGGACAACTTCTTGCATAGTGTCCAGGTCTCCTGCAATTATAGCACAAGTCAAGATTGTTTGTATTTGATTGTGGAGAGGAGGATACCTGAGGAGATGGATGACTTCTTCTGAAGTCATTCCTCTTGTTGAGATTGGTGTTGTTGCTGTTGTTGTTGCTCTTCATGAATCTTCTAAATTTCTTTAGAAGTAGAGCCATATCCTCTTCAGCGTCCTCTGTTGCAACCTCAGACTATTTGCTACAATTGGCGATTACTGTATCCTTGGAGCCTCTAGCAGTTAGCGCTGTAACTTTGGAGCTCGATTCTTCAGACTCATTTCTCCATCTGTTGATGTCATATTCGAATGCTTTGAGATCGGAGAATAGATCAAATGTACTCATGGATTTCAAATCCATGGACACTCTCATAGCGGTGGTCTTGCTATCCCATTTTGCGGGTAGGGCTCTAAGCACTTTTATGTTTTTCTCCTTTTAAGCATAGTGTCTGCCCAGAGCTTCAAGTTCATGCACGATCGACGTAAATCTTAAATCTAGTTACCCAAGAGTCTCTTCATTTTTCATCTCGAAGAGCTCAAATAGTTGGGTGGCATTGGAAATCTTGTTGTCCTTAGTGAATTCTGTACCCTCACATATTTGTTCCAACTTTTCCCAAATTTCCTTGGACGTTCTGCACGTTTTGACTTTGCTGAATGTGTCTTTGTCCAAGGTGATGAACAGAGTGTTTTTGGCCACTATGTCTAAGTTGGCTCTCTTCCTGTCTTCGTTATTCTATTCTTGTCTTGGCTTGACCAGGAAGTTAGGTGGTGGCGGTGCTCCTTCCTCCATGTGTCTACCAAGTATGGGGTTCACCTTCGTGGGGATAATCGGTCCTTCAGTGATGACCGTCCATATCTCATCATTCATCGTTAAAAGATGTGTCTGCATTCTTATCTTCCAATCATCATATTCCTCTATGAAAAACATGGGTAACTTATGATTAGAGGAATCCATGGTATGCTGTAAGAATGAGATTTTCAGGATGCAGAGAAAACAGCGAGACTAAGATGGATCTGGGTAGGTGACCAGATAAGTTGGCTTTTAACCCAACTTGCTCTGATACCACTTGTTGGTCCCAAGTGGTGTCCGAGGTTTAGAGGGGGTGAATGAATCTTGGTCGATTTTCCAATCTTTTATAAACTTACTGTTTTGCAAGTTACTTGAACTTACAGTGCTAGTCAGCTACTGTTTACAGCACTAGTATGTATTGTTGCACGCTATAACTTAGAGTTTTTATACGCTGTGGGAAAATATGTTTTTGACACAAGGCTGGTTTTCTCAAATATGATCCTTTTGAAGATGATTTATTCTTATGATAGATATATATATAATATAAAACATAGATATAGAAAGTAATAAAACACTTATGGTTTATAGTGGTTCGGAGGTGGTGTAATCCTTCTATGTCCACTCTACTGCTACCTCGAGCAGGAACTTTGTTAAGCAAGATTGGTTTACAGGACACTCCTAACAATCTATCAAGTTACAAAGCTATGCACCTACTAGAATCCAGAGTACAAACAACAACTACATGTTCTAAAGGTAACCCACACAGGGTTTCACACTCCCACACGGGGAATTGCCTAACACTAGATAACTTATACAAACAGCAAGGATAAATCCTATCAATTGTTCGACACCTAAAACAACCTAAGCACACAACAACAAGGTTAAAAGTATATAAAATTATTCTTCAATTAGTGCGGTGAAGTGAGCTTTTAAAATCTTCGAAGGATCTTTCAGCTTGAACTTGGTTTACTTCACTGAGGTCGAGTGACTGAAACTGTAGAGAATGCTTGAGAGAATATAGCTTGAATGCTTGGTCCTTTTCGCGTAAATGTTTCAGTAGTCAGCTTCAGGATTGCTCGTCCTCTATTTATACTTATAGAAAGATATCCGTTGAAAGAGATATCTGTCTTTTGAATTTAAGCGTACTTGATCAAAGGTATGGCTCGCATTTAATGCGACTTGACTTTCCCTTTCAGAGCATTTAATGTGGTGGTTACGGCTCGTACCTTTCTGCAGTGCGTTAGTCCACGTGTCATTTTGGTATTGGCCCCGTGTCTGTAACTTTGATCTTCTCTGGAACGGCTCTATTTATTCTTGTTGGGTTCTTCATTCCTCATACTGTATTTATCCTTCCTCGGATTGCAGGATACTTATTCTGTTTGTCATTAGCGTTGTTGGCTGATTATTCAGTAAGCTTCGTACTGTATCCTACGTTTGCTTGCAGTTGTTTGTTCTGTACAGTGTTGTTGTAATTAGACCTTCTTGCAGTAGCTTCATAAAGTACCGCTGTATCTTTTTTTGCAGGACTTTTGTAGCCTTTTCTTGTAGCGTCGCTGCATGTCGTTCCTACTTACTTTGTTGCATTACTGTATCTGCCTTCATACAATATTGTTGTATCTGCTTTCTTGCAGTATTGTTGTATCTGTTTTCTTGCAGTAGCTTCATTCTAAATTTTTTGATGCAGTATTGTACATATGTATACCTACATCTGTCAGCATCTATAACTAGACTCAATCCTAGTCTATGTTTTCACTTAAACATTGTGAAAAATAGGGTACTCAAACTTCATATTACATACTTAGTTTGTCTCATCAAAATCTAAACATTGAAATCACAACAGGCTGCATTAGTTCAATTCAAATTCAAACATTTTCAATTTATTTTTGAATGTCAACTTCAAGAATTAATTTTTTATTCATCCGAAATTGGGTTTGATAAAATAAATATTCTAAATTTATTTACTCAAAATGTATAATTCAATTTTACAACTTATTTTTCATTTTAATCATGCAAACAAAACACTATATAAAAAATTGATTAAAGATTGGTGAACACCATATTTTCTAAAATAATTTTCAACAATTATCCACATAAATAATAATATATATGCACACTTCTAAATATTCAACGAACTGCTATTAGATAGACACTTCAAATATTGTCCTCGAACAACTTTTTTTTTTTGTCAAGCGTCTCCAAAAGGCACTAAAAAAAGAGTATGAAAGATTGTCGCATTAAAAAAGAAGAAGATAAATTTGGATTGATTTCATGCACATTAATTTTATGCTTTAATCACTTCAATTGGTTTTAAACAATATTTAACATGATTATTATTATTATTTTTATTTGAAACTTTTTAAATTCTGTAAAGTTTTTTATCTATATTTTAGATGTTTCTGTGATTTTTGATTTATAAATTTCTGATTTGCACAACTAATTTGATGATTATTATGCTCTAATTTGGGAATCAATTTAAATTTTTTTGACAATTAATATGTGTTGCTATGATATTTTTTGATCTATAGTGTAAAGCTTCGCTATAAGAAATGACGATGTAAGAAAAGGTTCTTACACCGTTTAATCACTTTAATTGTTTTGAAATAATACTCAACCATGATCTAAAAGTTAATTTGATATATTTTATATTTTGTTTAGTTTTTGATCTATACGTTAGATGTTTCTGGTTGACAATTCTTATGATTATTATTACATTTGACTAATTAGTATGTTGGTTATTATTAAGTACTTTGTAAGAAACGGTGGCGTATTAAAAGATTGACTCAACGTACTACTTAGACATGCACTACAAAAAAAAAATGTGATACATCGATAGAATTTATGGATGGAAATATTCCATCCATAAATATTGATGGAAAGTCGTCGGAACAATTCAAATTTGTTTTAAAAATTTGACCGAATATCGATGGTATTTACCGACAGAGAAAAACCCATCGAAGAAATCATTATTCCTACAACTATTTTGACATAATTTCATTGGTAAATTACCGACAAAAATATCCATCGACAACATGAAGTAAAACGATGTTGTTTCCCTATTCATTATTTTGCAGCAGAGACAACAGTCGTTTTCGTCAAATTTAACGATGAAATTTCCATCAGCAAACCTTTGACATAAAAAATGACATCCTTTTTTTGGGTATTAGCAACAGAATATCTATCGTTAATCTAAAAATTCAATTTTCATCAATATGTCACGCCCTAAAATCGTAAAAGGTCATTTTTGCCTAAGCATTACTCATATACAAATATTTACATTTTTCTTAGAAATAAAAAGATCTAGTGAAACTAGAAACAAAAACCGAAATATCATTTAAAAAGTTGCAACATATGTCTTCCTTTGAAATTCCTTATTTCTCAAACTAAACTTTTGGTTATTCAAAGAACGAGGCAAAAGGATATTTACTTGATTACCCATTTCTAAATTCTAAAAAAATAAAAAATAAATAAACACTTCAGATATAGTCTCTTATAACCTCTAGATCATTGACTACGTACCAGCATTCACCACTCGCATGCTACGTTAAGAATTTGACAATCTGAAAACTTTCAAAACATGGAGGAGTGAATGATTGAAATACACTCAATGGGGATCCTGAACCAACATCAAACGAGTTCTAACAAATAAAATAATAGTAAACCAACACATATAATTCGGATCCTAACCGTCGTACTATAGTTTAAGGATCTTATCCATTGTAACATAGTTTACGAATCTTATCTGTCATAGTGTAGTACACGTGGACCATGGCTTTTGCATAAGTGTGGGGTTTTTCCCCTTGATCCTAAATTACGGTTCCTATCCCGTAAGAGTGTAGATATAGGACCATAATCCCTCGTGGCATAGATTACGGTTCTTAGTGGTTGTGGTTTTAGTCTATGGGTCTTAACCATCATAGCTTGGACATTCATTCATGAACACATAATCGCAACAACTTTAATTAAACATTCACATAAAGATCATTCATTTTATAACATTCGCAAGATAAATCACATTGCATGAAGTTACAATAGCAATCAAGCAGATGTATTAACCTAACGTAGCTTTAGCAATCATATAAAACATGAAGTTTAAGAGTTTAGGTTAGAAATTATCCTCACCTCAGAAGTAGTTCGAGTGTGTAATCCTAAGTTGCCAAGCATTCCTAGATAATTTATTTTCCCTCATGTTGCAACTCAATTTTAGCTAAAGAACAACATAAAGTGGAAAATTCACCAAATCTTATAGGATTTGTGAAAACCATTGAATTTTTTGTAGAACATGCATAACATACTCAAGAATATCATGTAAAAATGTCAATTAAAAATCTGGTTCACACAACTATATATGAGTTTCGGAAGTTGATACAAAATAAGGTATAAACTTAGTTGAAAATAGTCTATCTTGTAAAATTTAGCATAAATCATATAATACTTCAAAAATTTCATGGTAGATTTTAAAATGTTCTTAAGAGCTTTTACTAAATCACTGTAATATAATTCATATTAATTTTAATCCTCAATTCTAGAAAAAGGTTTTACTTCGACCTAAATCAGGGCGTATTTGTGTCGAAACAACAGTATTTTAGATAAATCATAGTAAATTGAGTTTGACTCCAAATCTTCTGAAATTTTACACACAAATTTGTTGGTCCCAAGTGGTATAAGTTTAAGAGGGGGGTGAATTAACCTTATCAAATTTTAACTTTTCTCCAAAAATATTAAGTCCTTGATGAATAGGTAGCTAGATAGCTTGATGTACGATAGGTTGCTGCTCGGGCAGAGACCTCTGGACTTAGTTAGAGTTAAAGATGCATAGCGAAAATAATGTGTTTTCCAAAGAGTAACTTTAATGCAGTATGCTTATGAGATCAGATAGATATGCAGAGCAGTATAAATGCGAGCAAACTTATAGAGGTTTGAGGGTGGAGTAATCCCTCTACGTCCTCTCTACTCATTCTCAAGGAGGAACTTTGTTAAAGCAAGTTTGATTTACAATAGACTCGGCTAATAAAAACTCTACTCTACACAAAACTGTCAGCTCTATCCACACAGGTAGTTGCACAGTGACCAAACTGATCGACCCACACAAGATCTCCACACAGGTTCCTGAACCCACACAGGATCCTTTCTCTTCTTCAAAGAGACTAACAACTTAGCAGAAAAAACTTCTGTCTAAATGACTCCTAAACAATCTATTTAAGTAAGATGTGGAAATCTTCAACGGTTGGATGCAGCAAGCTCCTTAAACTTCTAAATTTCACAAGATAGCTGGCTTGTTGCTTCTTAGACTGAGAAACTCTGGATGTGAAGGTTTTTAGCTTGTTAAATTGCCTTTTGTAGGATATTTCAGATCAGCTTCACACTCTTTTTTTTTCTTAGGTGCACTCAGTCTTTTATTTATAGGCATCAGTGAGAATTCTGCCCGTTGAGAAGGCAGTCCTTCACTTGGTGAGGTGTCTTGCTCTGATTGGTTCTGCTTATCCTCTGACACCTGCTCTGTAATTTCTTCATTCTGTTCTGCCATTGTCTTGTCCTTTTTTTTGCTGCGTCTCAATCCTCTGATGTACTCTGTACTTGCTGTTTTTTCACACATGGCATTCACTGATTTGTTAAAATTGGAGTGACTCTATCGGCTAGTCAGGATGCACTGATTTTGATGTATCTGGTAGTTTCCTCTTTGAGCGAGTGAGTCAGCTTCCTTGACTTGACCATCTTCAGGTTCCTTGCAGCATCCTTTGATGCTTGGATACTGATTCCTTGTGGCACTATGCAGGTAGCAGGGACTTGGCGTAGGTTCCTTTGCAGAGTCTTCTTCTCTTTCCAGCATCCTTGCCTTAGCTATCTTACATATGGAAACTTATCCAAATAGCTAATGCTCTAGTCTATTACACGTTTTGTTTCATCAAAATCTATTACAATTTATCCTATCAATTTTCCCCTGTTTGATGATGACAAAACTCCTTAACAGGATCAAGGATTCATATTTCATTTAGCTTGGAACAGAAATGCAGAAAAGTATAAACATCCATAATCATGCATTAAGTTCACAAGATGTGAGCTTTCATAAATCAAAACCATCATAATATCCATTGATGAGAAAATAGATACAGATACAGAGATCAGAAAGAAATAAAAACAAAAAGACATAACAGGTAGCATAAAAGCAAAAGATAAACATAGGGAGCAAGACACTAAGTCTTCAACCAGCTGGCTTTCTTCTTTCTTTCAAATTGTGTACCTTTCCACCAGTTGCCTAATGACTCTTGATAGCTCGGCTCCAGCAACTTCCTTATCTTCTCATCTTCTTCAAATTTGAGCCAGAAGTCTTCACTGAAGGGTATGAACTCATTTCCTAGTCTTTGTTTCAGCTTGACTTGGATTGGCAGTCCACTTTTCTTGGCAAGCTCCAGGAACCTCTACAAGGCTTCTTTGTTGGTTCGGAATCCTCTGAAAAGCACGGATTCCTTGTAGAGTGTTGTGAAGTACTTCATCAGCTCCATTCTTTTGTAGGCTTCTATCTGGAAAAATGATGGATTGGCTTCAGTAGGGAGAGTGACCTCCGGGATTTTTGGAATGACAAATTTATCGCTCCTGGAATCCGGGCTTGCTTCCAGAAAGGTCTTGAGAGATGCACTGGCTGCGCTGGCAGGATTCTGCATGTTCTTTTCTAATTCAGCCATGTCAGGTAGCTTGTGTGGTGGGAAGACTTTGGAGAGAACTTCCTGCGGCCCTTTCGCAAATACAGCATCCAGGCTGCTTTTCAGTTCAGCCTCTGTCCTCCTCCTCTTTTCTTCTTTCATCTCAGCACCTTTTCTGAAGCTTGGATGAATTGACCCTGAGACAACTTCTGATTTCCTCTTTGAGCTGCTGTCTGGAAGACCCTTTGATCCAGCTCCCCTATTTCCACCATCTCCAGCATCATCTTTCCTCCTGCTTACTGTCATCTACCTACAGGTAGTAGGATCCTATCTGCTCTTCTGCATGCCTTCAATCCTTTCTTCCCCCTTTTTTGTCATCATCAGCTCTCCCAATAGCAAAGCTGACCATCGAGTGAATGTCCGACAATATGCCAGACTGTTCCCTCAGGGTCTGCGATTGGTTGAACTGCTCCTCATCCATGCGATCTACTACGGCGACAAGAGCTTTCTGGTCTGCTTCAAGAGAGATCATTCGCTCCTCTTGTTTGTTCAGCTTGTCCATAACATTCTTGACCACTTCTACAGTAGCATCCTCCTTAGGGGGTCGGTGAGCATCGATCGTCTGACGAAGCTTGGATAGAGTAATATTGAGGGAGTTAATGAATGTTTGAATCCTGATAGAGCTCGAGTGAGTTTCCTTACGAAGTTTCCTGCTCGTTTTCACCAGTGACTTCCCCATCTGTTCAATGGCCATCAATACTTCGTCATTAGATCTGGCAGCTTCCTGGCCTTCGACAGAGTCAGCTGTAGGTACCTGTTGAGAAGATATAGGAGTTAGAGCTTTGGATTTTTCGACTCCAGTATCACCCTGTTCACTGGGTGACCCATCATCGCTGCTGGAAGGGCTGCTGGATCCTCCATCTCCTGATCCAGCTTCTTTTGTGGGGGCTCCTCCAGTCTCCTCTTCATCACCTTCCTTTTCCCCTTCCTTTTCAGCTTCCCTTTCTTTCTCAGCCTCCCTTTCCTTCTCAGCCTCCTGTTCTTCACCCGCATTTTCTGTCTCCTCCGGCTCCTTTTCCTCTTTCTTTTCTATTTTCATCACCTTCCCAGCCTCCTGTTCGGCAACCACCTCCTTATCTGCAGAGACTACTTCCTCAGTGATCATCTCGTCATGATCCACTGGTTTGGAAGGTGTTGCCTCTTCCAACTCCATAGGAACAGCTATTGCAGCTTGTTCCTTCTCCACAGGGGCAAGTTCCTCCAATACTTCAACAGAAACAGATGTCTCCTTCTTCTGCACCTGTTCCCCCTAAGCCTCTATCTCTATTGGTGTTGTGGTCTTATCGACGGCTGCTGCTTCTGCGGTTGAGTCAGTAAGCTCAAGAATAGCATCCAGAAATGCCACAGCAGCGAGGGTTTCCAACTCTTTTGCCTTGGGAATGTCAGTTGGTGTAGAGCTCCTCTCCTTCATCGGCGTCTGCACATGGACCTCAGGCAGAATAATCAGGTTAGTAAGATAAGAGAATTCCTCACCATTTTTCTCCGTTGGTGATGGTGACCTCCTGCTGATAGGTTTGACCATGAGAGCTATGCAAGAGGATCTTTCACCTATCTGGGGCTCCCTTACTGGCCTTCTCATCCTTGTCTCTGTCAGGCTTATATCAGCAGCCTGCTTCAGCATCCTCTCCAAGGCTTCGTCTTCTCCAAACTTTTCTATTTGGGCTGCGGCAAAGCCCACGTCATCATCTGCCCTGACCTGGTCAGCTGCAGCATCCAGTATCACCTCCTCCCGGTAGAAGTCTGGTTGCTCGATGGGTGCTTTTTCTTTCAGGTTCCTAGGGCCAGGTAGCTGTTTAGCAGCTTTCTTCTACTTCCTGACCTTAATTTCAGCGGCGATTTCAGCATTTTCAAGATACTCTGGCCACTTTTTCTTCCTGAAATCCTTCAAAAATTTCTTTTGAAGGACCTCCTCTAAGTCGTCCATGGCAGCCCAGTTCAAAGCCAACTCCTCCTCCTTCTCCCAGTCAGGCCACTGGATCAATTCTTCTCTGGGAAGGTGTCTATACTGCCACCAGGTGGTGAATCTATCCATCATCTTTGTAAACTCCTCCTCCAGCTTAGGTATGCTGATAACATACTCCAACACGTCTTCCTCATCCTCTTCTTCTTCTTCAACTTCTTTATCATGAACAGCAGCATCCCCTGTCTGTTCATCCCTCAGTGGAGAATCAATCTCCACTTCCACTGCAGACTTCTTAACAGCCTGAGTGGTGGTGCCTTCTGGTTCATCATCAGAAATGACCAGTCTCCACTGCACTTCTTTGGGCTTCTTCAATACTGCAGAGGTGGGTGAGGGTTCGTCCGTCCTCGAGCTGCTTTTCGGTGAAGATGAGCCGCTGTTGGTCCGGCGGAATGCCTTTCTTATCTTGGGAGCGCCCTTGGAACCCTCAGAGACCTCCTTGGTTATTGGGGATGGCCGAGCAGTAGTCTTTTTGGCAAAGACCCTACCCGTATCGATGAACTTTCCTTTCTGGATGGGCTTTCCCTGGGACAGATCTATCTTCAAGTGACCTAGGAGGGTGTTCACGATAAGCCCATAGGTAGGCTTACCCATCTTCTTCTCCACCTCCTCCACTAGCTTGGAGAGCAGGTAGCTAGCCCAGTTCACCTTCTCCTTCTTCAGGATGGCCATCATCATTCTGTACCTGAAATTGGTACATTTATCAAAGGAACCTGAGCGGTTCTCTATGATGTGGCAGCAGATGTCATGCAGCATCTCGAACTCAAGAAGGAAAAACTTTTTGCTGCAGCTCCTAGACATCCCAGTCGTGTCCTCCCTGCCGGTGAAGATCTTCCAGTAGGCCTCCAGTTCGTCTTCTCCATAAGTGGAGAGGTCACTAGCGTCCATGCCATCAGTGGGAAGAGAGAACACTGCTTCCAACAGTCCGATATCAATAGTGATTGTTACCCCACCCAACTTTGATCGGATCTCTGACCGATCCTTAGAGATCCTGGCCCGCTTGTAGAACTTTTCAACTTGCTCCTCTACATATGGTGTCTTGTGGAAAGAGCAGAGTCTTAGAAGGCCTGAGATGCGAAGACACCGCAGAATGTCTTTCATCAACTCCTTGGAGTGTCCTTCCTCTTCCACCATGTTGAGTAGGATCTCCCGGTCTACCAGCCTGCTGTCGACGACGAGGGTTTGCTTGGGTGCCATTTGAGAGAAGGAGATAGAATCAGGTAGCAAGAAGCAAAGAGAGAGATCGAAGAGTTAGGGTTTTCAGAGTGCGAGAAATGTTAAGTGAGGGAGAGAGATTAAGAGAAACTTCCTTATATTTGAATTTGAGGGAGTTTTAATCGAATGGTCCAAATTTGATTTGTATTCGAAAAGACTCTTGATCCGACGACTGAGATTTTTGGCATGGTGTTTGTGTGTTGATGTACTTGACGTGACATATTATGGATATCGAGGAGTTTTTTACAAAAACAGCTGCTTGATGTGGGGTAACTATTCCTCTTTTCACGCACCCACGTTTCTGGTTCCTGTAGGTAGCTCGCTGTACTTGGTGACCAGTATCGTAGTATTCAGAAATTGTCCAGGGACCTTGAGTAGTGACCTTTAGGTCGCTGTTTTATCATTTTAGCCTTGTCTTGCCTGGAGTTCCCCCTAAGCTGTATAGTCATTTAAACAGAAAAGATAGAGTTATATAGATAATTAGCTCAGGTTGATTATGCCTAGCTCATTTCTTAGAAAAGAGAATCTTGTTTCACAAAGAGACTTTGTGAAAATGTCTGCTAGTTGTAGATCAGTATGCACTTTCTCTAGAGATACATCTTTCTTCTCAACATGATCTCTTATGAAGTAATGTCTGATGTCAATGTGTTTTGTCCTTGAATGGAGAACAGGATTATGTGTGATTGCTATGACACTTGTATTATCATATAGAATAGGTGTGCCTCTCTCTTCAATCCCGTAGTCCTTTAGTTGTTGTTGAATCCATAAGATTTGTGCACAACAGCTTCCTGCAGCAACATATTCGGTTTCTACTATTGAGGTTGCTATTGAGGTTTGCTTTCTACAAAACCAGGATACTAGTTTGTTTCCTAGGAGCTGGCAGGTACCACTAGTGCTCTTCCTGTCGATTTTACAACCTGCAAAATCAGAGTCAGTATAGCCAATAAGTTTAAGTCCACCTTCCTTTGGGTACCATAAGTCAACTTCTTGAGTTCCTTTAAGGTATCTGATGATCCGTTTGGCTACAGTCAGGTGTGATTCTTTTGGTGTTGCTTGGTATCTGGCACACATTGCTACAGAGAACATGATATCTGGTCTGCTAGCTGTTAGGTAGAGCAGTGACCCAATGACCTTCTGTACTTAGTAACATCCACTGATTTGCCATCATTATCTTTATCCAAGCTTCCTGAGGTGACCATGGGAATGCTTACTATACTAGCATTTTCTAAACCAAATCTTTTTATCAGTTTTCTGTGTACTTCATTTGATTAATGAACGTTCCATTGCTCATTTGTTTAACTTGAAGACCGAGGAAGAAACTTAGTTCTCCCATCATGTTTATTTCAAACTTGGATTGCATGAGATTTGAGAACTTCTGGCATAATTCTTTGTTTGTTGATCCAAAAATGATATCATCGAAGTAGATTTGGACGAGCAGTATGTTTTCTCCATCTTGGATTCTGAAGAGTGTTTTGTCAACCTTCCCTTTCTTGAATCCATTGTCAAGTAGATACTTCGAGAGAGTGTCATACCAGGCTCTAAGTGTCTGTTTGAGTCCATAAAGAGCTTTCTTTAATATGAATACCATATTCTCAGGATTGTCTTCAAAGCCTAGAGGTTGCTCCACATAAACTTCTTCAGCGAGTAGCCCATTGAGAAATGCACTTTTTACATCCATTTGATAAACGGTGAGATTTTTGTGAGCTGCGTAGGCTAGAAAGATTCTGATTGCCTCTAGTCTTGCTACTGGTGCAAATGTTTCCTCAAAATCTATTCCCTCTTCCTGACAGTAACCTTTTGCCACTAGTCTTGCTTTGTTTCTGACTACTTGTCCTTCTTCATCAAGTTTGTTTTTAAATACCCATTTTGTACCGATTACTCCTTGGTGAGTAGGTCTAAGGACTAGATGCCATACTTGATTTCTTTCAAATCTATTTAATTCCTCTTGCATGGCTTGGATCCAGTTGGTGTCTGATAGAGCATCCTCTATGCAGCTTAGCTCTGTTTGAGAGATAAAGCACGCAAACATTACTTCATGGGGGTTGCTTCTTCTTGTCCTTACTCCAGCGGTAGAATATCCTATGATCTGATTTATTGGATGATTCCTTAGCCATTTTCTTCTTGCTCCTTCAGCTTGCTGTTCAGTTGGTTCTTCAGCAGGTTGCTCTTGATCATTCTGTCTAGCTTGCTGATTAGGATCAGGTTGAATATCCAAACATACTTCCAGCTGTATTCCTTCTGGGTGATGTACTTCCTCTTGAATAGCTGGTGCTTGCTGGTTTATTGAAGATTCCCGTTCTTCAGGTTGCTGTGTAGGTACGGTTGCTGGTTTTGATTAAACTCAATATTTTGGAGACTTGGTAACTCTACATCAATATATTCAACACGAGTGTTGGTGATGCGAGTTTTTCCAAGGTCTTCATTTAGGTTATCTATACAGCCTTGGTGCAATGGGGTTTATCAAAGTCCACATGCACTGATTCTTCTACAACAAGTGTCCTCTTGTTGAAGATTCTGAAGGCTTTGCTTACCGAGGAGTATCCTAAGAATACTCCTTTATCTGACTTTGAGTCAAATGCCTTCAAGTAATCCTTCTCATTGTTGAGTACGTAGCACCTGCAACCAAAAATGTGAAAGTGTTCAATGTTTGGGGTATATCCGAACCATAATTCATAGGGATTTTTATCTGAGTCTTTGTTGATAAAGCATCTATTCTGGGTGTAGCATGCTGTGTTGATTGCTTCTGCCCAAAATCTCTTAGGTAGTTGGGCTTCAGCTAGCATGGTTCTTGCAGCTTCCTTGAGGGTTCTGTTTTTCCTTTCAGCAACACCATTTTGTTGCGGCGTTCTAGCTGCTGAGTACTCATGTTTAATTCCATTATCTGAGCAGTACTCTTCAATAAACTTGTTTGTAAACTCGATGCCTCTATATGTTCAGATTTTTATAAAATTCAGACTCTTTTCGGTCTGCAGCTTCTTCAGTAACTCCGGTATTCTCTGCTGAGTATCAGATTTCTTTGTTAGGAATAGGGTCCATGCGAATCTTGAGTAGTCGTCCACCACTACAAGGGTATATTTTCTTCCACTCATGCTTACTGGTTCCACTGGTCCGAATAGATCCATGTGGAGTAGATCAAGCACCCTTTCAGTTGACCTTCGAACTTTGTTTTTGAAGGAGCTTTTGGTCTGTTTTCCCTTTTAGCATGCTTTACAAAGACTCTCTTTCTTGTATACCAGATCAGGTAACCCTCTGACCATCCCTTTTCTAGCTAGCTTGTTGATTGATTTGAAGTTTAAGTGGCTCATCCGTTTATGCCAAAGCCAGCTAGCTTCTGATGATCATTTTGCAATGAAGCAGGTGGCTGTGGTTACTGAGCTCCAGTCAGCTACGTAGATATTTCATTTTCTGGTTTTTGATAGTTTTACTTCCTTGGATTGACTATCCCTTATCAAGCACTTGTTATGATTAAATTCTACCGAGTAACCCTTGTCACAGAATTGGCTTATACTGAGCAGATTGTATTTTAATCCTTTCACATGTGATACTTCTTTTATGTGAGTGTTTCCTTTGATGAGAGTTCCAATTCTTCTAGTGCTCCCCTTGGAGTTATCTCCGAAGATTACTTTGGGTCATTTGCACAGTTGTAAGTCTCTGAGAACTTCTTTGTCTCCAGTCATATGTCTTGAACACCCACTATCGATGTACCATTCTTCATTGTTGTTTCCTATCGTAGGTACCTGTAAAATAAAGATTACTAATTCTTAGGTATCCATACATGTACGGGTCCTTCTTTGTTAGTACCTTTTGGAATCCAGATTTATCTCACAATAATTACTTTGTTGTAGACTTGGTGGCTTCGTCTATAAGCGGTATCCTTAGGATACTGTTTTGTGTGTGCAGGACGTGTGTAGTCATCACTCTTGAAGTGAGGTCCTCCATCATACTTCCCTTGAGCATGTGCTCTTTTAGGTTTAGACATTATGGTCTTAGTATGTGTGGAGTAGAAGTTTCTGTGCAGCATCCTTTTAGGTTGCTGTTTTCTTTTGTTGCTCCCAGCAGATTGATTCCGCTGTAGCCAGCTTTTGAAAACAGGCTTACTCCCTGTGAATGAGTACATGGGTTTCTTTTTTTTATCTACTGCTTTCTCCAAGCAATCCTTTGAGTTATTAGTTAACTCTTTTGTCATTGAGGTTTCTGCTTGAACGAAGGCAACAGCGTTAGATGTGCTTGCTATTTCCTGAGAGATTCCAGCGTAGTATCCTAGACCTGTCCTATCAAACGGACTTCAGGCCGACATAAGACACTCATTGGCATCTTTAGCAGATTTGGTAAAGGTTCCTATGATTGCTTGAAGATCATTTTTCTCACTCTCAAATTTGGCAATTTTCAGATTGAGCTTAAAGGCCTGTTCCTGGAGGTCACTGCACTTTGAACAACAGAGTTCATGTGCAGATAGCTTTTCAGCTAACTGTTTGTTTTCCCTCCTGAGCATCTCATTTTCTATTTTTAGCTCCTCATGAATTGAGTTTATCTACTCAAAATCGCTCATAATTTGTCTTAGGGAGAGGCTTTTGTTTAGCTTTTCCTCTTCCTTCAAGGGTTGGATTGAGTACATTACCTCATCATCCTCGTTGTCCTCTACTTCTTGTGCCATCAGGCAGATGAGTGCCTCGTCTTCTGATGAAGAGGAGTCACTGTCATCGTCAGAGGAGTCTGCATCCTGCTAGGTTTCCTTAGAAGGTTCCTTTCATTTCTCCATCTCACTGAGGAATGCTTTGATCCTTCTCCTTTCCTCTCTTCATTTCTCCATTTTCTGGGAAGACTCTCCATTGGGATATCGGTTGACCTTAGTGTGAGGACACTCTCTGGCATAGTGTCCTGGTTTTTGACAGTTATAGCATAGATCTAAAGTATCCTGATTGGGTTGCTGATAGTTGAGCTGTTGAGGAGGTGCCTGGTTTTTCTTGAAGTCACCTCTCCTGTTGTACCTGATGAACTTTTTAAAATTTCTTAGAAGAAGAGCCATCTCTTCATCAGTGCTTTCAATAGGTAGCTCTCCTTGTTTACTGCAGGTAGGTCCATTTTCTCTTGTGCTCCTAGCTGTCAGAGCAATTACCTTCGTGCTTGATTCTTCTGCCTCCTTCTTTCTTCTATTGATATCATATTCGAAGGCTTTTAGGTCAGAGAAGAGATCAAAAGTGCTCATTGATTTCAAGTCCATAGAGACCCTCATGGCGGTAGTCTTGCTATCCCACTCCACAGGTAGTGCTCTTAGCACCTTCATATTTTTCTCCTTTTGGGTATAGAATTTGTCCAGGGACTCCAGCTCATTGACAATATTCGTGAACCTCAGATCCATCTGCTCCAGGGTTTCTTCAAGGAGCATCTCGAACAACTCAAATTTTTGAGTTGCAGTAGACACCTTGTTTTTCTTTGTAAGCTCTATTCCTTCGCAGATTTGTTCGAGCTTGTTCCATATATCCATTGCCGTTTTGCATGTTTTGACCTTACTGAAGGTTTCTTTGTCCAGGGTGACAAATAGTGCGTTCTTGGCTACGTTATCCAGATTGGCTCGCCTCCTGTCATCAGCCGATCATTCCTCTCTGGGTTTATCAATAATAGCTTGATGGGGAACAGCTCCTGCATCACCATCATCGACAGCTCTTACAAATACAGGATTATGGTGATCCTTGGGGGTCCGTCGGTAATGACCATCCACATTTCATCGTGCATAGCTGAAAGATGTGTCTGCATTCTAATTTTCCAGTCGTCATACTCTTCAATAGAGAACATAGGTAACTTATGTGTATCCATGATGTGATGAGAAGAGTGTATACAAATTTTCGAAAATCAGGGATCAGGGATTGACCAGATAGATTGGGTTTTTAATCCAACCTGCTCTGATACCACTTGTTGGTCCCAAGTGGTATAAGGTTAAGAGGGGAGGTGAATTAACCTTATCAAATTTTAACTTTTCTCCAAAAATATTAAGTCTTTGATGAACAGGTAACTAGATAGCTTGTTGTACGATAGGTTGCTGCTCGGGCAGAGACCTCTGGACTTAGTCAGAGTAAAAGATGCACAGTGGAAATAATGTATTTTTCGAAGAGTAACTTTAATGCAGTATGCTTATGAGATCAGATAGATATGCAGAGCAGTATAAATGCGAGCAAACTTATAGAGGTTCGAGGGTGGAGTAATCCCTCTACGTCATCTCTACTCCTTCTCAAGGAGGAACTTTGTTAAAGCAAGTTTGATTTACAATAGACTCGACTAATACAAACTCTACTCTACACAAAACTGTCAACTCTATCCACACAGGTAGCTGCACAGTGACAAAACTGATCGACCCACACAAGATCTCCACATAGGTTTCTTGACCCACACAGGATCCTTTCTCTTCTTCAGAGAGACTAACAACGTAATAGAAAAAACTCTTGTCTAAGTGACTTCTAAACAATCTATTTAAGTAAGATGTTGAAATCTTCAACGGTTGGATGCAGCAAGCTCCTTAAACTTTTAAATTTCACAAGGTAGCTGGCTTGCTGCTTCTTAGACTGAGAAACTCTGGATGTGAAGGTTTTTAGCTTGTTAAATTGCCTTTTGTAGGATATTTCAGATCAGCTTCACACTCTTTTTTTTTCTTAGGTGCACTCAGTCTTCTATTTATAGGCATCAGTGAGAATTCTGCCCGTTGAGAATACAGTCCTTCACTTGGTGAGGTGTCTTTCTCTGATTGGTTCTGCTTATCCTCTGAGACCTACTCTGTAATGCCTTCATTCTGTTCTGCCATTGTCTTGTCCTATTTTTTGCTGCGTGACTCAATCCTACAGTCTGCTGTCTGTTTTTGCTGCTTTTTCACACATGGCATTCACTGATTTGTTAAAACTGGAGTGACTCTACCGGCTAATCAGGATGCACTGATTTTGATGTATTTGGTAGTTTCCTCTTTGAACGAGTGAGTCAGCTTTCTTGACTTGACCATCTTCAGGTTCCTTGCAACATCCTTTGATGCTTGGATATTGATTCCTTGTGGCAGTATGCAGATAGTAGGGACTTGGCGTAGGTTCTTTTGCAGAGTCTTCTTCTTTTTCCAGCATCCTTGCCTTAGCTATCTTACATATGAAAACTTATCCGAATAGCTAATGCTCTAGTCTATTACACGTTTTGTCTCATCAAAATTTATTACAATTTATCCTATCAAAATTGATTTCACATACTTCATTTTGGTAAAAGGATTTAGGCTAATTAAATCTCTACAATTTTTCAAAATTAGCAGAACAGTGATACTAACAAGCTCCCATCTTATATCTCACACCCTCGTACCATACACACCCAACAACAACACAAAAACCTACAACCACTCATAACCATGACCAACACCTATATAACATAAACAAGAGAGAGAGATCTAGCCATTCACCGGTGATTCTTGACGGTTCTGGTGGTGGAATAGAGATTTAAGCCTAGATCTGTAAAGGCTCGTCAAGAACCATATTTAGACATAAAAACCAACTAGAGAGGAAAGAATTGGTGGCTCCAACAACGACAACGATGGTCCAACAAAGAGAGAAGTGATAGAAGGTTAGGGGTTATGGGTGGAAAAAAAAGTGTAGTTGTGTAGAGTAAGAAAGATAGAAAGAGAGAAAGAGGGATAGAAGAGGGAGCACGGGGTTGACCGGCGGCAGTAGCTGGTGGCTGGCGGCTGGCGGATTCACCGGGAAAAGAAAGAGGAGAGGTAGAGAGAGAAAAACAGTGAGGAGTTATGTTTGGCTTCCTAAGACAAAAAAGAATTGAGATACATTTCATAACAAGACCCAATTTATAGATTAGTTATCAAATTTAGACTCAAATTTTAAAGTTTCTCAATAAGGGGCTCAATTTTATATTTTTTTTCAATTTAAGACTTGAAAATTAGATTGAGTTCTCAATTCAAGACAAAATTTTATTTTCTTTTTCTTTTTATTTTAATTTATATTTATAGATTTATTTATATTTTAATATGTATTTGTATTTTTGATAGATGGAGACAAGTTCCAGCAACTTTGAAACGATCTTCATTCGACTTGTATTAATTTATATGAAAAAAAGAAAGAAAGAAAAATATAATTAATTATTCATAAAATATAATTTATATTAAACTAATTAATAATAAAATCAATTTTCTACACTGATTAATTTATATATATATATATATATATATATAAATTAATACAAGTCAAATGAAAATCGTTTCAAAATTACACGAAGTTGTTTTAATTTATTATAAATACAAATATATATTAAAATAAAAATAAATCTATAAATATAAATTAAAAAAAAAGGAAAAGGGATATAAAATTTGTCTTAAAATGAGAACTCAATCTAAATTTCAAGCCTTAAATTGAGAAAAAATGTTAAATTGAGTTCCTTATTGAGAAATCATAAATTGTTATGAAATTTATACAAAAGAATTAGGTCTCAACAATGGACTCCAAGTTGGGCTATGCTCAAAAGAAAATGAAAGAAAATAACTTGAGTCCAACCTAGAAAATTAGAGTTACATCATTATTTGGATGTTGCATTAAACATGGACATATCTTAATATATATTATGTAGTTAAAATTAATTTGGGGTGTTATATGGTAAGTCCATCACAAAATCCGTTGGAAAATCCTAAATTTATGGGTTTTTTTACGAAACCTTTAATTTGATGATTGTTCTTCAATAATTTTAATTGAATTACTGTTATATTGTATTAATAATCATAATATATAATCAATATTGATGTTGTATTATATTAATTATGTATATGATGTATGAAACTAATTACGTACATAACTACTTAATCGAGCTAGCTTAATCTTAATCTAATTAATGTATATAATTATCAATTAGATTGTTGTCTGTCAACCATAATCTTGTTACTATATAGTAATAGCACAATTATATAATTTTATTATTTATGTCATTGAAACAATTGATTTTACATATTTGACTTATTTTTAGCATGTATATATCATCAACAGATTTAGCAAGTTTGTTGTGTTTGATTGAATTAAACTCATTTATAAAATAGAAGTATTTCATATAATATTGTAAATAGAGCTCAAAATATGTTATTGAAGAAAATGTGAGAAAAAAAAATTCAAAAAAATGTGAGTTAATGGAACGAAACAATTATCAATGAAAATTCCATCAAAAAAACATTAAAACGACATCATTTTGTCTACTTTTTTATTAGAAAAATATAAGGCTTTACCGATGGAATATATGTCTGTCGATAATTTTTCATTCAAAGAGACATCTTATTGTTCTATCCCCTCCAAAAATTTTGAGTAAATGCGACGTTTTAATTCGAATGTGAAAAAAATGACGTATTTACCAGATTTACTGACGAAAATTTTTCGTCCATAAAACTAAATTAAATTAGGCGGCAGACCTTATTTTCTCCCTGCCTCTTTCTCTACCCCTCCCTCACTCCCTCCCTCGTCCTCCACCATCAAAGCCCACCGCTGCTCTTTCTATCATCCTCGCACCACCGCCGATCCCCTGTCCTTGCTCCCTACCCCCATGCAGCCACTCTTGTCCCCGACCCCCTGCCCCCTTCACCATCCCTAGCCCCCCTTCCTTCCCTACCCTCTACCCCCTGTAGGATTTTGATGCTACGCAATGGAATAGAAGAAAATAATTTTCTCAAGTATCAAAAGAGAAGAGGATCTCATGCACAATTTAAATAATGATTTACCTCTTGATGCGTGTCCTTTGATGACGAAGACCAAGAATTGCAGATGTAATTCCTCTACTCAAGACACACAAGTTCTTCATAGACCTCTTCCAAAGCGTTTGCTAGAACGCAGAGAAAACTTATTTTCTTTCTGAATGAACCATGTTTCCTATTCTGTCAGTGGGGAACGTGTTTTTTCTTTTATTTTGTGTATGGAGAATAATATTTTTTTCACATCTCAAATTAGGTTTAGGCTCATCTATTTATACCAAATAAAAGCAAAATCCCATAACCTATGCCTAATCACATTAGGCCCAACACGCATCCTAATCATATTAGGCCCACAACTTATATACAACGGGCTTATTGATCTAGTTCAAACTTAATGTGTGTAACCCTCGTAGAACCCAGTTATTGTTAGTAGCAAGCCCAACAATTGGAATGCAGATCGTAATTGGTTTCTAGCTAAACACTATGACCACCTAAAATAACTGAATTAATAATTTTCATTAATTGAAATCCTTAACTATTTATTATATTGACATCTTATTAAAGGGCATCTCCTTCAATCTCCCACTTGTCCTCAACAAGTGTGCAATAATAAATTCCCTTGTCATTTTAATGTCTTAATTTGAACATCATGTAAATAGTTCGCCATTCTATCTTATTCAGACTTTTTCTTGAATTCCAAATTTAAATTGTCAAAACAAATGATTAACTCTTAATCCATTTGAGCATGGCCATGTATTTCAATTTTCATTTTTCAAGAGACCGAAGACAACATTCCTATTAAATAGGAAGACAATCCCATTCTTGTACACCCACACATCTCCATACAATTCATGTCAATTCTGAATCTTGACTTTATAGCCTCCTTTTACGGCACGACGTTTGACGAAACTAAGAATATCCAATCCTTATATAAGAAATAAGTGGTATACTCATGGTTTAGGAACTTATTTAATAGTTACTGAAATTCTATGACGTTTTACAGAATTTTATTCGGGTTAATCCAATATCTATTCTCCAACAAATATCCATGTAATTGATTAGACATCAAATGTCTCTATAGCTCATGAAACCGCGCTATCAACCAACTTAAAAACTAGTTTTTATAAGTGATTATTGTCCAATTTAATGATTTAGACTAGGGACAATGATAAATATAACTTCAAGTTCACATAATAAGGTTCTATTTATCAAATCACGTATTTGACTATCCTATTTGAAATTACAAATTATTTTGGACATATTAATTTAACAGAATAATAAATCAACATTGAAAATCTATTTCAAAACAAACTTATCATTTTTCTCAAGTCTATGAACAAGTTTCATAACATTAGAAAATTACATGATTTAAAACAAATCTCTAGAACGCTTAATTCCTATGGCCCTAGTATGACCTTCATGCTTGGGTTGAGGTAGTGTCTTAGTCAATGGATCTGCAACATTGTCATCCGTATGAATTTTGCAAATTTTCACATCTTTTCTCTCAATGATATCTCGTATCACATGAAACTTCCTCATAATGTGTTTGGATTTCTAGTGTGATCTAGGTTCCTTAGCTTTGGGCAATGCTCCATTATTATCACAATAAAGATTTACACCATCGTCTATGTTAGGAACCACACCAAGTTCGGTAATGAACTTTTTAATCTAAATTTCTTCCTTTGCTGCTTCTGAAGCTGCAAGGTATTCTGCTTCAGTTGTAGAATCTGCAACAGTGATTTGCTTTGAACTTTTCCAGCTCACTGCTCCTCCATTAAGATAAAAGATGAAACTGGATTGGGATCGAAAATCATCTCTATCCATTTGGAAACTTGCATCAACATAACCTTCAACAACAAGTTCATTCTCACCTCCATATGCTAAGAAACAATCCTTAGTTCTTCTCAAGTACTTGAGGATGTTCTTAGTCGTAATCCAGTGTACTTCACTTGGATTCAATTGAAATCTGCTACACATGCTCAAAGCATATGAGATGTTTGGACGAGTACAACTCATGGCATACATGATAGATCCTGTTGGGATTTCGATGTTTAGATTTTGATGAGACAAAACATATATGTAATATGAAGTTTTGAGTACCCCATTTCTCACAGTGTTTAAGTGAAATCATAGACTAGTTTTGAGTCTGGTTTTAAGTGCTGAAAGATGGAGGTTTTTCATAAGTTACTTAGCTGCATCGAGCTTATCAGAAACATGTTGTAGCAAGAAAGTAGATACAGCATCGCTGCAAGAAGGCAGTTACAGCACCGCAACAAAGTAAAAAAGAACGGCATGCAGCATCGCTGCAAGAAATGATACAGGAGTACTGCAAGAAAAGAATACAGCAGTACTGCCAGAAGATACTGCAAGAAGGTCCAAGTTACAGTGGCACTATAAGAAGACATCAGCTGCACCCAGACCTAGGATACAGCGCAAAGCTTACTGTCCAAACAGAAACAGCGCCAATGACAAACAAGAAGTATCCTGTAATCCGATGAAGGATAAATGCAGTACGAGGAACGAAGATCTAAACAAGAATAAATAGAGCAGTTCGAGACAAGATCAAAGTTGCAGACACGGAGCCAATACAAAGATGCCACGTGGACTGACGCGCTGCAGAATGCTGCTAGCCGCAACTACCGCATTAAATGCTCCGAAAGAGAAAGTCAAGTCGCATTAAATGCGAACCATGCCTTTGGTCAGACTACTTCAAATTCAAAAGAGACAACATCTCCTTCAATGGATATCTTCTCCTACAAGTATAAATAGAGGATGAGAAACGTTGAAGCTGACTACTAAAACATTTGAGCAAAAACTCACAAGCTTTCAAGTTACAAGCATTCAAGTCTACCATCAATTTCAGTCACTCAACCTCTTAGAAGTGAAGCAAGTTCAAGCTGAAAGATCCCTCGAAGGATTCAGAAACTCACCTCATCGCACCAGTTGAAGAAACAAATAAATATACTTTTAACCTTGTTGTTGTGTACTTAGGTTGTTTTAGAGGTGTCAAACAGTTGATAGGAGAGATCCTTGCTGTTTGTATAGTTGTCTAAGTGTTAGGCAGCTTCCCTGTGTGGGAGTGTAGAACCCTGTGTGGATTAGCCTTTGGAGTTTGCAATTGTTGTGTGTACGCTGGACTTTAGTAGATTGTTACTTTGTAAAGTTGATAGATTGTTAGGAAGGTCCTGTAATTCAATCTTGCTTAACAAAGTTCCTGCTCAAGGAGCAGTAGAGTGGACGTAAAAGTATTACACCACCTTCGAACCACTATAACCATAAGTACCTTATTGCTTTCTTATCTGTGCTTATTTCTGTATTCTACATATCTATCTCATAAGCATAAAACCTTTTGTAAAGATGCATACTTGAGAAAACGAGTTTTGTGTTATAAATCATATTTTTCCGCTGCGTATAAACTCAAGTTACAACGTGCAACACTACATCCTAGTGCTATAAGCAATAACTGTCTGGCGCTGCAAGTTCAAGTAACTTACAAAGCAGAAAGCTTTTTCGATACATTTGTAAAATCGATCAAGGTTTATTCACCCCCCCTCCTCTGAACCTCGGACACCACTTGGGACCAACAAGTGGTATCAGAACGAGTTGGGTTAAAAGCCAACTTTCTGGTCACCTACCCAGATCCGCCTTAGTCTCATTGTTTTCTCTGCATCTAAAATTCATTCTTAAAGCATATCATAGATTCCTATAATCACAAATTACCTATATTTTTCATAGAGGAATATGACCGTTGAAAGATAAGAATGCAGGCACATCTATCAACAATAAACGATGAAATGTGGACGGTCATCACTGAAGGACCAATCATTCCCACAAAAGTAAATCCAGTGCTTGGTAGAGATGTAGAAGAAGGAGCACAGCCACCACCTGTCTTCCTAGTCAAGCCAAGACAAAAATGGAACAATGAAGACAGGAAGAGAGCCAATCTAGATAATGTGGCCAAAAATGCTCTATTCATCACTTTGGATAAAGGCACATTCAGCAAAGTCAAGACCTGCAGAACATCCAAGGAGATATGGGAAAAGTTTGTGCAAATATGTGAGGGGACTGAGCTCACCAAAGACAACAAGATCTCCAACGCTACCTAATTATTCGAGTTCTTCGAAATGAAGAATGAAGAGACTCTAGAGCAACTAGATTTGAGATTCACATCCATTGTGAATGAATGAATGAACTAGAAGCTCAGGGCAAGCACTACACTCAAAAAGAAAAGAACATGAAAGTGCTTAGGGCCCTACCCGCGGAGTGGGACAACAAGACTACTGTCATGAGTGTGTCTATGGATTTGAAGTCCATGAGTACGTTCGACCTATTCTTCAATCTCAAAGCATTTGAGTACGACATCAACAGACGAAGAAATGAGTCCGAAAAATTGAGCTCCAAAGTTACAGCGCTAACTGCCAGAGGCCCCAAGGATACAGCAACCACTAGTTACAATAAGCAAACTGAGGTTACAGCAGAAGTTGCTGAAGAGGATATGGCCTTACTTCTAAAGAAATTTAGAAGATTTGTGAAGAGCAACAGTAACAGCAGCGACAACACCAACCTCAACAACAGGAATGACTTCAGAAGAAGTCATAAACCTCCTAAGGTATCCTCCTCTCCACAACTGAATACAAGCAATGTTGACTTGTGTTATAATTGCATGAAACCCAGACACTATGCAAGAAACTGTCCACATCCAACCATGCAAAAGTATCCAGAAGGAGAGAGAAAGCAGAGGAGAGATAAAAGAAGAGAGAAAAGGCACAAGCTTCGAGCTCTCATAGGGGAAATGGAGAAGGGCAAGGATACAGCAGCCTCGAAGGAGATGCCGAACACTGCAAAATCCTCTGACAGCGACACTAAAACCTCATACTCTGATGAAGAAGCGATGATATGCCTTATGGCTAAAGATTGCGAGGATAGTGAAGAAGATGAGGTAATCTATCAACTACTGTCCGTACCTGAAAGTAAGGAGTTGAACATAATCCACTCTCTAAGAAGGATCATGAGTGATTTTGAGCAGATCAACTCAATTCATGAGGATCTAAAGGTTGAAAATTAGAACCTAAGAATCAACAATGAGATCCTTAAGAGCAAGAACATTGATATTACCAAAATGCTGGCTGCATGTGAGTCTGATAACTCAAGGTACAGCAAGCTACAAAAGGAGGTCTCTAGATTAAATCTGTTGATCACTAAGCTAGAATCTAAAAACGAAAACTTGCAGTCCACGATAAGCACATTCAGCAAATCATCCAAGGACGCAAGAGATTGTATAAACTAAAACAGAAGTTCTTTTGAAAAATCGGGCATAGGTTACAGCAATCATATCTCTCAAGTTACAGCAAGTACATCCAGAACTGTCAATTTTGTTTAAGCTGAGGCTCCAATGGAGAAAGAGTTACTCTATAACTCTGTGAAGATCTTGAACAAATCAGCAATGATGGATAAATAGAAGAAACCCCAATGCTCAACTGCAGGAAGTAAGCCTGCATTTAAGAACTAGCTGCAGCAGAAGCCATCTGCTGTATGCAGCAAAAGGATGCAGCAACCTACAAAGTTGCAGCATAGAAGAAAAGTTTCCACCTATACTGAGACTTATGTGTCTAAACCTCAAAAAGGATATACTCAGGGGAAGTATGGTGGAAGACCACACTACAAAGGTGTTGGTAACACATATGTTGTTTCTACGCACACTCTTAACAAGCAGTTTGTAAAAACCACTGCATACAATCAGAGAACCAATAAATCTTATAGCAAAACTGTGACTGTTAAGAAAGTTTGGGTTCCAAAAGCAACTAACCCCAAAGGACCCTTACAAAAATGGGTACCTAAGTCTGTTTGAAATTATTACAGGTTTCGGTGCCAGGTTGCAGCGGTGATGTA
The DNA here is from genome assembly GCA_028654395.1 of Scutellaria barbata. Lineage (NCBI taxonomy): Eukaryota > Viridiplantae > Streptophyta > Magnoliopsida > Lamiales > Lamiaceae > Scutellaria > Scutellaria barbata. Next base: position 10,965,855 of record CM053656.1, on the reverse strand, counting down.
TGGTACATTGACAGTGGCTGCTCAAGGCACATGACAGGCAATAAAGAAGCTCTCAAAGACTTCCAAGAATGCAAAGGACCCAAGGTCATCTTTGAAGATGATTTCAAAGGAAGCACAAAAGGAAGTGGATGCCTAGTCAAAGGAAACATAAAGATCAAGGATGTATCCTATGTGAAGGGACTCAGATACAACCTTCTGAGCATCAGTCAGTTTTGTGATAAAGGATATATAGTTGAATTCAACCTCAACATATGCTTAATCAAAGACAGCACATCAAATGAAGTCAAGCTTACAGGAACAAGAAGAGGAAACATTTATCTAGTTGATTGGAACTCCTCTATTCAACCGATATGCTTCATTGTGAAAAGTCCACCAGAGCTTAGCTGGTTATGGCACAAGATATTGAGCCATCTGAACTTCAAGACTATCAACAAGCTTGCAAGGAAAGGCCTCGTAAGAGGATTACCAGATGTGGCATACAAGAAAGAGAATATCTGTGGAGCTTGTCAGAAAGGAAAGTAAGTAAAGAGTTCATTCAAAGACAAGATCCAGAAGTCATCTCATAGGATTCTAGATCTTCTACATATGGACTTGTTTGGACCAATAGAACCAGTGATCATAAGTGGAAAAAAGTACTCATTTGTAGTAGTGGATGACTACTCCAGATATACATGGACTATATTTCTTGCAAAGAAATCAGAGACTCAAGACAAGCTACCTGATCTCATAAAGAAAATCCAGAATGAAAAGAGCTTGAGTATAGTGAAGATAAGATCAGACAGAGGAACTGAATTCACGAACAAATTCATTAAGAAATTATGTTCTGACAATGGTATTCGACATGAATATTCTGCTGCAAGAACACCTCAATAGAATGGTGTAGCTGAAAGAAGGAATAGAACCCTCAAGGAAGCAGCAAGGACAATGATAGCAGAGGCAGAAATACCTAAAAGGTTTTGGGCTGAAGCAACCAACACTGCATGCTACACACAAAACAAATGTCTGATCAACAAGGATCTAGATAAAACTCCCTATGAAGTCTGGAATGGATATACACCAAATGTATCTTATTTGCATATCTTTGGATGCAGGTGTTATATCCTCAACAATGGAAAAGAACATCTGAAAACCTTTGATGCAAAATCAGATGAAGGAGTATTCTTAGGATACTCTGCTGTAAGTAGAGCATTCAGAGTATTCAATAAGAGAACTTTGGTGGTTGAAGAATCTATACATACGGTGTTTGATGAGCCACACTGTGACACCAAGAAGCTAGAAGAATCAGCTGAAGATATAGCTCCAAGAAAAGAAAATGGTGTTCCATATATAGAAGGAGTTCTGCCTACAGGAGAAGACAAAGAAGAAGAACTGCACCTCTTGGTGCAGCAGATATTCTTACAGCAACAGAACCCCCTGTCATACAGCAACAAAAGGAGCAACCTAAACCAGCACATGTCTTTGAGCCTGACAGGACATGGTTAAGAAATCACCCTAGGGATCTTATAATAGGAGATCCATTCATAGGAGTAAGGACAAGAAGGTCCATCCCTCATGAAGCAATGTTTGCATGCTTCATATCTCAAACAGAGCCCAAGAATGTTGAAGAAGCACTGCAAGATAACAACTGGGTACAGGCTATGCAAGAAGAGCTGAATGGTTTTGAAAGAAATCAAGTATGGCAGACAGTTGCAAGACCAACTCATCAAAGAGTTATTAGAACAAAGTGGGTTTTCAAGAACAAGTTAGATGAATCTGGACTTGTTGTGAGAAACAAAGCAAGATTAGTGGCTAAAGGATATTGCCAAGAAGAATGAATTGATTTTGATGAGACTTTTACCCCAGTAGCAAGACTGGAAGCAATAAGGATTTTTCTGGCATATGCAGCTCATATGAATTTCAATATCTATCAAATGGACGTGAATAGTGCATTCTTGAATGGTCTTCTTACAGAGGAAGTATATGTTGAACAACCTCTAGGTTTTGAAGATCAAGCAGAAGAGAAGGTGTTTAGATTACACAAGGCCCTATATGGACTTAAGCAAGCACCAAGAGCTTGGTATGACACCCTATCTCTCTATCTGCTGGAGAATGGTTTTCAAAAAGAAACAGTCGACAAGACACTGTTCAGGATACAGGATGGAGACAGTGTACTGCTAGTATAGATATATATGGACGATATTATCTTCGGATCCACTAACAAAGAGTTATGTGAGAAGTTCTCCAACCTGATGCAGTCAAAATTTGAGATGAGCATGATGGCAGAATTAAGTTTCTTTCTCGGGCTGCAAGTAAAATAGTTGACTACAGGAACCTTCATCAGTCAAGTCAAGTACACAAAAGAGCTTATCAAGAAATTTGGCATAGAGAATGGTGCAGCAACATCAGTACCAATATCTACATCCATAAGTCTTGACAAAGATGAAGATGGTAAAGATGTTGATACCACAAAGTACAGATGATTAATCGAATCCTTACTGTATCTAACAGCAAGCAGGCCAGATATTATGTTTGCAGTAGGAGTCTGTGCAAGATTCCAAGCAGCACCAAAGGAGTCACACTTTTTAGCGGTTAAAAGGATTATCAAGTATTTGAAAGGAACTTAGGAAGTAGGCCAATGATATCCCAAGGAATGAGGATTCAAGCTTAAAGGCTACTCTGACTCAGATTATGCTGGCTGCAAGATTGATCGGAATAGTACCAGTGGGACTTGTCAATTTTTGGGAAATAGACTTGTTTCATGGTTTTGTAGGAAACAAACTTCGATTGCAACCTCTACAGCAGAAGCAGAGTATGTTGCAGCAGGAAGTTGCTGTGCGCAGATTCTCTGGATACAGCAACAACTTAGAGATTACGAGATTGAAGAAAAAGAGACTCCAATTCTCTGTGATAATACAAGTGCAATTGCAATTACCCATAATCCTGTCTTTCACTCAACAACGAAGCACATTGACATACGACGTCATTTTATAAGAGATCACGTAGAGAAGAAAGATGTTGTGCTTGAAAAGATTCATACGGATCTCCAGCTTGTAGATATATTCACTAAACCATTGAGTGAATCGAGGTTTTCTATGCTAAGAAACGAGTTGGGAATTCTTAAGTTATGAGGTGAAAATGATGGTGCAGAAGCCAAGGGGGAATCTCTGCATGCTTACGAGAAGCAGTAAGTATAGTGCTGTAAGCTACGCTTTCATACAGCGTTGGGTTCAAACAGCGCTGCATTCCTTATTCTTATAGTACAGCAGTCAACGGGAGTGTAAGCAGCACCAGGTTACAACATTTATTTCAAAGTGTATTCATTACACTGTAACCTCGTACCAAGAATGCTGCAACCTTAAAAAGTCATTTATTTAGACAGCAAATCGCATGTCTTTCAGCATTTAATGCATGTCTGCGTGTGTCAGAAGTGGAAAAAGCGCGTTCAGAAGTCCACGCGCCTAGTAATGATTATTGACGATTTGCCCCCTCTGTCTTTTTATCTGGACCGTAAGATCAATTTCCTCTGATTAATCTCAACTGTTGATCTTACTACACATCTCTTGAAATCCGCCATAACTCCCATAACCGCCCTTATTCGAATTCATTTTTCATCATCATCCAAAGAGAGAAGTTTCTTTTTCGTGAGAATTTCTCTAAGTCCAAATCTACGAAACCTTTCACTTTCTCTCTCAAGAAAATCCATGGCTGCCAAACAATCCATTGTGTTGAAAGGACGATTGATCAACCAGGAGCACGTCTATGCTTTTGGGTTGTATGATAATGGGTTGATTCAGAGGATTTTCGATGTCCTTGAAAGGACTAAGGTCATGGGACTTTTGACTACCATATATGCTGGCTACTCAATGGAGTCAGTACAATGTTTCTACTCCTACGCTAGGACGGCGGAGGAAATGAGCTACATCTTGTTCAAGATGGATGCAGATGGAGAAGAGCGATCTCTCACCATCAGAGATATCGCTGCCACCTTCAGCAGTTCTGCCGGAGGGATGACCCTAAGTCAGCTTATGACTTATGGGGAGAATAATGCTCAAGAAATGTGGGATCTCTTTCGAGCAAGGGATGCTGGGGCTGAGATCAAAAGAAGCGCCCCGAAGAAATTCTTCAAACCGGAGTTTGAACTCCTACATGGCATCTATGCGTACTCCATCGAAAACAGGACGGGGAGTTACGACAAATGCATAGATCTCCGGTTCTGGATCATGTCTGCCATCATGGCCGGAGAAAAGGTGAACTGGGCGAGGTTCATCATGAAGAGGCTTTAGGAGGAGACAGAGAAGATAACGGAGCGGAGAAGCTTCGGCATCACCATCTGCTCTCTGCTCTGCAAGCTTGGTCTTCAGCTTGCAGCACCGAACCCCATCCCCATCGGAAAGTATCTCGGGGAGAAGAAGAAGGGTAAGACTCAACCGAAGGCAACAGGAGTTGGGGTTACGGACTCAGCCTCTCCGCGCGATCAAGAAACCCACACATCAGTGCTTGATCCTACCCTCCCAGCAGCTAGAAATATGAAGCTGCAATACAATCTCTAGAGGGAGATGCGACTGTCTAAGGGGGAAATCTTGTTGAAATGGAAGGATTTCCTGACAATCAAGCAAGCTATCCTGGAGTGGGCCAAATCTGAAGACATTCTGGCGCTCCTACAACCTGAGTATGCAGCAATGGTGCAAGATCAATCAGCAAGCACTGCTGCTTAGGGAGCGAAGGACAAGTGAAAGGGAAAAGCTCTTGCAGAATCTGACTCTGCAGAGCTGCCGATGAGAGCAGCATTGGAAGACGCTCAGGTTTTCCTTGCTCCGGCTGCAGAGGCTGTGAGAAGGGACGATGACGTCACTTTTGCTCAAGAGCAAATCGACATCCTGTGAGTGGAGCAAGCTGAGGAAGCTATGCTGCAACAGGCGTTGCAACAAAGTGTGAAAGAAACCAGGATGCAGCACACTCCTAGGAAGATGCGGGGTGAAGGAAGTTCGAGCTATCATCATACAAACTCCCCTGCATACGAGCAAGTGGTTGAAGGCCTCTCCAACATTGTCACGCTGGATCCTTTGGAGGAGGAGCCTCAACTGATGGACTACGATGATTCCCCTGTGCATATGGATGCTGCTGCTGCAGACTCTCAAAGGGAACCGACCGTCATCATCAGAGATGTGATCTCTGACATTACTAAGATTACCGATGACCCAACCACGGAGGAAGTAGTAGAGACTGGACTTCCTGTACTGGCGGAGGCAGCAGTACAGCAGGCAACCACCCTAAAAGAAGCTGCCGAGGAGACAAGGAGGGTGGAAGCTGAGATTCTTGCAGCAATGGAGCGTACAGTGCTGAATACTGTGGACGCTGCAAGAAACTAACAAGAGCTGCAAGAACCCATTCTTGCAGCAGAAGCTGTCCAAGTTACAGGACCGGCCGAGGAGTCGGGGTCCTTGCAGAAGACCTCTGAGAGGCTGTTGTTCAGACAACACTCCTTGAGGGAGAGAAGACCTCTGCTAGGGAGGCTGTTGAGATAGTACCCACAGAGGATGTTGAAGTAAGACCAGAAGTAACCTCTGAGCAGCCAGAGAAACCTCAAAAGGAGGTTGATGCTGCAGCTGCTGCATGCTCTCAAGAACCTTCTAAGGTTACAGCAGCAGAAGTTACTGAGGACGCTGATGTTGATCCTGCTGAATTCGCCAGGATGATGAGGAGGCGCAACATAGCTGCTTACGGGCCAAAATCTGGCGGACCAGAACCTGTTGCAATCTCTTCCGGCGAAGAAAAAGCAGATGATGAAGAGCACCTATCCTCAAGCTCAACAAGTTCTCAACCCAGCAACCATGAGGATGAGGTCGTTACTGAGGCACCAAGGCAGGATGCAGCTCTGAACCCTCATGCTGTAATCCCTTACACTGCATCGGCTGCCGCCTCAACAACTAGAAGGAATTCATGTCTTCATGAACAAAATAATGTAAAGATTTTGTCATCATCAAAAAGGACGAAATTGTTGGGATTTCGATGTTTAAATTTTGATGAGACAAAACATATATGTAATATGAAGTTTTGAGTACCCCATTTCTCACAGTGTTTAAGTGAAATCATAGACTAGTTTTGAGTCTGGTTTTAAGTGCTGAAAGATGGAGGTTTTTCATAAGTTACTTAGCTGCATCGAGCTTATCAGAAACATGTTGTAGCAAGAAAGTAGATACAGCATCGCTGCAAGAAGGCAGTTACAGCACCGCAACAAAGTAAAAAAGAACGGCATGCAGCATCGCTGCAAGAAATGATACAGGAGTACTGCAAGAAAAGAATACAGCAGTACTGCCAGAAGATACTGCAAGAAGGTCCAAGTTACAGCAGCATTCTAAGAAGACATCAGCTGCACCCAGACCTAGGATACAGCGCAGAGCTTACTGTCCAAACAGAAACAGCGCCAATGACAAACAAGAAGTATCCTGTAATCCGATGAAGGATAAATGCAGTACGAGGAACGAAGATCTAAACAAGAATAAATAGAGCCGTTCGAGACAAGATAAAAGTTACACACACGGAGCCAATACAAAGATGCCACATGGACTGATGCGCTGCAGAAAGCTGCTAGCCGCAACTGCCACATTAAATGCTCCGAAAGAGAAAGTCAAATTGCATTAAATGCGAACCATACCTTTGGTCAAACTACTTCAAATTCAAAAGAGAAGACATCTCCTTCAATGGATATCTTCTCCTACAAGTATAAATAGAGGATGAGAAACACTGAAGCTGACTACTAAAACATTTACGCAAAAACTCACAAGCTTTCAAATTACAAGCATTCAAGTTTACCATCAGTTTCAGTCACTCAACCTCTTAGAAGTGAAGCAAGTTCAAGCTGAAAGATCCCTCGAAGGATTCAGAAGCTCACTTCGTCGCACCAGTTGACGAAACAAACAAATATACTTTTAACCTTGTTGTTGTGTGCTTAGGTTGTTTTAGAGGTGTCAAGCAGTTGATAGGAGAGATCCTTGCTGTTTGTATAGTTGTCTAAGTGTTAGGCAGATTCCCTGTGTGGGAGTGTAGAACCCTGTGTGGATTAGCCTTTGGAGTTTGCAGTTGCTGTGTGTACGCTGGACTTCAGTAGATTGTTACTTTGTAAAGTTGATAGATTGTTATGAAGGTCCTGTAATTCAATCTTGCTTAACAAAGTTCCTGCTCAAGGAGCAGTAGAGTGGACGTAAAAGGATTACACCACCTTCGAACCACTAAACCATAAGTGCCTTATTGCTTTCTTATCTGTGCTTATTTCTGTATTCTACATATCTATCTCATAAGCATAAAATGTTTTGTAAAAAAACATACTTGAGAAAATGAGCCTTGTGTTATAAATCATATTTTTCCGCTGCGTATAAACTCAAGTTACAGCATGCAGCACTGCATCCTAGTGTTGTAAGCAGTGACTGTTTGGCGCTGCAAGTTCAAGTAACTTGCAGAGTAGAAAGCTTTTTCTATACATTTGTAAAATCGATCAAGGTTCATTCACCCTCCCTGAACCTCGGACACCACTTGGGACCAACAGATCATATCGCTGAGGGATAAGGAATCTTACTCATGCATTTTTGCTCATCAGGTTTTGAAGGACACTGATTCTTGCTAAGCATTATACCATGTGAGATGGGTAAAAAATCCTCTCTTAGTGTCTTTCATATTGAACCATTCAAGAATTTTATCAATATAAGTTTCCTGACTTAGTCCAATCATCCTTCTAGATCTATCTCTATAGATCTTGATGTCCAAAATGTGTTCTGCATCTCCAAGATCCTTCATTGAAAAACATTTTCCTAGCTAAATCTTTACAGAGTTAAGCATCGAAATGTAATTTCCAATAAGCAGTATGTCATCTACATATAGGATCAAGAAGGTCACACTACTCCCACTAATTTTATTGTAAACACAGGACTCTTCTTCATTTTTGAGAAAACCAAACTGTTTGATTACCTCATTAAAATGAAGATTCCAACTCCGAGATGCTTGCTTCAATCCATAAATGAATTTTTGAAGTTTACATACTTTCCCAGCATTTTTTGAATCTACAAAACCTTCCGGCTGTGTCATATACACGACCTCTTCCAAATTTCCATTAAGGAATGTAGTTTTGACATCCATTTGCCAAATCTCATAATCATAATGAGCTGAAATTGCTAGGAGTATTTGAATGGATTTAAGCATAGCAACTGGTGAAAAGGTCTCATCATAGTCTATACCATGAATTTGTTTATATCCCTTAGCCACCAATCTAGCTTTGAAAACACTCACGTTTCATTACTTGTCTGTTTTCAACTTGAAAATCCATTTGCATCCTATGGGTGTTACCCCATCTGGCAAATCAACTAAGTTCCAAACTTTTCAAACATGGACTCCATTTCATATTTCATAGCTTCTAGCCATTTATCAGAGTCTGGACTCGTCATAGCTTCCTTGTAGCTATTAGGTTCCTCATCTTCCAAAATTAAGACTTCACGGTTTTCTATCAAAAGAAAATCCACAAATCTCTTTGGTCTAGATCTAGGCCTATCAGTTCTATGAGGGGCTAGAGCAATAGGAGAAATATTCACAACAGGATGTGAACTTTCTTGTGTATCTAATTCGAGTGGGACATCATTCAATACCCCTATCGGGATTATGAGTCCACATTCCTCTACCTCTGGCACATGGGGTGCCATATCTAACACGTCTTACATGTCATTAAACATAGAGGTCTCCACCTCTAATGGAGGTTGAATTTCATCCATTTGTTTTTCTTTACGAATTTCTTCGAGAAGTACTTTACTCCCACTTGTCGTCTTTGAAATAAACTCTTTTTCCAAGAAGACACCATCTCGAGCAACAAACACTTTGTTCTCAATTTGATTGTAGAAGTAATAGCCCCTTGTTTCTTTTGGATAACCCACAAAGAAACATTTGTCTGATTTGGGTACAAGGTAAACGTTTTACATAAGCTTCACATCCCTAGACTTTTAGAAAAGATAACTTTGGAACTTTTCCACTCCATATCTCATATGGTGTCTTTTCTACAGCTTTTGACGGAGTTCTATTTAGTGTAAATATAGCAGTTTCGAGAGCATATCCCCAAAAGGATAGTGGAAGATTAGTATTATTCATCATAGATCGAACCATGTCTAACAATGTTCGATTTCTCCTTTCGGACACACACCATTCCATTGGGGTGTTCCTGGTGGAGTTAATTGTGAAAGAATTCCACAATTTTTAAGATGATTATCAAATTCTTGACTCAAATATTCACCACCACGATCAGATCGTAATGTTTTAATTTTCTTGCCAAGCTGATTCTCTACTTCATTTTGAAATTGCTTGAACTTTTCAAACGATTTAGATTTGTGCCTCATCAAGTAAATATACCCATACCTACTTAAATCATCAATAAATGTTATAAGTAGCTAAAATTACCCCTGGCTTTTGAACTCATTGGTCCACATACATCAATATGTATTAGTTCCAATAGTTCACTAGCTCTTTCTCCATTTCCAGTAAAAGGTGATTTTGTCATTTTTCTTTTTAAACAAGATTCACATGCATCATATGATTCAAAATCATATGATTGCAAAATACCTTTTTTGCATCTTATGTATGCGTTTCAAGTTAATATGGCCTAAACGACAATGCTAAAGGTAAGTGGGATTTGAATCATTTGATTTATGTTTTTTAGTATTTATGTTATAGACATGATTATCTAAATCAAATATATGGAGACCATTCATTAAGTTAGCACTGGCATAAAACAATTCATCCTTATAAATAGAGCAACATTTGTTCTTAATAATGAATGAAAACCCTTCACCCCCAACCCGTCATCGTCGTTGTTAGCCTGCCTACCGCTGTTGTCGATCCACCGAATAAACAAGGTTAGTAATTTTATATATTTTTTAGTTTATTTGGTGATTTACTTGAATTTGTTAGATAATCTAGATTTATTTAAACATGATTTACTTGCTTTAATTGAATTTGTTAGATGAAGTAGACGATGTAGATGATGATGTAGTCGAGTTTAATAGATGATGTAGATAAATTTGTTATACATATTAATTAGTTTAGTATAATGTTATTTAGTTATCTATGAAACTTATAATGTGAATTAGTTTAGGTTATACATAGTATATATTAGTTTTTAAGTTACTGCTAATGTTAGTGGATGCTGATAGTTAATTTATGTTCATTAGTTTAGATTAATTTTGATGTTATTGAAAAATTATAGTTTATAATGTTTAGTTTAGTAATTTAGGTTATAATTTTGAATAATTTATATTAATTTATAATTTATCTTAAATTTTGATGTTGAGTTAGCATAATGTTAGTTAGTATAATTTAGTTCTAATGTTAATTAAACCTAGGTAACAACATTTAGTTTAGTTAGTATATTGGTGATTTTGAAATTTTAGTAATGTATTTGTGGTTTTGAAATGTTTAATTTTAATAATTTAGTTGATCGAATTGTGAGATTGTTAAAATAGTTAGAATTGTGGGATTGTTGGGAATTGCATGTTGTTTTATTGCAGATACGGGGAGTCGAAAACTTGGTAGATAAATGCATGCGTCAAATTATTGTCAATTTTTTGTTAGAATTTAGGGTTAATTAATTATTAGAATTTAAATTGGACATTTTCGGTTTAGTTACTTAACATATTTCTAATTTAAATTGTGATATTTCAAATTATAAAATGTATACTTGATTGTCAAAATATGAAAAAGACCTTACGTACATGACCAAAATTGAAATTAACTTTTTTAGTTATTTTTAATTACTTTTTGTGATAATTAGTTGTCAATTTATATTATCAATTTTCTCAACAATATATTGTTGCAAAAAAATCGTCACAAATATTCATGATTTTTGTTGTCCATATATAGAATTCAAAACTCTGTTATCTTCAAACTAGCTATGGCTATGTGAATGTGATTATCACATAATTAAAATGTCTTCATACATAGGGACTGCTTGGTTTACATAAGTGTTGCTGTTAGAGATCTTTGAAATGAACTGTCCGATTTAATATCCAAATACTTGGGGAATCTTGAGAAACAATAGCACTTAATTAAACTAAATCATTCAACGGAAGCTGTATTAATTATTTGTTATTCGACCTCATTGTTTTCTGATCTGCACTCAAGTATTCATGGCATCAACTAGTACATATATATACTGCTTTTCTTCCTACTATTACACAGCCCAAGCTGAGATTTCATTTTCTAGATGGATTTTTTCTTGAAGAATACCCTTTTGAGATGACACGATTAGCCTCTTAAAGCGTTACAATTTATATAAAATAAGGTTGTACCTAACCTCCTCTATAAAATTAAAAGAGGTCGGGGTTTAAATACTTTCATTCTCACTATTTTCTAATAATAAAAGGGTTAAAATTTAACAAAATTAAATAAGATCACGGAGTTTTTTCGAATTGGTTTCACGTGTTGCAAAAATAGTTTTGTTAGAACAAAACATTGCAAGAGTAGTCATGCCATAAAGTTTTCCATTAAAAAAGTTCTGCAGAGTTAGTGTCAAACGTGATATAATTCTTGGAAGGAAATACTTGCAATGTTGGTCCCACACTTTTGAAACTTGCATTTCTGAGTGAATGTGAGTCTAAAACTAGTATTTCTCATGTCATATTTGTAGTTATATTTTAACTATTATATATATATATATATATATATATATAATATATCACAAGTCTGTTTACAATTATACTGGTCCCAAATAATTTAGAGGTTAAGATGGGGTGAATAAACCCACCTCTATCGAATTTTATAAAACTTTTAAACTTATTGCACTGTATCTTAGAATAGGCTATAGTGTTGTACATAGTATCATACTAGTTACTTACTGTAACTTAGAGTTCGTGCAGCGAAAACTTAATTTTTATGGATAGAGATCATTTAAAAACAGAGTTATTGTCTAAACACTAGACAATATAAACACTCAGTAGGGAATAACTTTCTATCAAATAAGGACATCTAAAATAACTTAAGTACACAACACATAGGTAAAAGTATATAAGAGGTTTTCTTCAACTGGTGCTTGAACAACCTTTGGATCTGTGAAAGTTTGACCAGCTGCTTGACTATTTCTTGAAGTGAGTGATTGAAACTTATTTTTCTTTTGAAAATGCTTAAGAACTTAAGAGCTTTTTGCTTGAGTTTGAATGTAGGAGTTTCAGTAGTAATTCCAATCAACTATTCATCTATTTATAGTGGTAAGAATTATGCTCGTGGAAGAGAGACACAATGTTTTAGAGTTTGAATCCTCTTCTTGGTGTATATCTTGCATTAAATGAGGTCTGGACTTGTATTGAATGTTTTTTATCTTGCACCGTAGGGTATTTAATGCGGTTGTACTAGGTTGCAAGTTTACGTAGTATGTTAGGTCACATGTCTGTTGCTCACTGGCTCTGCCTACTGCATACTTCAACTTGTCTCTACTAGTTAGTTTATGTCACGTTGAAATGAGCGATCCTTGGATTGCAACCTGATCTTCCACATATTGTATTATTGTTATAATTTCATATCGTCAAAGTATCTTATCTTTTCTTTCCTTCAGAGTTCAGACTGCTGACGCTGCATTCTGGTTTTTTTTGGGCTATATCTTAACTTACAACTTTCTTACTGTAACTTTACTTCAATCATGATATTTAAACTGGATATAGTAGTTGTCTTAGTTGCTGCTTGTAGCAATTCTTCTCTTCAATTTATTGCATCCTTGATTTGATCTCCTTCGATCTTAAACCTATTCTTTAGACATAAAATCTAATCTATAGTCACTTAAACATTGTAAAAAATGAAGTATTTTATATTTCTATTACGCTTGTGTTTTGTCTCATCAAAATTTAAATAATAATTTCCTAACAAATAATATTTTTATAAATAATCTAAAATTTATTGTAAAAAATTTACTTTATTAATTTCCTAATTTGTAATATTACGTATTGTCGTCTTATTAATTATATGTAAATAATTTTTACTTGGAACACATTTTTTAACTCCAAGTTTTAAGTTTACTACTATGATGAAACTAGTATACACCAAATTAAAAAAATATCAAATGCAAAAAAATTAAAATATTTTAGTTTTGATTTTTTTTTTATATATGCAATGTAAATAACTAATTTAAAATCATAAAAATGATAAATTTGATAAGTCATCCATTGAAATCAAATATTAAATGAATAAGTTTTAATTTGAAATTATAATTTGTTTAAAGAAAAATTTAAACACCTTTAAAAATTACAAATGTAAAATAAAATTGAAAATAAATAAAATTACAAATAAAAATAATAAATTCCATACATCATAATAATTTTTTTAGTTTTGATTTTTTTTCAAATATGCAATGTAATAACAAACTAAAAAACATGAAAACAAATATATGATGAATTGAAAAAACAAAGTTTTAATTTGAAATTATGATTTGTTTAAAGAAAAAGTTAAACACCTTTAAAAATTACAAATGTAAAATAAAATTGAAAATAAATAAAATTACAAATAAAAATGATAAATTCCATACATCACAATAATTTTTTTAGTTTTGATTTTGTTTCAAATATGCAATGTAATAACAAACTAAAAAACATGAAAATAAATATATCATGAATTGAAAAAAAAAATTAATAAGTTTTAGGTTGAGATTATGATTTTTTTAAAAAGTTTGATAACCAAAATTGACAATAAACAAAATTGAAAATAAGAATGATAAATATTATATGCAATATAATAACAAACAGAATATCATAAAAATGATAAATTTGATATTTCATGCTTTGAAAGAAAACTTGAAATGAAAAAATTTTAATTTGATATTTTCATTTGTTTAAAAAAATTTAACACCCTCAACCCCTTAAAATTTACAAATATGAATAATAAATTCGAAGCATCATATTTTAAATATGATTTTTAAATGAAGAAGTTATTTAATTTTAAAACCTCCAACTTATAAGTAAAATTAGAATTAATAGTATTAATAATCAATTCGATACATATGCCTGTACTAAAAATAAACCTTAAATGAAGTTAATCTAAAATTGCGATTTTTGTATTATAAATGGGAAAATAAAATCCTACATAGCTCACTTCCCTTAAAACTTTCATAACTATTATGTTTCCAATTTAAATTAAACATATAGTGAATAAGAAATTTCAAGTTTCTTTAATTAGTATTCGATAGTTATATTAAATAATAAGTAAATCAAATAATAAAAAAATTATAGATTTCATCCCGCAAGTCATGAGGATAGTTGTAAAAATAGTACCATAATAAAATTTCTTCCAAATTAATATACATGAGAGGAACATGTATATTGGAAATATACATATTTGGAAATAGGTGGAACTATTAGTGATATTCGGAAAATATTGTATTAAAAAAGGAAAAAAAGTTTGCAAATTGAAAAAATATATTGTTGTTTTTGTTATTTTAACACATTTATTTATTTATTGTATCACTTTTATGTCATAAAAGAAAATGGATTTATATATTTATCTGTTGTCAGATAAAATACATTCATAGGAAATATAAATGTTAGGTATAGAAAAAAGTTGTGCTGCGGCAGTGCGGCGGCAGGCAATCGTGCGTTACTAGTTTATTACGTGTACTGCATTTTAAAATACGTTATGGCCGTCCCATTATCAAATTTCGCATTTTCTTTTTCCAAATTTCAGAAAATGATAATCTATTTTCTGCATTGAAAATAATAAAATAAATTAGAGCTGGGCATTTGTTTTATAATCTATTTGTTTTAAAATAATAAAATGGCGACCAAAACAACAGCAACGACAAAAAGGCTAAGAGCCTTTATTTTTCAAATGGATAATATTACTATTTATATGGAAACTGTGGGATTGGATTTGAGATACAGTTTACTTTGATATGGAGATTCATCTCCACGAACTAATTACTGAAATATTTTTCGTACAAGTTTTTATCTTAAATGAAATAATGTATAACAAATAATTGGGAAAGTTTCTATTTTAGTCTCATCATTTTGATTATATATTTTTATTGAACCACTAAGTTAGTGTTCGGATTTTATAATTATCCTCACATTGTAACTTTTTCAAAATTTGATCCGATTTTAACGATTATTGTCGACATATACTTTTGGTGATATTGATGTAATGTTGAACTTATGGTTGTACGGAAGGAATATTGATATGTGTGATCCTAAATTGAGGAAAAATTGATCTATGGAACACTAAATCTCAAATTTTCCTACGACAACCAAAATCCCAAATTTGGTGGACTACTATAAATAGTATATTTTATCGTCTCAATGAAATGCATCACATGTAAAATTATACATATAACAAGAGTTAAATTTATGATTCCTAATTTATAAAGTCAAATCACTTTATACTTTAATATATATATATATATATATATATATATATTATATGAATTAATTATAAATATATAGCCATCTAAACTATTTTCAACTTAAGTACCTAATTCTTTTTGGTTGCAACTAATCATTGGAACACCATTTTTCGGTGAAATCAAATCACGTGCGAGGCACACCCTCTATTTATAAGGATAAATCAGTCATTTTAGGTTTAATTTTAAAGAAAATAAATAAAATTTCTACTTTTAAATCTTAACAAAGATTAAAAAAAATTGACTTTCTAACCCATATATACCAAAATTTTATTTAGGAGTAGAAAATGAAGAGCCTCTCAAAAGATGAGGAAAATATGAACTTAAGAAAATCCAACTAACATATTCTTTTGAAGATAAAAATATCTTTAATAGGTTTTCGAAGTTAAAGACTACTCTCTTATGGGCACAAGATTTTCTCAAAGTGTGTTATGTAAGAAGAATAAGAATTTATGTAGTTGGAAAAAAAATCTATTCTTTTATTCCCAAATCTTTTCTAAAAATTAGGATTTTTAGATATAGATTATGAAATCAAAAATCTCACCCATCAAAAATCTCACCCATCAGTCACAATGTTTAATTTTGAAACTAAATTAGGGTGTTTCAATTGAATAGAGATTTTGAAATAAAAATTATGGATTATTGAATATTTCGCAAGTCCTAAATCTTCTTCTAGTATTCAAAATCAATTTAAGATGTGTTTCTTTAGGTTGTTTGGCCACAAAAAAACAAAGTTCATACATGATTATCTTTTCTTATTGTCCAATTTGTGTGTACTCAATAAAATTGGGAAGAATATTGAGGGTTAGAGTTTAAAAGTAGGAATCTTATTTATTTGGGTAAATTTTATTTTCCAACTTGTACTATGCACGTTTTTTTAATTTTGCATTCTAAGCATTTTTTTTCTCCGATCACAACTTATACTATACATTTTGTTCACTTTTGTAACCTCTGGCCAATATTTTCGGTGAGAAATGGTCCATGAGATTTTCTCATGTCAACTGAAGGTTATTTTCGAGGCCATTAACTAACTCTCCCTCCAAAATTGAATTTAGCCCTAATTTTTCCCTCATTTCTTCAGCAAATTGTTTAAGCAAATGAAGATTAATTAATGGTGAGGTTGAAACAAATTAAGATCTTTATCATTGAAAAAAATTGATGAATCTAATTTACATGAGTCTTAAAAGTGCAAATGATGAAAATAACCCTTAATTAGCACGTGAAAATCACGTGGGTGATTTCTCGCTAGAAAATATTGACCAAAGATTGCAAAAGTAAACAAAACGTGTCATATAAATTGTGATTGAAGAAAAAAATAGTTTAGAATGCTAAATTAAAACAAATGTGCATAGTATATGTTAGAAAATGAAATTAACCCTATTTATTTTCCCTAAAATTAAATTTAAAATGACTTAAATACACTCATAAGTAGAGGTTATTTGCAAAATTAATCCAAAATTATTTTCCGATGATCTTAAATGATTATTTTCAACTTGCACAAAAATAAAATGGTTAGCTACAATCGAAAAAGGTTTAGATAATTAAATGTAAAAACGAGTATAATTTGAATGGTTATTTGTAATTAAATAATCCTTTATACCATTAGTTCATGATCCTTTATACAATATTTGGGTTCATTAATTCTTTTCTTCATGATTGTAATCTTTTGTGATTTGTGTGAAATTTTACACTCATTATGTTACATATAAGTATAAAAACTATTATTTAGTTATGCCAGAGACTATCAAATAACACAACTTCTAGATTAAGCTTCATTTGAGTTTGCAGAGCCGGGCCTAATGTAAATCTTGTGAGTTGAGGACCTGAGTTCTACTACTAGCGATAGGGCTCTCTATTCCCTTTTTTTTTTTAATCAATAATGTCTTTTCATTTATGTATAATATTTTAACATAATTCATGATTTGTCAATTTAAGTTTTAAAATTTAATTCTAATTTCATTATATAATGTCTTTTTTTCATCTATGTATATTTTTAAATTTTTTATTGATTAAATAATTTATAGTTTGTTAATTTAATTAAGTTTCTAACTTAATTTAATTTATATTTCTTGTATCATTATATAATGTTTCTCAAGTATGAGTCTTGATGTCAGAAAATATAAAGAAAATATATATCAAACTTGGTTTTTCTTTAAGATAATTAAAACATCTTAAATAATGTAAGTGCGTCAAACGTTTATGTTTTACATAGAGTTTGCAAAATTATTATTAAGGACTTATTTTGAATATTCAACTTTGACCATAATATTTATAGATCCTGCCTTGTGACTTTGATTCAACTACATCAACTAAAGATATAAATGGATGAAAAGTTCAAATCAAAGTTGACTATGAACAAGGTCATGATCAATTGATTTACACCTTATCATGACTCACCATATGTTAATTTTTTCTTGTTAGCTAATTATGATTGTACAAGTTGGAGTTTTTGCGCTTGTGTATATCCCTTATGTTGAATTAAATCTTTCACTATTTATGCAAGAAAAATAGAATGATGAGACAGTTAATCGATCAAATTAGGTAGACACAAAAATTATCCACACAAAAAATTCTCTTAAAGTTAATACTCTAAGTTCATGCACGTTCTCTCCACTATGACCTGTCCCTACATTATTTTCTCATCATGCTCTATCCTATAAATACCATGAAACAAACAGGTCTTTATTCTTATCCATGCAACTTCTGCTACTAGGGTTTTCCCTTTTCTTCTATTTTTATTGCGATCTTGTCTATTATCATTTAAATGACTTATTCAAGTTTAATTGTATTCTTATTCTTCATCCTCTTTCTCCTAAATTCGGAGGCCCGTGTGTTTCCAGCAAAACCCGAGAACATTAGGAAGCAACAACATTTCGAGAGGAAAATGGGTTTGAGCATTGGGGAATTGGAGCAGTATAGAAGGAGATGCCTTGCTGCAGCTTATGTCGACAGAGAAGCCCCCGGTGGGCCTGATCCTCAGCATCATGCTTATCCTACATTTGCCTGAAACATCAAGTTGGAATAGAGGATTCGATTCGATAATTTGGAACCTATACATATTTTGGAAAAAGGGTTGGACAGCTATTTAAACATTTTCTCGGGAAATCACATTTGAAATAAAGGTAAAGCATACGTGGGATTGATACATCATATGTGCTAGCTTACGTATCCCATAACCCCAATACTAGGTATTATGCCTTATTCAATCACATCCAAACAAGCTCATAGTGCATACTAGTAAATTATATATATTATAATGAAAGCTAAATAATTACATTTGAAATAGAAAATTGGGCTAGTTTTAAATTATAGAAACCTTGTAATTCAAGTTTAACATCATGATGAATATCTGCAGTATTATTGGGAGTTTTAACAGCACTGTGAGTTGTGTTGTCCAGCGAGTGTTGTTTGGATTCTCAAAAATTTTGAGTAATGGAATAAGTTCGATCAATATATAGTATTATCCTGTTATATATATGAGAATTTGCAAATTTAGTATAATATTTTTGGATGAATGATGAAAGATACTAATTCTTCGAGTACCAACATTAAAATTCTAACTTTTCAAATTTTAATGATTTTAGAATAGAAAATCTAAAATCACAAATTTCGAATCCAATTATGTAAGATTTTGAAATTTGTCCATTTCATGAATTTCGAGGACTGATGAAATGCAATGATGGCGTTCATTGGAACACCAAGAGTTTACATACATATCTACATGAATTACTGGTTTTTATATAAAGATTATTAGTAAAATTTCTGACAGACCATACCTTTTAATATGTTTGTTGAGTTGGTGGGTAATAAAATAATAAAAAAAAATTGATTGAGTATATCTTTTAGACATTAGATACTCATAATTGTTTTTCCATGATATTTCTCCATGAATATAACTTTAATTTAAGTTGAAAATATTAAACCATGGTCTTATATAATTGTTATACTTTTCATATATATGTTTATGTTATTATATTTTTTTATATCCAACTGATATTTGTTTTTGATCAACGATGCAAGTTCTCTCTAACAAATAAGAATATAAGTCAATATTTCGATTTTTCAATATATATATAAAGATCAGTTCATATCTCTATCTCTAGTTTATGTTAGAATCTTTTGTTGTCATTATGAGGGAATCTGAAATGGAAAATAGGTAAATACAATCATACTATCCTACCTATCGTGGGTATATTAACATGTGTTAATGGCCTAATGTGTTAAAAATTCAAAATGTCTATTAATTTCATTTTCTATATAATAAGGGGATGAGATCATTACACATCATTACTGAACATATTAAGAATTGTCTACAGTGAATATTGAAGTATTAACAATAGATGCATACATATATGCATGTATGCACTCCAAGAAAGCAGCCCCATCTCACGTGAACAATTTGTTATTCTGTTATGCCTTGTCATCATCTTTTAAAATATTTCTTGTTAGCTTATTTCTCAAGCATCCTTTCCATATATATGCTTTTGTAAATCATTTTCAGCAACATATCAGAATACTTTTCCTTTTTCTATATTTTCTCGCATTCAAAGTTTTAGCATGGTATCTTATGAGCCATTGCTGTTTCTTTAAGTTTTTTTTCTTTTCATGGCTGATCTTCCATTCCCTCATTCCCTACTCTTACTCTCCGATTAGATCGGCTCAATTTTTCTTACTGATGTTCTCAGATTCTTGCTACTATCACCGCGCATGGCTTCGACCTACTTCTTCTTGGTGATGAGTCTTGTATTCCCACTGAGTTTTCTAACAATGGCGATGGAGTTCAATGCCGGAGTCCTAAATTTGATGTTTGGATCCGGAAAGACCAGCTTCTAAAGAGCTGGCTTCTAAGCTCACTTTCCGAGTCTATGTTGGTTATGAGTCGTTTTCTAACAATGGCGATGGAGTTCAATGTCGGAGTCCTAAATTTGATGTTTGGATCCGGAAAGACCAACTTCTAAAGAGCTGGCTTCTAAGCTCACTTTCCGAGTCTATGTTGGTTATGAGTCGTTTCACTTCCTCATTTAAAATCTTGCGAGCTTTGGAATAATTGTTCCGTTCTCAGTCCAAGACAAGAGCCACGCATCTTCGTTTTCAGTTACAAACCTTTAAAAAGGGTGATATGCTTATTGTCGATTATATTATGCATATGCAATCCTTGATCGATCAATTGAATGCAGCTGGACAATCTATTTCAGATGATGATCTTGTTCTCTATATACTTGGTGGTTTTCCTTCTCACGATCGAAGTCGTGGTCGCTTCCCTCGGGGTAATCATGTTGTTTGTCAGATATGTGGAAATTCCAATCATGTAGCTATCAAGTGCTTTAAATGATTTGATGTATCTTTTACTGGATTGAAAAATTAAGCTCAGTCTGCTTAGGTAAATCTTCTGAGTACTTTCAGTAATGTTCCCCTGGCCTTTACCCCTGGAACACCCTCTGTTTCTGATTTTGGATCCTCAAATTGGATTGTTGATAGTGGCGCCACTCATTATGTCTTTTCGGCTTTGAAGAATCTTCATTTGTTTTCTCCTTATCAGGGTAAGCAACAGCTTGTGGTTGGTGATGGCTCTTCTATTCCCATCTCCCACACCGATTCTTCTATCGTTTCCTCTATTCTCCCATCCTCCTCTCTTTCTCTTACAAATATTCTTTATGTCCTTGATATCACTGAAAATTTACTTAGTATCTCTCAATTCTTGCATGATAATTCTGTGTTTATTGAGTTTCACTCTTCATATTGCTATGTGAAGGATTTTTTATCACACCAAATCCTATTGACCGGAGCACTTAAGAATGGGTTGTATCAACTCAATCTCTCTCACCTTCCTTCTACCAAGACTGTCGTGGCTTCCTTATCATCTCACCCTATATCTCTTTCTATTTCTTGTACTAGTTCTAGTGTTCAAGTCTTGTAGCACCATAGATTAAGTCATCCATGTAATCAAACTCTTTCTAGAGTTCTCAAATCAATAAATATACCTTGTTCTTCTATTACAAATTTTTGTGAAGCATGCAAATCTGACAAAATTCACAACATAAATTTTCCTTCTGTTACTCATACAACTTGTCAGCCCTTAGAGCTTATCCATTGTGATGTTTGGGGCCTACCTCTTCTTCTACTAAAGAAGACTATAGATACTACGTACTTTTTATTGATGACTACACTTGATACTCTTGGATTTACCCAATGCATATAAAATCTGATGTTGCTCATCTATTCAAAAAATTCTTACCCTTTGTTGAAAGGCTATTTGGTACCAAGCTTAAGGCCCTCCAATGTGATATGGGTGGTGAATTTCGGGTCCCCTTCTCGTTCCTTCAGAGTGTTGGTATAACCCTTAGGTTCTCATGTCCTTATACTCATCAGCAAAACAGTCTTGTGGAGAGAAAACATCAACATGTAAAGCTTTCATTCTCTTCTCTTTTTGGTAGGATGTCTTTCACACAACCATTTTTCTTATTAATAGACTTCCTACTCCTCTCCTCCAAGGCCGATCTCCTTACTCTCTCCTCTACCACAAACCTCTAGATTATATGTTTCTTAAATCTTTTGGTTGTGCTTCTTTTCCCTACCTCCGGCCTTACAATAATCATAAGTTACAATTTATGAGCCATAAGTGCCTCTTTCTTGGTTACTATCCTGATCACAAAGGTTACAAACGCCTTCATCCTAGTGGTAGACTCTATCTTGCACGTTTTGTGGCCTTACTCATCTCTTCCCCCCACCCCCCACCCCCCTTTTCCATCTTCCATTTCTTCTACTCAGGTTCTTTCCACTTTTCCTATTCTCTCTCTCTCCTTGCCTATACCTCATGTCATTTCTTCTCCATATTCTTCTACCAGCTCATCTGCAAGTGCTTCCTCTTCAGATCTTCCCTCCCCTCATACTTTACATATTTCTCCACCTTATTCCCTCAGCTCTATTTTTCCTCCCTTACATCCGCCCCTCCACACTTTTCTTCCTTATCTACTCACCCTATGACTACCCGTTCCAAAAGTGGAATTTTCAAACCAAAAATATACTCCGTCATCTTGCCACTATAGAGCCTACTTCTATCTCCTAAGCTTTGGCTCGCCCTCATTGAAATTTGGCAATGGAGGAGGAATTCATAGTCTTGAAAGCAAACCACACCTGGGATTTGGTCCCCAACAATCCTAATATCTCTCCAATAACAAACAAATGGGTGTTTTGGGTTAAAAAGACTCCTAAGGGCAAAGTTGGCAAGTACAAAGCTAGGTTGGTGGCCCAAGGGTTTGAGCAACATGCTGGGGTGAATTATTTTGACACTTACAGTCTGGTGATCAATCCATTAACCATTCGATTTGGTTTCCTTCTTGGTTGTTACAAAATGATGGAAAATTCAGCAAGTTGACATCAATAATGCCTTTTTGAAAGAAGATCTCAAGAAAATCGTTTACATGTATCAACCCGAAAGCTTTCTTGATCCTCTCCATCCTACACATGTTTGCAAGCTTGTTAAGGCTTTATATGGTCTCAAACAAGCCTCGAAGGCTTGGTATGACAAGCTAGCATCATATCTTTTCTCTCTTGGATTCCAAAAATCGTCATATGATCACTCCCTTTTTCACTCTCAGTCTCACGAGAAGACCATCCTTATTCTTTTTTATGTGGATGATATTTTAATTACAGGTGATGATTCTTGTTTGATCTCAAGTCTGATTCAAAATGTCCACTCCAAGTTCTCTCTCAAGCATCTTGGTGAGGTTGGTTATTTTCTTGGCACCAAAACACATTGATCCAATGAGGGCATTCATCTCTCTCAAGGTAAGTATATCCGGGATATCCTTGCTCAGACTGGTTTTTATCTCAATGCAAGCCCAGTCCCACACCTTTTCTCTTTGGCCAAAAGCTCACTCTCTATGATGGCCCCTTGTTCGATCAGTCTTCCCTCTATAGGAGTATCATTGAGAGTCTATAGTACTTAACCCTCACAAGGTCTGACATTGTCTTTATAGTCAACCGGCTTAGTCAGTAGCTTCATCAACCTTCCGTTAAGCATTGGCAAGCCTGCAAACGGGTCCTTCGATTCATGCAAGGAACTCAAAATACAGGATTGATGTTCCGTCCTGTTTCACGAATGGTTCTCCAAGGTTTTGCCGATGCCGATTTTACCAGTAATGCTGATGACCACCATAGTACCAGTGAGTATTGTATCTTTCTTGGCCTTAATCCTCTTACTTGGTGCAGCAAGAAGCAACACGGTGTTGCTCAAAGTAGTACGGAAGCTGAATACCGTGCTCTCGCTCTCGCTACGACTAATATCTTATGGCTCAAAGGTTTATTTCTTGAGTTGGGTCCCTCTTTTATCTAGCCCACGATTCTTTGGTGTGATAATGAAAGTGCCATCAAGTTTGCCTTCAGCCTTGCCTTTCATTCCCGCACCAAACACATCGAGATCGACGTCCACTTCTTACGAGAAAAAGTTCATAATCGTGATCTTGATATCCGCTTCGTTCCCTCTGAAAATCAGGTTGCCGACATCATCACTAAAGGTTTCTCAATCGGTCGTTTTTCTATGCTCAGCTCTCACTCACGCATGATCTTGGTTAGGAGCACTTGAAGTATTAGCAATATATGCATACATACATGCATGTATGTACTCCAAGGAAGCAGCCTCATCTCTCACGTAAATAATTTGTTATTTCTGTTATGTCTTGTCATCATCTTCTAGAATATTTCTTGTTAGCTTATTCCTCAAGCATCCTCTCCATATATATGCTTTTGTAAATCATCTTTAGCAACATATCAGAATACTTTTCCTTTCTCTATATTTTCTCTCATTTAAAGTTTTAGCCGTGAATATTTTAACATTTTCGTATGTAAACAAATCATTAGATTACCTGATACAGGATTTATAGATACAATCATATTTTTTTGGAACAAGAACAAACATTTAATATATTTACTAGAACCATGTATGCACTTTATAAAATAAATGACATCTTCTAATATATTTTGTTACAATAACTATATAATTAAAGCTACTTATAATTATTGTTACGCTATGTGCATACTTTTATTAAATATAAACATGAGCTTTTAAATTACAAACTAGTATTTCTTTTGTACATTGTACGAGATATTATATTGTCGTTATATTTGAACAATTATATCAAAATTTTATTTTTAGTTTTTTTCTCAAATAATTTAACTTTTATATTTTAAAAAATATTCTATTATTTTTCTAATTTGTAAATTTATTTAGTTACTTCTTATTTCGTCTATGTAAATTCTTAAATATAACATTTACTTTGAACACATATATTTTTTTAATTTCAATATATTTAGTTTACTATTATGATCAAATAATTATACATCAACTAAAAGCAAGAAAATATTAAATTTAAATATTTTATTTTTGATATTTTGCTTTTATATATGCAATGTAAACAAAAACATAAAACTGATAAATTCGATATTTCATGCATTGAAGCAAATCTTAAATAATTAAACTTTAATTCAAAATTATGATTTGTTTAGAAATTTTAAAACCCCTTAAAATTTACAAATACAAAGTAAAGTCGACAACAATCAAAATTACATATAAGAATAATAAATTTGATATATCATCATAAATATTTTAGTTTTAATTTTTTGTTTTTATATATACAATGAAAATAATGAATTCGATATGCCATGCATTAAAAAAATCTATATGAATAAATATTAATTTGAAATCATGATTTGTTTTAATAATTATCATCCCTTGCTCCCTTAAAAACTTACAAAAAAAAAATTGATAATAAACCAAATTACTAATAAGAATGATAAATTCAATACATTGTGTATTAAAAATGAAATATAAATGAAGAAGTTATTTAATTTTAAACCTCTAACTTATAAATAAAATTTCAATATTCATACCATCACGCATGTATTAAAAATAAATTTTAAATGATATGAATTTGTATTTAGTAAAAAAAAAGAGGGAAAAAAATCCTACATAGCTCGTTCTCCTAAAAATTTCATAGCTATCATGTTTTTAAATTTAAAATTAAATAATGAATACAAATTTTAAAAGTTACATTAATTACTATTCAATAATTAAATTAAATATTAAGTAAATTTAACTATGAACAAAATAAATTCAATTAAATGCACAAAAATCAATCTACCAAAATAGAAAGTGATTTTGAACGGGAAAATTGGGCTTTCTATTGTGGACTATGGTCTTATTCTATATATACATGGTTGTCAAACTTGCGAGTCAAGTCATACAACTTTATGAGTTTACGTGCTTTTCACCATGCATAGAAGATCGAGATATGATAGGATCGAAGTAAACTCGTGAGCAAAATCGATAAAATCATGATTTTTAGCCCGATTTTAACGATTTCACTATAACATGTTTTTTCCAAATTTGAGATCCTATTTTGAGCCCACACAGATACTACAAGCCCAAGTGCCCAACTTAAGTAAATGGTAAAGCCCAGGCCTGTTAACCAATATTAATTACGAAAAATAAAAATAAAAATTAAAACAAAAATTTTAAACTCTCTCAGACTCTCAAGTCTCAGCAGACGGGTAATTGAGATTTGGGCAAACCTTACATTTTAGGGAAAATAGAACTCAAAATTTACCCTAATTTTTTTTTTCTCTCATTACCAATTTCCATCTCTGATTCTCTCAGTTCCTTTCTTCCGCCACCAGGCCACCACTCAAGCTAACGACGGTATTGAAGCTCCACAACTCCGGCGAATTTGGGTCATTTTTAGACCGTATTCAAGGCTTGAAGCTAAAAAATTCAGTCTCAACACTTTTCATATTGCTTAAGATTTTAGTATTGTTTTGTTGGTTAAAATGTAAGAACATTGTGCCAAATTAATTAATTTTCAATATGTTGACTTAATTGAGTATTAGATTTATACAAATCTATCATATTTTTTTTGGTTAGTATCCGATTTTATGGATGGTCTACCAAATTCCGCATCCAAGACTACCTCACCATGCTGCTTAATTGCCTCGCCTGGCGTAGGGACTTCCGCGCCGACGTCGTTTTGGAGGAGGACCTAGGTTTCAAGGAGCTCGAAGGAGTCGTGGCTTACATGCATGGACTCGACAGAGAAGGACACTCTGTCTGCTACAACGCATATGGCGTTTTCAATGATAGGGAAATGTACGACAAGATCTTCGGAGATGACGAGAAACTGAAGAGGTTTCTGAGATGAAGAGTCCAGGTTCTTGAAAGAGGGATTAAGCTTCTGCATTTTAAACCTGGTGGAGTTAATTCCATTATCCAGGTTACTGATCTTAAAGATATGCCTAAACGAGAGCTTAGAACTGCTTCTAACCACATTCTTTCCCTGTTTCAAGACAATTATCCTGAAATGGTTGCTACTTGCTAGAAAGGTACTGCTAATGTCCCATTTTCAGCCTCTTGTATTCGATGTTTAGTCCATTTCTGACGCAGAGAACCAAGAGCAAGTTCGTGATATCCAAGGAAGGAAATGCTGCTGGCGCTTTACAAGTAGGTTAAGTAATAACATTGTAATAGTTTCTTCTTCCCAAGATCATGTCTTTTCTGGTGCTGCGACTCTCTGTTTCGTACTAATCTCAGATTTCTATTTATGGGAAGAGAACATATATGGTGCAGTGTTCAATTGATCTTCATTAATGGAGGCTTTTGTTTTGTATGATTAGATTCATCAGGCCGGAGGATATTCCTGTTCAATAAGGTGGACTGAGCCGAGCCTGTGATGCTCTCAATGGTCCGCCTAAACCGGCGTCTGAGTTCACTTTCAAGGGAGGGGAGAAAGTGAACATTCAAATTGAGGGCATTGAGGTAATTTGCACGCCCACATTTGTATCTCTAACACATTACATCTCATCCTCTGTTTGTTTAATCATTTATTATTTATTTATAATTTCCAATTAAATAGGCATGACATGACAATTATATCTGCATAACTCATAATTCCAAAAATCATACCGCGGATACAGCAGAGCGTCGTACAGAGTTCTCTGCATAATTAATTTCATTTCGATTATATATGACAAGATAGTGATTTTTCACTAATTAATTTATATTTCAATTATATGTAAAAACACATAATGTCAACTTTGTATTTCAACATTAGGTCAGTGAATAGGGGCAGTTGCTTGTGGCATTGAACCCAGATAAAATTAAAAGAGATTGGTCTGATGCATTATTTGTGCAGGTTCCATGTTTCTCCTTCCTGCTGAATCCTACTAGTTTAGTGTGCTAAATCCTCATATGCAAGATAATGTGCATTGCATGCATTACACTGATATGGAGGGTGCAGTGGAAAATGGCATATTGGGATCGGTAGGGTTCATTATGTTTAGCAAAGAGCTAGGACATGTGACTGAACTATTCTATGGCTTGGTATACATTCTTTTATAAATTGCTGCACAGTGTGTAGTAACTATGCGTAAAACGGTGTCACCATTCCAACCATTTCAATTTATGTATGCTGTTATGTATGAATTTACGAATGGATTTTTTAATTTGGAGTTGAAATTTTCAACTTGTAGGACTCTGATATTGTATTGCTTATTGGAGTTGCATCAATTTCTTATGATTACTCTTTTTTCCGAATAACTTCATATGTATGTGAATATAATTTAGAATGGTACCATTTTTGTGTCATACTAGAAAAAATATTGGTGGTTTTTTAGAATGGATGATGATTAAAGATATTGTTGTTCATATTTCTAGGGATATATTTTTTTTCTTAGTCTAGTGTCTCTGTTGCACATGTACCTACAGCTTTGTTTAATGGTAAGAGATATGGATGTGGAGACAAGGATTGCCGCTTTTAATGCACTTGGAAAAATTCTAACTGTTTCTGAGGATATCCTGCTGCAAACCTTATTTATTGGCAACAACCAATGAAAAAAATTACCTAGGCCAGTACACTGCCAAAGTATTTAAAATTCCAGCAACTGCTGCTGCATTTGTGTTTGTTCATGTATTGGAGGATGAATATTATCAGGTTAATCTTATTGCTCATTATTTCATTCTGATGTCACTTCTTCAAATTGGATTTTGAAGTTCCATTTTGTGCGTCATTATCTTGTATATGGACGATTTGTTCATGGATTGGAGGATGAATATTATCAGGTTAATCTTATTGCTCATTATTTCATTCTGATGTCACTTCTTCCAATTGGATTTTGAAGTTCCATTTTGTGCGTCATTATCTTGTATATGGACGATTTGTTCATAGATTGGAGGATGAATATTATCAGGTTAATCTTATTGCTCATTATTTCATTCTGATGTCACTTCTTCAAATTGGATTTAGAAGTTCCATTTTGTGCGTCATTATCTTGTATATGGACGATTTCATGAATGGGGATGCCATGTACCCAACGTAGTCTCTTTCCTGTTATCTCCCCCAGTCCTCCTGGTTGACCATTTCTTGTATAATTTTCTGAGGTATATGTTGGTGGCTTTTTCACTGTTGTTTTTGTCTTTACTTAAGGTCAGAAGATCTGCTTGTCATGCTCAGCAAATGCTGACAATCGTTTCTGCTTGTCATGCTCTGCAAATGCTGACAATCGTTTCTGCTGAATTTGCTAGTAGGGCTCTACATATACTGATGTATATGCTGAATGATGATTCAGAAGTTGTGAGCTTACAAGCTTTGAAGAGCCTGCATCATATGGCTTTGCACGGCTATCCCAAAGTGGAAGAATCTCACTTAGACGTGGTAAATTCTTGATCCGTGTTACATCATGGTGTTATTTGGTGTAGAAAAAAACAAGTTTTATCCAATGCATGATGAGGTCTTGACTCTTGATCCATCTTATAATTGCAGAACAAGTTTTGAAAGAATTTCTGTTTTATGACTTCTGAATAGTCAATTCTTGATCCATCTTAAAACACACCATATTGCATTGCCTTAGAATTAACCTTTCTATTTCTTTTTAGTCTGTTCAAGCTGAGTATTTTACATGTATAAGAAAATTGCAGAGCTCCAATTATCCTACCTTCTGGATTTCAATGTTCTCTCAACTCTAGGTTGTTTTTCCACTACTGTTAGACAAACAAAGAGTTCATTTTCCCCTCAATTTTGTATTCTATGTTATTCTCTAAATTTAATATATGTACCCATCTCTTCCACTTGATTTAGCAAACAAAAAAGTCCATCTAAATTTACTAGTTGTTTGAATTTTTTAATTGGAATTACAAGGACTCTACTGACCTTTTTAAATAAGAAATTTACCCATGTATGGTTTCAATTTTCTGGCTCTAATTCTGTTTGCACCATATCTTAGGTTACTAATTGCTTGATGATATTAATTTTTTTTTTGTTGTCTCCGATGTCCTTTACATTGATTTGGTATTTATAGTTACTGTAAGTCAAGTTGCTTTGTAATGCATGAGTATAGATGTT
Organism: Scutellaria barbata; assembly: GCA_028654395.1. Taxonomy (NCBI): domain Eukaryota; kingdom Viridiplantae; phylum Streptophyta; class Magnoliopsida; order Lamiales; family Lamiaceae; genus Scutellaria; species Scutellaria barbata. The sequence continues at coordinate 10,936,086 of CM053656.1, read as the reverse complement.
GAGGCATTTTAATTTGTTAGTTCAATGCAGTTTGTTAGCGCTTTAATTGATAACAATGCCTTGACAAGGTCTGCTGTGAGGAAGATTCTCCAGTTGACTAAATTACAGAAGTTTGCGATGTGTAGATCATGTGTTGATAGTCTTATAAAAACTTGGAACTCCATCCACAGGTTTGTTTCTTTGCAGAACTCGTGTTCTCTCAAATGCAACCCACCATCAGAGACATTTCTTTATATTTGTGTTGGAGATAAAGAAGTCCATCCTTGAAGTTCATTTCTAAACATGACTTGAACCTATTTTAGAATATGCAATGGAAGTAAGAATATAATGTGCTTGTTTACATTCCTCCACCTCATTTTACTTCTCTGGAGACAAAAATGAGTTTTGTCACTTGCCTTTAGGCAAACTAGTATTTCTCCCGTGTGTTGCATGAATTAAGATATTTATAGCGGTTTATTATTATTAAAATATAATAATATTGAAATACAAAGTTGACGTAATGTGTTTTTACATATAATTGAAATATAAATAATTAGTGAAAAATCACTATCTTGTCATATATAATCGAAATGAAATTAATTATGCGGAGAACTCTGTACAACGCTCTGTTGTATCCACGGTATGATTTTTGGAATTATGAGTTATGCAGATATAATTGTTTCTTTACTACGAACAGTGTTTGAGGAGCTTTGTCTATTACCATAAACTAGCTCTATTCATGGATAATAGTTCGCTTACCCCTTCCGTTTTAGGTCAGTGAATTGTTGCTTGTGGCATTGAATCCAGATAAAATTAAAAGAGATTGATCTGATGCTCTCTCAGTATTTCTATAACCAATGCAAGAAGACAAATGAACAATTCACCTATGCATTTATGCAGCAAAGTGAGATGCTGGTGATGGAGCTCATTTTCAAATTCTTTGCGCAAAATAGAAACTTGAGAAAAATAGGCAAATGCCAGCACATATTAGATGTGTTTAGAAAGAGTATGATAAAGGAAGTTGGAATAGGCACACCTACATCCATGAAAAGACTATATATTTATGAACGAACGATCCATTCGGCCACAGAGATGAAGCAAGCTGGAATCAAGTTCGAAAGGGCCACTCCTGAGACAGTAAAAGACATCTCCTTCAATGGCCGCACACTCACATCTGGACTACACATCTAAATCAACTTTCCTAAACATGGTTGCATATGAGAAATTCCATGTAGGGCCAATGAGATAATCTCTTACATCCATTTCATGAACGGGCTCATAACTGATGTAAGCGATGAACATCTGCTACGGCCTCATCGCATCATCTTCAATGCCATGGGCAGTGATGATGATGTTCGAAAACTCTTTCTTGCATTGTCCAAACAGATTTTTCTTCATTCTGATACCTGGCTTGATGAGGTTTATATCGCCATCAATGAGAAGTTGAGAAGCCACTTCAAGAAGTTGTCTAGTTGGAAATATCATCTCTTGATTCTTATCGACACTTATTTCAGAAGTCCGTGGACCCTTGTCTCCGTTATGGCTGCTGCTTCGGGCTTAGGCCTGTCGATTGCACAGGTTGTATATGCCGTCCAAAGTTCTGTTCACAGAAACCACTGACATCATGGTTCCGATAAAGCTCAATTTCTTTCCAGAGATATTATAATCATGTGAATCTGTGTCTGAAACACATGGAAATAAATGTTTTATTTCTCTCTGGCTTTTACTTCTGGAGACAAGACTCAGCATTAGTCACCATAGTCTTCTAGCTGAGATATAATTCTTCGTGTGAGTCTATTTTCATTAACTTGATTGCTATATTCTATAGATTCTATTGTTAGTTATTAGATATGAGTACAACCTAGTGATCACAAAACGCAAGGAAACCTTTTGGATGAAAATAGGCATGTATAGAAACAACTCAACAAGTACTTAACCTGCCCAAATAACGAACTACGCGTGAGTTCATGTTTTTTCTATCCATATAGATAAACTTTCATTAACTTATATAAGACGTCACACAGATACAATTTCATAAGATTGAGCCTCATTACATACAAACCCAATCCATTTTGCCAAAATCATTTATATATACAAGAGTACAACTCAAAATTAAATTGAACTTACAGTTGAAGAAGTCAAAGAAGTGAAATCCCAGAAATTCAGTTATTTGTTAATCTATATATATAAAAGTAAGGTTGGGTCTCGCAAATGGTGACATGTAGGATATTGGAGTTGCCCAAATATGTCATGCGTCACATGTAGAATTTTTGGAGTTACCAATGCGTCATCTACCATTTATAATGTATCATCAGCTACTTTTCCACATTAGTCGCACTATTTTCCAGGACCAACTATGAATTAATGCATATCCAATCCACATGAAAATCAGTTGGAGTGAGATGCACTAATGTGCTACACCAAAATTGATAATGAAAGATGTACTTGCCCAGTTGCAAAATAACATCAGAGACATTCATTCATCTCATATGCGCTAAGCATATTCACTAGTAAAAACGTCGAGTTATGAAAGGTTTCCGACAAATCAAGATGAAGATACGTGCAGAAGCAACATAATATGTCCAAGAGAATGCAAATACATAATATGCAGTACCATACATAATATGCAGTACCATACGCAGAAGTGGCTTCCAAATTCCATGCATAAATTTATGGAATATGCATGATTCCAGAATTTGGTATAGAGATATCTAGAAGGTTGACCCATTCCACCCCAAGTTAGAACCCTGGCAAAGAAACAGTTGATATCATGAGTGCAGCAATGTGACAGAAAACACAGGAAACACACTTTAGGGGAAAAATAAATAATAAATAAGCGCAATTACATCCACAAGCAAAGGCAAACTAGATATATATGATAATAACATAGAACCTCTAATCACGGCTCTAAAAAGTGAAAGTTCATTTGCAAGAATTAGTACTGGTGTAAAGCATGCAGACATTGTGCATATTCTTGACTTTGACAGGCCTAAACAAGCAGAAGAATGAAATGAGAAGATACTAATGCATGGCAGAGAACCTTTCAGCAATAAAACTCGAAGCAGCTCAACTTGGTTACCTTGGTGTCGTAGAATTTAAGGTAGAATCGTGACTTTGGAATGGACAGTTTAGTCTCAAGTATATTCGCAATAGCAGCACTCAGTTTCTTGTTCACATCAGAGTTAAGACCTCCAATTGAGAGCAGCTCTCCATATGCCGCTGGCTCCTCTGTCCCTCCAAATGCTATGGGCACAGATCCCTTCAACAAAATCATCACATACTGCACCAAAACAGAGAAACTCAGAGATCCTAATGCCCTCCATTTTACACAGAAAAATCAAGATGTTGATCTTCTTTTGATAATTCGAAATCAACCAAGTGACAATATAAAGTGAGATATTTTTTGTTTTCATCACATCATTCTCCAATTCCTAAGAGTTTATATGAATAACTAAGTTCAGCCAACTCTTTCCACATTCACCACATTACTCAGAAATCTTCAAAGCACAGTTATCAGAGAGCCTTACATGGGTATGTACATCATGACAATTTCACATAATCTCAACCACAATAAGAAATTTCCAACAATTTCACCATTTATTTTTATAAACCCTAACTTTCCACCCAATTACGCGGTTTTGCAGCGACAATTTTGCTAAAACCATGAAACGGTGACTACATTAGACAAAGGCACATAACCAATATGCGCAACATAAAATTGAAGATGTCAAAACACGATACAGAAAAAACTAATTCCTCAACATAAAAACATTCAAAAACAAGCTCGAAATCAGTGCCACTCTTAAAAAAAGCATATGCAAACGTAAAAAAAAAAAAAGTAGAGAAAGAAAGGGACAGCTTCAGGTTTTCCGATGATCTTGGCAACGGAGGAGGTGGCTTCAGAGAGGATGGAGGAGGTGTCTACGCCCTCCAGGCTCACGTTAGTGGACAGGTTCAAGCACGGCATCGTTTCTCCAAACCCTCGCTTTCTCACTCTTTCCTTTAGACCTTGGACTTTGCTGTACTGGTGAGTCGTTGAGGATGGAATATGAATATCTGCCCAATTTGCCCTTGAATATTGTTCGACCCTCCATCATATTTTTTTCTTTTTTATACTGCCTCTAATTTGCTCCTATGAAAATTGCAAGATGCATTTTATTCATCTGATTTTGAAGTTAAATCCATTTATATTATTATTGTTTTTGTTTGATTGTTGATTACTTACTAAAAATTAATTTAATGTTTGTTGATAATCTGAAACAAGACTAGAAATTAGATATTGTTCAATGAACTGATAACTAATTCAAAATAAAATGGAATAAGAGGATTAGAAAAATATTTTACAAAAACTTAGTAACAAATAATATTAAAATAATAATATTAATATAGTAATCAGTATAGTATATATGAACAAATAATCAAATTAATTACTTTTATAAGATCAGTTTCAGAAAAAAAAAAAAAAAAGATAAGTTAAAGAGGATAAAAGTGTCGATATATATTTTGTATTAATAATAATAACAATTATTATTATTATTATTATTATTATAGAAAATTATAAAAATATAATAATTGTATTGTAGTGTACACTTCAATCAAGTTTTTCGTAAGAACATTTCAGTAAAACAAATAATCAATAAGTCAAGAAATCGTATATCATAGCTTTTCTAATTGAGACTTCACATGTAACTGGTAGTGGATCCAGATTTACGTGTTTTCTTTTGTTTTCTTTCTTTTAAACTTCTAAGGGCACCCATTTACCATGTATATGTGCTACACTATTTATTTATAAATGAGGTGTCTTTAAAAGTATGTAGGGTGTCTTTAGTCCCTCTCATATTACATTTATCTTATATTAATATGATTTTTATGTACAAATATTCTTGTTTTTATATAATATTTTAACTTTAAAAAAATCAGTACAATTTGTACATATATATCTTTTATTTAATATTAGTTATATATTTATATCAATATAATTACACATTAATGTAATATATGTAATATTACTTATACATTTATATCATTATAGTTACACATTTATATAATATATAAAAGTACATCTAACATAACTAAAATGTATGAAAAATATTAATGTCTGTTTAAAAAAATGTAAATCTATGAATGTCGTAACATAAATTAATGTCGGTCTATTTTTATCTAAAAAAATATATTAATATCTGAAAAAAGTATGAATATCATAAGATAAATGTATGAAAATTATAACTAAAATGTATATATCTTTTTTCAAAAAATACAAAAAAAATTAACAAAATGTGTGGCTCCCTTCCAAAGAAGTTTTTGCGTTTCTAATTTTCGCATTTCTATCCAAATAAAATCATGATACCAACCAAAAACAATATAACAGGGAATATTGAAAAAATTACTAATTCTTCTGAGTAATAAAAAAAAGTAACAATTAAAAAATTTCTAAACTAACAGTTCCTGAGAAGATTCGTCCATGGATGCTTTAACAGCTTCGAGGCATTGCTTGCTTCCACCAAATCGTTGAATTTGTCTTCTACGCCTTCGATCCTCGGATGATTCGAAGCTTATTGAGCCCTTCCTCTTGCTTTCCTCACTCGATCAACGAATTTGGCGTCTCTGGCAGGCATAATGAGCCGACGGTGAATATAAACTCCGGCACGGTGGCGCAGCCCAAGCTGATGTGCCATCCGACGTCATTTATCATCTGTGCGGTGAAGTAGTTGATCAAGTTGGCCCTGAGGATTCCGATTGTGATGCAGTGTAACACCCCGATTCTTTTTAAGGTAAATTTTAATCGAGATGTTACTCACTTATAAAATTCACTCTTTCAATAAAATAAAGATAAATAAAATCAAGAATAATTATAAAATATACATTTCTTAAATTCATGAAATTAATCGTTTTAAATAAAAACTTTTATAACCTTTGATTATCGGTTACCAACATACACCGCTCGCCTTCCACGCCATAAAAATCCTTAAACTGAAAACATTTTAGAAAAAGGGGTGAGTGACAAAAGTACACTCAGTGGGGTGGGGAAAACATTTTAGAAAGAGGGGTGAGTGACAAAAGTACACTCAGTGGGGTGGGGAAACTCAGGATGACATAAATAATTTTAAGAGATTTTACACGCACATGCCAAACCACCATTTATCACCTAAAAACAGATTTTCGTAAAACGTTTGTCTTTTAAAATAAAAACAGCATAAAATAGATAATTTCAAATACTTGTCTTAAATCATTTAAAACTGCAAACATTCATCTCTTTCACATGCAAACATATCATTTTTCACGCAATCATCCCAATCTATCATCATTCACATTCAAACATATCACATTCATTACGGTTCTTAGTCGCTATAGATACGGTTCTTAGCCGCCATAGATGCAGTTCTTAGCTGCCATAGATACGGTTCTTAACCGCTATAGATACGGTTCTTAGCCGCCATAGATACAGTTTTTAGCCGCCATAGATGCAGTTATTAGCTGCCATAGATACGGTTCTTAACCGCCTTACATGCACATGCACACATATTTATTTCACACATACACATATCCAACATATACATGGAAGCACATTAGTTTAACATAACACTTAGTTGCGGTTCTTCACTGCCATGAAAACCCATTTTGTTTGCACATATGCAAATGTTAACTTCACATCATTCTTCACCTTTGCATTCATAGTAAAACATTCACATTCGCATTCAATAATAATCTTAGCTCATAGCACTTTATTCACATAACACATATATATCGACCTCACGTCATTCAATTATAAGATTTCATATTTTAAATACTTCGAAAGAGTTATAAATATCGTAATAAGTATTCACCCCCATCTCATGAGAAGAACGTGTGTAATTATAAGTTGTTGAGCAAGCATAGATAATTCTTCATTCCTTTTTTCCTACATCAATCATTAAAATATCTTAGTACATTGTCTAGCTATAAATTCTTTAGTTAAGGTCATTAGTAATTAAAATATGTCCTTTAAGGTTTTCTTTAATAAGTTGGAACAGGTTCTTGACGATGTTGTGGTTTCAAGAATAAAATAAATGATTTTAAGTTAAATATAAGGTTTAAGCGAATTTGAAATAAAATGTGTTTATTAAAATATTAGAAATCTTAATTAAACTTTATTTAAATCTTGAAAGACTTATCTTAGTTTCAGAGAAATTAATTATAGCTTTATGATTTAGGTTAGATCTTGAAGAATTGATAATAATTCTAGACAAATAAATTATAAAGTTTTTAGCTTAAAATAATTCTTGAAAATCCTTAAAATAATTTTAGATAATCTAATTATATAATTTACGATTTAACTTAGATATTAGGAAAACTGAAATTATAAGTTAATTTAGAAAATATATTTAATTGCATAACATGTTTAGTTAGTTATTATTTAAGAATATTAAAATTGATATTTATGTTGGCACTTGACTTTGGGAAATTAACTTGTAAAGTTCATAATTAATTTAAGATCATTTTTAACAATATAGGGGATTTATTTGAATGTTTAATATTTATAATTAGATCCTTCATTCGTTTATTAAATTATGAAGATATAATTATAATGTCCATAATTATATTTAGGACAAATATGTCATTTAAATTAAGAGAGATGATAATTAATATTTTTAATGTTATATTGCGACATAATTTACTTACTTGGGTCAAGATGTAATACTAGTGACTTCTACGGTCTGTTTTGTAAATCTAATTAATTATAAGATAAAACTATAATTTCAGCATATTCTAGAGGTCATTTTAGCAATATTAAACAATTATAATAGGCAATACATAATATTATCAATTCGTAGGTTATGTAATGTAATTTTATTAAATTTCAGGGGTCCGATGTCATTTTTCATAATTCATGGTACTTAAAACCTATCTTCATAAGCTTAAGGGTATAAAATGTAATATTTATAACTATTAAGGTTTTAATTGTCATTATTCATAAAATTATGGATTTTAAAGCATATTTCATAAAATTTAGGGGTTGATTTGTAATATCTATAAATGTTAGGGATTAAATCATTAAGTTCCAATAATTATAGGGTTTGCACAAAGGTCCCTAAATTATATTTAATTCACAAAATAAAGCCCTCATCAATCGAAACACTTCCCAGCCCATGCTGCCCCGTCGCCACTGCCTTCCCAGCCACATCTGCCGTCGGCCACCGTCCCCTATTGCTTCTTCACCGCTGCCGGCGACCATCCAAGAACTCAAACCCACACCCAACACCGAACCCCTACACCGTCACACACGCACATCCCGTAGCAGCACCGCTGCTCTCGTGGCGGCTCGATTCTCCCAACAGCAAACCAGCCACCCCCTGTCCGTCGCTGCCGGCCATCGCCTGCTGCTGCTCTTCGAGTCGCCGGCAGCTTTACAAGTAGACCGGTGCCGCCTGCATATATCCATAATCCATAACATATTAATCATTAAAAAATCTGAAGTAATTAATATATAATTTAAAGCAAAATAAAAAATATTTATAATATTGTTGAGACCTGATTGCAAAACCAACGCCAAAGCCGAGAAGAATTCTACCGATAACTCTAGCGAAGAAGAAGAGGCCGCAGAACAACATGCTCGACTTTCTTCCCATCAACCTCGTCACAAATGAAGCAAATAGAGCCGACAAAAATACCGACAAATACAACGATGACATAAACATTGTTAATCTGAGATCATCAAATTTGCTGTATTTATTACTTCCTCCACTGTTATTCTCCTCCCGAGCGTAAACCTTTGGGAAAAATTTCTCCAAAAATATCGGCATCGATGTCACTCCACCTGCCTAATATAACACAAATCAAATTAACGAAAACTCATTCCTAATTCAAATTAGCAAATCAAATTAAAAAAGATGATATTTGTTCATCACCTGAAATCCAGATATCGTAGCCAAAGATTAAACATCTCATGGCTCCAACAATGCAAGCAATGAAAACTTGACATGTTAAACATTCAGGATACTCCTTGCCACCATTGTTAACCATGATTACTCCTCACCCCAAGCATTGTAGCTCAAGTGGTATCCCACCTTTATAAAGGTGCAGATTGTGATGATCCGGGTTCGAACCCGGGTCACGCAAGTTTTCTAGTTCTTATTGTTTCCCTCCCTTCCACTCCCCCAAACTCATTAAAAAAACCATGATTACCCTCCCGCCATATTTACAAACCCTAGATATTTACTTCTTCAAACCTAAACCATCTGTTAGCAACGTAAACATTTCATTGAAGTTCTTGATTATTTATAGATATTGTAGTGTAATCCTGATGCTAATAGAAGACGTAACCCTAATCCTATCCAATCCCTCTCTTTTTTAGGATTGTTAAAATGACATGATATTAATTAATTTATTTATTTATTAATGTCACGAAATTTAGCATATAAAACTAACTAGGTTTCATTAAGTATTAAGAATTCCACTCTTGCTAATAGTTTTGCGATTATCATCTCATAAATGAGGTAAATATATATGGAATATATCAAAATCAAGTAATTAGATAAGACATGTTGATTATTCGTGTTGACGTCGGAATTTGTATTATAAAATAATTCATAATCGAACACTTAAATTGATTGAATCCAGATTAGATTAGTGAAAATCGGATAGAAACGGGTTGAAAATGTGTATAATTAATGCAGAGAACACTGTGCCCGGAGCCTACTCGGACGAAATTGGTTGGCTGATCCTGGACGGTTTTATGTGGCCGGCCAGAATCTTATGTAATTTATGTGAGAGAAATCAGCTCTCCCATGTTTTAGTACAGAAGTATTCGAATCATTTATAAGTTGAAATTACATCTATTTATAGCTAGAGATGAGTCCAAGTAGTGGGGATCGTGCCCATCACTCTTTGATATTCGCCTATTTTCGCGGTAGTGGACTGTTAGGCTATCCCACGATCTCATAACCACCGGAAATACCCTGCTCGGCATATTCTGTTCAGGTCAGCCATATGGATTCGGACCCACCACGAGAATGATCCTGGTCAAGTCGCGGAGAAGCCGTCCAGGTGTCATGCCCTGGTCGGGTCATATGCATGAGCTCGATGAACTATTTAGATCAAACTCCTGAATGCCTCCTCTTCAAATCATCCAGACTTGATATGCAGACCAGCTCGAATCGAGGGTCCAACAATAGCCCCTTAGGTCGTGAGAGAAACTTTGTTCTGTCGGGACTTAACCATGACTTCACCAGCCGAGTCGAGCCGAATATTGGTCGAGGATAGGAACGCATAACTCTCTCTTTATCGGACACATGTCATGATCTGAAGCGAAGGGAGATGAAGCACCACAGAATGCTAGCCGTCTGATCAACCACGTGTCACATCCTGGCAGGAGGAAGTCGAAAGGTCGTGCTTTCCTTATAAATAGGGGCAACCTCCATTTATTTTGACCTTCACGAACTTTAAATCCTTAGAGAAATTCGCTAGTAATCCAAGCAACATTAACCGAGTAGAATCGCCCGTCAAGAATCAACCGTTTCGGATCCACCGTCCAATATCCCCTTTTTAGGTAATTATAACTTAACTCCATGTCTTCCGATTCTCAATGTGGGTCGGCCTAGAACTACGATCAGGAAGGATCTAGGTATCAGGGGTATAGCTCCAAGGAGCTGGATTTGGAGTTCAGCTTTTCTCAATCTCCAGAGATTAGGAGCTCAGCCCCACCGATGGTCGAAGAGGTCGAGATCTAGGGGCAGGTACCCCGTTACATTCCTATGGGGTGCCGAGGCCCTCAAGGCAGTATAAAAGGACCAAGCAGCCATCAGCGGACTCGGAGGCATTCTTCTGGCCTTCCGTGGTGACCAGAGCCGAGCTAAACCGATGGCACGCACTCTTCAACATATCTGAGGGGGTGACATTCAACGTTCCGAGACTAGACGAATGGATGGACAAACTGCCTAGAGACTGCGTGGCGATCAGCGTTCGGGCTTTGGAGGCCGATCTCTGCTTCCCAATGGCTCATTGCCTGACCGGCTATCTCTAGCATTGGCGAGTTGTGCCAGCTCAAATCCATCCGAACGACTGGTCGTCCATCCTCGACCTGCTCGTCCTCTTTTGGACGTTCAACCTCGGGATCCCCACACCACAAGAGCTGGCCTGGGTTTTGAGCATCAAGCTCTTACCCGGGATAGAACCACCTCTACTACATTTCCCCCTGACCCTTCCAACCACAGCTGGTCCGTAGTCTTCTATCTTCCGTTAAGGATTGGAAGATCAAGTGGTTTTGGGTCGGGGGCGAGTGGATGAGTCCTGGGCTGTCGGGTCAACTGGAGCCTCAACGAGTGGTCTGCCCTACTAACTTCGGGACGGCAAACGATATATCAATATTTTCTTATTCCTGCTCAACTCCTGATTTTAATTACCTTTCATTTTACAAAGGTACCCGTCTAGAGCCTCGTGATCGGTGATACTTTCTCCCAGAATATTGTCTTTCTTTGAGACAGCACTGAGGAGAGCCGTTGGACTTTCAAGGCCCTCATCACCGACGACCGACTCAGCCGAGCTGGTCTTATTTTTCTATTCAATCCGTCCCGAACAACTTTCTCGGTAAGATTTTTTACCTTTATGATCTGCTCGGCGTAATGCTTTTGTATTTACCCTTTTTTTTTTCAGCCATCCTCCCCCATGAAGGACTGTAACTCAAGATGATCCCGCAGGAGCGCATCCATCAAAGGGCCGAGCAGGTGAGAGTCGAGCAGGCGAAGAGGCCTGTGATTCGAGGCCAGGGCAAGAGACAGGGCCTCGAGCGCCCCGTCTCCTCCATGTCAGTACCAGCCCCCGTCCCGGAGGATTCAGCCCCACGATCCCCTCCAGCAAGAGGTCTAGGTCCGAGGCGAGGGGCAACTCAAGAACCTCCAGTGGCAGCCCAGGAACCTCCAGAGGCAACTCAAGAACTGGGAGTGTCACTATAGCAGCTCTGCCCGGCATCTGGACCGCTGAAAGCCCTCTAGCCGGCTCGGTCAGCATCTGCGGGTGGGATCCCACCATCGTCGAGGAGACCAGGGATTACCTTGGCCGCCGCCCGCCATTCCAGATCAGCAACTCGCGAGCCCAGTCACCATCCAAGGAGGTTTTGGACCGCCTTCCAGCCAGAGTAGCAGCCGCTGCGGAGATGCCCATAAAGTCCTGGATAGAGGAGTTGTAGGGCTACACCAGCAGGATGTCCAGCGTGGACATGGACGTCTGTGCCAATGTCCTCATAGCGCAGGTGTCTGTGTTCGTATGACAGGCCCATTTCCAGCACCAGGAGAGGCTGGAAAAGCTGAGGGCCCAAAAGGCCGAGTTGCGGGAGAAGGCCAACCAGCTTAGCACCGCCGTCGAGGAGAAGGTGACTCTCCAGATACAGCTGGCCTCCTCCCAAGAGGCCCTGACGGAAACCACCAAGACAGTCGAGCTGGACCGGCAGAAGGTGGCCGACCTTGCTGGGGAGGTCGCCAAGCTGCAGGCCGAGCTGATGAGGTCGCTGTGGTTGCTAAGTACAAGGACTCTGAGGAGTTCAAGTACGAAAGTATCCTCGATTACCTCTTCGTCTTCATCGACGCCATTGATATGGCTCAGAAGGAGAAGCTGGATGACCGCCCGCTCATGGCGGCCCTGACCGGCTATCTGGAGAAGAACCCTCTTCCTGCCTATTACCTCGGAATCATGAGTGACCTGCCCGGGTACCTTCCTCTCGGGTTGGAGAAGCTCTTGACATCGGCCCTGCCAATCAAGCTAATGTCCGATTCGACATACATCATGGCAGCTGACACTGAGGTGGAGTAGAAGGCCGGGATGAGAGATGAGGTGGCAGCGGCGGCGGACGAGGAAGTGGTTGAAATCGACCAATAAATATTTGTACTTTTTTTTTCTGTTCAGGCCAGTTGGCCATCTTGTACGAGGTGCTGGCCTCCAAGCCAACTTTGTTGAATATAATTGATGTTTTGCCCTGCTCAGCTTGGCTTTTTTTCAGTTTCATACTTGTATATTTTTTGAATATATCACCCTTATAACTCATTTAGCTCGATAATATTACCTGAACGGCTCGGCTCATATCAAAATTAAAATGTACAGTCATTCAGCTCGATTTACTATTTGGCCAGTTCACTTTACCTGCTCGGCTCTGACTAGACTAGTCATATACATTTTAATCTCTTGCTCAGCTTAGCATGTTACTGGCCAGCTCGGCTTTATTATGTAAACACTTGGTTAAAAATGTTGATCATTTTCGGACTTAATATTTATTTGTTTGTATGCTCGGCTCGATTCACTATGTTGGCCGGCCAATACATAGCCCCGAGTTAACTTGAATGAAATCGAGACCAAATTCTAAGCTTAGCCCCATTTCATCCTGGTTGGGCGGATGGGCCGAAACCAGATTTGGGTGAGGTCGTAACCTTTTATGGGCCGTAGCCTGACTATTCCATCCAGTCTAGGCGGCTTGGATGAGGCCGTAGCCTTATTTGGGCGAGGTTGTAACCTCTTTTGGGCCGTAGCCTTACTGTTCCATCCGGCCTGGACGGCTCGGATGAGGCCGCAGCCTGATTTGAGTGAGATCGTAACCTCTTTTGGGCCGTAGCCTGATTTGGGCGAGGTCGTAACCTCTTTTGGGCCGTAGCCTGATTTGGACGATGTCGTAACCTCTTTTGGGTCGTAGTCTTACTGTTCCATCTGGCCTGGGTGGCTCGGATGAGGCCGTAGCCTGATTTGGATGAGGCCATAGCCTTATTGTTTCATTTGACCTGGGCGGCTCAGATGAGACAGTAACCTATTTGGTGTCGTAACCCTTAATACTAACAACAAAATTGGACTTCATTTAATAAATAATTACAAAGTAAATTTACAGGAAAATTCTTAATCATAATGGACCAGAGTCAATATTTCCCGAGCAACCCCATTCGGTGGGGGCAGGGATAGTGTGGGTTGCAGCCTTTGCCTATGTTGCCCCTGTCCCTTCACATAGTTTTTCAAGTGGCCCTGATCTATTAATTTCATCAGCTTGGCCAGAAGTGTCCAACACTTGTTTGTGAGATTGTCTATCATTTGAGTACCTAATATTTTATCTTTTTCAATTGTCAACTAAGTTTTAATATATTTGAAAGATATAAAAGATACAATTACATATATTATATAAGATACTTTAAATATCTTAATGAATTTGAATTTTATAAGATACTTCAAATTAATACTTCAAATTCATGTTTTTTAAAAATATGTATACTTTTATGTAATAACATTCATCTTTTATGTTATAATATTCATATATTTATGTTGATATAAAGGTATAAGTAATTTATATAAAAATGAGTAAATTGATATAAGTATATAAATAATATCACATAAAGTTATGCGTAATATCACATAAAAGTATGTTATACAAATTGCACTGAAAATGATTTTTTTTAGGTACATAATTACATAAAAGTTACAATATCTATATATAAAAGTCAACGCATGAATCAAAAAAAGAGGTGTTCAGATCCGGATCGAACTAGGGTCGATCCAGTTTCACCATACAACTTAGCTGATGCACAAGACATCAACTCATATTTAGAATATACATATTTAGGAATTTGAAAGTTGTATTTATTCAACATTTGAAAATACAAATAAAAATAATGTTTTAGCAGACTCAGAATCTTACAAATTCTCATGAAATTGACCAGAATAAGAAATTGTATATAGATTGAAATTATATTTTAGTATTACTTAATATATATATATATATATATATATATATAGTTTAGTGTAAAAGATATTTTGAAAGACCACGCAGACCAAAATCAAATTATTAGTATATTATTGTCTTTAATTTAAAAAATAGAAAATTTATGAATAAATATAAAATAATTTTTTTCAGCAATATGTTATGTAATAAATTACAAAAAAATAGTTATATCTAATAAATCAATAGGGGGTCAATAAATTTCATAGGAATAATGGACTATTTATGTATATGTATATTTATTTCAATATTTTTGGCTATCACAAATTAAAAACTTTTAAAATATTTTAAGTAACAATCATAATTTAACTAGGAAATTATTGAAGTTAATATAAAAAATAATGAATAGATATCTAAACAGCGAAATGTTAAAATATAAATCAAATTATAGGCCTCCGTTACCTGGTCGGACCCCCCTGCCTGGAAGGCTCTGAAATCTCTTGCTGGCCTGAACGGTTTTATAGGCCTCCTATCTTCCCTATTTTCTGGCCTTCTTTCTACCCCGGAGGATTTCTCATCTGGGATTGCCTCTTCTGCCCCGATATATCTCTTTGCTCGGGTCAGGAATTCGTGGTAGGTTTTTGGACCTTCCTCGTGGACTGACCACCAAAACCTCGTTCTAGGCCTCAACCCGGCCATGATGGCCATCAGTAATAAGACAGCTGCTCCATTTCCAGGACAAGCTTGTTGAACCTGTCCAGGTAGGATTTCAGAGACTCGGTCTTCTCTTGCCTCACATTTATAAGTCTCTCTTTTGGGGTCGACCTCATCTTAGACCCCATGAACTGTGTTAAAAACAACTCTGCTAGCTCGTCCCATCCTCCGATAGAGAAGTCCGAGAGCGATCGGAACCACCTCTGTGCTCGGTCTCCCAGAGTAAGTGGGAAGGCCTTACACATCAATTCTTCTCCAATACCTTGGAGCTCCATCCAAGACAAATATTTGTCTAGGTGGGTGCTCCGGTCGGTCTCCCCATTGTACTGATCGATTAGTGGCATCTTGAACTTAGCCGATATGGTCAAGGTGGATATGTGATGGGTAAAAGGGGTGGCCCTTTTCCAGCCCCTCGATCAACCTTGTTTCTTCTAGCCTGAATATCTGTCAGCCTCTTCTTTAACTCTTGCTCTTCAGCCCACTCTGAGTACCGGAGATTGTGGTCGGTGCTCTCCTCATGAGGCTGCAGGGCCTCACCTCTCTCCTCTAGAGCCCTTGCTGGCTTCCTAGCCTCCAATGCGGAGGGTGGACCCATATGATCCTGAACATATCTGATTTCTACCCGATTTTCTGTGCAATTTGGGCGCACCCTCTTATCCGCCTAAGCTCGAATAGGTGACGGGCTTTTCCTAAGCCTCTGGTCCTCGGCGACCCTTTTTTTTAGGTTCTGTCTCCGCCTGGGTTTGCCTGATGACTCCAAATTCTCCCGTAGCCCATTTGTCGCCTAGGCCTTCTCCCTCTGTTCGGCCTCTTTCAGCCGCTCGTTCAGCTGAGCCATTATGGCTCGGATCTCATCTACGGACATAGGCATCCGAGGAGTTTCCAGAGTGATGGGGGCCGTTTGGATGACCCCTTCCACGACAGTCGGTCGTGGACGGCCGGATCCGTTAGGCTGAGAGAGATGAACCTAGGAATCCGGAGTTGTAATGTGTTCTTCATTACTCATGGTGAAATTTGGAGTTGTGTTCGTTTTTATGAATTCCCCCTCCTTCTAGCACCAAAATATTGACGTCAGAATTTGTATTATAAAATAATTTTTAGTCAAACACTCAAATTGATTGAATCCGAATTAGATTGGTGAAAATCAGATAAAAACGGGTTGAAAATGTGTATAATTAGTGTAGAGAACACTGTGCCTGAAGCCTACTCGGGTGAATTTGGTTGGCTGATCCTGGACGATTTTATGTGAGCGGCCAGAATCTTATGTAATTTATGTGAGAGAAATCAGCTCTCCCATGCTTTAGTACAGAAGTGTTTGAACCCTTTATAAGTTGAAATTACATTTATTTATAGCTTGAGAGGAGTCTAAGTAGTGGGGATCGTGCCCATCATTCTTTGATATTCGCCTATTTTCGCGGTAGTGAACGGTTAGGCTATCCCACGATCTTATAACCACCGGAGATACCCTGCTCGGCATATTCTGTTCTGGTCGGCCATACGGATTCGGACCCATCACGGGAATGATCCTGACCGGGTCGCGGAGAAGCCGTCCAGGTGGCATGTCCTGGTCGGGTCATATGCATGAGCTCGATGAACTATTTAGATCAAACTCCTAAAGACCTCCTCTTCAAACCGTTCAAACTTAATGTGCAAACCAACTTGGGTCGGGGGTCTAACAAGTTGTGGAACAACTTTCTCTTTCCATTAGTGCTTACTAAAATAATATATATTAGAAATTAACGATTAATTTTGCAAATTACAACCATCATAGGGACGATCTTTAAATGATATTAATTTTTTCTCATATGTTATAAACATCACGATTTGTGTTAATTTTAGGATTCAAAAGGGCCGGTCTTGCTATAAGACCAATGAATTAATTAAATTTGACCCAGTAAAATTACAAATTTTTTTAAGCCTCAAAAATATTTTATATATCTATATTATTGATACAATATATTTATATACAATATATTTATGGATTAAAGCAAAGTCCCCGTCAATGGTACAAAAGATTCAATGGTTATGTACTAAGTATAGGAATGGTGAGATGCTCTTATGATAGCTGTGTTTACTTTGGAAAGGATGGAGATCTTGTTCACACCTACCTTCTAATATATGTAGATGACATGTTGATAGCTAGCAAGAATTGACATCACTTGGAAAGGCTGAAAAATAAATTGAAATCTCAGTTCGAGATGAAAGATTTAGGAGAGGCAAGAAGGATTCTTGGTATGGAAATTACAAGAAATAGAGAGGCTGGTTTGCTGTCATTAAGTCAAACTGATTATATATGGAAGGTATTGAAACGATTTTACATGCATCAAGCTAAGCCATCTAGAACTCCATTAGGACAACATGACAAATTATCTAGTACTCAAAGTCCAACCAGTGCAGAAGATAAGGTTTTTATGGAAAGAATACCTTATGCTAGTGGTGTTGAAAGCATCATGTATGCTATGGTGTGTAGTAGGCCGGATCTAGCTTATGGTATGAGTCAAGTCAGTCGATTTATGGCAAATCCTAGTAAACCACACTGAGAAGCTCTGAAATGGATGCTAAGATACCTAGCAGGAACAACAAGTAAAGGCTTAGTGTTTCAGAAACAAAGTCAGGCTGAGAATGGTGATTGTCTTGCTGGTTTTGTAGACTCAGATTTTGCTGGAAATAGAGATAGTAGGAAGTCTCTTACAGGGTATATTTTTACACTATTTGGGACAGCTATTAGCTGGAGATATATCCAACAATCAATGGTTACGCTATCTACTACGGAGGCAGAATATATGGCCATGACCGAGGCAATCAAGGAAGCTATATGGCTGAAGGGGATCTTATTAGAATTTGGAATTGTTCAAAAGAATGTACAAGTTCATTGTGACAATCAGAGTGCAATTCACTTGGTGAAACATCAAGTCTTTCATGAAAGAAGCAAGCACATTGATGTGAAAATGCATTTTGTTAGAGATATTGTTGATAAAGGTTTAATCTTGGTTGTGAAAGTTAATACAAATGATAATCCTTCGGATATGCTTACCAAATCAGTGAGCAATGCAAAGTTGTTACATTGCATGAGTTTGGTGAATGTTTTACCTTGTAATTTGTCTAACTAATCTCATGTTTAAAGCTGATATGTGCACAGGTATAGGTAAAGCTGGAGCATACATGTTTTTGGTGGAGAATTGAAATAAAAATCATGCATGCACACGTGAAAGGTGACGTGGCAAAGCCCAGGTGACGTGGACAGACATGTGGCTGAGGGTGATGAGTCACATGCAACGTGGATCATGTTCAATTATGGCCGTTGGATCAGTTAATTGCATCAAGAAGTAGTTATGTATGGAAATAGCTAGAATTAGGTTTTCGGTAAACAGTAACCGATTCTTGTTTCTTATTGTTGTAGCTATTCAGTTAGAATTAGTTTCAATTACCATGGGGCTTTTGTTGGGTATATAACCATGCATATATGGTGTAAGTTTCATATCGTTTCATCGTCTAAATTGTGAGATTGCATTTTCTAGGTTCTTAGCTCATTCTTGAATTGGGGTTTTCTCAAATCTGTATCAATTCTTTGTGGGTTCTGAATAAAACTGTTTTTTTTGCTGTCGTGGATGTAGGCTCACGTGAATCGAGTAGAACCACATTAAGTCTTGCGTTTTTCATCTTCTTGTTTTCATTTCTTTTCGATCGCGATAGTTTTCTGCATGCATAAACGAGAAGCTGTGTTGCTGAGTGATTGTGAACAGATTATGAGTATAATCCTTACAATTCAACATCGGAAAAAGATTTTGAAACATAACTTAATCAATTTACATGTTCAAAACGAAATCACAAAACTTATTAGGAGACAATTAATTAAGTTCGTAATAAACATATTATTAATTAAAACAAATCATAAGGAAACAATTATAAATGAGAGAGAGAGTACATGTTCAGGCTTTCCGATAATCTGAGAAACAGTTTTAGTGAGGGTTTAACATCTCTATGTGTGGGTAGATGGCCCTAAAATTTAATAGACTAGCAGTATACCTGCACGTTGCGCGTCCTACCTATATGTGGTATATATCATCTATTTAATAATACAATGTAACTAATTATAAGCATCTTGAAAATATAAAATATTTAATAATTGTAGTTATTTCAGATTTGAACTACTATTTAAAATTTTATATCTAATTCAATTATTTTATATTTTTATATCAAATTTAAAATAATATATAAACAAACTTAGAATTTCTTAATAATTTTCTATTACATCCAAACAAAAAGAAATTATAAGATTACTTAAATCTTTCTATTTATTTCAAAAAAAATAGAAGGAAAAAAAAGTCCATTAGTACTATCATTATTAGTATTAAATATTTTTAAAGATCTTATTTTTTGATATTTATATATTTTACAAGTTAATGTTTCAATATATAAAAATTCCATTAGTACTATCATTATTATTATTAAATATTTTTAAAGATCTTATTTGTTGATATTTATATATTTTAAAAGTTAATGTTTGAATATATAAAAATTAATTTAAAATTTATTTCATGGTTAATCTTGTGACTTTATTATTATAAGTATTTTTGAGATATTTATAGTAGGTATATTCTAAATAGTCTTTACATTTTCAGTCTACTTTTGTATTTAAGTAATATTTTTTCTTAGACTTCTAAAATCATTTTATTATTAAATTTATTGTTAAACTTCTTTTAGATTTTAGATATTTCAAAATTGTTTTTGATTTTCTTAAATTATTATTTCATCTCATTATCCCATAAAAGCCCACAATTGTGTTTAAACCCAAATTAATTTTTATTTTCTGATTTATTTTCTTAGTTGTATAAAATAATTTTCAAAATTATTATTTCACCTCATTACTCCATAAAAACCCACAATTTTGTTTAAACCCATTAAAGCTCATTTCTTATTAGGGTTTCCAAATGTACTAATTATCATTATATATATATCAACATGACATTTGAATAAAACCTAAACCACTAACTTTTTTACTCATCGGCCGCCGTCATCTCACTGTCGTAGGCAGCCGCCATCAACCGCCGTTCTCCTCCTCTTCTTCGTCACCACCCATGGTCTTCTCTTCACAATCACCACTTGTGACTTATCTTCTTCTTCCCTTTTATTTCATTTTTTCTTCTTTATTATCTTCTCTTCAAAAAATCTATATGTTTCATATATATATATATATATATATATATATATTTAAAAAGATATGAGAATGTGGTGGATGTTTTTCCTTCTCCATATTTTAAGTTTGTTGTTTTTTTCTTCTTCTTATTTTTCTTCCCTTCTCCCTTCTTTCTCTGATCCCAAACTCAATTTTCACTCTTGACAGGATTCTTTTTTTTAATTTTTTTAATTTCTATGTTTAGAAATTGCAGATCTTCTTTTAGATTTTTGAAATTTGGGGTTTATTTTTCCCTTAAGATTTGATTCAATTTTGTGGTCTAATGAAATTTCATAAATTGTTTATCAAATTTTGAGGTCTTAAAAATGAGTTTTGTTTATATATACACACATATCAATATCTTAAAGAAGAAGCCACAACAATAGATTGAGTAGGAAGCCAAATTCAAAAATCAAGAATACACATTTAATTTAAAAAAATAATTTTATCAAAATCATATTTCATTGGATACTAAAAAAGTGATGTACTGGAATCCCAAAAGTCATCATTAATACAATAAAAATGTCTTTTATATTATATGTAATCATTATTATTGAAAACTAATAAAATAATCAATAAATAAAAAAATTATACAACCAATCATCTATTGGTTGGGCGGGAAAATTTCATTCCTTTAATTATTCTCAATTGTCCTATTATTAGTATAGTATAGATAGATATTAAACATTTTTTCAATTTTATTCTTAGTTTTTATATTTTTATCATAATAATTATTATCTATATATATATATTTAAATTAAATCTGTAATTTTACTTGTTTCACAAAAATTGTTTGCACTTAAAATTTTTATCTGAAGATGAAAATTTTAAGATGTTAGTAATGGGTCGTTGCTAAAAAAAAATAAAAAGAGCCCAATTGTTTCCTTAATAAACCCAATTAAATAAATGGTCTTATTTTTTATTTAAATATACATTATTAAGTCCAATTGTATTAAATTATCAAATCAGCTGTCCATTTATATATTAGTACAATCTCGTAAAACCCTAGAACATAACCAACCACCCCATACTGATGTTCAGCCGCCTCCTTTTAAATGAATTTATCAGTTATATTTTCAAATACGTTAATATAAATTTCATTATGAAATTATCTTAATATATTTATTTTTTTGCTCCAACCTAATTCATATAAGTCATATATAGAATATAAATTCAAAATTTTATCTGACAACTAATAAAAATATGATATTCTTTGACTTATTTTAAAAGAGTATTAAATGAACGAAGTCGGAGTTTTTGTTAATTTTCCATACCAATTTTCTTCATGTATTAGAATAATTCATTACATTATTTTATTCCATGTCATATAAACTAAGCTATTGTTTTTTTTTTTAAGTAACAGGAAAATAATAATCTAAGATGTACATTTTGTTGCACTCAATTTTTATTTCAAAGTAGTAAAATTTGAAAGGAAAAGATAGAATAACCAAGAAGATTATAAATTTAAAGTGATTATGGCATCATATCTTAAGAAATTATTAGATTCGGGTTCTAACTCAAATATTGATGAATAGGATTTAGTACAAAATAATGAAATATTAATACCCATAGATTATTCAAACTGGACAATACCAAAAGAGAAAACTGAACCCATTTATCAAATAGGATTATGTGACTTCAAGACAGCTTTTATAGTCAAAACACATGAAAAAACTAGTTCAATAAGACAAGGAGCTCAAAGTTTAAAGTTACTTAATAAAGAAATTATAGATAAATATGTAAAAAGAAAATATAGATATTTACACATAGGATTAGTTCAAATAACGGTCAAACCTTTAATGCATATAGGTGTAAATGTCCCAATATACTTAGCTTTAAGAGATAAGAGGTGCATAAAATATCAAAATTCTTTAATGGCAATGATTCAGACTAATATATGTAATGGACTTATATACTTCAATTGTACTCCTAATTTTCCAGTAGATCTTAAAGACCCTATGATACTATTTTCATTTTCTGAGGATGATTTTGATTCTTTTTCAATTATATCTGATTCTGTATCACTAACATCTAATTTATTAAATAAATTATTGAGTTCAAATTTTAATTCTCTTACTTTATTCTTTTTTTTTTAGAAATTTCCTTACACGAAATTAATTAATTCTTAATTAATTAATTAATTTCGTGTAAAGAAAAAAAATTAATTTTAAATTTTTTTTCCTTAAACGAAATCCGTTTAAGCCAAAAAAAAAAAAATTTAAATTTTTTTTCCTTACACGAAATTAATTAATTAATTAATTAATTTCGTATAACAATTGAGTGTGTGATACACATGTCACTGAGCAGTCATGTCTCCCATCAGACTTACACATTTGACCTAGTCAAAATTGTAGTATTTGGGATATAAATTTTAACAATTATGTTATATGAGGATCAATTCTTATATATTGTGGTATTTTAGATAAAATTATAAGAAATTGTGGTGGGTCCTTTTCTCTATTTATGTATCTATTGTTGATGATGTGTCAAACTCAACATAATTTCAAATCATTAGATTTAAATGAATGGGATGTGTATCAATGACGAATATATAAATTAACATTTTCTTTCTAATATAATTAAGAGTTAATATCAATTTGTTATTTGAATTATGATATTTTATTCCCGTTGGTGTCTTAATCTAAAAATTTTCCGATCACTAGCTATATTATATGATATTTTGCTACCAAAATTCTGTTTTTGACACATTTTTTTGGAAAAACAACTATCAAAAAATTTGAAAATGCAATATACCTCCACATATCAACCAAAATACATGAGTTATTTACACGCTAAAATGACTCATTTTCAAACCCAAATTATAATTCTAACTCAATTTCTTATTTCCCATTGATTCATTTTAAAATCAAACAAAGATCGATGAAATCCCTTAAATGATTTTTGTCGAATTGAGAAATATATCAAAAATCTGATATGAAAATATTACATGTTATAATTCGGCCTGCATCTTTGATATGATTTGACCTATGATCACCACCCGGCACCAACCATCTAATTGGAGACTCACTCATGTCTCAAATAACAAAGACCCCTAAATACACATATATAATTGAGAGTACAAGAATTTTGTAAACATAAAAAAAATGAATATGAACATTTTTATGTTAAATATTTAGTTAAATATACAATTTTACTCTAAAAAACTATTAATTTTATTAATCAATAAGTCATTTTATTAGAAAATAATTTGAACGTTGATCTTATATAATTATCCATGACTTTCTATGAAGGAAAATATTATAATCTTAAATTACATAAATTTCATAATAAAAGTATGAGTCTTTAAATAAAGAATGGATTAGGATGAGTTTTTTTTTTGTCCTATTATCGTTTGAGAAAGTTAAGATCCGATGTTAATGAATTATCAGAGTTAAACTGATCAGTAGACCAAACATTTTCTTGGATAACCATGACTGGTCATGACCTACTCCACCACGCAATAAAATAGAAAGTTTTATTTTATTGCTATAAGTTTGGTCAAATTTGGTCAAATTCATTTTTTGACTATTAATTTTACAAGTTTTATAATGGTATTTTAAATTTTATTATGATTTTAATTGATAATTTAATATCCAGAATAATTATTGACATAGACGCTTATGATGTTGACGTGACACTTAAAATCATGATCATTTTGATTGTCAAACATAAATTGGTGAAACTAAATGGAGGAAAATTATCAATTTGGTGTACATAGATCAATTTTTCGTTCATACAATCAAACTTCTAAATTCGAACAATCAAATCAGCATCATCGACGTTCACGTATGCATTTATATCTAAAAATCAAATTCTCTATTGCAAATCAAACTAACATTTTAATACTCCAACTTCAAAGAATTATTATGAAAATACAAAAATTCATATAAGACCGTCTCAAAATAAGATATTATATAAAATGTAATTTTATATAATTTTATATAAAACGACATTCATCATATTTAATGAATCAATCTATTTTATTGATTTATATGAATTTCATCTTACATAAAATCTCAGTAAATGAAAACTACTCTTATAAAAAATGTTAAAATTAAGAGTAAATGAGCCATAGTTATTGGAACATTATTTGGGGAGCACGTGGTTTAGAGGAATTCGGTGATTAAAAAATATTTAGAATCTTATTGAACTGAGGTTCAATATAATAAGATTGGGGGGCATTTCGAGATTAGATTTATTTAAACTAAATGCCTTGGATTTGAACCAAATTAAATAATTATATTACATCGAGTTTTTTATCAATTCACCAAACTATAATAAAAATTATATATTAAATCCATTGTCTTTAACTTTATATCAAAGTAAATTTCAAAAATTAATTCAACTTATTGGTAAAACTAAAATATAAAATTATTTTATTTTTGAATTTTAACTACGAAAATAGTTTGAATGTAGATATTATATAAATTGTTATTGTGGTGAAAAAAATACACATTGTATAATATTTTGTTAAAATGTGTGAATAAATGAAAATTAAAATTTACACACAAAAGAATTCTTTTGAAATTGTATCAGTTTTTGAATTTTTGCTTTAATATGGCTAATATCTCACTATATATAGTTCGATATCTAATATAGATAACAATCGAGGCTTTTAGAACAGTTGGAATTAAATAAAGTAAGTGTTGGCAAACTTTTTTTTGGTTTTATCAGTTTTTATTTAATTTTTAGTATAATTTAATAATGAATGTTGACGTTGGAATTTGTAATTGGTTAATTCCTAGTCGAACACCCAAATTGATATGAAAAGAAATGAAATTGAATGAAAAAGTGAGGTACAAAGTGTGTAAGTGCAGAAAACATTGTGCCCGAAGCCTACTCGGGCAATTTAGCTCGGCTGATTCTGGACAGTTTTTGTGGCCGGCCAGAATCTTATGTAATTTATATTTAGAGAAAGCAGCTCTCTAGTGCTTAGTACAGAATGAAAATTCAGATCCTTTTACAAGTTAAAATTACATTTATTTATAGAAAAAAAATACAAGTAGTGGGAGGTTACATCTACCTCTCCACGATCTCCTCCTCAACCGCTCCATATTCTTAAGAAAGTGGGGAGTTGGCTTAATCATCCACTTCCCTTTTTGTAGGATAATTGGAGTGGTCTTCTCAAAATCCTGTTCATCTGATTTTTTCTGGGCTTTCTTGCCAAATCCTGGTCGGGTCAGTAATTGTCATTTTTGGCTGACCTCCTTAGCTGATAAAAAGTCTAGTCGAGTCGAGCTTTTCTGATCGGCTCGTCTACTTCTGGCCGGCCTCCTTAGATTGAGCTCTTCTGGTCGGCTCGTTCATTTCTGGCCGGCCTTCTTAGATCGAGCTCTTCTGGTCGGCTCGATCACTTCTGACCGGCCTCCTTAGATCGAACTCTTTTGGTCGGCTCGTTCATTTCTAGCCGACCTCCTTAGACCGAGCTCTGGTCGGCTCGTCCATTTCTGGCTGGCCTTCTTAGATCGAGCTCTTCTGGTCGGCTCGTTCACTTTTGGCCGGCCTCCTTACTCAGAGTTGTGATCGATTCAATTTCTGGTAGACCGTTTCTGGTCCTCCATATGTCCGTAGATTAAGCTCTTCTGGTCGGCTCGTTCATTTCTGGCCGGCCTTTTTAGATCGAGCTCTTCTGGTCGGCTCGTTCACTTCTAGCCGGCCTTCTTAGATCGAGCTCTTTTGGTCGGCTCGTCCACATCTGACCGGCCTCCTTAGATCGAGCTCTTCTGGTTGGCTCGTCCATTTCTGGCCGGCTTTCTTAGATCGAGCTCTTCTGATCGGTTCGTTCACTTTTGGCCGGCCTCCTTACTCAGAGTTGTGATCGATTCAATTTCTGGTCGACCGTTTCTGGTCCTCCATATGTCCGATTTTGTTCAACTTGGGTTAGGGGTACAACAATGAAATAAAAGAAAAAAGAAAAAACTGCGTTTTGGACCAAATTCTCCTTAGATTTCTTAGATTGAGAAAACATGTATTGAAATCCAATTTTAAACTAGATTTCTTTAGTTCTTGTGTTCCTATATTTGTATTACACCTTACTTACAAAATCTTAAATGTACGCTTTAAGGTGTAAACTTATATATTGTTAAGTTGACTAATTTAGAATTCTAAAATTATTATGTTTCAACAATTGAAACAGTCTCTATACTATGTACTAAATTTCGATCACTATTGATAAAATTTATTACTTTTAATGATATAAAATCAGTTCATAATTTTTTATTTTTAATATGAGAGATCAAGATATGTAAGTCTTGACATTTAATTTTTGGATTTTTCGGATTGAAAAAAAAAGTTCCATGAAAAATAGTTAGTTGGACTAAAATATATTAAAACACTTAAATCAGCCTATCAAAACACTTATATTAAGACAATTTTAATAATTGTCCTATTAATATTAAATATATAATTAAAATATAAAAGAGTATATTTTGATGGTCGTTTTAAATCAAAATAATTTCTTAAATATTAAATCTATACATGTTCTTGTCATGCCTAATCTCTGGGGCGACATAATCAGTGAGTGATCTTTGTGCTGGTTTGATAGGAGGCTTAGGCTTAATTTCAAGGTATATGCTATTTGTATGGTTTCATAAAATGTGTTGACTCAATCAACTCTACAGTCATTCTCGTCCTCATTCAATCTTCAACTCTACAGTCATCATGGCTTGCACAGTATAGTCTCTAGGACTTCAGGTAATTTTCTCCCAATTTTCAATGCAATTCGTTGTAAATATTTCATAAATAACTGTAAATCCTACTATACCGTCATTTCTATCCACGCCAAATGATGAGTTATTGTGGCAACCCGATGACTTTGTGGTTTTCACTCATTAAAGCATATGGAAGCATCGCTACTTCACTGATGAGTGCTGCATATTGTTCATCTACCCTCTTAATGTCTTGTCATGGTATTCATGCTAGATATATGAAATTGTTTTGATCTTGGGTTTTAGGGCTTTTACAATTTTATTTGACTCTGATGAGGAGTATTAGGCGAGGAGGGATGGGGAAGATGAAGACGAATTACTCACACTCTATTGCAAGAAATGTCCTGAGGCTGAATTGATATTGAAGGTCCTTTGTTTTTTTGTTTGATTTAATGGTTTTACTTGTTGTTTAATCACATCTCCATCTGGCATTTGAGGTTTAATCATGATAATGTGAAGGTTTTGTGCATTTTAATAATGAGAAAATTTTGATCTTGATTTATCTTTCATAATGTGACTTTTGGTACTTCATAATGTGATTTCTCTTTCATAATGTTACTTCAGAGCATGCCTAAGTTTTGTCTCTTTATGTATGTACTTGTGTGTTGCACACAGGCTTTTAGGTGTACCCTTTTTCTCTAAACATTGTTTCTCATTGAACAGATTTTGTTAGGCTAAGATAATAGTTTGATTTTGTTAGGCTAAGATAAGAGTTTCTTGGTTGTTTTAGCATCATCTCAAATCGAGTCTATTGCATTCAATCTATCAAAAAATTTATGGCAAAGAGCTTGATTTTGTTTGTAATTTATGGGTATGGCTGAACTGTGAAAATGTTGTGGTTGATTTGAGTTGTAGTGAACCAGAGATTGTGCAGTATGTTGTTGTGCAGGATAGGATGGAATGATCATGCAGCTTCCAATGTAAAACCATTAGCCTTTTGAAGTTTATTCAAAGCTCAATTCAATGAATGAGACTACAAACAACTTCAACATGTTCAGTTTTGTTTGGTGCTGTTGCAGTGGCAGAGGGCTGGTTTGTGCAATTCTAATTTTTAGTACTCAAATTTGTGTATAAAATGTTTCTCTTTTTTACCTCTGGTTTCTTCTTCAAGAATTTTCGTTTCAAGACAATTTTACTTGGTGTGATGAGTGGGTTCAATGTATCATGGATGCCCTTATTGCTCTCGACTCTTGGCCAGCTTACTGTGAAAATGTAAATTTTTATATATCTCCTTCTCTAACCATAGGATTGAATTGTAATTTTTTTTTTCTATATTAACCATCGGTCACAGGTAAGTTTCATTATTCCCTAAATCATTCTGTGATATTTTTTTATTTTGAAACCGAAGCGAATCATGATTGAGTTAGGTGTTATGCGATTTAACCTGCTGGTTTGCTTGGATTAGGAGAAATGGTATAGTATGCTTTGTTTCAGAGTTTTTAATTTCTTAAAAAAAGACAATCTGAATTTTGGGATTTCATATACAAGAATGTCAGAAGTTAAGATATGTTTGGATGCATTCATGTCTATAAAGTATTGTGAATTAAAAAAGTTTCTTATGTGATCATTATACTTTCTCAACCATATAGTTACTGAATCTTGCTCTTCTTAGTTGTTTTAGAAAATTAAAATCAATGAATTGATTTTATATGATGACTAACTATTGGTTGGTTATGGTAGAGCTTAAGATAAAAAAATAATACTTAGGAAAATAGCGATTAGAAAAGAAAGAACTGGTTAACATATTCAAGATAATTACATATTTACAAAATACTGTCTCATAGTTGTGAATCTGTTTCTATGTAAACATTGCAAATTTGCATCACGATTGTTGGAAGGGATAGGCTGATCAGACATGGATGATATTTTAAGAAAAACAATTGTTAAGAGTGTTTTGATAAATATAAAGCCTTCCATTGGAATACCATTTCATTTTAATTAGTGTGATTTGCTATAAAGTCTTTTGTTGGATCATTAAGTTTGGGTTCATTGAACACAGCTACAGTTTTTGTCTTTTTGGTACATGCTTTTACAGCTCTTTCTATTGTTATCATTGTATATTATACATTTCACAAATTGTAATTCAAAATTCATATTTTTGGTACTAATGTGATGTTCTGAGTTTATATTATCTAGCAACCTTTTGCACTCCCTTAATGAAGAAACATGCAGGTAGAGAGGAGGGTTTAGAACACAACTAAACATTCTTCTTCTGGTAGGTAAAATGTTGCCTTCTAAATTTCTTACTGGCAATTATTTTATCTAGAATCCATATCCTTATGAATTCAGAGATCTTTGAACTCTGTTCATAATAGAAATGATGATTGAAAAATGTGTTCTTTTAAACATAGGAAAACAGTGAAGACCATAGTCATTGATTTGGTGAGGGAACAAACAGGTTGCATCATCAAGCATTATAATGTTGGTGTTCTCTGCATCCAGTGTTCTTGCTATGTAGGTGTATATATGTATAATGCTTAGTCATTTTGTGAGTAAGGTCCACGAGGGAGGCTAGAGAGTCTGTTATCTAAGGTGGCAATAAGACATGTGCCAATTGTGGATTGCCTGATCCAAAACAGGAATAAGCCTATCAGCTTGGACTCATCACTTGAATTAATTCCTTGTTTTCACTTATAATCTTTGATTTTTGGAAGACTTAGGTGGATTTATATATGAACGTAATGATTTTATTTCAACTACAACTGAAAATTTAGCTATAAAATTTTTTCAAATATTAAAATTAGAAACATGGGTAGCTATTAAAAGAAAAGAAAAAAGGGGGGACCAAAAAAAGAATTAGGAGTTGATACGATATCGTTCCATAGTTGGAAAAGGAGAGGAGAACATACTACACTATCAAGAATAGTATCATCATCATCATCATTTTTCATATGCTTCTTGTCAATTAATAAGACATGTGAGATCCGACTTTAAATGATTCTTACAGTGGTCTTGCAGCAGATATGGAGATGGTGGCAGCAGTGGATGATGGCTGCTTGATTTTTGAGCTTAATGGGAAGAGGTTTGAAGTTGCCAACATTGACACATCCACTACATTACTTCACTTCTTGCGCTCACAAACCTCTTTCAAGAGCGTCAAGCTTGGTTGTGGTCAAGGTCTCTCTCTCTATCTCTCTCTGTGTGGATGTGGGCTTGATCACCGTGTGTGTCCATTTGTGATTCACAACTTGTGTGTTGTTCCTATTTTGCAAAGCTAGCTTAGTAGCTGTTGTTTTTTTGTTTTTATGCAGATATCTGTTGCTGTTCCCTCTCTCTCTCTGAGTGTGTTTAAATATGTACTGTTGAAAAGGTTGTGTTCAGTTAGTTAATATATATTGTTCTACTGTAGTTTCTATGCAATTTGAGCTGGCCTTATTTCTTTTACATTTGTTTAATGTGAATTCAAGTAGATGTGTTAATGTTCTTGAAATTGAAATGATTGTTACTCGTCTTTCTCTTGGTTAGTTCTTCAAGGGATCATTAGTTAGGTTTGATACTGGGGATAGACTTATGTTTGAGAATCATGTCCGCTCCATCAAGAAGCTTCAGCAATCTTAGCTTTTTGGAAGATTAGTTTTGGTGTGTTTGTTCTTTGTTGTGTTTTCAATAGCTAATGAATAAAGCTGTATTTAGTATTTCTTTTACCAAATTGGTCCGTTTCAGGTGGTTGTGGAGCCTGTGTCATTCTGCTGTCAAAGTACAATAATGCACTAAAGAAGGTCGAAAGCTTCACAGTCAGCTCATGTCTCACCCTTCTCTACACCATTCATGGCTGCTCAGTTACAACTAGTGAAGGACTCGGAAACAGCAAAGATGGATTCCATCCGATCAATCAAAGGTTAGGACAGAATTTACTCTATACATAAAAGACAGATATTGAAAATGAATATAAAACAAATAAACAATCAAATTTTTGAAAATATGAAATTTTATTGAATCATAAAACTTACAATTTTGAAAATCTACTGTAAGGACCAGTAGGTGGATACAATCTTGCAGATGGATAGTGAAAGGCTAAAGAGAATTGCTATATTCGCTCTGCCTCCCTTCTTACATAATGAAAGCCTTATATAGGCAAAAGAAAATGCATTACATTTGAATTTACATTACATTTGAAATGAATTTTGACATAATTGACAATAATGCTAAATTCCTGTAGAACTTTTGACATCTTTGAACATCCTTCTGGAAACCTTTTGACAAAATGACCTGCTTTTTGAATTGTGGCCGACAAACTTTTGGATCACCTTTTGATTTTTTGATTTCTCGACTTAATCATTATCAACTGGATTTGGCGGATTTGAACCTCCTGGAGAGACTCCTAAACATTGATCTGTATATGAATATTTTTTCATACATCTCTTAAACTTCTGAACAGATAAATTGAATTCTTTTTTTTATTTCTTTTGAACTTTGGCTACTTTATGAACTAGATTCATGTCTTCTGGAAAATCTTTATGCAAGAGTATTTTCCTAAGACATTGATGATTCGAATTTGATTCCTTTTGTGAGCATAATAAGAAAAACACCTTGGACAATCTTGAATATGTTGATTAATACTATTAATTTCATGATATCTTCTTGATGACTCCATTTATAGATCAAAAGGGTCTTGTCTACCAATGTGGTCAAAATCATTATCAAAATCGTTTGAAGGTGATTCATCCGATCCTTTTTTTTGAGATAAAAATTGTGAAAATTGAGCCTGCAAATTTGGGTTCTGTTTGAGTGATTCAAAAAATCTTTTTTGTTCTGGAGATAAACCTTTGACAGAGGTTTCTTCATCTTTTGATTTTTCTTGTTGTCTATTTCCAGATGAAGTTTCTTCGTCTTCTCTTTGAAATTTAACTTTTTCTTCGAAATTTATGAACTGCGGGGGCTGAACATATTTCTTGCTTAAATTTTCCCCA
This sequence comes from Scutellaria barbata, assembly GCA_028654395.1. NCBI lineage: Eukaryota > Viridiplantae > Streptophyta > Magnoliopsida > Lamiales > Lamiaceae > Scutellaria > Scutellaria barbata. The sequence continues at coordinate 10,903,941 of CM053656.1, read as the reverse complement.
CCATTTGACCCTGAAAGTCCTGACTAAGGAATATGGAGTAAGTTCAATAAATCTTTTGAGAAATCTAAATTCCCAAGCCATGATCCAAGGAATTTTAAACTTAGCATGAAAAAGGAGGGTTTTTTGATATGTCTTTGAATTTGATGAAACAACAAAGAGATCTAGACCTTTTTAAACTTCTGACGGGAGAATGGTGAATTCTGAACCAATCTTCTTCCACCATTCATAGAACCAATATTGGGAAAGTTAATGAAATATTTAGATGCCAGAAAAAGAACCAACTATGAGAATAAGATCTAATGTATAGAACTCTGTACCAGGCTTGACGATAATCACAATAATTGAAGCTTTGTGGGTTAAATTTGACTGAAAAGTATTTTTTATAGGTTTTACCCCATTCTTCTGGAGTAATAACATGTTTACTTCTGGCTTTTGAATAAACAATGTCTTGAGTATCCTTGTCAATATTGTGTGAGTTCCAATGAATCGGTATCAATAAGTATGTATGAGTTCATAAAATTTTTTTAATATGAGAGGGTTATCAGAATCCCATAACATATCAATTCCGAATTTACTCTTGACATATAGCTGTGAATTTTCTTATGAAGGCACATCTTGGAAAGGAGTCAAGTATAATTTTTCAATCCATTTCTTGTTGACATACTTATATTCTGTTAAGGGATATTTTGGAAGTGGTTTCTTAGTTAATGGTGAAGGTGTTGATGGTGTATTTGGAGAGACAACTATTGATCTATAAGGTAATGTTGGAAAATTTTGAAGGCTCTCAAATGGATTGAGATGAGAAAAATGTGAGAAATTTGAAGTTAATTGAAGGGTCTGTTGTTGTTAGGTTCTTGCTTTGGGATTTGATGGAGTGAGACCGATCATATCTTTTGATTCAGGAATCTCGAAGTCTTTTGATGAGAGAGCTTTGAATGAATCCATCTAAAAATTAATTACCTTGTAAAAATTCTCTTGTTAAAAAATGTGGAAGAGAATTATTCTCTCTTTTGATAAATTCTATTTCAAAATCAAACACAGATAGAATCGCTTGCCATCTAGCAAATATTTGTTTTGAAACTATGTTTTGAACATCTTTAGTTAAAACTTCTTTTGCTGATTTACAATCAATTCTTAAATGGAATTTCTTATTATAAAGATCATCTTGAAACTTTGAAATACACAAAACAATTGAAAGAATTTCTTTTTTTATTGTTGAATAATTCTTCTGGGCTCCTAACCATAATCTTGAGTGATATCTTACTAATTGTTCTTTACTATGTAATTTTTGTTTTAATATACCACCATAACCTATATCAGAGGCATCTGTTTCTATTATCATAAAGGCACTAGGATTTGGTATTCTTAAGCATGGTAAAGTTTTAACCTTTTCTTTAATATCTTTGACTATTTGAGGTGTTCTTTATTCCACGAAAGAGGATTCTTTTGAAGTCTCTTGTATAAAGGTTGCATATATGTCCTTAATTGGTATTAGAGCCAAGAATTAGGACTTAATAATCAATTAAGATTGGTATCATAATCTCCTTAAAGGATTATAAGAATATTGTTAAATTATTCCTTTAATGGGGGTTTGGATTAGTGTTGGTAATCTTGTAAGTCGGTTGGTCAACCCAGGTGTAGAGGTGGTCCATGCATAGAGTTCCCATTTGACCCTCCTAGGAAATGATATAATCAACCAAGAAGATTTTAAATTTAAAGTGATTATGACATCATATCTTAAGAAATTATTAGATCTGGGTTCTAGCTCAAATATTGATGAACAAGATTTAGTACAAAATAATGAAATATTAATACCCATAGATTATTCAAACTGGGCAATACCAAAAGAGAAAATTGAAACCATTTATCAAATAGGATTATTTGACTTCAAGACAGCTTTTACAGTCAAAACACATGAAGAAACTCGATCAATAAGACAAGGAGCTCAAAGTTTAAAGTAACTTAATAAAGAAACTATAGATAAATATATAAAAAGAAAATATAGATATTTACACATAGGATTAGTTCAAATAGCGGTCAAACCTTTAATGCATATAGGTGTAAATGCCCCAATATACTTAGCTTTAAGAGATAAGATGTGCATAAAATATCAAAATTCTTTAATGGCAATGATTCAGACTAATATATGTAATGGACCTATATACTTCAATTGTACTCCTAATTTTCCAGTAGATCTTAAAGACCCTATGATACTAGATTCATTAATTTTAGATGTTCATTTACAAGGTGAAGAATTTCATAAAAATTGTAAAAATTTTGCTATAATTTATAGAGTATATTTTAGATTAATGTCTTCTCATAAATCCAAAATTTAATAGATTACCCTCAGAAAAAGATGAAACTATACTAATGGAAATTGATGCGGGAAGACAAAAAATATTCAAACTAAAGAAATTAAAATGGAATGAGATATCAGTACCAGACAAACTAGAAATAAGAGAATCTCAAAGGATTAGAAGTATTGAAAGAACAGAGATTGACCAAATAATTGAGGAAGAAGACAGAAAACTCATAATAAAATTTAAATCAAATAATGAAGAATCATACGTTACAGAGGTAGGATCCTCTAGTTCAAGAAAATCATGTTCAGACTTTATAGATAATCAACAAAGATATAAGTTTAAAGCTCCTTTACCTGAACAAACATACTTGACCCCAAACTCACCTACAACAGAAAGTATGATATTTGTAATTAGTTCTTATAAAGAATTTATTCTAGATTATGAATATTTGAAGAAAGAAATGAAAAGCATATATCATAAAGAAGAAAGAATATGGTACAAACAATTAGATAAAGAGATTAGGAAAAAAATTAAAAGACGAATGAAAAAAAATGATTAAAAACAAATGTAATAAACCTTTCTATACTTTTTTAAAATTATTTTTAATAGAGGAAGATATAGAAGAATTTACAAAAGAATCTGTGATAGATGTCAATACAACTTTACATAAAAAATGGTTAGTTCATGACACTAATGAATCATTATTAGCAATTCATCCACCCTCATTAAAACTAAAATTATCAACAATAAAAGGAGAAGTTATAGCAAACCCATTCAAAAGCAAGGATAAAGACGAAAGTCTTACAAGAATAATTCATCAGAATAATTATTCAAATAAAATACTTAATACTATAGCAAGCCAAGTTGATCATATATCTAATAAGATTACAGGAACCATAAAAGAAGAAACAAAGTCAAAACCATATTTCAAGGCTAGTGATATAATGGAAAAACAAGATGTTAGTTTTACTCCCAAAACCGATTTAATATCAAACAAGATATCAAATAAATTATCAGAATTTGGAGAATCTAGTAAAAAGAATATTAATTGTGTAGAAACTTCAAAAGATAAAAATATTGTATCTGGAGAAGAATCGGAAGAATCTTTTACTGAATTGGAAGAATCAGAAATAGAAGAAATTGAGCAAATATCGAGAGAATTTCAAGAGAGTAATAATGAAATTAATAAAATATACATAAAGACAGGATATAAAAAATTTAAAAACTTTAATACACGAAAATATTATAATAGGCCAACCCTTGTAGATATTCAATATGAGGAAAGAGCTCAATTTACAAAAAATAAATATGATGTAATGTCAATTACAGAATGGAATATAGATGGTAAGTCAAAATATGAAATACTTAATACCTTACAAGAATTAAATATGACCAGAGTAGCTTATAAATTACATAACCACACGGAAGAAATAGCATGTAAATTTATTATTCAAGGATTTACAGGTCAGCTCAAAAACTGGTGGGATAATGTCCTCACTAATGAGAAAAAAAAATGCAATACTTAATCACAAAACTTTAGTACTAGTAAATGAAGCTAATAACGAATTTATTGAAAAAAATGATTCATGTGAATTTTTAATTATAACCATCACTATGCATTTTGTAGGGAATCCAAAAGATGAACTCAATTCATTAAAATTGTTTTAACTGATTTAAGATGTCCAACACTTTCAGATTATAGATGGTACAAAAATACTTTTTTAACTCAAGTTTTAAGAAGAACAGATAGTAATGAATCATTTTGGAAAGAAAGATTTATAATGGGATTACCCAAATTATTTGCTGAAAGGATAATTCAAAAACTAAAGGATGAAGTAGGAGTTAATGATATACCATTCTCAGAATTAACATATGGTCAAATATTTGCTTTTATCAAAAAAGAAGGTTTAAGTCTTTGCTCAGAATTAAAATTACAAAACAAATATAGAAGTGATAAGAAAAATACTAGGTATGAATTAGGATGCTTTTGTGAGATATTTGGATTAACTAAAATTGAAGCACCTTCAACCTCATATAGAAAAAAGAGGAGAAATTTTAAGAAACATGAAAACATTCATCAAAAGGAATATAGACAAGATTACAATAAACCATTAAGAAAATATTATAAAAAGAAATAACATCAAAAGAAAAATTACCAAAATAGTCAAAAAGATAAAAAAACCCATAGAATGTTGGAATTGTCATAAAACAAGGCATACATCAGATAGGTGTTTTAAGAAAAAGAATAAAGGAAGAGAATTAAAATTTGAACTCAATAATTTATTTAATAAATTAGATGTTAGTGATACAGAATCAGATATAATTGAAAAAGAATCAAAATCATCCTCAGAAAATGAAAATAGTTATCAAGAAAATAATTGTCAAAAAGGATTATGTCATATTAATATGATATCCAATAATAAAAAAGAAATAATATTTGATTTAATTTATGAAATACCAGATAATGAAACTCAAAGAAAATATTTACATAAATTAAAAGAAGTAATTCTAGAAGAAGAAGAAGAAAGTAATAAAAAAATTGAATATCAAGAACAAGAAAATTTTAGTATAAATAAGATGTTTGACAAATACCCTAATAAGAATATATTTAGGCAAATTTCAACAAAAGATCTGCAGGTAGAAATTAATAATTTAAAAAAACAAGTCAATAATATGGAAAGAGAAATTATAAAGTTAAAAGAAAAAGATATAGAATTAGAAACAAAAATTTGGATTAAAAATAATCAATAAGTGAAACAAGCACTAGTCAAGAAAAAATAATAATTAAAGATGACAAGAAGATTGATGAAGAAAGTTTTATTAATAATATACAAAAAATAGAATTTCAAAAGTGGTATATTAATATAAAATTAGTAATAGGAAACTTTAATATTGAAGTAATAGCATTATTTGATTCAAGAACAAATCATAATGTAATAAGAGAAAGTTTAATACCGTCAAAGTATTATGAAAAAACTAATGAACAATTATACACTGCAAATTCAAAACCATTAAATATAAGATATAAATTATCAAAGACAAATATCTGTTGCGATGGATATTGTTTCAATAATGTTTTTACATTAGTAAAAGATATATCTCAATATATGATATTAGACACTCCCTTTTTTAACTTAAATTTATCCCTTCAAAGTAGATGGTCAAGGATTAAGCACTAATATACATGGTAAAAAGATAAATTTCCCTTTCATCAATTTCCTTTTCATCAGACCAGTCAAACAAAAAGAAATAAATACATTACAAAATAACTCAATATTTAGACAAATTAATATTATAGAAAACATATAGGTTATTTAAAAGAAGAAATTCCTTATCTCAAAATTGCAGAACAATTACAACAGGAAGACATTATACAAAAAGTTAAAGAAATAAAAGAAAAATTCATAAAAGAAATATGCAGTAACATCCCCAATGCTTTTTGGGAAAGAAAACAACATATAGTTAATTTACCTTATGAAAAGGACTTTAGTGAAAAGGATATACCCACAAAAGTAAGACCAATTCAAATGAACCAAAAATTTTTGGATCACTGTAAAAAAGAAATTGAAGATTTATTACAGAAAAAATTAATAAGAAAATCAAAATTTTCATGGAGTTGTTCAGCATTTTATGTAATAAAACAGGCTGAATTAGAAAGAGGTGTTCCAAGATTATTAATTAATTATAAACCCCTTAATAAAGTTTTACAATGGATTAGGTATCCAATTCCTAATAAAAGGGATTTAATTAATACGTTGCATTCGGCAAAAATATTTTCAAAATTTGATTTGAAATCAGGTTTTTGACAGATTCAAATAGCAGAAAAGGAAAAATACAAAACTGCTTTTACAGTACCCTTTGGGCATTATGCATGGAATGCTATGTCCTTTGGTCTAAAAAATGCCCAATTAGAATTTCAAAGAATAATGAATGACATATTTAATCCTTATAGTAATTTTACAATAGTATATATTGCTGATAGAGTCCATATCCCATTTTGCCACATTTCTTTATATTTTATCCCCAACTACCACAAACTATAACAAAACATCCCCATTTGCAACAATTTATAACAAAACATCCCCATGTACCACAATTTTATACCAAAATACTATTTTACCCTTGTGACTTTTATTAATTTCCAAAAACCCATACTTGCCATTATTCATTTTTTTTCCTTTTCCAATCTTTACATTTATTAGATCCGGATTAGCCCTCTGATCAATATCAGGCCCAACATGCTTTCGTAAATAAAATAAAACTGAGTTTGAATCATACCTCGTCTTTGTCTCTTAAATTTTCTTGGACTTTGGTTCAGGTTTTACGGATCAAAGATCCAACCACTCGCTCGCAGTCTATGGTTTTGAAACCAATTTTCTAGGGAACCCTGATCGCAATCCTTCTCAACGGCCACCTGCCTTTAAGGAGATCACGGGGAGACTCACTGCTGGATAATCTCTACTCAGAATTATAAATTTTTGGATAGTATGTCGGAAAACAAAAGCTTTGTTTATTGAAGAAAATAAATCAAACTATTTTACAATACTATTATCTCCGCCATTAGAGGAGAAACTTGATTTAGCCAATCATGGCTAAAACTTGAGAAGGGGAAACCCCCATGAATAGAAAAACTTGAAAGCTAAACTATTACAACTAGAGAGAAGATTTCTCGAAAACTTATGGTAGAGAGAAGTGTTGTGGATTTTCAATGATCTTCTTCTAAGGCTGAAAGCCTCCTTTTATAGGCATCAATGTGATCTTGTGTGGATCCATTATTATCCTGCCAGCTTGCACTCCACTTGCTTAGTGGGGAATGAGGCCGACCTTCTTTATTTCTCACCACTCTTGGTAGGTGCATCTACCACTCATTAGGTGACTTTGTTGTCTTTTTGCGTCGGCAACGAATCTTCCGTTTAGTGGAGGGGTCCTTCACTTTTGTCTTTTGGCAATCGTCTATTTTTGGTGCTTGATTAGGGGTGGAGATTGGAACGAAAATTTCCGATATCCACCGAATCTGATCCGAAATTTTTCGATTTTGGAACTAATTTTTTTAATCCAAAATCCGAAAATCCGAATTTCGATTTTTCCGAAAATTTTTGGATGGAAATTGGAATTAGTTTTGAAATTTTTGGAAATTCTGAAATCCGATCCGAAATATTTCCGAAATTCAATTTTCGAAAATTTCGATTTCCGATCCGATCCGAATTTCGATTTATTTCCGAAATAATAGTATATAGTAATCTTCTATAGCAAATAGTATATAGCATAAAATGTTTGAATTATATTATATAATATAATATATTTTATATACATTTACTATATGTAAATATAAATATACATATTATGGTATATTTTATAATACTATATACTTTATACTATGTGTAAATATAAATATACATATTATAATATACTTTATAATACTATATACTATATAATATATTTTATATACTTTATACTATATGATAGTATATAAATATATTATATACTATATGTATATAATATAGTTTATACTATAATTTTATTTTATACTATATACTATAGTCTATAGTTTATATTATAGTTTTTTAATATTATTTTATAATATATACTATATATCATAGTTTATACTGTAGTATTTTAGGTCGTATTATTTCTTAAAATATTAGAAAAGGTAATATAGCTAATAGACCAACTAATTAATTTTGAAAAAAATTTAATTTCTGAAAATTCCGAAAAAAATTCCAAAAATTTCTGGAAAAAATTCCGAAAATTCCGAAATTTTGGAATTCCGAAATTTCAGAAAATTTCGAAATTTCCGAAGTCGGATTGCATTTCACATTTCTGAAATTTTTTGGATGGAAATTGGAATTGATTTTTCATTTTCGAAATTTTTTGGAATTTTTCCGAAACACCCTATTTCCGATTCGATCCGTCCGATCTCCACCCCTATGCTTGATTCTTGAAAGATGGTAGGTCCATCCCTTACACCTTATCTGACGGGAATGTCATGTGCTAGAGAGAGCTAAGAAAGATCCCTTAGCACCATTTGAACCTGTATAGGGTCTGTATTTGAACCTTTTATACTGTATTCCTATCTATTACATTTTTTAGAATACAATACAACCTATTTACTATTGAGTCCATTTAGACTCGCTTCCTTTTATTACATTTTTGAGTTTTATTATCTAAAATCTTTTCCCTTTTTCCTTCTTTTTTGGGTAATTGGGTTTGTCCTGTTTTACTTTGAAACTCTGTCCGAACAGAGGTTTCTCTTGTACTTGACAGTAAGAGCATATTCGCTCTTCCCATCTTCCGATATGTATCATGTTACATATCTTCTTTCTTATTTGTTCCGTTGCTGGAACCTTGTTTTCCCAGATCAGCTTCCTTTTATTTTCAAAAAAGATTTCAGCAAATCTAGTCGTGTTTCCGATCATTGAATTCAACAGGAATGACCCATTCGTAGAATTTTGAAAAAATTAGAATGGGTATTTAACCTTGTCCATCTCTGTGAGACAGACCCAAAGTCCCAAGGCTCGCCTTATTGATATGTTATCTTCGGTAAGAGCGACTACCAAGGGGCTATTTGATGGTGGTGCCTTAGCTCTGTTAAATGCCACCATATCTGATCTCTGCAGTTTTATAAATTGGAAAATTGGGTGAGACCCTTTACCAGTTATTTCAGGAGCTGCTGAAATGATCTTCAGCTCTAGGATATCTCCTCGCCCTAAATGTGGGTTGTTCTGTCATGACTCGTGCACAGTAGTAGCTATGAATTCCGGTAGTTTGGAAATCTTCAAAAAACAGGGAGCAGTCGTAAATATTGAAGCAATTGCTCCAAAATCAAACAATTCTCGGACATCTTGAGGGTTTACACCCGAGAGCATCCAAAGTCTTGGATATTTTCCAGACCAATCCGCAGTTATTTTTCCTGAATTGATCTCATTTCTTGTAACTAATTTCTCCCATGTTCGTTGATACACCTGAAATGGAGAAATAACTTGATTAGTGTTAACCCGTCTAGGGCCTGTCTGGGGCCTTAGGTTAACCTCCCCTCTTTAATCCCACTTCGTGCATCGAATCTCAATAAATATAAATCATGAAAAAAATTCTATTAATTTTATTTCTAAATAATAATCACCTAGTACCTGACATTGTTATACCTTTCAGACCAGATCATAAGTATAAATACGAGTGTTTTTTGGGGCACGAGAAATGTTTTCAGTCAAAATACCAAGATAATTATATCCGGTTTTAAAACATACTTTAGCAAAAATGGTTTGGAAGACATAAATTAAGAGTGGAAATAGCATTTAGCATAGTGTACTTTTAGGGGTAAATTGGTTTTTAACCACTTTTGTGGCATTTTAGGATAATATTATAGGCTTTGTGGCATTTTGGGATATAGGATAAGGATTTGTGGCATTTGGGGGTATTTTCTCTATTTTGCTGCTTATATTGACTCAGGTTCAGACATTTGCACAGTAAAGCCAGAAGTTTTTCCCAGCGAAGCAGTGGAAAAATTACCTCTTATTATGGGAAGAGACTTCTCACAGAAGATCCTAATACTCAATAAAGATATTCGAGAATCACGAATAATGATCGGAGGTGCATTCGATATCCCTTGGTATAAAGTAAGAATGTCACCCATATATATTCATGATACTGGTGCTGATATTTTACTGGGTAACAACTTTATTCAAACATTTGCAAAATATGAGCAAGATAATCACAAGAACCTATTAATCTTTACTACTAACTGTGGTAGTATGATACAGATTTTGCGGCGAAAAAAGGCCTTTAATAGGATAATGCCTATTACTTTTCGCAGCAAATGTGATGATAATGAAGCCAAGTTAACTCATCCTAAAATGTAGGATAAGAGGAAATTTGGAAAAGCTCTTTTGTCATATAGACAAGAGGGAATGAAGGAGGCACACGAAGAAGCTATTCAGTTTCTGAAAAATGCCTTACAAGAAAGACCACCCCAGATTGACATTGATGAGGAAAGTCTAATTTCCCTTGAAAATGTTAAAATGTTAATTTAGAGAAATTACAATGAGAATCCTTTAGCCTGGTGGGACAAAAACCAAATCGAAGCAACGTTGATGATAAAAGACCAATACCGATACGAGTTGGTTCGATACAAGTCGATTCAGATGAACCTTAAAAATCGAAAGGATACACAAAAGATTATCAAAGAACATATCGATCTCAAGCTGATCGAAGTAGGTATTTCTCCTTATAGTAGCCCAGGATTTTTGGTAAGAAATCATGTCGAAATAAAGAGAGGAAAAACAAGGTTAGTAATCAACTATTAAGGTATTAATAAGATCACCGAATTTGATGATTATTACATACCAAGTAGAGAACACTTAATTGATTGTATTAAAGGATCAAAAGTGTTTTCAAAGTTTGATTGCAAGTCTGGATTTTACCAGATTAAATTGGAAAAAGAGACGAAGAAATTAACTGCTTTTTCTACACCACAAGGTCAGTATATCTGAAACGTAATGCCCATGGGTCTTGCGAATGCACCTCAGATATACCAACGAAAGATCGATAATCTTGTTAAAGATTATTTTGAGTTTATGTTTGTCTATATAGACGATATTCTGATTGCATCTAAAAATATGAAAGACCATTTAAAACATCTTGAAATATTTTTCAGAAGCATGTCATAAGGAGGGATTAGTGCTCTCTGAAAAGAAGGCAATAATCGCGGTTAATAGAATCGAGTTTCTCGGTGTTATTATTGACCATGCAGGAATGGAACTACAGGAACATATTGTGGAGAAAATCCGCAATTTTCTAGATGTTCTTAGAGATAAAAAGTACCTTCTAAGCTTCTTAGGAGTAATTAATTTTGCAGGATCATTTATCAAGGACTTAGAAAAATATCGCAAGGATTTTTGTCCTTTATTACAGAAGGATGAGAAGACCAAATGGATATGGGAAGACATTCATTCCCAAAGAGTTTGTGAGTTAAAACAAGTTTGTAATAACCTACCAAAGCTCGCAATTCCTCAAGATGAGGATTGGTTAGTTGTCTACACAGACGCTAACGATTTCAGATGGGCAGCAATGCTCATGAGAAAGACATTTACGGGTGAAGAACCATGTAGATATATAGGAGGGTTGTTTACTGAACAACAAGCCAGAGTCTGACATATTAACGAGAAGGAATTCTTTGCGGTTTGGAAGGCTTTTAAAAAATGGTCTTTATTTTTATTAGCCAAAGAATTTACATTAAAAGTTGATAATACTAATGTTAAAGCTTTTTTGAAAAATAAACTTGAATCAAAAATTGAAAAGGCTCGTATTATCAGGTGGCAAGCAGAATGCCAATATTATTTATTTGATATTGTCATTGTGAAATCTAATGAGAATATTCTTGTAGATTTCTTAACAGGAAATGGATATCCTTGAAGCAGATTCCATCACGGTAAGATCAAGACACCTTAGGGAAAACCTTGAGGAACTACACAAGGCATTTGAGTTGCTTAGGATACGTGTCGAAGCAGCTTCATATGTGCAAAAGGTGGATTTGGACAAAGTCCAAGAAGCCATACAAGCTTCGCGATTGGCCCAACTCCATTTATGGAAAGCATTGGAAGGGCCTTGCACTCGGACGGGGTCACCATCGGTAACCCAAAAAAAAATACATGAGAAAGGTTCATCATCGATGAACAAACAGGGTACCTATATACCCGAAGCAGGACATCCTGCTGACAAGTGTTTTTCATCGGACACCGGTGAAAAGATGGATAAAGCCACCACAAGTGTTTTATCAGACTTCGATAAAAATATTAATTCGGAAAGTTAGGAAGCAATTCCAAGCAACTCGAGTCAACCCAGCATCTCTGGGATTAAAGAGGGGAAGGTTAACCTAAGGCCCCAGACAGGCCTTAAACAGGTTAACACTAATCAATCTATTTTTCCATTTCAGGTGTATCAACGAATATGAGAAAAATTAGTTACAAGAAATAGGATCAATCTAGGAAAAATAACTGCGGATTGGTTTGGAAAGTATCCAAAACTTTGGATGCTCTCGGGTGTAAACCCTCAAGATGTTCGGGAATGATTTGATTTTGGAGCAATTGCTTCAGTATTTACGACCGCTCCCAGTTTTTCGGAGATTTCCAAACTACCGGAATGGATAGCTATTGCTGTGCACGAGTCATCGCAGAACAACCCCCATTTAGGGCGAGGAGATATCTTGGAGCTGAAGATCATTTCAGCAGTTCTTGAAATAACTGGTAAAGGGTCTCACCCAATTTTCCAATTTATAAAACTGCAGAGATCAGATATGGTGGCATTTAACAGAGCTAAGACACCACCATCAAATAGCCCTTTGGTAGTTGCTCTTACCGAAGATGACATATCAACAAGGCGAGCCTTGGGACTTTGGGTTTGTCTCACAGAGATGGATAAGGTTAAATACCCATTCAAAAAATTTCAAAATTCTGCGAATGGGTCATTCCTGTTGAATTCAATGACCGGAAACATGACTAGATTTGGTGAGACCGTTTTTGAAAATAAAAGGAAGCTGATCTGGGAAAATAAGGTTCCAGCAACGGAACAAACAAGGAAGAAGATATATAACATGATACATATCGGAAGATGGGAAGAGCGAATATGCTCTTACTGTCAAGTATAAGAGAAACCTCTATTCGGACAGGGTTTCAAAGTAAAATAGGACAAACCCGATTACCCAAAAAAGAAGGGAAAAGGGAAAGGGTTTTAGATAATAAAACTCAAAAATGTAATAAAAGGAAGCGAGTCTAAATGGGCTCCATAGTAAACAGGTTGTATTATATTTTAAAAAATGTAATAGATAGGAATACAGTATAAAAGGTTCAAATACAGACCCTATACAGGTTCAAATGGTGCTAAGGGATCTTTCTTTGCTCTCTCTAGCACATGGCATTCCCGTCAGATAAGGTGTAAGGGATGGACTTACCATATTTAAAGAATCAAACACCAAAAATAGACGATTGCCAAAAGACAAAAGTGGAGGACCCCTCCACTAAGCGGATGATTCGTTGCCGATGCAAAAAGACAACGAAGTCACCTAATGAGTGGTAGATGCCCCTACCAAGAAGTGGGTGAGAAATAAAGAAGGTCGGCCCCATTCCCCACTAAGCAAGTGGAGTGCAAGCTGACAGGATAATAATGGATCCACTCAAGATTACATTGATGCCTATAAAAGGATGCTTCCAACCTCAGAAGAAGATAATCGAAAATCCACAACACTTCTCTCTACCATAAGTTTTCAAGAAATCTTCTCTCTAATTGTAATAGTTTAGCTTTCAAGCTTTTCTGTTCATGAGAGTTTCCCCTTCTCAAGTTTTAGCCATGATTGGCTAAATCAAGTTTCTCCTCCAATGGCGGAGATAATAGTATTGTAAAATAGTTTGATTTATTTTTTTCAATAAACAAAGCTTTTGTTTTCCGACATACTATCCAAAAATTTATAATTCTGAGTAGAGATTATCCAGCAGTGAGTCTCCCCGTGATCTCCTTAAAGGCAGGTGGCCGTTGAGAAGGATTGCGATCAGGGTTCCCTAGAAAATTGGTTTCAAAACCATAGACTGCGAGCGAGTGGTTGGATCTTTGATCCGTAAAACCTGAACCAAAGTTCAAGAAAATTTAAGAGACAAAGGTGAGGTATGATTCAAACTCAGTTTTATTTTATTTACGGAAGTATGTTGGGCCTGATATTGATCAGAGGGCTAATCCGGATCTAATAAATGTAAAGATTGGAAAAAGGAAAAAATGGCTAATGGCAAATATGGTTTTTGGAAATTAATAAAAGTCAACAAGGGTAAAATAGTATTTTGGTATAAAATTGTGGCACATGGGGATGTTTTGTTATAAATTGTGGCAAATGGGGATGTTTTGTTATAGTTTGTGGTAGTTGGGGATAAAATATAAGGACATGTGGCAGAATGAGATATGGATTCCAGCAAAATATTTTGTCTTATATTGATCATATAATATCCTTATAGATATATATATAGAGAAAATACTCGTCATTCAGAATCTTCTGGATCGTCTGGATATTTTTTCATATTTCTCCAGGATTCTAACATGTTTATCCTTGAGCTTCTTATATTATGCTTAAGGCTAACCTTTGTAGTTCTATCACATCTTGTATTTGATGAGTTTGACCATTTCTTCGCATTGTTCTCATTTGTTCTATCAACTCATCTTTCTTTTTTCTGAGATCTTCGATCTCTTCGTCTATACGCAATCCTGGCATATAAATTGATTTTATTCTAGCATGATTGTATGGCCATCAAGGTCGAACTCCATCCATTTTCCTTCTCGTCTCCAGGGTTTGTGTTCCTCAAGGAAACTTAACCCTAGGGTCATAACTCCTTTGGTTATGCTTGCACTTCCTGTAACAGATACATGATAGCCTGCTATTTCTAACATGCCTTCATATCTATTAATACTTGGTTGTTGTAAATGATATATTTCCTCATAAGGAAACAAATTATCAGCTTTAGATATATCAAAAACAATATGGATTTCTTTCCATTCATTATTAGGGTATCTCATTTTTATATTTTTTACCCTAATTTTTTGTGGATACAAATCATCACTTGGTTCTTTTCCTGTTAGGCTAAGAATCCTATCTTCAGAAAATGATAACCTATTACTAATCTCAGAGTCAAAATTTAATGATCTATTCTTTAAGATAGGCTGATCTTTAATTAGTAAATTAACACCACCTAACCTTGGTATCTGAATTAGGTCCGGTGTTCTAATCTTGACAAATTCCTCGAAAATCCTTGGAATTTCTATATGCGCTTTCCAATACACATCATTTCATATCTATTAATACTTGATTGTTGTAAATGATATATTTCCTCACAAGGAAACAAATTATCAGCTTTAGATATATCGAAAACAATATGGATTTCTTTCCATTCATTATTAGGGCATCTCATTTTTACATTTTTTACCCTAATTTTTTGTGGATACAAATCCTCACTTGGTTCTTTTCCTGTTAGGCTAAGAATCCTATCTTCAAAAAAGGATAACGTATTACTAATCTCAGAGTCAAATCTTAATGATCTATTCTTTAATATAGGCTGATCTTTAATTAGTAAATTAACACCATCTAACCTTGGTATCTGAATTAGGTCCGGTGTGCTAACCTTGGCAAATTTCTCGAAAATCCTTGGAATTTCTATATACTCTTTTCTAAGAAACATATCTGAATGATGTGTATTGGAAAGCGCATATGCAATTCTATACGTGATAGAATATGGTCTATTTCTTTCTTTCATAAGATCAGTTCTTTTAAAATCTTGATAAAAGGTTAAGACTCTACTGAAATCTTGGTCAGCTGGGTTGTATGCAATCCTAGGATGAATGTCAAACATAAGTTTTCCCGCATACAAATTACCTACCATTGTACCAAGACAACTTTCTCTTAAATTATTGATTCTTCTATCCATTACCGATAGATGTAACTCAGAATCAATTCCTTCTTTGAAGGTAGTTTTAATCATTACTTCAATGGTTTCAATATGGATCCATTTCATAGTGACCGCTACTTCTTCTTTGATACGACTTAATTCCTCAAGAATTTCTTCTTTTGGAATAAGCTGCATTTCAATTTTATTACCGGTTAACCCTATTGGAATAGAAAACTCATCTGAGTTCACCCGGTAAATGATATGGTGCTTGCGTTGTCTTATTCCGATCTTGTCACAAAATCGATTAAGATTTCCAATCTTAAATCAGTTGTAAGGATTTAAGGCTGAATCTTGTCGCATGATTTTTTCCATCGTCTTGTTTGAGATGGTCATTCTTGAAAAGAATCCTGATAGACTATCCGATGTTTGGAGTCTATCTTCCTGTTCGCCGGAGCTATTCGTCTGATTCTATAGACGATCCATTAGATCCTCCTGAATCAGATTCGAACTCTTCTTCATAGATGCTCTCATCTGAAGAGATGTCCTCGAACTTGTAAACTGGCACCAAATCACCGTAGTAGACTGCATCTAAGATGCTGTCTGTTGGCTCGAACTGGCGCACATCTTTTTGCTTTTCTGGGCAATCAGGTGAAATATGACCTCTCGCACCGCACGTCCAGCAGTTGCAATCTTAGAAACTTTCATTTGTAAGAGTATGGGCTCGCCTGAAAGTTTTTCGTTTGGTTGTTCCCCCTGTTGGCTTTCCTGTGGATCTAGATCCTTGTGAAGGAAACCTGGAAGGATCCGACCTTTGACCAAATTTGTAAGATCTAGCCTTTGATTTGGACCACCATGATCTTCCTTGATTGGAAGACCTTCTATGTGATCCCCCGGACTTCGATTGAAACCTCCTTTGAAAGTGTTTCTTTCGTTTTCCGTGTCTTTCGCGACTTGGTTCTCCAATGATACTTGAAAAATCATTATTGTCGCAACAAAGAGGTGTCTTCTTCATCAACCCTCTTAGTTTCTTTTTGTTCTTTTGTAGTGTCGCTTGATGACACCATTTTCTTATACTGTCTTTTAGAAAAGACATTCTTCGTGCCACAGAATCTATTCTCCCTGGAGGTACCTTATAGGATTTTATAAGCATTTCTCTCCATAGGCTGCATATTTTTGCAAAGAATAATTCTATTGCAACATTCTGTGGTATCTGAGTTTGGAAGTAATATTTGCGGAACCAATATATGTATTCATGCGCATAACATATTCTTCTTAATTCGAGAGCATACAGGGCTTGTGCATATTCTCGACTCTTTGCTTCTTTTCTTTCATCGAAGTATCCATCACCGATGAAGAATAATTTCAGTAGGTGATCGATCTTTTCGATAATCTCATAGATATTATCTCCTGATCCGATCTCCTTTTTAATATGAGCTTCTGTACTGTCTCATGCTTTCTTGGCTGAACCTTTTAGAGTGTTTTCAACCAATTGGATACATTGCTCCTTGTCAATGTCTAGTGTTGAGGATGCCACCTTTAAGGACGTCACCCATTCATCGATCAAGATTTCCATATTTCTAAAATCGATGATATCGGTTGTGAGTACCAATCCGAACGGATGTGTTGGCTCAAGCATTGTTTTTGCCCAAGGGCTATTTGCTGTTGCCTGATTCCATCCTGTTCTTTTCCTTTGTCGAGCCACAAATGCGTTATGGTCGACATGATCCTGTCTCCATGTTTGTTGAGGGATCTGCTCTTCAGCACTTTGGAAAGGTGTTTCCGTGCTTGTACTCCCTTCTTCTTATTTGGGAATAGGATCATTCATCTTGAGATTAACCAGATCCACAATTCCGAGATTGGAAAGTGACTCGGTTAATTCCGCAAGATCAACTCTTGAAACTTCCATTTAGACTTGTTTGATAAAGTCTAACAAAAGTTCGTCGTAGCTTTTAGACTTCAGAACCTCCATAGTCTTTTCTTTGGGAATTCTTGGTTTATCTCCGAACGCATCTTTGAATCGTTCGTTCATTGATCTACCGGTTTTCCTGGGTATTCTTCTTTTTAGATCTGTGATTTCTTTTTTCAGATCTAAAACTTCTTGTTCGATCTCGAATAGAGATCGGCACATCTTCTCCATCAGTCCACCATAGTATATGATGGTCTTTTGGACTTCCCTAAGGTCTTGGGTAACCTTAGATGTATTTGGAACAATTATGTTCCAATCTTTGCTGGATGTCATGGATATCCTACACTTGTTTTATCTCGAAATATTTTTCGAATACATTTTTTCTTAATTTTCTCCTCCCGTTAGGCACAAGAAAATAATATTGTTCAAATAATTTAAATTTATTTCTTCAATAAAGCTGGCTCTGATACCACTTCGTGCATCGGATCTCAATAAATATAAATTATGGAAAAAATTCTATTAATTTTATTTCCAAATAATAATCACCTAGTACCTGACATTGTTATACCTTTCAGACCAGATCACAAGTATAAATATGAGTGTTTTTTGGAGCACGAGAAAGGTTTCCAGCCAAAATACCAAGATAATTATATCCGATTTTAAAACATACTTTAGCAAAAATGGTTTGGAAGACATAAATTAAGAGTGGAAATAGCATTTAGCATAGTGTACTTTTAGGGGTAAATTGGTCTTTAACCATTTTTGTGGCATTTTGGGATAATATTATAGGCTTTGTGGCATTTTGGGATATAAGATAAGGATTTGTGGCATTTGGGGGTATTTTCTCTTGATGATATTTTAGTACATTCAACATCAATAGAACAACATTTTAAACATCTAGAAATCTTATTTCATATAATTAGGAAAACAGTTAAGTATTATCTGAAATCAAGATGAATTTATTTGAAACCAATATAAGATTTTTAGGTCACAATATATCAAATGATTAATCGGACCAATTAATAGAACAATTGAATTTACTAATAAATTCCTAGATCAAATCAAGGATAAAACCCAACTTCAAAAATTTTTAGGATGTCTTAATTATATATCAGATTTTTTCCCAGATTTAAGGACATATTGTCAACCTTTATACAAGAGATTTCAAAAGAATCCTCCTTCGTGGAATAAAGAACACACTCAAATAGTCAAAGATATTAAAGAAAAGGTTAAAACTTTACCATGCTTAGGAATACCAAATCCTAGCGCCTTTATGATAATAGAAACAGATGCCTCTGATATAGGTTATGGTGGTATATTAAAACAAAAATTACATAGTAAAGAACAATTAGTAAGATATCACTCAAGATTATGGTTAGGAGCCTAGAAGAATTATTCAACAATAAAAAAAAAATTCTTTCAATTGTTTTGTGTATTTCAAAGTTTCAAGATGATCTTTATAATAAGAAATTCCTTTTAAGAATTGATTGTAAATCAGCAAAAGAAGTTTTAACTAAAGATGTTTGTTAGGATTTCAATGTTTAGATTTTGATGAGACAAATCAAATATGTAATAGGAAGTTTTGAGTACCCCATTTTTCACAATGTTTAAGTGAATTCATAGACTAGAATTGAGTCTAGTGTTAAGTGCTGAAAATGGAGGTTGAACAAGGATAAAGCTGCATCTACGCTGTTAAGAAAAGATATCGATGCAAGAAGGCAGGATACAGTATTGCTGCATGAAGGAAGGATACAACATAGCTGCAAGAAGGAAGATATAGCAACGCCGTAACAGGACAGAGCATCTCTACAGCAAAGAAGGAAAGAACGGCATGCAGCATCGCTGCAAGAAAAAGATACAGGAGTACTGCAAGAAGAAAAGGATACAGCAGGACTACCAAAAGATACTGCAACCAGGTCTAAGTTACCGCAGCACTGCAAGAAAGTATCAGCTGCACAAAGACCTAGAATACAGCGCTAAGCTTACAGTACTTATAAACCATTCAGAGCCAATTACAAAACAAAGTATCCTGCAATCCTAGGAAGGATAAATGCAGTACGAGGAACGAAGACTCATGCAAGAATAAATAGAGCCGTTCCAGAAAAGATCAAAGTTGCAGACACGAAGCCAATACGAAGATGCCACGCGGACTGACGCGCTGCAGAAAGCTGCAAGCCGCAACTGCCGCATTAAATGCTCCGAAAGAAAAAGTCAAGTCGCATTAAATGCGAACGATGCCTTTGTATAAATAGAGGAAGAGATACACTGAAGCTGGTTACTGAAACTACTGATTAACTGAACCATTTACGCAAAATTCACAGAGCTTACAAGATCCAAGTATTCAAGTCTACGATCAGTTTCAGTCACTCAACCTCCCGAAGTGAAGCAAGTTCAAGCTGAAAGTTTCCTCAAGGATTCAGAAGCTCATTTCGAAGCACCAGTTGAAGAAAAACCTTTTTATCCTTTTAACCTTGTTGCTGTGTGCTTAGGTTGTTTTAGTGGTGTCGAACAGTTGATAGGAGAGATCCTTGCTGTTTGTATAGTTGTCTAGAGTTAGGCAGCTTCCCTGTGTGGGAGTGTGGAACCCTGTGTGGGTTAGCCTTTGAAGTTTGTAGTTGCTGTATGTACGCTGGACTTCAGTAGGTGGTTATTTTGTAAAGTTGATAGATTGTTAGGAGTGTCCTGTAATCCAATCTTGCTTAACTAAGTTCCTGCTCGAGGAGTAGTAGAGTGGACGTAGAAGGATTATGCCACCTTCGAACCACTATAAACCATAAGTGTTTATTGCTTTTTATCTGTGCTTTAATCTTCTATTTCTTGTTTGTATCATTTGCATAAAACGTTTTCTGATAGAAGCATATTTGAGAAAATCAGTCTTATGTTATAAAAGTTATTTTTCCGCTGCGTATAAAACCCCAAGTTACAGTGTGCAGCACTGCATTCTAGTGCTGTAAGCAGTAACTATCTGACGCTGCAAGTTCAAGTAACTTGCAGAGCAGAACGGTTTATTTAAAGATTTACAAAATCGACCAAGGTTCATTCACCCCCCCTCTGAACCTCGGACACCACTTGGGACCAACAAGTGATATCAGAGCGAGTTGGGTTAAAAACCAACTTATCTGGTCACCTACCCAAATTCATCTTTGTCTTGCTGTTTTCTCTGCATCTAAACTCATTCTTATAGCATATCATGGATTTCTCGAATCACAAGTTACCTATGTTTTCCATAGAAGAATATGACGATTGAAAGATAAGAATTCAGGCACATCTATCAGCAATGAATGACGAAATGTGGACGGTCATCACCGAAGGACCAATAATCCCCACAAAAGTAAATCCTATGCTAGTTAGAGAGTTAGAGGAAGGAGCACCTCCACCATCAAACTTCCTAGTCAAACCAAGACTTGAATGGAACAATGAAGATAAGAAGAGAACTAACTTGGATAATGTGGCAAAAAATGCTCTATTCATCACTTTGGATAAAGGCACATTCAGCAAGGTCAAAACTTGTAGAACATCCAAAGAAATATGGGAAAAATTGGAGCAAATATGTGAAGTGACTGAGCTTACCAAAGACAACAAAATCTCCAATGCTACCCAACTATTCGAGCTCTTTGAAATGAAGAATGAAGAGACTCTTGAGCAACTAGACCTAAGGTTCACATCCATAGTGAACGAACTAAAAGCTCTGGGCAAACACTACATTCAAAAGGAGAAAAACATGAAAGTGTTGAGAGCCCTACCCGCGGAGTGGGACAACAAGACCACTGCCATGAGAGTGTCCATGGACCTGAAATCCATGAGTACATTCGACCTATTCTCTGACCTCAAAGTGTTCGAGTATGACATCAATAGACGGAGAAAGGAGTTCGAAGAGTCGAGCTCCAAAGTTACAGCGCTGACTGCCAGAGGTACCAAGGATACAGCAACCGCTAGTTGCAGTAAACAGAATGAGGTTACAACAGAAATTGCTGAAAAGGACATGACGCTTCTCCTAAAGAAATTTAGGAGATTCATAATGAGCAACAATAATAGCAGCAACACCAACCTCAACAAAAAGAATGACTTCAGAAGAAGTCATCCACCTCCTCAGGTATCCTCTTCTCCACAGTCAAATACAGGAAATATTAACTTGTGTTATAACTGCAGGAAACCAGGACACTATGCAAGGAATTGTCCGTATCCAACCATGCACAAGTATCCCGAAGGATAAAGAGAGCAGATGAGAGATAAAAGAAGAGAGAAAAAGCACAAGCTTCGAGCTCTCATATGAGAGATGGAAAAAACCAAGGATACAGTAGTTTCGAAGGAAGTACTGAAAGCTGCAGAATCCTCTGACAGCGACACTGAAACCTCATCCTCTAATGAAGAAGCACTGATATGCCTGATGGCTAAAGATTACGAGGACAACGAAGAAGATGAGGTAATTTATCAACAGTTGTCCATACCAGAAAGTGAGGAGCTGAACATGATCCACTCCTTAAAAAGGATCATGAGTGACTTCGAGTAGATCAACTCAATTCATGAGGAATTGAAGGTTGAAAATGAGAACCTAAGAATTGACAATGAGATCCTCAAGAGCAAGAATATTGACATTGCCAAAATGCTCGCTGTACGAGAGTCTGATAACTCGAAGTGTAGTAAGCTGCAATAAGAGGTCTCTAGATTAAATCTGTTGATCACTAAGCTAAAATCTGAGAAGGAAAGCTTGCAGTCCACGATAAGCACTTTCAGCAAATCATCAAAGGACGCAAGAGATTGCATAAATCAAAACAGAAACCCTTTTGAAACATCGGGTATAGGTTACAACAATCACACCTCCCAAGATACAGCAAGCACATCCAAAGCTGTAAAATTTGTTCAAGCTGAAACCCCAATGGAAAAGGAGTTACTAAGTGACTCTGTGAAGATCTTGAACAAAACAACAATGATGGATAAGGGGAAGAAACCCAGTGCTCAATTGCAGGAAGTAAGTCTGCATCTAAGAACTGGCTACAGCAGAAGTCATCTGCTGTATGCAGCAAGAGGATGCAGCAACCAACTAAGTTGCAGCACAGAAGAAACTTTCCCACCTATATTAAAACTTACATGTCTAAACCTCAAAGAGGATATACTCAAGAGAAGTATGGTGGAAGACCACACTACAAAGGTGTTGGTACCACACATGTTGTTAATGCACACACTTATAACAATCAGATTGCTAGGACAACTTCATATACTCAGAGAACCAACAAATTTTACGGCAAATCGATGACTGTTAAGAAAGTTTGGGTTCCCAAAGCAACTAACCCCAAAGGACCCGTACAGATATGGGTACCTAAATCTGTCTGAATTTGTTACAGGTTTCAGTGCCAGGTTGCAGTAGTGATGTATGATATATTGACAGCGGCTGCTCAAGGCACATGAAAGGCAGTAAAGATTCTCTAAAAGACTTCCAAGAATGCAAAGGACCAAAGGTCATCTTTGGAGATGATTCCAAAGGAAGCACAAAAAGAAGTGGATGCCTAGTCAAAGGAAACATAAAAATCAAGGATGTATCCTATGTAAAAGGATCAGATATAACCTTCTGAGCATCAGTCAATTCTGTGACAAATGATACACAGTGGAATTCAACCTCAACAAATGTTTAATCAAAGACAACACCTCAAATGAAGTCAAGCTTACAGGACTGATTGGAACCTTTCTACTCAACCTACATGCTTCATTGTGAAGAGTCCACCAGAACTGAGCTAGCTGTGGCACAAAAGGTTAAGCCATCTGAATTTCAAGACTATCAACAAGCTAGCAAGGAAATGCATTGTAAGAGGATTGCCAGACGTAGCATACAAGAAGGAAAATATTTGTGGAGCTTGTCAGAAAGGAAAACAAGTTAAGAGCTCATTCAAAGACAAGTCTCAAAAGTCATCTCACAGGATCTTAGATCTTCTACACATGGACCTTTTTGGACCAGTAGAACCAGTAAGCTTGAGCGGGAAGAAGTACTCTCTCGTAGTTGTAGATGACTACTTCAGATACACCTGGACGATCTTCTTTGCAAAGAAATCAGAAACTCAAGACAAACTACCTAATCTCATGAAGAAGATCCAAAATGGAAAAAGCTTGAGTATTGTGAAGATTAGATCAGACAGAGGAACTGAGTTCACAAAAAAATTCATTGAGAAATTCTGTTATGATAATGGTATTCGACATGAATACTCTGCTGCAAGAACACCTCAGCAGAACGGTGTAGCTGAAAGGAGGAATAGAACCCTCAAGGAAGCAGCAAGGACAATGATAGCAGAAGTAGAAGTACCCAAGAGATTTTGGGCTGAAGCAACAAATACTGCTTGCTACACACAGAATAAATGTCTAATCATCAAGGATCTAGACAAAACGCCTTATGAAATCGGGAATGGATATACTCCAAATATCTCTTATCTGCATATCTTTGGATGCAAGTGTTATGTTCTCAACAATGGAAAGGAGCATCTAAAAACGTTTGATGCTAAATCAGACGAAGGAGTATTTCTAGGTTACTCCACTGTAAGCAGAGCCTTCAGGGTATTCAACAAAAGAACCACCTGGTGTTTGAAGAATCTATTCATGTGGTGTTTGATGAACCACTTTGTGACACCAGGAAGTTGAAAGAGCCACCTGAAGAAATAGCTCCAAGGAAAGAGAATGTTGTACCTTATATAGAAGGAGTTCTGCCTACAGAAGAAGACAAAGAAGAGGAAGCTGCATCTTTGGATGCAGCAGATATTCTTACAGCAGCAGAACCTCCTGTTAGGATGTATACTATAAGCCTAGCTTTTGTATGAACATCTATTTATGATATGAGAATCTTTTATGGTCAAATGTTTGCATTTTATATATTTGTTATATATGTTATTGCAGTTGTCCAATTAATTTATATTGTAGATAATATGGTGTGTGGTGCCACACAGAAGATCATGTTATCAGTTTCTTATAGATTATAAATGATAGCTCACAGCCGAGATAATTTTGGACAAATTATCGGAATGGTTGTAGTGTAATTTGGTATTAATCTGTCTTGATTATAAAATTACACTAGTACATTTTGTATGTATTGAGCAGGACCAATTGAGGTTGTTTTATTTGTACTGACTACATAAATAAAACAAGACATCTGTTATTATGGATGTGCGTCCTCTTAATCATTGTATGATAACGGGCATGTATACTCGATATATGTTTTCTTTAATTTACCAATGGGTGAGATTTATTTATTAAATCAATAAGCTCGGTAAATTGGGATACAATGTTGTTTATATGGTGTGCTGTTGATTATATAATGAAACCGTGTCCTAATTATTTAGGATGATGATGTCCCCTTGAGGAACTCATAAGGATTATCATGTAAACCCTGCAGGTGGATTTATTCCGGCATGATAATAAAGTTGAGTGGTACTACTCTTGGATTAAATATTAATTAATTGAATTGTCAGTAATTCATTTAATTAATGGACATTCGATATCTTAAACATGGGGAGATAAACGCGCATATAATAAATAGGAGCCATATCTAATATGGATAAGGGACGGTAGTTCAATAATATCTTTTTAGTGGATTAAGATATTATTTGATAGGCTTGAGAAGTATATTCAGATCAAATTAAGGACTCCTAAGCCTATCAGGAGACCGATTCCTAATCCTCCTCAAGGTCCCTGTTGTAGCCTATAAATAAACCTCAAGTCAACCGTTTCTAGAGTGACAGACACAGAAAAATCTGATATACGATCTAGAGAAGAACGGTTGAGAGTCTCGATAGCTCGTTGCCCACACAACGTTCGAGATAAGGCAAGGAATACAGCAGAAGATCGTGAGGTTCAGGCTTCATCGATTCCTCGATTCTACAGTTCTGACCTTAGAACTAATTTTGGTGCAAAAGGTATGATTCGTTTTCCGCTGCGCGTTAATCATATTTGCATGGACCCCGATTCGGATAATCGAATAGGGTCGGCGATCCGGCGGTTCCTACACCTCCTGCATTACAACAACAAGAAGAACAACCCAGACAAGAACATGTCTTCGAGCCTGACAGGACATGGCTAAGGAATCATCCAAGGGATCTTATCATAGGAGATCCATCTATTGGTGTAAGAACCAGAAGATCCATACCTCATGAAGCAATGTTTGCGTGCTTTATATCTCAGTCAGAGCCTAAGAATGTTGAAGAGGCACTGCAAGATAGCAACTGGGTGCAGGCCATGCAAGAAGAGTTAAACGGATTTGAAAGAAATCAAGTTTGGAAGACAGTTGAAAGACCAACTCATCAAGGAGTAATTGGAACAAAGTGGGTTTTCAAGAACAAGTTAGACGAATCTGGACTCGTTGTAAGAAACAAAGCAAGATTAGTTGCGAAAGGATACTGCCAGGAAGAAGGAATTGATTTTGATGGGACATTCGCTCCAGTAGCAAGGTTAGAAGCAATACGAATTTTTCTGGCATATGCAGCTCACATAAATTTCAATGTCTATCAGATGGACGTTAAGAGTGCATTCCTAAATGGTCTTCTTACAGAGGAAGTATACGTTGAACAACCTCCAGGCTTCGAAGATCAAGCAGAAGAGAAGGTGTTTCGATTACACAAAGCCCTGTATGGACTTAAGCAAGCTCCGAGAGCTTGGTATGACACCTTATCTCTCTATCTGCTTGAGAATGGTTTCCAGAAAGGGACAATCGACAAAACGCTATTTAGGATACAGAATGGAGAAAGTGTACTGCTAGTACAAATATATGTGGACGACATCATCTTCGGCTCCACCAATAAAGAGTTATGTGAAAAGTTCTCCAACCTAATGCAGTTAAAATTAGAGATGAGTATAATGGGAGAATTAAGTTTCTTTCTCGGGCTGCAAGTAAAACAGCTACCTACAGGAACCTTCATCAGTCAAGTCAAGTACACGAAGGAGCTCATCAAAAAGTTTGGCATGGAGAATGGAGCAGCAACGACCGTTCCTATGTCTACATCTATAAGCTTTGACAAAGATGAAGATAGTAAAGACATTGATATCACAAAGTATAGACGCCTAATCGGATCCTTACTGTACCTTACAGCAAGCAGGCCGGACATCATGTTTGCAGTAGGAGTCTGTGCAAGTTTTCAAGCGGCACCTAAAGAATCACATCTTTCAGCGGTCAAAAGGATTATCAAATATTTGAAAGGAACTCAAGAAGTAGGCCTATGGTATCCCAAGGAAGGAGGATTCAAGCTTAAAGGCTACTCCAATTCAGATTATGCAGGTTGCAAGATTGATCGGAAAGTACCAGTGGGACTTGTCAATTTCTAGGAAATAGACTCGTTTCATGGTTCTGCAGGAAGCAAACTTCTATTGCAACCTCTACAGCAGAAGCAGAGTATGTTGCAGCAGGAAGTTGCTATGCGCAAATCCTCTGGATACAGCAGTAACTAAGAGATTATGGAATAGAAGAAAATGAGACTCCAATTCTCTGTGATAATACAAGTGTCATCGCAATTACCCATAATCCTGTATTTCACTCAAGAACAAAGTACATTGATATACGTCATCAATTTATAAGAGATCATGTGAAAAAGAAAGATATTGTACTTGAGAAAGTTCATACGGATCTCCAGCTTGCAGATATTCTCACTAAACCTTTGAGTGAATCAAGATTTTCTATGCTTAGAAACGAGTTGGGAATTCTTAAGTTATGAAGAGAAAAGGAAGATGCAAGAACCAAGGGGGAACCTCTGCATGTTTGCGTGAAGCAGTAAGTATAGTGCTGTAAGCTACGCCTTCTTACAATGCTGGGCTCAAACAGCACTGCATCTTATATTCTTACAGTACAGCAGAAATCAGGTTTCAAACAACACCAGGTTACAGCATTTATTTCAAAAGAGTATTGATTACTCTGCAACCTCGTACTAAGGATGCTGCAACCTTAAAAAGGCATTTATTTAGGCGGCAAAGGGCATGTCTGTCAGCATTAAATGCAAAGTCTGCGTGTGTCAGAAGTGGAAGGGTTGCGCTCAATAGCTCACGCACCTTGTAATAATTAAAGCGACGATTTGACATTTCCGCTTTTTTGTGGACCGTAAGATCAATTGTCTTTGAATATTTTCAACCGTCGATCTTCTCCACGTCCCTTAATTTCCGCCATAACCCTCATAACTGCACCTCTTTGAAATCATTATTCACCATCTTCCAAGGAGAGAAAAACCTTTTCGCGAAAAACCTCTAAGTCCAAAATCTTCGATTTTTCTCTCTATCTCTCTCTCAAAACATCAATGGTTGCCAGACAAACCATCGTTCTGAAAGGAAGGCTAATAACCAGGAGCACGTTCTTGCTTCGGGGTTGTATGACAACACCCTCATCAGAAGAATATTCGACGCCCTTGAGCGGACCCAAAGTCCTAGGGCTATTGACGACAGTGAACGCTAGCTTTTCTGTGGAGTCAGTACAGAGATTCTACTCCTACGCCAGGCAGGCGAAGGAAAGGAACTGCATCCTGTTCAGGATGGATGCAGACGTAGAAGAACGGTCTCTAACCGTTAGAGACATCGCCGCCACCTTCAGCATCTCTGCTGCAGGTCTTACCCCCAGTCAGTTGACATCATATGGGGAGGGCACCGCTCAAGAGATGTGGGATCTCTTTCGAGCAAGGGATGCAGGGGCTGAAATTAAAAGGAGCGCCCTCAAGAAGCTCTTCAAGTCGGAGTTCGAACTGCTTCATGATATCTGTGCATACTCCATTGAAGGCAGAACCAGGAGTTATGACAAATGCACAGATCTTCAGTTTTGGATCATGTCCGCTATCATGGCCGAAGAAAATGTGAACTGGGCGAGGTTCATTATGAAGAGGCTGTGGGAGGAAACAGAGAAGATAACGGAGCGTCGGAGCTACGGTATCACCATCTGTTCTCTGCTCTGCAAGCTTGGCCTTCAACTTGCAGCACCTGCCCCCATTCACATCGGAAAGTATCTCGGGAAGAAGAAGAAAGGCAAGACCCAACCGAAGGCTGCAGGAGTAGGAGTTGCGAGGAAGAAAACCAAAGATAAAAAGAATGCAACTCTTGCTCTGCAAGATGAAGCTGCAGGGAGTGGGGATGAAGCCGAAGGAGAGGACGTTCAGAGTCCTCTTCCTGTTATCAAGAGGAGTTCAGGAAAGGCTGTACCTGAAACTGAATCCTCGTCCTCTGATGACGATGCACCCTTGGTGAGAAGGGCCCCGTACAACAAGAAGAAGGTTGCTGCAGCTGCTGTCTCCCAACGCTCTACAGCAAGCCTAGCTGTAGTTGCTGTTGCGGATGAGTCTCATCAGCCCCGGGATAAAGAAGGAGCTCTTTATTCCCAACTCTCTACACCTTCTGAGGTGGTAGCAAATCTTGGGGATGAGTCACATCAGCTTCAGGAGCCATATCAGCACAGGGTCGAGCCAGCTGAAGAAGCTCGTCTACAAACAAAGACTTCAGTGCTCGATCCCACCTTTCTGGCTGCTAGAAATATGGAGATGCAGTACTCTCTCTGGAGAGAGATGAGGCTGGCTAAGGGGGAAATCCTGTTGAAGTGGAAGGATTTCCTGAGAGTCGAGCAAGCTGTCCTGGAGTGGGCCAAATCAGAAGATATTCTGGCACTCTTACAACCTGAGTACGCAGCAAGAGTACAGCAGCTTGATGATAGCAGTGCTGCTCAGGGACCAAAGGACAAAGGGAAATGAAAAGCTCTTGCAGAATTCGACTCTGCAAAGCTGCCGATGAGAGCAGCAATGGAGGACGTGCAGGTCTTCCTTGTCCCGGCTGCGGAGGCTGTAAGAAGGGGCGATGACGTCACCTTTGCTCAGGAGCAAATCGACACCTTGGGAGTGGAGCAAGCTGAAGAAGCTATGCTGCAACAGGCGCTGCAACAAAGTGTGAAAGAAATAAGGATGCAACACACTACTAGGAGAATGCGGGGAGAAGGAAGTTCAAGTTCCCACCTTACAAACTCCCCTGTATATGAGCAAATGGTTGAAGGTCTCTCCACGGTCGTCTCTCTTGATCCTCTGGAGGAAGAGACCCAACTATTGGACTATGGCGATTCCCCAATTCGTGAAGTTGAAGATACTGCTTGTGCAGATTCTCAGAGGGAACCATCTGCCATAATCAGAGATGTCATCTCAGACATCGCTGAAATTGCCGATGAAGCATCTACGGAGGAAGTTGCAGAGGTGGTACTCCCTGTACTGGCGGAGACAGCAGTACAACAGACGACCATCCTTGAAGCAGCAGCTGAAGAATCAAGAAGGATGGAAGCTGAGATTCTTGCAGCAATAGAGCGTATAGTGCTGGATACTGTGGACGCTGTAGGAAACCAACCCGAGCTGCAAGAACCCATTCTTGCAGCAGAAGCTGTCCAAGTTACAGGACCGGCCTAGGAGACGGGGTCCATTGAGAAGACCTCTGCTGGGGAGGCTGTTCAGACAGTACCCACAGAGGATACAGAAAGAAGAGCTGAGGTAACCTCGGTGCAGCTAGAGACACCTCAAGAGGAGGTTGATGCTGCAGCTGCTGCATGCTCTCAAGAACCTTCCAAGGTTACAGCAGCAGAGGTTACTGAGGAAGCTGAGATTACAGATGCCGACTTCGCAAGGATGATAAAGGAGCGCAACATAGCTGTTCATGGGCCAAAATCTGACGGAGCAGATCCTGTTCAAATCTCATCCGGCGAAGAGGAGACAGAAGAAGAAGAAGAAGAAGAAGAAGAAGAAGAGCACCCATCCTCAAGCTCTACATGCTCTCAGACCAGCAACCATGAGGATGAGGTCGCTACTCAGAGCATCTCTACAGCAAAGAAGGAAAGAACGGCATGCAGCATCGCTGCAAGAAAAAGATACAGGAGTACTGCAAGAAGAAAAGGATACAACAGGACTACCAAAAGATACTGCAACCAGGTCTAAGTTACCGCAGCACTGCAAGAAAGTATCAGCTGCACGAAGACCTAGAATACAGCGCTAAGCCTACAGTACTTATAAACCATTCAGCGCCAATTACAAAACAAAGTATCCTGCAATCCTAGGAAGGATAAATGCAGTACGAGGAACGAAGACTCATGCAAGAATAAATAGAGCCGTTCCAGAAAAGATCAAAGTTGCAGACACGAAGCCAATACGAAGATGCCACGCGGACTGACGCGCTGCAGAAAGCTGCGAGCCGCAACTGCCGCATTAAATGCTCCGAAAGAAAAAGTCAAGTCGCATTAAATGCGAACCATGCCTTTGGTCAGACTACTTCAAATTCAAAAGAGAGATGTCTCCTTCAACGGACATCTTCTCCTACAAGTATAAATAGAGGAAGAGATACACTGAAGCTGGTTATTGAAACTACTGATTAACTGAACCATTTACGCAAAATTCACAGAGCTTACAAGATCCAAGTATTCAAGTCTACGATCAATTTCAGTCACTCAACCTCCCGAAGTGAAGCAAGTTCAAGCTGAAAGTTTCCTCAAGGATTCAGAAGCTCACTTCGAAGCACCAGTTGAAGAAAAACCTTTTTATCCTTTTAACCTTGTTGCTGTGTGCTTACGTTGTTTTAGTGATGTCGAACAGTTGATAGGAGAGATCCTTGCTGTTTATATAGTTATCTAGAGTTAGGCAGCTTCCCTGTGTGGGAGTGTGGATCCTTGTGTGGGTTAGCCTTTGAAGTTTGCAGTGGTTGTGTGTACGCTGGACTTCAGTAGGTGGTTACTTTGTAAAGTTGATAGATTGTTAGGAGTGTCCTGTAATCCAATCTTGCTTAACAAAGTTCCTGCTCAAGGAGCAGTAGAGTGGACGTAGAAGGATTACACCACCTTTGAACCACTATAAACCATAAGTGTTTATTGCTTTTTATCTGTGCTTTAATCTTCTATTTCTTGTTTGTATCATTTGCATAAAACGTTTTCTGATAGAAGCCTATTTTAGAAAATCAGCCTTGTGTTATAAAAGTTATTTTTCCGTTGCGTATAAAACCCCAAGTTACAGCGTGCAACACTGCATCCTAGTGCTGTAAGCAGTAACTATCTGACCCTGCAAGTTCAAGTAACTTGCAGAGTAGAACGGTTTGTTTAAAGATTTACAAAATCGACCAAGGTTCATTCACCCCCCCTTTGAACCTCGGATACCACTTGGGACCAACAATGTTCAAAACATAGTTTCAAAACAAATATTTGCTAGATGGCAAGCAATTCTATCTGTGTTTGATTTTGAAATAGAATTTATCAAAGAAGAGAATAATTCTCTTCCACATTTTTTAACAAGAGAATTTTTACAAAGCCCTCTCATCAAAAGACTTTGAGATTCCTGAATCAAAAGATATGATCAGTCTCACTCCATCAAATCCCAAAGCAAGAACCAAACAACAACAGACCCTTTAATTAACTTCAAATTTCTCACATTTTTCTCATCCCAATCCATTTGAGAGCCTTTAAAATTTTCCAAAATTACCTTACAGATCAATAGTTGCCTCTCCAAATACACCATCAACACCTTCACCATTAACTAAGAAACCACTTCTAGAATATCCCTTAGCAGAATATAAGTATGTCAACAAGAAATGGATTGAAAAATTATACTGGACTCCTTTCCAAGATGTGCCTTCATAAGCAGATTCACAACTATATGTCAAGAGTAAATTCGGAATTGATATGTTATGGGATTCCGATAACCCTCTCAAATCAAGAAAATTTTATGAACTCATACTTATTGATACCGATTCATTGGAACTCTCACACAATATTGACAAGGATACTCAAAACATTGTTTGTTCAAAAGCCAGAATTAAACATGTTATTACTCCAGAAGAATGGGGTAAAACCTATGAAAAATACTTTTCAGTCAAATTTAACCCACAAAGCTTCAATTGTTGTGATTATCGTCAAGCCTGGTATAGAGTTCTATACATTAGATCTTATTCTCATAGCTGGTTCTTTTTCCGGCATCTAAATATTTCATTAACTTTCCCAATATTGGTTCTATGAATGGTGGAAGAAGATTGGTTCAGAATTCACCATTCTCCTGTCAGAAGTTCAAAAAGGTCTAGCTCTTTGTTGTTTCATCAAATTCAAGACATATCAAAAAACCCTCCTTTTTCATGCTGAGTTTAAAATTCCTTGGATCATGGTTTTGGAATTTAGCTTTCTCAAAAGATTCATTGAACCTACTCCATATTCCTTAGTCAGGACTTTCAGGGTCAAATGGTGGGGAAAATTTAAGCAAGAAATATATTCAGCCCCCGCAGTTTATAAATTCCTCAAAATTGGAGAAAAAGTTAGATTTCAAAGAGAAGACGAATGAACTTCGACAGAAAACAGACAACAAGAAAAATCAAAAGATGAAGAAACCTCTGTCAAAGGTTTATCTCTAGAACAAAAAAGATTTTTTGAATCTCTCAAACAAAACCCAAATTTGCAGGGTCAATTTTCAGAATTTTTATCTCAAAAATCAGGATCGGATAAATCACCTTCAAACGATTTTGATAATGATTTTGACCCCATTGGTGGACAAGACCCTTTTGATCTATAAATGGAGTCATCAAGAAGATATCATGAAATTAATAGTATTAATCAACATATTCAAGATTGTCCAAGGTGTTTTTCTTATTATGCTCACAAGAGGAATCAAATTCGAATCAAAGAAGAAAGTCATCAATATCTTAGGAAAATACTTTTGCATAAAGATTTTCCAGGAGACATGAATCTAGTTCATAAAGCAGCCAAAGTTCAAAAGAAATCAAAAAAAGAATTCAATTTATCTATTCAGAAGTTCAAAAGATGTATGGAAAAATATCCATATACAGATCAATGTTTAGGAGTCTCTCCAGGAGGTTCAAATCCGCCAAATCTAGTTGATAATGATTAAGTCAAGAAATCAAAAAATCAAAAGGTGATCCAAAAGTTTGTCGGCCACAATTCAAAAAGCAGGTCATTTTGTCAAATGGTTTGCAAAAGGATGTTCAAAGATGTCAAAAGTTCTACAAGAATTTAGCATTATTGTCAATTATGTCGAAATTCATTTCAAATGTAATGTAAATTCAAATGTAATGCATTTTCTTTTGCCTATACAAGGCTTTCATTATATAAGAAGGGAGGCAGAACGAATATTGCAATTCTCTTTAGCCTTTCACTATCCATCTGCAAGATTGTATCCACTTACTGGTCCTTACAGTAGATTTTCAAAATTGTAAGTTTTATGATTCAATAAAATTTCATATTTTCGAAAATCTGATTGTTTATTTGTTTTATATTCATTTTCAATATCTGTCTTTTATGTATAGATTAAATCCTGTCCTTTTTTTCTTCTTCTTCTTCTTGTTCTTCCCTTCTCCATTCTTTCTCTGATCCCAAACTCAATTTTCACTCTTGGCAGAATTCTTTTTTTTTAATTTTTTTTAATTTCTATGTTTAGAAATTGCAGATTTTCTTTTAGATTTTTGAAATTTGGGTTTTTTTTTCTTTATGATTTGATTCAATTTTGTGGTCTAATGAAATTTCATAAATTGTTTATCAAATTTTGAGGTCTTAAAAATGAGTTTTGCTTATATATACACACACATATCAATATCTTAAAAAAGAAGCCATAACAATAGATTGAGTAGGAAGCCACATTCGAAAATCAAGAACACATTTAATTTTAAAAAATAATTTTATCAAAATCATATTTTCATTGGATGCTAAAAAAGTGATGTATTGGAATCCCAAAAGTCATCATTAATACAATAAAAAATGTCTTTTATATTATATGTAATCATTATTATTGAAAACTAATAAAGTAATCAATAAATAAAAAAAAATTATACAACCAATCATCTATTGGTTGGGCGGAAAAATTTCATTCCTTTAATTATTTTCAATTGTCCTATTATTAGTATAGTATAGATAGATATTAAACATTTTTTCAATTTTGTTCTTAGTTTTTATATTTTTATCATAATAATTATTATCTATATATATTTATCATAATGTAGCACCTAAGAATTTTTTTTTTAAATAACTATATATAGTATATACTAGATTTTATTTAATACATATATAATTATATGGGATAATAATATAACACATAACTATATGATATAAGTTTATAATATAGGTTATATAGTATTAGATTAAGTAGTATTAAGATATAATTATATAGCATGACATATAATGCATGAAGTACATGGTAGCATAGGCTTGTAGATAAGGCATAGGTCAATATACTTCTAGAAGGAAGATTGATTGGATAACTAAGGCCATACTCCATCATTTTTTCTTCATGTACGTAAAACACAACCAAGCAAGCCATCTCTCTTCCTTCTTTTCCCTCAACCTTGCAGCCAAGTTGACCGCCTTTTTCCACCGTCGATCCTCAGTTTTCGGCAAGGTAATAGGTCAAAAAGGATAGCTTTTGCCTTGCTCGTCGTAAGGATGGGTTCGGAATTACGAAACATGGCCGTTTCCTCTTGCAGTTGTACTCTCTCTTGGCTGCTGTTCTGGTCGTTGCTGCTGCCGCCGTCCGCCGCTGAGTCGAGTCAGAGCTGGAGCGGTGTCTGCGTCGGTGCGTCAGTCGGAAACCACCGTTGGGAGTGGCAGCTGTGTCGGGATGAGCTGGAGTAGTTCGGCTCTATTTTTCTCGGCTGGCTGTGCGTGCGTGTGTCAGGTTGCTGGTATGTGTGGTGTGTGCGTGAGTCAGTGTGGGTTGGTCTGAGTGTGTTGGCCGGAGATGAGCGCGCCGGTGGTGGTTACGTCGCCGCCGTGAGCTGCTGCAACAAGGGCTGGGGCTGGGTGGTATAGGTTGGCGTCTAGGGTGTTTGTTGGGCGGTGAGGAGTTGCCGGCGACAGTCACCGGCTGTGGCGGACCGGCAGACGACAGAGGCGGCTGAGGCGGTGACCGGGGGTGGGGGAAAGCTGCAGCGGCTGGGAAGGGTAATATGTTGGGGGGTTTCCTTTTGAAAATTTGATGAATTCAAGGGGGCAAAAACGTAAATTGACTTTGCTGAAATTAAATTAAAGCTTAATTAGTTTATGGAATTGCATATGAAACCTCAAGTAATTAAAAGCATGCATGGAGACTACCAAAATACGAATAATGATAAACGAACCCTTAAATTTATCAAAATTACATAGCTTTTCCTATTATTGATGATATTATGCATTTGTTTTCCTAGATTTATTAAGGTTATATTAATGATATATGTTTTCATTTAATATTGTAATATATTAGGAAGTATAGAGGTTATAATATACTTACTAGAATTTAAAATATGAAACCCGGATTTAATTAAATGATAAAGATAAATTTCTTTAATTAGTTTATATTACTTTAGACTCCTTAAACACCAATTAGGGCATAAATCCCTAGGTTTATTATAGAACTAATTACAAAAATCTAGTTTAGGACGGATTTTTTTTGGACTTGAATGTTATTATGTTATTCATTATATTTTAGCTAAAGCGTTTTACTTGGAATTATAATTTGAACCTATATTTCGCGAGATTGCTTTTGAGACTAAAAATTATAAACTTATAAATATTATGCTAATTAAGTTAATTTTACGATTTAATTATTATTTCTAATTTAAGGATAATTAACCCTAAATTCATATCTATTTTAATCTGATTTAGTACTTTCGAATCGAACTTTATAAATTATGAATTATATATATTTAATTACAAAATAGGTTATATTTAGTTATAAAATTAGGGTTTAACTTAAAAGTATTAATCTATTGAAATCAATCATAATTCGAATAGAGTCCAAGTCAAACCCTCATGTTTGTAGGCGATACGTCGGAGTTTGCGTCGTAGATAGTTTGAAAATCTAAAGCTTTTGATCAGCTGCTCTTCAGGTGGGGCTAAGTACTAAGTCGGTATTTATATTACTTTCAAATTATTCAGATTACGAATTTTATTCGATATGAAATGAGTTGGGTTTATGTGCTGAGCGCATGAAATGTTATGATCTGATGAGGTGAATTTGATATTTTCGTATGTGCAATTAAGATGTGCTTTTATGTGGATATTTGATATGTGAATGTGTGAAGAAATTATATGTGCATGTGCATGCGT
This sequence comes from Scutellaria barbata, assembly GCA_028654395.1. NCBI lineage: Eukaryota > Viridiplantae > Streptophyta > Magnoliopsida > Lamiales > Lamiaceae > Scutellaria > Scutellaria barbata. The sequence goes on along the minus strand of CM053656.1, from coordinate 10,867,293 downwards.
ATGTAAGACGGCTAAAACCCGTATATGACGGCTGATCACCGTACCAGGACGGCTAAGACCCGCATATGTTTTCAGGGCGGCTAAAACCCGCATATGTTTCCAGGACGGCTAAGACCCGTAAAAATGTTTTCATGGCGGCTAAGAACCGTAAAATGCTTTCATGACGGCTAAGCACCGTAAAAATGTGAAAAGTTATGGTTAAATGTGAATTATGTTTGATTTATGATTAATGCATACATTCAAAACTGACTATGAATTATGTGATTGAAGGTGAATATGAGTGTGATTGAATGTGAACCCTATTTTTTTTTTAATGTGATCCCACTGAGTGTATTTTATACGCTCACCCCCTTTATATGTTTCTCTTTTATAGATCCGGATGTTGGGAGTCGAATGTGAAGAAAGATGCAAGTATTTTGTTGTAATTAAACATGTTATTTTGGAAAGATGAAAAATGGAAGCTTGATGGCATGTATATATTTTTTTTGCTGCGGTCTCTGATCATTTAAAAATTCTATGTAGTTTGTATGGATGTTTTATCATCCGATTTTTGTTTGTTTTGTATTGTTGGACGCCCAAAATGTTAAAATTTTTATATTTTATTTTATTTCGAAAATGGGACGTAACACATAATAATTATTATCTATATATATATTTTTCATAATTTTACTTGTTTCACAAATATTGTTTGCACTTAAAATTTTCATTTGAAGATGAAAATTTTAAGATGTAATTAATGGGTCGTTGCTAAAAAAAAAAAAAGAGCCCGATTGTTTCCTTAATAAACCCAATTAAATAAATGGTCTTATTTTTTATTTAAATATACATTATTAAGTCCAATTGTATTAAGTTATCAAATCTGCTGTCCATTTATATATCAATACAATCTCGTAAAACCCTAGAACAGAATCAACCACCCCATACTGATGTTCAGCCGCCTCCTTATAAATGAATTTATCGGTTATATTTTCAAATACGTTAATATAAATTTCATTATGAAATTATCTTAATATATTTATTTTTTTGCTCCAACCTAATTCATATAAGTCATATATAGAATATAAATTCAAAATTTTATCTGACAACTAATAAAAATATGATATTCTTTGACTTATTTTAAAAGGGTATTAAATGAACGAAGTCGGAGTTTTTGTTAATTTTTCATACCAATTTTCTTCATGTATTAGAACAAATCATTACATTATTTTATTCCATTTCATATAAACTAAGCTATTGCTTTTTTTTTAAGTAACAGGAAAATAATAATCTAAGATGTACATTTTGTTGCATTCAATTTTTATTTCAAAGTAGTAAAATTTGAAATTTGAAAATTAAACATAAAAATAATATATGAATATTAAATAACTTTATACAATATATTATACAAACATTATTGGACCTTACTAAAATATTATTCCATCTTATTAATCAAAACAACCCAATTAATTTATTATACTGTAAAAGCCCAAATTTGATTAATCAAATTAGCTCTCATTCATAGATATATACACAAACCCAAATCCTCTACCCCTCTTCCATAGGCTACCACCACCGGCGCTGTCTCCCGACACCTCCTTTCTCCTCTCATTCCACCACCACAACCCATTTCCTCTTCTTCTTCCCTTCTCTCCCCTCTATATCTGCTAAGCCATCTTCAACTTCAACCCTTCCTCCCACCGACAGCTGTCTTTTCCGTCATCTGGAATTCACCGCCCTGTCATCTGCCAGTTCCACCGTGCCCAATAGTACCAGTCGCTTGTCCCGCCGCCTTTGCTAGTCCCGCGGCCAGTCGCGCTATACCAACCAGTCAATCGTCTAGTTTGCCGTACCCGCCAACCACTACCATCTATCCCACCATCGCTGCCGACACCGAAGCTCACATACTCTCTTACAAGTCGTTGTGTCTTCTCTCTTCTCTTTTATTAGAAATCTCACACATTCAAATTTTGTACACATATATAAAGAAAATGAAAGAGTAAGTTGTAAGCTTGTTTTCTCTCTTTTTTCTAGGCCTAGGCTACATACATCTTATTTTCTCTTTTTTCTAGGCATAGGCTTCATGTAGCCTGTCATTTTGTAAGAAGATGAAGAAACAACATTCTTTTTAGAGGAAAGTATTCATTTTAGCATAAAAGATATAATCATATATCCAAATTAGCATAAGATATAATAGTGTGAACTTTTATACCACAAAATATAGTAGTATGCCACTTTCTACCACATTTTTTGTCAAAGTCAACTTGGATGATTGGACAATTAATATATTTTATTGTTTTGGTCAATGAGCACAAATATGTCCTCATTAATTTATTTTTTTTGGAATAATGGATAAGAGGCACGTGTAGTAATAGGGTTGCAACAATTAATTTTGCCATCCAACTATTACACCAAATTTTTTGTTTTTTTTGTTCTCATTATTTATTATTGTGTTCATTGCATTTGTCCATGCACGTCAATTAATTTAATTAATGACAGTACACCAATTTTTTTGTTTTTTCCTTCTCATTATTTAGTATGAATTCACTTTATACTGTGAAATCACATGTAATTTTCCTGTGTATTCTTCATCTATATAGGTTGATAATTTCAGTACGAAATTATCATACAACATTTTGAAGAACAAATTATTCAAATTTTTTTCCGACATTTTGGCTCTTGGAAGAGTGGAAGAATTATTGTTGAAATAAGAAAGGTATGTTTAATAGTTAATAATCCTCATTTAACCCTATGTTTTGAGGGATTAGGTTTAATTTGTTTTCATATATGCTTGAATTCATGTTTGGAATGGTTAAACGAGTTTAATTTTAAATTTCATAGGGTTAATTTGTTTAAATATATGCTTGAATTGATGTTTGAAATGGTTAAACGGGCATAATCAACGTTTGGAATGGTATAAATTTTGATTTTATAGTGATTGTAGGGAATAATCACGTTTAACACTTTAATTATAGTGTTAAATGTGAATAAATTGAAAATTCACGTTTAACACTATAATTATAGGGTTTTTAAGATTGAGGGGTATTTTGGTAATTAGGTCAAAGAGTTGACTTTGACCGGGACCCACGATCCCCGATCAATGATATCTCGTTGGCGACGACTCGATGATAAAGTATGATGAAAAGAAACGAGATTTGGATAGAAAACGAATTGAAAAAAATGTTCGTCGTGCATTCTCGACAACGGGAGAAAAAACCCCATCGTCTCCCGACAGCTGCCAAGTTTTCTCGGTAGCCGAGGCACCCGCTCTCGGCAGCTGCCGAGTTTTCTCGGTAGCCGGTGTTAAACGTGATTTTTTTAGGGTCAAACGTGATTTTTTTTGAAAATTCACGTTTGACCCTAAAAAAATCACGTTTAACCCCCGTTACCAAGAAAATTCGGCAGCTGCTGAGAGCGGGTGCCCCGATTGTCGAGAAAACTCAGCAGCTGCCGAGAACGGGTGCCCCCGCTATTGAGAAAACTCAACAGCTGTCGAGAGCCCGTACCCCTGCTGCCGAGAAAACTCGGCAGCTGTCGAGGGTCCGTGTCCCCACTGCCGAGAAAACTCGGCAGCTGCCGTCACCCGTCTCCCATCGCGCGCGCTCCCGACACCTGTCTCCCGTCGCGCGCGTTCCTCCCCGACATCCATCGGGCCCGCCCGCCACCGCGCCCCTGTTTTAAAAATCCCGTTTTATAAATTTAATAGTTATAATTGGACAATTAAATATAATATTTGAATAATTCCCCTTAAATAAATTTATTTAATGTTCGTTTAATAATCAACACGTAATAAAAATAATTTCTTAATCCATCTTATATAATAGATACATAATTTGAATTACCAATTTAATAATCCCAATTTTCATAATTAAAGTAACATAATATCCTAATCGAATTCTAATAATTATTTAATTTTTTTAATATCCATTTTATAATCAACACTTAATGTGAAATAATTTCGTAATCCTTCGTAAATTTTATGTAGATTCTAAAAAATAATCCTCTTTAATAATCCCCATTAATAATTATAGCAACATAATTTCCTAATCCCGTAACGAATTTTTTTTCCTTTTTTTATAGTCTCCTTTCAATATTCAACACTTCACTGGAGAATTATGTTTTAATACATCTTAAATAATAGGTAGATAATTTTAATAATCCACTTTCATAATCCTCATTTCGTAATTACAGTTTGCGATTATTTTAACGTTAGTTTCAAAGTAAAACAAACATTAGTTGTTAATATTTGATTTATGGCTTAAATAATTAATTTGTTTTCGTGTTGAAAATCTAGTATAGTTGTTCTTTTATTTTATTTGTTATTTATTACGTGTTTCATGATTCTCATCAATTTTTTTTTTTCAGTGACCAACAAAAAAATGACTATTGAAGTTATTGTATGGTACGGTGGCTACTGGAAATGTTTGGAATACACCAACGGTTTTGAAGAGGTCATTCACCTTAAGGAACGAACCCTATTTGATTTAGCGTCTTCCATTCATGAAGTTGTGGGTGCCGATATGACACAATGGGGTTATACGATTCACTCCCTACTCGATTCTGCAGGAAGATTGAGGAAGAAAAAAAAAAGAATACAGAAGTTTTGCAACGAATTTTGTCACAAATCGATGGGGCTCTTGTTGTTTTTGTTACTCTTACGAGGTTAAACGTTGGACAATCCGATGTTGCCGTATCCCCCGAGCTGAAAAATACACTCCCTGGTGTTGGATCATCTTATTCCGACTATCCAGAACACCATGTCACGACGGATGAGTCCAGCCAACGGAGCTGGGAAATTAGTGTTCCATTTTCTTCAAGCCATGCGGATCCACCTTCATATGTGTACACCGACCAAACTCCCTATTTTTGTTCTGTTCCCATTGGACTCCAATCCGATCAGGGTTTTCACGCAAGATGGGGAATACCCAATGAAAATGACACTACTCATTTTGGGAGTTCTTCCGGAATGCAGTGGGATCCTTCACCACCGGAGCATGATCGAAATGACTTCGGTGGCAGACTCGACTTAAACAGGGATCTAGACAGTTTCGGACATGAAGCGGTACAACCATATAAACAATTTACTGAATTGACACGTGTAGGAACATCAGATCATGAAGATGATGGTGAAAGTGGTAATCATGCTCTCTTGCTTATTTCATAATCATTTTGAACTTAGTGAATGTAATGTTGCATTATTTGTGATTATCTCTATATATATGTAGGTTCGGACCATGCAGGCGATGATTTTGAATTCACTATTGATCAGGAGAATGCTTTAGATGCTGAGCAATGAGAGGAGTATGAGCAATTCTGTTCATATATATTGAGACCGGAGTGGTCGATTCCCGATATGTGGGACATCGAGCTACCAAATGTAGGATAATTACAGGGAGATGAACAAGTAACACACGTGCTTCAAAAAGGCTCCACCTTTTGTAGTAAAGAGAAACTGCAGAAGGCTATTGGGTTGCACCATTTGGAAAATAAAGTAGAGTATCGTGTGGGCCATTCCGACAGAAAAAGATGGTTTGTGCATTGCCCACACAAAGATTGTTGTTTCGCGATCCATGCAACTCAAAAATATGGGATTTGGAGGATCTCACAGAGTGTCTTACAGCATAGTTATTCTTCGAATATAAACTGTCGGTCTCCACGTCGACTTCTTTCTAAATTGGTTGGTGAATATTTTGCCGACACACTCCGGAAGGAAAATTCGACCATCGGGCCGAAAGGGATCATTGATGAAATGAACCGACGACATGCTTTGTAACTTACAAGTCAGCTCTGAAGTTAAAACGGCATGCAATGTTCCTCGCCTACGGTGATCCGAAGAAATCATTTTGGAATCTTTCATCCTATTTGCAGGTGTCGAAGGACACCAATCCTGGTTCTTATACAGCCTTGAAAACCGATCCAAATGGAAAATTCAAATACGTGTTTTATGCACTAGCCGCCTCAATTATGAGATTTGTTAGACATTCACGGCCAGTAATTATGGTGGACGGGTGTCATTTAAAAGGCATGTATAAGGGAATCGGATTTGTGCCTGTTACTCAAGACGGAAACGATCAAATATTTCTACTCGCAATCGGAATAGGAAACATTGAGAATGATGAATCCTGGACATGGTTTCTGCAAAATGTTTGTGCCGCTTTCGGATGCCCAGATCAGCTGCTTATTGTGTCCGATCAACACCTTAGCATTGAAAATGCCATCAACAGGGTCTACCCAAAGGCGACTCAAGGGTTGTGTTGCTTTCATCTTAAGCAAAATTTAGCGAGGTATGGAGCACACCTGGTTGGACTTTTTAAGAGAGCTGCCTATTGTTATGATCGTGACGAGTTCGAGAGGTATGTTAGAGAATAATCCAGTTGCAGTTATTAAGGATGAAGTTATCCACGTCCTTATAAAATTTGACCAAATGTTTCTTCTTCTTTTTCCAGGTACATAAACAGTCTGAACGCATTGGAGCTTCAGGGTGCACTCAGGGCATTAAACAGAGCACGGCTAAGCAGATGGTCGCACGTGCATTGCCTGATTCGTCGGTTCAACTTCATGATTTTGAATGCTGCCGAGACATGGAATGCTCACTTTCTTTGGGTACGAAGGCTTCCCGTTTGTTCATTTTTGGAGGGGCACGAAAGATTTTGGAGAAGTGGTTTAAAGAAGAACGGCTGCTGAAGATAGAGAAGAAATTCTTACTAAAGTCGTGCACGATCGAGTGTCGAATACTTAAAGCTTGGAAGACAAATGACTGTAGATAAGCTTGGACGCCTCAAATTCAAGGTCACAGATCATTCGAGGATTTTCATCGTAGACCTAAATTCAAAAATGTGCACATGTAACGTTTTTCAAAACGACTTGATACCATGCTCGCATGCTTGTGCCGCCATAAGGTATATAATTCAGGGGCTGATATTTTTTTTCCTTATCTTAATTGTTTCAATGAAGAGATTATCTTACACCACTAAACGTACCTAAATTTTTTTTGAATGCAGTGTTACGAACCAATCAGTTGTCGAATATGTTTCTCCATACTACACGACGATGTCCTTGAGAGGAATGTGGGCTGGTGTCGTGACCCCTATGCCCGATGCACAGGATTGGAACGTGAGCGAGAATGTTCGTAATGTATTATGTCGGGCCCCTGACAAACTAAGACAGACTGGTCATCCTAAAGGTAAACGAATTCCCTCAACAGGTGAGTTTTCTGGGCGAAGAAGGGAATAGGGCCATGTGGTCTTTGTGGCGGTTCTAGTCACAACATATCTAGGTGTCCCAAAAATGTGGTATCCATAGCCGAAGATCAGGCCCATGAGGGATTCGGTGACGACAATCAGACAGCCGGGCCACCACAGGTGAAGACGAGACGACACAAAAAATGCAGTTTATGTCATTTCGAAGAACATACAAGAAGAAAATATCCTTTCTATCAGCAAGGCAATCCTGAAGCCGATGGATAGTATGTGTATTGTATTCCCACACATTTAGCCTGATACAAAATAAGGGTGTGTTTGCAAATCTTGTTCTATTTTGCAAATCGATTTTTACTTAATTTGAACTGGAATCAAAAAACTACATGAACATTATACTCATACATAATCTGTGTCAATTGAACCCAATGTCATGGTTTCAATATTTGGATTTAAATTCAAACATTATGTACTTTTCCGAATATAGTGTGAATCTATAAGTCCTCACAATATTGTTCATTTTCCGAATATTTTGATTTTAAAGAACCTGAACGTTACATAACAAAAAGAATCAAATATGACAAATTACTGTTGCACCAATTTATTAGCAATAAAAATATGTCCCTAATAAAATTAAGCATGCAAACACTAATACAGTGAACCGATCCCGATAATGGAAATCAAACTATCCCCACGTTGCTGCAACACTACATCTCCTCAAAAAACTCATGTGGAACTGTGTCTCCATCAGTACTCCATCTGTAGATGTCGAGACCCATCCATCGTCTAATCCTGTCTACACTGTCGTTCAAATAGGGTCTAGGCCAAATACGAGTTAGACAACACTTGATGGACATCAGGGTAAATATGGCGCAAGAACTGTTGTCCTTCTGTACATAACAGGAGGCCTCATTTCCTACAAACAAGTCATACTCAGGGGGCATTGGAATATCGGCATAACCCTCCTCGCGTCTTCTATCATTCAATGATGCGTACTGAAATAGAGCTGGGAGAACACGTTTCAGCGGCAATGTCTGAACAAGTCGGAACTGTTCCTTAGTTTTGTTGTACGTGTGCATCATGCTGTCAAACATTATGACACGTCCATGGTTCAGTTGAATCTCCACGGCCACCCAATGCTCATTGATGTTGATCACTGTGAGAATCTACACCATAGATAATACATAAAGTTTTGAAAAGGCAAATACTTTTGACCAATATTTAATGACAGTATTTTGGTAATGAATATAGTAATAAATTATACTTACACTGTCCACGTCCCTCCACCATGGTTTGATGCGGCCCCATTTCGGATATGTACCTCGTACGTAGGGCATCAACAGCTCTAGAGATGCAGCTGGGAAGTTTTCTCTTTTTGGCGCGATGTCGTTTTCTTGGTGTTCGAGTTCGCCGGCGTGCGCCTCATTAAAAATGGTCTTGCATTTTGCCTGCTCAAAACATTTCAAATGACAGTTAGTACTACACAAAAAACGCTAATATTTAAGATTATTAGTAGGTGAAGGATCATTACAAAAAAATGTGTATCCACTATCAGAATCTTGCAAGCCCACTTGCGATCGCGTTTCACGTTGACGAACTTTACATTTGACTGGAGGATGCCGAGGTATGTATCAATCGGCTGTGTAGACAAAGACCAATCATCAAAAACTCCAACCATTGAATACAAGAGTTATAACAAGTGTAAAAGTACTCGGTAAAAGATTTTGTAATAACAATACGAACCTGAAAGTGGATGTCCACATCCGGGGTCATGAATGTACTAAAAAATTCCAAATTCTCTGGGTAGCCGGTCCCCACATTCAGCCTGAAATATGAACATGTACATTAGTTTATCATTCATTAGCAATAAGATATTATTAAGTGATGAAATAAGATAGGGGACTAACTGTTCGGCTTTAGCTCTGCTGGCCATGTATCTCTCGAACTCCTCGTCCTTTACCTCCTTTCTTGGTCGTCTTTCCTCCCTTATGAATAGGCTGAGGACATATTTGCTCGGAGCTCTCAGCCGAACATTACGGATGCCGGCACTCATCCGAGGGATACACGATGAAGAGCTGGCATTCCCTAACCCCCTGCTATATCAATTGGTGTCGTGTCTACGAGGGCCCCTCCTGCTGTAGAAGTCCTCAAATCAAAATGAATCGGGGATATGTGTCCCTGAGGGTCAACAGTGGGAGCGGGTGCGACGGAAGTCAACTCAGTGGGTACGTCGACATGTGTGGACAAACCCTGCTCGTGACACTGCTCCGGAGGAGGATAGAAAGACTCATGCCATCCGAATGTAGGCTGGGTAGGATAATACTGCTCGCCCGGTGGGTAGAACTGCTCATTGTAGGAGGGCACGGTGTTGTAGTACTCCGCAATTCCAGACTGGACCATGTTTGGAATCTCCAACTCCAAACGTTCTAACTCTTCACGTCTTCTATCCTCCACCTCACTGAGCCTGCCATCGACGTATGATCGCATCTCGCTGAACTGGTCACCGACATAATCTCGTAGGCCCATCAGGCTTGCGTTCATTGAATCGAAGCGTGTGTCGAACATGTTCCTTAGCTCATCAAACATCGTACCAATAACACATGCAGATGGATCTCCATATCTCGTGATTGAGGGACCTGGCTCGTCACCGACAGGCGATGTGTGTGGGGGATACGTTGGCGACTGAAAACCATAAAAATCGTGAAACTGCTCCTGATATGGTGGATAACCCTCCGTCGGGTAGGGAGGGAGGCCGTAATCCTTCTGCAATGGAATGTTATGCAGCTGCAGAGATACAAGGACATCAACATAAGCCGGTGCTCGATCCTTATCCTCTTCACCTATTTGCTACGCAACTTCAAACGACACGTCTCGCTGGCCACCTCGCCGAGAACTCTCTCCTGCTGTCCCTGTCGACTGGCGAGATCGTGGATGACCCCACCTCAACTGTGTGGGCATCTGAACCCCGTCTGAGAGGTCCTGATCAAGGTACTGCAAGTATGGCTGGCCAGCCTCCCGACGCTCCACCCGTAGATTCTCATAACACTCGAGACCCTGCAATGTAGATAGTCACAATTCAATTCATTAGTATAAGAGAATTATAAGTGCATGTAAAGAATAAGAGATTCTAATTTACGTAACCCTAAAATGAACAAACCTCATAATCTAGCTCCCTCGACACGTCGTCTTCTGTTCTCTTTGTCGACCACCTCAGAAGCCTTGGTAACACCTTGTGAGACTTTGAAAGGCACTTTCCGACATCTACACCAGTGTACAGAATTGCCTCGAAAGCCCATATCTGTAAAGTTCCAAGAACAATTCAAGTTAATTATCAAATTGAATTATTCAATAAAAATATGAAACAATAACAAATGACAGTTAACACTAACCATTACGGCTAACGAGAATCCGTAGAAGTGGTAAGCCGGGGTCCTGGTCGCAGTTGGCTCCGGCAGGTCAGCAGGTAGTTGCTCGATTTTGTTAAAAAGGTGGAGATAAGAAATCTTACCCCGTGGAAAGGTCTCCCACCGATCCTCGTCCTACATCATCCCAAACCCAAGGGTCAATTGAAGTAGTTTTCGGGTCAACTCCGAGTAGCATGCTGTAGAGGAAGATAATCTTAGCAATCTTCATCGTGTCCTCAGCACTGGCTACGAACTCCTCCACTCTAAATCTTTTTAAAAGATCCACCACAGTTATTCTATCTTCACCCTCACAAACTCGGTAGAATACACCATCCAACTGCTGCGGCCTCGACAGAACAATAGACCTGAATTCAGAGTCGCCAAACCTTAATCCTGTCACCAGGACGAACTCGGTCCGAGATAAATGACAAAGTCGACGATCGCTACCAATATGAAACCACACCTCATCCGTGGGTGTATGGGGGCCACACACCTCACGTGACATAAGAGCGTGTAGAAAGCTCTTGCAACTATCAGTCTCGGTTGCCCATCGTAAGAAATAGCCGAAGCAGCTCGACTCAAAATCAGTCACACATTCAGAGTCAGTTTTTTGCAAGATTTTCTTTATGTAACCTAGTACTCGTACACGTGTGTACGAGTTAATGTATGCTTGTGTAGTCTGATAATCCGGACGCACCCAATTGACCTGAAAACGAGAAAATAAAATGTTCACATTAATTCATACATTAATATACAAAATGAAAGTACATATGCATGAATTAATATACTACGATTTCTCTGAAAAATAAATATATGAAACTTATAAAGGGGGCAGTTTTGCTTATGCAAATTAGTAGAGCTGGATAAAACATAGATTAATAAATTACAAAAAAAAAAAGGACCGACCATTATGTTTATTCCGTGTTGATTATTAAACGGAGATTAAATAAATTTATTAAAGGGGAATTATTCAAATATGATATTTAATTGTCCAATTATAATTATTAAATTTTTAAAAAAGGGGCGTGGTGCGCCGGTGCGCGCGCGATGGGTGATGGGTGATGGGAGTGTGCGCGCGACGGGTGTAACATCCTCGACCAAAATATACATGTCATTGGACATTCATTTCATGCATCATATGCATTTTATATTGGTTATAGGCTCTTATGTAATTAGCATTGAGAAACCTCTATTAAAATTGATTGAGACTCGAATAATTTTCGAGTGCATAATATAAATTATTTGATTAATGATTATATAAATTATGTTGAATGTTGTAAAGAAAATAAATCTAAATTATATATACATATATAAATATATATATATACATATGTGAACATGTATTATATATATATATATATATATATATATATATATTAGTATATATAATGGCCGCTGTCGTAGATATGCATTTATATATATAAGAAAGTTAACTAATATTATAATATATATATATATATATATAAGTACCATATGTATATATAAGTATGCAGAAGCAAATTTAATATTATAATATATATATATATATAAATAAGTGATGTATGCACAGGATAGGTATAATAATATAATAATATAAAGGAAAAATCATACATTTATTAAGGGAAAGGCGGTGATTCAGTAAGTAATTGAATAAGTAATAAAAGAAAAAAAAAAGAGAAGATAGAAAAACAGAGTGCAGCGAAGGAAGCAGAGAGGTAAGGAAGCGGGAGAAAAAGAAAAAAAAGAAGGGAAGGTTCTCTTCAATTTGATCGGAGTGAATTTTCAAGATTTTTCACGAAAGGTACAAAGAAATTAGTAAATTATATATGTGTCCAATTATTATAATTTATTGGATGTTTTAGTAGCTTTATAGGCCGAATTAGGAAAATCTTAGAACATGAAAGTTATAGCTCTATCTCTTAGCTAAACTCAGGAGCAAACCGTGGATGACTCGGTTAAATATTGAGTGAGATAATGTCAAAATTACAGGGCTTGGTCAAGTTTGAAAACGGTTAATTATGTTGTGTTTGTAGCCTAATTTTATGCAGGTTGGAGACTGAATTAGGAAAAGTGTTAAACATGAAAGTTGTAGAGCTATATGTTAAGTTTCTATAGAATTTTTCCTTGCTCGACCCGAAATTTTATAACTCAAGTTATAAGGAAAGTAATGAACATGGTTAATTAAGCATACATGCATTGCATTTCATTGCATTTATTAAGGGGACAATTAGATTGAATTGCATTGAATTGTATAGGGACACGGGCTATAGAACGAGAGGAGGAATTGGAGCGACGAACGGATCACTTATCCTAGCCAGGTGAGTATAAACCGTATATGTGATTTATACGCAATGTGATGTGATTTATCTGCAAGGTTTGTTATATGTGTTCTATAGGAAATATGTGTTTATATGAAACTGTCATTGGATCAAAGGATATATTGGTAAATGTATATCTGATTATATGTTCAGATGATTGATACGTTGCATTACATATGGCATGAAATTAAAAGGCATGTGACTGTGTTGCTATGGATCTGTATACAAAGTGGAGACCTTCGGGTCATATTCATATTGGAGACCTACGGATCTATATACATAGTGGAGACCTTCGGGTCATAATCATATTGGAGACCTATGGGTTTATATACACAATAGCATATTGGAAATCCTAGGACAAATCCAAACTTGAGCAGTTCACAGAATAAAAAATTGGACATAGTGGCATTTGCATATGATGATTGTATTGTTCATTAATATTAATGATTGTTATTTGCTTGTTATTTAATTAAAGTAATGGTTTATATTCACTGAGTTGCGACTCATAAAAATCGCATATTTATTTTTTTAGGTTCAATAACTTTTTGAAGTGGGTTTGTATATATAGACGCCACTCTATATCAAGTAGGCCGGCTGATGCCTTGTGCAACTTTCTCCTCCTCTGCATTTTACATTTTGGACATGTGTATCATAAGCTGTATTTAGTCTGACTTATGCTGGAATATGGGGTTGTGTATTTTAATTTTATATGATATTCCTTTTTAAATAATGTTTTTATACTTATATGGATAAATGAAACGTCAGCATGATTTCCCTATATGATGATTATTTTATTGTGAGATATACGTCATAAGGGTATAGGGTGTCATAATGGGAGCGCGCACGACGGGTGACGGGTGACAAGAGTGCGCACGCGCGACGGGAGACGGGAGCGAGCGTGCGACGGGAGACGGGTGATGGGAGTGCGCGCACGCGATGAGAGACGGGTGACGGGAGTGCACGCGCGAGATGGGAGATGGGTGACGGGAGAGCGTGCACGACGGGTGACGGGTGATGAGAGTGCGCGCGCGCGACAGGAGACGGGAGCACGCACGTACGGGGTGACGGGTGACAGGAGTGCACGCGCGCGACGGGTGACCGATGACGGGAGAGCACGCGCGACAGGTGACTGGTGACGGGAGTGCGCGCGCGCGATGGGAAACGGGTGATGGGAGTACGCGCACGATGAGTGACGAGTGACGGGAGTGGGTGTGCGACGGGTGACGGGTGACAGGAGTGTGCGTGTGTGACGGGAGCACGCGCACAACGGGAACGCTCTCGACGCCGTATTTTTGATTCGTTTTTTATCCAAATCTCGTTTTTTTTTCATCATACTTTATTATCGAGTCGTCGCCAACGAGATATCGTTGATCGGGGGTCGTGGATCCCGATCAAAGTCAACCCTTTGACCTAATTACCAAAATACCCCTCAATCTTAAAACCTTATAATTATAGGGTTAAACGTGAATTTTTCAAAATTCACGTTTAACACTATAATTATAGTGTTAAACGTCAATTTTCTATTTATTCATGTTTAACACTATAATTATAGTGTTAAACGTGATTATTCCCTATAATTATACGTGATTAAACGTGCATATTTTCGATTAAATATGATTAAACGTGATTATTTTCGATTATGTCCATTTAACCCTTTCAAACATCAATTCAAGCACATATTCAAACAAATTAACCCTATCAAATTCAAATTTAAACCCAATTAACCATTCCAAACATGAATTCAAGCATATATGAAAAGAAATTAAACTTAATCCCTAAATAATTTAGTGTTCAATTGGAATTGAAATCGACGTTTAACCCTCTGTTTGTTCAACTAATACTCAACAAATTCGAAGTATTAAGACATTTTCCCAACAAATTCAACAAAATTTCAACAAATTCCAACCTTAATTTCAACAATTTTCTGAAAAAACGAGGGATAAATCACTAACCTCTTCTTCTTGGTTTGACATCTTTGTCTTAAACGTGGATTTTCACCAAAAAATCAAAGCTTTAAACGTGAATTTTTTAGGTTAATTTTGAGCTCCAAAAATGGTGAAAATGGAGCACTCTTCACAGCTGGGAACGAGAAGGGGTTTCGAAATTGGGGGGAGGTGAGAGAAAACTCTTTTTGACTCAAAGATTCCCTTTGACCAAATTATTATTGGATAATAATTTGGTCATCAAAATCAATCAAAAAATGTTGTATTTTTTTGCCCTACTTTTATATTTCATGGTATAAAGTATCTCACTTTTATTTTTTATGGTAAAAAAATGTCAATTTTATTTTTGGTGTTATTTTAGGTCATACTTAATATTAATTGTGGTAAATTGGGTTGCTATCCCTTTTTTATTCCAATGATGAATTGATGATCAGATGCTAGATAAAAAGGTGACTAATATTATTTGATGCTCAAGTGAATTAGGTATACATTTTTTTAATTGATAAAACACTAAATTAATATTAATAATTAAAAATTAATTTTTTTTGTTATGTGGATCCATTTCCAAATCTGTTGTATGTGTGTGCGTATTTCTGTGACCCCTTGCTTTCTGAATGATGAGAGAGAAGAGTTATCTGTGATTTGTGCTTCTTTTTTACAAATTTGTAGGTACCATCCAGACAAAATTGCAAATGATGTTAAGCCGCAGATATGTTTAAAGAGGTCACATTCTCATATAACATTTTGTCTGATCCAGCTGGTTTTGAGGTTAATGTTTCTAAACTCAACCTTGCTTAAGAATTTATTTAAAGACTGAATATTCTTCAAGTTATTTTCTGTATTAGTTTCCAACTTTAGTGCTTTCTTTTTTTGTCAGGCTGTTGAATCAGAAAGCCAGGAACTGGAGCTAGATCTTTCAAGTTTAGGAACTGTCAATACTATATTTGCTGCAATTTTCAGATTATATTTGTTATAAGAACTTCTGTGTTTTATCATACTTATGATTTTGCAATCAGTAAGCTTGGAGTTCCCATCAAAATTACAGTTTCGGCCACTGTTTTGGAGGAAACACTGAATGGTGCAGTTGTAATGTTTTTGCAAAATGTTGTAATGTTGTAATGTTTTTGCAAAATGCGACTGATGTAGATTGCTATAATGTATGGGTTTGCTGTTTCACTGGTAATAATTTATGGGTTGTGGTATAATCTTCAATTTTCAAAATTTGTAAAAATATGGCCAATTTGATTGCTTAATGTATGTGTTTTGCCTTATAGGTAATAATGCATTGTTGTTTCTATGGTACATTTATGTTATTTTGTTTCATGAAGTAAAATTTTACAATGTTGTATGTATTACTGCAGATGAACCTACTATGTTTACTATGAAAGTGCATCATGGTGGTAGGATGAAGTATAAGATTGCTAGTTAGCTTAGGGAATATGAAGGGGGTGTTGTTGGTTATTTTGATCATATAGATGCTGATCAGTTAGGATTACTTGAATTGAATGAGTTTGCAATTGAGTTAGGTTATGATCCTACCAAAGTTCTATGGTGGCATCAAGTTGGGGTTAGGGTGGGTGATAGAGGAATCCTGCAAACTGATGCAGCTGTGTTTGTGATAGGGTATTATATCCCTAAGAATAAGGAGGTTATTTGCTACATAGAACATTTAGATTCACCTCCAACTGTTGAACCTAATCAAATTATTGAACCTAATTCAGTAGATGAACCAAATCCTGTAGACACTGAGATTGATGATCATGTTGACATTTTTTTCTTAGATGAACTGATGTTAGAAGATCAATCTACAAAACAAAATGAGTTGTGTGATGATGATTGGTTGAGTGATAATGATAATTCTTCTAATGCTCATGAAGATGTGTTGTTAGACAGTGATTATGAAATGGAAGAGAATGATAGGTTATATGAGGAGAATGTGTTTGGGGGGTGTTGATGGTAGTTGTAGGAAAATGAAAAACCAGTTTGTGAGTGATGAGGTTAGGGCTATGATTGAGGATGATGTTGAGATGGCTGCCAATAGTAGTGACTCACTAGATAGTGTTCAGGGTAGTGATGAGGATGATATGCCAAAATTTGCCAAGTTTAACCCTGTTACTCAGGGTAGAAATCCAGAACTAAAGGTTGGTCTAATTTTTTCAAGCAAAAAAGAAATAAAAGAGTGTGTTGAGACATTTTGTTTTAGGAAGGGAATGTCTTTCATTATTGACAAGAATGACAATAGGAGATTGTCAATCAAATGTAGGCAAGAAGGTTGTGAGTGGTATGTTTATGCTTCACCTATGAACAAAGACACCAACTCTTGGCAAATTAAGGTATATAAGCCTAAACATACAAAGTGTTCATGGACTTACAAGTACCCCAGTATTACCTCTTCATGGATAGGGAAATACTTTGTGGATAAGTTTAAAAAAAACCCTAAGCTAGGTGCCAATGAGTTCAGGACTGAGGTGTGCTCTAAATTGAAAGTTGCCATATCCAAGCAACAAGCATATAGAGGCTTAAAAAAAGGCTAGGAAAATGTTGTAGGGTAGTTTGAAAAAGCAATTCAGTAGGCTTAGGGACTACTGTGATGAGCTACTTAGGTCTAATTCAGGTTCCACTGTGGTGTTAAAACTGTTAGATGATGAAAGTGTTCAAACATTCTAGTTCCACAGATTATACATATGCTTTGAAGCATGTAAGAAATGGTTTCAGGCTTGTAAGAAGGTAATCGATTTAGATGGTTGTTTCTTCAAAGGGCCTCAGCAAGGCCAGCTTTTGACTGCTGTGAGGATTGATCCAAACAACTGCATGTTTTCAATAGCATATGCAGTTGTTGAAAGTGAAACAAGGGAGTCATGGTTTTGGTTTCTAGAGCTTTTGGATGGGGATATTGATTTTCATAACCAATATGCATGGACATTTATGAGTAATAAGCAAAAAGGCCCGATTCCAACCTTGAGGAGGTGGTGCCCAATGCTGATAATAGGTTCTGTGTCCAGCATTTACACAGCAATATGAAAAAGGATGGCTTTTTAGGGGTGGCACTAAAGAGAGCATTGTGGGCAGCAGCAAAAGCAACAAAGGTAGAGGAGTTTGCCATTAGGATGGAAGAATTAAAGAAATTAAACACAAAGGCTTATAATTGGCTAGTGGCTAAGCCAGCACACCAGTGGTCAAGGTCTCATTTCAACTCATTTCCAAGATGTGATATTTTAACCAACAATATGTGTGAGAGCTTCAACTCCCTCATCCTTTCAGCAAGAGACAAGCCAATGCTCACTATGTTAGAAACTGTAAGGAACATTCTCATGACAAAACTGCAAGTGAATAGAGATGAGGCCAATAAATGGGAGAGTGAGGGCATCTATCCAAGAATCAAGGCATTACTATAAAAAAAAATGAAGAAAACAGGTGAATACATCCCAATGAAGTCAGATGACTGGCATTATCAGATTTTGGGGCCACATGACCAGCATGTTGTGGACTTGGCACAAAGGTGTTGTAGCTGCAAAAGATGGGACTTGACAGGAATACTCTGCACACATGCAATTTCTACAATTTGGTGCAAGGATAAGGACCTAGAAAAGGCTCCGAAAGAAGCAACTGCAATGATTCGAAAACATATTCAAGAATCCAAAGTTGCAAAAGCTTCATTAAAAAAGAAAAAAGAAGCAATAATGCAGACAATTCGGGAAGAAATCAGAAAATAGGGTTTCGTTGACATCGAAGGGTATACTTATGATTATGGTCCTCAAAATACAGGGTATAGCACTGGTTCGGTTAAAGCTCGGCAACCTAGTCACGTATATGGATCATCTAGTTATACTAGTGGGAGACATAGTGTGAGCTCATTTCCTACTAGTGTTGGATACCATGATCATCATTATGGATCTTCTGACAGTACAGGATATCGAGGATTTGGATATTATCATCATGATCAAGAATTACCATCACAGACAAGTTCAACACGACATGTTGACTGAGATTTAGCCAATGCATATCATGAGTATCCACGTGAACAGCCTATGCCTCATCTAATCATTATGATTATGCACATTTTCCTATTTATTCTGAAAGGGAAGATAATGATGACTTTGAACCACCTCGACATTCCACGTGGTATTCATAATGTATGTAATTGTATGTTTTATATGTTAATTCTAGTTGTAATATTATTTTTTTACATTAATTTAGTAAAAACATATATATAAGTAATTTTCTTGAATTTTTAGGCTATTTTTGAGTTTTTTTCAAAAAATTGTCCATTACAGTCGCGAAATCTCCGCGAAATTGTAATGTAACCTTAACGATGGTTACCGCGACAATCACCTCGACCGTTACTTCAAACCATACTACCAATCCTAGTTACTAGTTAAAAAAGCAAGTTTGACAACCTTTTATATATATATATATATATATATATATATATATATATATATATATAAATTGAAGCCATATTTATGCTAGAATATGTTTACAAAATATTAAGAATGCATACGTCAAATTCTTAGAATAATCAACTTAAAATAAGTATATACACTTAACTATTACTTACCCTTGTCTTTCAAAATGCAGGAATATCAATAATTGGGAAAAAAAGAAAAAGATAAAGAGTTGCACCAAATTAAGAAGTTCAACTATCCTGCATGCTCAAATATAAGTTTCACTTATAATTATAAGGTTGAGCTATATTTGTTATTTAGTAGAAGAAATAAGACATAATGCTAATGCAATGCATGAAAATGTTAATACGTGTTTTATGCATAACTGTAATTATTATCATATTCTTAAAAGGTTTAGAACCTTCATTACATGTTCTTAGGGTAATAATTTTCTTTGGAATGAACCGTATTGCTAAAAGATCTTGGTCAAATTTACTAACACTTCAATAATATTCAAGTAGTTAATCTTAACTCAGATGATCAACAATAACTTATTAGGATGTATATTATTTGTGCAAAAACTAAAATACAAATTTGAGTTAGATGTGTAAATTATATTTGGACTTGATGAAAGTAATCGTGAAGAGATAACATTATTGGTCAAGGAATCTTTTAAAATTAATTATTTTGTTTCTATAATTGATCAGACTCATTCTTCTATAAACGCTGGATTTTAGTAGTTTAGAAAATATAAAGAAATTTTTGGTCTTTGTTCAATATAGAGGTTGCGGTTGTTGATGATGATAGCTTGTTGAGGTCTTGCAGGAATCTTCAAAATTATTTGGCTCATAATGATTGTTCGGATATTGATGCGAATGATTTATTTTAAGAGTTGACATTCTCGAAGCGTTCTTTAGAATGACAGATTATTTGAACAAAATAGATGAGTGTTTTCCAAATGCCTACATTACCAAATTATACAATAGCTAGTGTAGAAAGAAGTGTTTTAAAGTTGAAGCTCATTAAAACTTTTCTTCGATTAATCATATTTCGAGAAAGATTAAATGGATTAGGTATATCATCGATTGAGAAAGAAATTACTAAACAAACTTGATTGTACAACTTGATTCACATTTTTGCTCCTGAAACTGTGAGGTGAGTTGTATTTATTAATAATTATTTAAAGTTATTTTTTATACAGTGTTGAGACCAAAGAATTTTATTAATTTAGAAAGATATTATATAATCGATAAATTAATAATTTATTAATTTAGAGAGGTTTTAACGTATATATATAGCTGACCTTCAAAATTTCGGGATTATATAATCCACTTACAATGTATATTAGTTATTGATGCCAAATAAATTAAAACACAAGTTTTAATTATCATTCAAATAATGTATACTCACATAATCATGTTAATTGGAAGTTTGGATGGTCTCATTCATTGTTTTTTGTCAAAGTAAAATATTGATCATTATATTTTAGATGAGAAGCCAAAGTTTGAATGATCTCATTCATTGTTTTTACTAAATTGTCTTAGAATTTTCAGTAGATAATATATATAAATATATATATATATATGTGGAATTTTTTTAATAATTATTAATTTATAATTTCACCGGGACCTTAAATATACACTATGATTTCCCAAAAAAATATTATCTTATTATTTAATTTGGTGTCCAAATTTGAGTTGGTCTTAAATTGGAACGGGACAAATTATTAGTTTTATCGAGGTTATTATTTTATCGAGTATTATTTTATGAAGGTTTTACTGTATAATGTAAGTATCTTTAATATAGTAAATTCTTCAAAATTTTATGTTTTACGTTTGAGTTTTTACAATAAGAAAATACCTATTTTGAAATTTAAACCCATACAAAAATATTGATATACGGGCCCAACCAATGGAATTATAGACCAAAAGTAGTGTAAGTGAATTGGATGAGATCGGAATCCAATGAAAATATATTGATTGTGTAAAGCCCAACTTGGAGTTCATTCATGTTGACACACTTTGACTCTTCTCTGAAACAAATTTGACCAAAATGCCCATAGCGAAATTCCGGAATAAGCAAGCAATTACCGGCCATTATTGGTATATTCTCACCGGTGAATCTGGTTTTCACGCGCCACCTCGAGCGTGGGACGATCATAATCCCCAAAGTCAAGAGTCCTGTAAGGACACAGCTCACATCACTTTTAATCGTCGATTACCAGCCTACAATTAATCCCAGTCGTTAAAAGGCCGCGTCTTTATCACGCTCTACCCATTCGCGTGAGCTTCCCTTGACACCCCCGTACCCCAACTCCCTCTTTCGCCAAAGATAAGAAATAATTTGTATAGAGTAAAGCGGATTACAGAAAGGGGAAAAAATCTTCAAGGTATGTTTTTCGAAACCCTAGTCTAACGTAAGTGCCTGTGTTTGTTTATATATGAGGGTGCTTAGTTTTGGTAGAATCATAAGAACACGTGTTTGAATGAACTGGTTGCGCTTTTCTGTGTGTTTTTTCTGCGGCGAAATTGTGAGGATTTAGTTGTACTGTGGTGCATTCTGGGAAAATGTTAGGTGGTGGAAATGAAGGGTCTGAAGACGAGAAGTTGAGGGAGCGTAAGGTTTACAGTAGAAGATCGTTTAAAGGGCTTGAAAATAGTAAGAGTAGTAGTGATTTATTTAGGGAGCAGCAGCAGAAAGGTCAAGCTATAGTTCCAGAAGGTATGAACTCTACTAAAAGATTGCATAGTTCTGGTGTTGATGTGGGTTCAGATGATTTTTCAGGAGATGGCTTGGTTATGAAGGGAGGGTTTCTGAGGCAGGAGAGTAAAGTTAGGATAAATTTGTCGATGAAGTCGAAACGTGATGCTCTGGAGTTGAGGAGGAAGCTGGAGAGCGAGAGGGATATGGTACGCAGTTTGATGAGGAAGATTGAATCAAAGGAGGGGCAAAAGAATGGATCACAAGGATTTGGTAATGGAGATGGAGATAAGGTGGTTGCGCGGGGGGGACCGCCTCGAATGTTGAAGCCGTTAAATCCGTTGACTGTATCGGTGTATGAGAATAGCAAGACGGGGAATGACAACATGGAGAAAGAGAAGAGGACTCCGAAGGCAAATAAATTATATAGAAATACTGAGTTTTTGCTTGGGAAGGACAAGATTCCGCCAACTGAAAGTAACAAGAAATTGAAGTCAAATGGGAAGAAGGGAGGAGGAAGTGGGCCACGAGTGGAGAAGTTTCCGAATCAAGTGTTCAAAAATTGTAGCGCGCTGATAGAGAGATTGATGAAGCACAAGCATAGTTGGGTGTTTAGAAAGCCTGTGGATGCTGTTGCTCTTGGTTTGCATGACTATTTTGATATAATAAAAAACCCCATGGACCTGGGTACTGTGAAAGATAGGCTAAGTCAGAATTGGTACAAGTCCCCTTTGGAGTTTGCTGAGGATGTTAGACTTACATTCCAAAATGCTATGACATATAACCCGAAAGGACAAGATGTATATGTGATGGCTGAGCTGCTGTCCAAAATATTTGAAGATAAATGGGCTTCCATAGAGGCTGATTATTCACGCGAATTGAAGTTCAGTGCAGATTTTGATGTGGGGACACCAACACCTACATCTCGGAAGGTTCCTTCGCAGTCAAGGGCAAGGCCAGATACAAAAAATACCATAGATAGATCTGAGTTAATTGCCTACACCAGTGATCCAAAAAGGAAGATAATGAATAATGCACAATCGGGCAAGGTTCATGTGCCAAAGAAGCCAAAAGCAAAGGATCTCAATAAAAGGGAGATGACATATGATGAAAAGCAAAAGCTTAGCATAAATTTACAGGATTTACCTTCTGAGAAGCTTGAAAATGTTGTTCAGATTATTAAGAAGAGGAATCCATCTGTCTCACAGCAAGATGATGAGATTGAGGTTGACATTGACAGTGTCGACACTGAAACACTTTGGGAGCTTGATAGGTTCATAACCAATTATAAGAAGAGTTTGAGCAAAAACAAAAGAAAGGCCGAAATTGTTAGTCAGTTAACATCCGGTCAAGAGGAGAACACCAATGAAAAAGTAATTGACTTGTGCCTGACTTTCTCCATTAAGTTTATTTAGATGTTTTCTTAATGGATTTCTATTTGGGCTTTCCAAAACAGGTTGCTACCTCAGTTGTAACAGAAACCCCAAAAGGAAGTAGAACAGGTAATTTTTTAAGAGGAGAATTGAAATTCTGAGTGCTTCAAAATTATTATTAGTGAAACTATTTTTTGTCTGTGTTTCTTGTCTTGAGCAGATGAAGAGAAAGCTGCCTCACCTCCAGTTGAAGTAGAAGAGCCAGAGCATAATGATACAAATCAAGGAGCCAGCCAAAGCAGTTCTAGCTCTGATTCTGGATCTTCATCCAGTGGTGGTAATTGATAATTATTTGTTTTCTTGTACAGTTCTTTTTGACTTGTTTGAGAACATTTAATGCTTGTTTCTTAGACAGTTTCCTCGTATGCAATTTATGTCTTCTTAATCTCGTTATTACTTTTTACAGATTCTGATGGTGAAAGTTCCTCAGGCGATGGATCTGATGGTGGACACTCACCGAAGAATTAATTGTTGAGGTATAAATTTCCTTTACAAGTTTTCAAAGCTTTTTGCCTTCATGTTTGAACTTTTCCCAATGATAACGCGTTTCTCTTGTTTCCTGTGTACTTGAATCTACTTACCATAACACTTCTTGAAGCATCAAATATTTCATTAGCTTTGATTTCTCATTTTGCTTTGATAAATAAATACTTTCAATGACTTATTATATCTGGCTGAAAGCATTACTAAATTGGCTTCCTTTTTTGACACTTATTAAATTGGTTGGAGTCTTTTTACCAACTTTAATTATATAGCTGTTTACCAGATAATATTTGACGTATCCTCACTTTTAATAATGTACATTTGTTGTGAGGGCCAAACAAACAAAATCCTTTTTGACTTGCAAAAAATGTTAGGCATATAAGCTAGGGAGCCCTAACTTAACCCAAAACCATGGTCAAAGGTAAAGGGTTGACTCCCACTTATATACCCTTCCACACTTTTATGTGGAACCGATGTGGGATATCATAACAAAAAAAGACTAAACTAAACCCTTAGTGAAACATTCACTTTCCCATTTATAATGCATATTTATCTTCATTTTTCATAAAAATCAAGACATACTTGGTTCCTAAGAAACAAATTGGCATGGTTAATGCTGTACTTTACCCCCAGCTTTATTCAAAGCTTTTGTACTCTAAATGTAATAACTACATCAAGCTGATTGGTGCAGTAAACATAATTGTTTGTCTTATTTATGTACTATGCCCTGTAAATATGGAAAACCTTGTCGGCTTTTATAACCAATCCGGCTAAGAGTTCGATTTGCTGGCTAATCAGGATTAAATAAATTGCCATTTCAAGCGTGATTTATTTATTTCCCTCTAATTGAAACAATATTTTCTACTTTAGTTTCTAGGAAGTTAGAAAAAAGTACAGATGTCTAACCTAGAAGGAAATTGTATCTCCGTAATGTGGAACGCATAGTTCCTGCTGTTCATTTTCTTCTTTGCTTTAAGATGTTTTATAAGATTTTTTTTTCATTGGAATGATGCATGACCATTCAACCTTTTAAGGCCCAAAGGATGTCTTCAAATTCCAAGTTATTGTTTTTAGAATTAATATGGCATATGTGTGAAGCAGATCCATGCACATTGAACATGCCAGAGTTGCAACTGCCACTTAGGTACATTCACCCAAAATTAAAATCATTTATCAGGCAGGTACATATTAGGCCATTTTTCAAGTCATCCAAATTCCAAACTTATGATGAATACAGAAGCTAAGAATTTTTTTATTTATTTTTAATATGTATTTAACATTTTTGACTGAATTTTTGAATGGTTGCCATATAACATGTTTTTTACCCATCTATTATCTTTATCTTTCTTTTGTAGTTTTGCTATATCCATGAAAAATATTATCCATTTTATGTTGTCAAATGCATTGTCTTCTTGTGATCTACCATTCTGACTTGGTTTACTGAATTTACCACTATATAGCTCATTTTGTGAATACTCTATTCGTAAGTAGTATGTAAATGTCCTTGATAGTTGTCTAAAAATTTTCTTCAATTTGAAGAAATAATTCATGTGGGGATGCTACTAAAATCTGTAGCCTGCTTACATCCATATTTCAAAAATATAGGGCTGCAGGTCATATTATTGCCGGAAATCCTATTCTAGTAGGGTTGCATACCTATAATAAGTGGATTCCTGGGACTTTCCATGATCTCATATTTTCTATGTTCGCCTAGTACACTTGATTATTGGTTCCCTCTGCCTCGTAATGGCTCAAAATATAAAGGGGAAAGTTTTGACCATTGTTTTGCTAAGATAGTTAGAATGCGTCATGTCTGTATATACTTTCCTGTTTAGCCCTTAGTTTATTCAACACTTGATATTATGAGCCTACTAAATGTTGTGAATTCTATGTCATTCAACTATTAGAGGAGCATGTATAACAAAGAAAGATAGCTCTCTAACATCAGTCCTGGGCATATTATTTTTGACCTCGATATGGGAGGCATTAGCAACAACATTTAGGACCTCTTGAAAGTCAATTGACTTGGTCAACTTATTCAATGGCAATTGGGGCCTACTTCCCCACCCAAATGTATGTTGATAATCATTAAGATTGAGTTGTTCAATTTAAATCAGCACGACAATCATTCGGTAATTGTTGGACACGGTAAGTACAAAGTTTCTGATTAGGCACCTAATATTTCATTGTCATGGCCAAAGTGTGATTTGTGGATGAGTGTAAGACTATCTCATCGGATATATCAAAAACGCTAAAGGTTGTTGACAAATTAAAAAAGAGGCTTGTTCAATAATGAGATGGCAATTACAAATACAAGCTAGAGAAAAGGTTCCCACATATTTCTCTGGTGGAGAGTTTGTTTATCTATAGTGTTATTAAAGTATGACAAAAGCATGAATATGTCTTGATATTTTACGTTTTTCTAGGTTTTCAGTTACGATAAAAGATATCATTGTAAAGATAGTTACAATGGAATGTGAAGTGACAGTTTAGTAAATATATAGATGCAGACTTTTACACCAACTAAATTAGTTTATACATAAGATATGACGATGGTTTCATATAATTAAGCAACATTTCATGGTGCAATCATGAAGATAATGGACTATTCATGTCAAGGTGGAATTAAATACATGTCCTTGGCCAGCTAGTGGAATGTTATTGTGATCTCTTTTTTGAGAATCTCGTTGTGCTGATCATTAAAACATTAAACTTCTGTATATGGTTCCCATTTTCAATTGAATTGCATATTCACGTTACATCTATGTTGAACAAGTGATATCTCCAGATCCTGAAAGTATTTCTCATTGTTGCTCTTTCCTCTTTCGTGTGGCCCTATGTGTGTTGTGGAAGTCATAGTGTTTGTTCGAAGAAGATGAAAGGATGGGACGAGTAGACAGCCTGTTTGTTCAGTGCTTAGCATCTTGTTTTTACTTATATTGACTTTTTCTCAGTTTGAACTTGCTTACTGATCTCATCTCATATCAATATGCAGATCTTGATGAATCTCACTCTTGACAATTAAGCATCTCTTTCTTCAAATAGTGCTAGAACCTCAACTTGAACGATCAATGGATCAGGAAGGATTCTTGATCCCTTGCTGAATTGTAAATTGCTGTAGTGGGTGATAATGGTAGATTTTGAAAGCAGGGTTAAATTTAAAACTGTAGATGCTAACTGTGTTCATCTCGTACTTTAGTACATTGCTGACAAGGTGGTAGTTCTGTATGATATGTTTAGGTCTTGAATATTGATACAACAAAACTGTTGTGGCATCTCACATTTCGTACTTGTGTAATTATCATGTAGGCATTGTGTCTAAGTTGGTGTAGAATTCCCAGATTGTTAATGTTTAGTCATGTGGATGGTTTCAGATCTTGAAGTATGGATAATACCTCGATTACTTTATCTTTTGATAAATTCTGAAGATAAAATCAATGTGGGTTTAGGTTACGTGGATAATATCGTGTATTGATATCGAGGTTTGAATTTCCTTTTCTTTTTTTTTTTTTTTTGGATTTTATAAGTATGGATAATACCACTATTCGTTTATCTTTTGAGAAAATCGGAAGATAAAATCAATGTGGAAGATAATATCTTGTATTGATATCGAGGTTTGAATTTTTTTTATTTGAGTTTGTTTTATGTTTTACATACGAGTGATTTTTTGAGCATTTTGATTTATTAGACAGATCCTTGTCTTGAAACCGAAGACTTAGTTTCTTTTGCATTTTTTTTTTCTAAGAACCGAAGGTTTTGTTTGGATTGAAGGATTTCATTTGGATTATAGGATTTGAAATGAAAGTACTCATACTAAGATTGATTTTATGAATGCTATTGAATTGAATAGATTTAGGCCTTGTAGACGTTATGCTTGATTGTTATAAATGCACATAAGCATGCAGATGTTTGTGTGTAAGCTAAGTGCACACTAAACTCAATGGAATCCTTAACATGTAGAATTGATTTGACTGTTTGGTTTTCATTTTCCAAGTATATTTTCTTCTTCTAGAAACAGTACAAAAGCACATTTAGTTCCAAAAAGTTTAAAAACATTGAGAATAAATTATATGGATACTGAAATAGTTTGGGTATGTTGATTGTGATGTGCCCATCAAGATTTGTGATGTGCAAAATCTCAATCCTTAATTTGTTAAGGAATGTGGGGTGATTTTGCAAATTTTAATTTTATCTTATTTTTCTACAACTTTCAATAAAGATATCTATTTTTTTATAATTATTCAAAAAATATCTAATTTTTTTTTACTATTCTCAATATAATGATAACATCTTATCTATAATCATATTTTATAAAATCTCAAAACAAACAAAATATTCAAAATCCACCTCTTTACAAAATCTATTCAAATCATAAATACCAACTTGCAAAATTCACCCATGCCCCAATCCAACAAACACACCCATATATAACCTACTAATATCTATTTCTTATAAATTAATGAATAAATAAAAAGCATTTAAATAGCAGGTTCTTATCTTTTCTTCATATGTATCCTTTATGATAGAGATGCATTGAAGATAATCACATGGCGTGCGTGAGCTGGTGAACAAGACAAGACAGCTAGAAATCATATATAGAATATTTATCATTCATACGCATTTATATATAAAACACAATGTGTAAAAAATAAATATATATATACACAAACTATATGTAATCGAGCGAAGCATATATTACATGTGAGCGGGCTTCTTTTTTTTTTTTTTCCAAAAGGAAAAGGTGTTTTCATAAAATTTAAAAATCACAAATTTATTTGGTGGTCAATAATGAGTGAAATCAATAAATCGATCCGACTCAAAAGAATTGAGTCAAACAATAAAATCAAACTTAAAATAGAAAAGACAGTGCTCGAAGTCTATTCGGGCAAAATTGTTCTTGGAGCTTACTCGAATAAATTTAGTCGGTTCGTTCTAATTAGTCAAGTGTGACCAACTAGAACGTATTTAATATATGAATTAAGAAGCTCTTTTTAGGTGTTTTAAAACAATGAATTTCGGATTCAAATCGCGCTCCCTTTGAATGATAATTGGGGTCCTATTTATAGATGAGGCCTAACATACATTACATGGGGAATAAGAACTAAATCCCTTTCATTTTAGGGTTTAGATAAAGAAAATACGGATTTGATCATATCTAAATTGGATATGATTTGGTTTTGGATTTGTCTCATTTTTTGAAGATCTTCTTTTGAAATAGATTCTAAGTTGTTTGAACTCTTCTTAAATGTGATTAATTTTGTGCTCTCTGGTCATCTGAATTCTTGTATCTTTGGTTGAACCAATTATTTCTAATTGACTCGGTCATCTCTGGTAGGTTGAGTCCTAGGTTGATCCTTCGACAATTTATCTCTGATCGGCTTTACCATCTCTGATTGACCTCCTTAGCTGGCTAAAAGTACTGATTATTTTGGCATCGGCTCATCCGAGGTCTTCCAACCTTAGTTCATCTCGCGCAATCTGAGGTCTTCAACCATGGCTCACCTTAGCTAGGTAATTGGCCAAATCGAGATCTTTTGGTCAACTTCTTACTTAGAGTTGTAGCCAGTTTGATTTCTGATCGATCATTTCTGATCCTCCACATGTCCGATTTTGTTTAGCTAAGGTTAGAGGTACAATAATAGCCCCCAGCTCATGGATATACATAGGATGTATCGGGATCTGGACATAGCAGAAGACCTAACCTAAGTATTTTTGTTCTTCGTGAATGAATTTCAAACTTGAGGTCCATCATTTCTTATGATATATTCGTGCTATGTATCTTCATACTTTGTGCTCGGCTCGATCGTCCCACCAGCCATAACTTGTATATTTTTCTTTATGAAATTTGGCTTAAAATTTTGTCTAAGCAATGCACTTCATTTCTCTCATTGTGGTTTAGATTTTTCCGAGCTAGGCTCGGCTTCCTTGTGCGAATGCTTGTACCATTTAGGACTTGCGTCAAATAAGCTTGGTCATCCTTGGGTTGTTTAACCATGTTGGTCATTGATTGCCTTATAGCTTTTTGAGCTATGTACTCGGCTTTGACCTATGTGATCATTTGTCTATGCTAAGCTCCAACTCTTGATGAATTTAGTCGGACTTGCTTCTGATTGGCCAAGGTGGTGTGTCTTGTTGATCGACATCTAGTCTTCCCAAACCTGATCGTTTTGGTTGAAGCTTTATAGTTTAAAACCTTTTTGAGGTTGGAGCCCTTTTACTTGAGCCTGGTTAGCTCGGGGGTGTTTGAAGCCTTTATAGACCAAAACCTTTCTTATGTTGGGTCATCTCGCTCGTTAGCTCATCTAGCCCCAACTAGTGAAGCTTCGCATTTCCTTTTTATTTGTTGTCTTCTTGTGTTTAGTTTGATACGTCGGCTAACTTGTACTTTGATGTATTTTCTTGGCTTTGCATAGTTTAGTTCGAACCTTCCTTAACTAATGTAAGTAAGTCAAATTTCTTCTAAATCGTGGCCTTGTTTTTTCATCCGATCTCATTGAGCTCAGATGGGAGTCGTAGCCTTTGGTCTTTCATTCAAACTCGTGAACTCAAAATGGGGTCACGAACCCGTAGCCTTCGGTCCTTCACCAAGCCCCTCGATTTAGAGTAGGCTGTAACCTTAAGTCTTTCATCTGAGATGGTTTACTCGGATTAAGCTTAGCCTTGTCTTTCATCCGAGATCGTGAGTTCAAATTAGGCTGTAGACATTTCATCTTTCATCCAAGCTGGTCGGCTTGGATTAGGCCATAACCTTGTCTTTCATCCGAGCTCGTGAGCTCAAATTAGGCTGTAGCCTTTTAGTCTTTCATCCGAGCTAGTCAGCTCGGATTAGGCCATAGCCTTTAGTCTTTCATCTGAGTTGGTCGGCTTGAATTAGGCCGTAACCTTAAGTCTTTCAACCGAGTTCAAGAGCTCGTATTTTGCCGTGACTTTTGGTCTTTCATCTAAGCTGGTTGGCTTGGACGGGGCCTTAGCCCTTGCTCTTTCATCCGAGCTGGTTGGCTTGGATGGGGCCGTAGTTTTTGATCTTTCATCCGAGTTGGTCGGCTCAGATTAGGCCATAATCTTTAGTCTTTCATTTGAGCTGGTCTGCTCGAATTAGGTCGTAGCCTCAAGTCTTTCATCATGTTCAAGAGCTCGAATTAGGCCGTGGCCTTTGGTCTTTCATCCGAGCTCGTGAGCTCGGATGGGTCATAACCTCTTATTTTTCTGCTCTTTTAAACTTTTTCAACTCTTCCCAAGCTCCAATGAACTGTTCTGCTCCGTTTAGAAACTCATAATATGTTTTTGGTCCGGTCTCATGAACTGACCACTAAAACTTTGACTTGATCCTTAGGCCGGCCATGATGGCCATGAGGACGATATCATCTAGGATGTGCTCCATCTCGAGCATTAACTTGTTGAATCTGTATATATAGTACCTTGGTGATTCATCTTTCTCTTGGTTGATGATCACCAATCTTTCCTTTGGGTTGACCTTATTTTTGACCCCTGAACTATGTAACGAATTGCTCCGTCAGCTCATCCCATTCCCCAATGGAATAATCAGGGATGGATCGAAACCATCTTTTTGCTCAGTCTCCTAATGTCAAGGGAACCGCTTTGCACATGAGCTCTTCTCCTATCCTATCCTATCCCTTGTAGCTCCATCCATGATGTGTACTTGTCTAAGTGTGTGCTAGGGTCGGTTTCCCCGTTATAGAGGCAAATATGGGGCACTTTGAACTTCGTGGGTGTGATCCTACTTAAAATCATATTTGTGAAGGGTGAAATTTTTCTCCAACCAGTATCTATTTTTGACCCTACCTTCTTTGTCTGGATCTCGACCAGTTTTGTCCTCAAATCTTGCTATTCCTCCTCATCGTGCTGGTAGGCTTCCTCCTAGAGTTCCAGCTTCTTTTGGGACTTTCTGGCCTCTAATGCCGAGATCGGCCCTATCCGGTCAATTATGCTCTTAGCCTTAGTCGGCAGCTCTACTCGGCTTAGTCTTGGCCTGCTTTTTGCTCAGACCTTCTCAGGTGATGGGGGTCCTCTCTACTCTTAACTCTCCTATTGGGGTTTTACCTAGGTCTTGCCTTTCATGTCTTGACCCATCCGAAGATTGGGGATCTCTTTTGACTCTTGTATCTTGCAGCTTTTTTCTTTAGCCTCAGCTACTTTCCTAGTAGAGCCATCACTGCTCTGATTTTGTCTGAGGTTATTACGATCTCCCAAATCCCTTCGGTGATGGGGATTCCTAGGGGTATTCCATCCTGAGGAGTGTTGTTGATTATTACCCCATGGGTGATCTGTGTGAGGTGGTCGAAACCATCAGGTATGTTTTAGGCTTGGAAGCCTGGTGAGACGTCAAAATGTTGACGTCAAAATTTTTATAAGTACAAAATTCTAGCCGAACACCCAATAAATAGATTTATCTCAAAAGAATTGAGTCGAACAATAAAATCAAGCTTAAAATAGAAATGATTGTGCCCAAAGCTTATTCGAATAAATTTATTCGGCTCGTTTTGATCGGTCAAATGTTTGATTATCTTGTCTAAGCTCATTACATGTATGATAAATTGAGTCAAGATGGTTTATTAAAGGTTAATAGAGTTATTAAAGTCGAATTTACATTTTAATTATGAAAATAGGTGGACTTAATCAAGTTGTGAAAATCTTTAGAAACGGCAGTCCACTTTGTCAATTTTTATAAAATTTAATACTTGGAGTTTTTCAAAACTGTTTTAGTATTTTATAATACATGAAGTTTTAAATTTATGATTAAAATTTGATAATATTTGGAGTAATTTATGAATTATTATGATTTTTCAAAGATAGTCCAGTTTGAGTTGGAATTATGCAATTTCAGACCTTAGAAAAATAATTTTATAAATTCAATCAATTAAATTTTTTTGAATTTTTTTTGGTATGTTATACGACTTGAAGTTTTGAATTTATGGTTAAAATTTGGTAATTTTTGAAGTAGTGTACAAATTATAATGATTTTTTTAAAATAAGTCCAGTTTCGAATTTAAGATTCTGCAGTTTTGAACCTTAGAAAATTAATTATATAAAATCGATCCATTATACGTTTTCAAAACTGTTTTATTATATTTGAGTACATGATGTTAAGAGTCTAAATTATTAATTTCAGAAGGTTTCAGTAAATATACAATTACAGTGAATTTTATAACACAAACTGGTTTTAGAACAATTTCGAACAATTTTTGATTATAGTAAATGATTTATTAAACCTTTTGTGATTTGAATATATCCCTAATATTTTAGCATGGATGACTGAGGGTTGTTATGTAATGTATACATAATTTCATGAATTTTGGATTATCATTTAGATTCTGAAAAATTGTTCTTGTAAAGAGTGTCTTTTTTTCCTATATATTACTAACTTCAAGATTAAAATTTTATCTATGATTTAAGAATGCAATTTGACCATATTTGGAAATTGATATTATGTGATTAAATGTGTGCTTATGTGTGAAGTGTTAAATAATTTACGTCTTTAGCGTATGAATTAGAGTTTTATGAGTTAAGATGTAAAATATGGTTTTTATTCCCTTTAAGGTACAATTGATGCTTGTTTGAAAGTAATACTTTAAAATTTCTCCCAAATCTATAGTTATGTATTTATGATATACAATATGTGATATGTATAATAAGCATGTTAGGTTAGATGATTATGATATGATTTAATGATGTTATAATTAATTGAAGCACATCAACAAACACCGAATCATATGTTAAATAAATAATAAGTGAAGATGAATATATGTATGTTTATGATATAAATGAAATGTGATTGGAAGACTAAAAGTTAATGAATGTGACGAGTGCAGTACTAAACGACTGGATACTTCAGTAGCTATCCCCGCTTCAAGTCGAATCTCAAAAGTGGGTAACTTCTACTCTTTGGCTACATGTTGTTAATTGAATTAGTAAGTTATGTATGAAAATTTACAGATAGAAACGTCGTAGCTATAACCGGTATGCAGCTTCCCTACCGGGCGTCGACCTTAAAGGTGAAAGTGTCTGGTCTACGAAGCGAGGTTTAATGAGTGAGCAATCCCACTACCCTCGAAGTTATGTTATGATCCAAGGGTGAGCGTACCCAAGGATAATGTTATGGTCCAAGGGTTAGCGTACTCAAGGATAATGTTGTAGTATGTGCTTAATGGTTTAATTGCTTCAATGTATTAGAGAAGTACGATTATCCTACTGGGTTTCCTCTTCGAAGGAGTCTCATAATGTTATCTAAAATGTTTTTCAGGTCCAAATTATGACGAAGCGAATGTGTAGCTGGCTGTACGGACTTCTTCACAGAAGCTTATATTTTAATTTATTTTAATCTGTATGAATTTTGATATTACATAAAGTCTTTGAAAACTTCTATGTTGGTTTAACCATTCAAGTAAAATTTTCATGTGTTTTAAATATATCATGGTTTTAATTTATAAATGTGGGTAAGACATGAGTTAGTTACTTACATGCTAAGCTTTTCGATTTAAAATAGAAGAAAAAAAAATACTCGTGTTTTTAGTAAAGTCTTCAACTGAGTTTTTCCATGAAAATGATTTTAAATTATTATTATATATTTTTACAAATATTTTGAGTATATAATGTCAAGATGGCGCCTTAATCCTCCTAAATTGGGTTGGGGTGCTACATCAACGGTCAGGATGATTTGACCGTTATGAACCGACGATTTAAATCGGTCGGTTCAATTTTTTTTAAATAAGCTATGTGAAGGGCCATGATGACATTAAAAAAATTTGGATGAATCGGCTGTTCAAACTGCATGTTTAGGTTGAAACGTCGGTTTATAAATCAAAATCGGAACCGACATCCCCATGGTTCAGTTCCGGTTTATCTTCAACCGATTCATCGAACCGCCGATTCGAAACCAAAACCGGCGGTTCGAATTGGTTGACCACCTCTATTTCCAACCATGGCTCACTTGGCTAGGTAATTGGCCAAATCAAGCTATTTTGATAGGCTTCTTACTTAGAGTTGTGGCTTATTCGATTTCTGATCGGCCACTTTTGGGTCCTTCAAGTGTTTAATTTTGTTCAACTTGAATTAGGGTACAACAATAATTCCAGAATCATGAAATGAATACTTGCATATCAGAATATGTGTTATGAAAACTCATTCAACTAAAAGAATATGAAATAAAAATCGTAGTTACATTATCAACTTTATGTAAAATTTAATTGACTCTGGATTTTTTTGTCATGGAACACTTAGCGTGATTTATGGTATATTCTGAAAATGATCAAAACCCATTTGAATAATGGGTCTTAATTAATTTCAAAGAGTTTGTCATTTGGAGTGAGACAATTGACATCAGATGTTTGGTGAATACTGAGAAAGGTGAATACTGAGAAAAGGTAAAAGAACCTTAAAAGGGAGGATAAAAGAATGGTTGAGAAAGAGGCAACTTTATCCTGATTCTAAAAATGAATAAAGTGAGAGCATCCCCACCAAAGTTATCAATTTATCATTGGGCCATGTTATTAATATCCTCCATATTATGCATAAACCCCTCCACTAATTATACTCTTCTTATTTATTTATTTTTCAATACAATCTCTTAAATTACCTATTATATTCCTATTTATTAAATTTATTTTCCTTCTACCTTCCACACAGCCACCATCATGATTATAACATGCCACCTGCCAGCCACCACCCTTCGTTGCTGCTTCTCTCGCTCATGCGACCACAATGCCTATTTACTAGGTATGTTTGGATTGGGGTGGAGCCGTGGAGATAGATTTTGTAATTCTTAATTTAGAATTTAAGTGGATTTTGGAATAGGTAGATTTTGAAAATAAAGTGTTTGTTTTGAAATTTTGTAGGATAGGATTGTGGTTAAGATGTCATGATCATATTAAAAATTGTAGAAAAAGTAGATGATGTTGTATTATTTTATTTTAAAAAATAAATAATTTTATTGAGAATTATAAAAAAAATGGATAGAGCAGAAAAAGTAGATTAGAGTTATACGATTTTGCAAATCTCCCTACACACATGACTGAGATTTCACTCATCTCAAATCCGAATGGACACATCCCAATCCAAACATCCCCTAAATAAGATTTTGTAGCCCCAAACCTCAAGTGTGTGACATAAAATATATTTCGATTTCATGAAGACTAATGAATCAGAATCAAATTAATTGTCCAAATAACATGCCCAATTTTATGTAGGTGACATAACCCAAATTTGATTGGTATTAAACTAAGATGCAGTTAAAAAAAAAAAACAATCAAGATAGGAAAATCGATTGTTCTATAACGTGATTCCATCCAATCCTTCAAAAGATATATCAGTTTGACCAACTTAAATTTAACGATAATTCCCCTTATATGAGTAATCACTTATATCGAATTAACTACTCTTTTGAAATAGCTAATCGGTTGATTAATATCTGTTGAAAATATCCCTACTCAATCAATTAACAATTAACTCCCAAATATCAAATTCTCAATGCATAAATTCATTAATCTTTTGATATAACTCACAAATATGGGATATATTTGTTTTTTTATAATTAAATGAAAATTTCCAAATTTTAATTTAATTACTAACACACTCAACAATATAAAATAATTGAACAAGCAAAAAAAAATCATAAATACATGAATAGTGTCCATAATAAGAACTTGAATCAAGAAATCAAAAATCCATCAAAAATTGAATTAAACTACTTACTATCCTAGAAACTATAAAAATTAGCTAGACATAGAAGTCAAACTACTCATGGACACGTTGAAAAGCATCTAGAAAAAAGAATAAATAAAAAAATAGAAGAAATAAAGAATTGTATACGTGGTTGATCTTCCAACATCCTCAATATTAATATTCAAATAATTGATCTCCTCATATTAGTGATTGAAAACGAGATTTTGTGTAAGGTGTGAAGTAGATGAGATTGAATTCTTTATATTAAAATTTATGTGTCATTTTATATTTTTTATTAAAATTATATAGTTTTGATATAATTTTTTTTTTTTACATTATAACCGTTTTATTTTAAAAATTAATATAACTAATTTTGGGATGTGATACACGCATGATATAAGAATATTTTGTATAAGGGATCTCATTTGGAATTAGACTTTTCGGACATAGTCGTGTCGTGGGATAGGGGATTTCATTTGAAATTAGCTCCAGACATAATCATGTCATGGGGCAAGATCATATCAGGTAATTAAGCTCCTGTAAAAAAAAAAAAAAATTTTTTTTGAACACAAGCATGATCGTCCTATTGAGAATGATATGATGGTGTGCCGACTCCAAGACTCATTTTGACCATTTTTTCATCTGATTTTGGCTTTAAACTTTTCATAAAAATTGTAGCCCATTGATTAGCTTTTTAATGCATGATTTTTCAGTTCAATAGCAATTTCTGACACTAAATTACACTCAAAATACTAAAGCCCTATAAAAATGAAAATGAGAACATCTTTGCACAACTTCTGCTTTCTCTTAATTTTCTCCTTCTTGGAAAGATAAACTAAGAAAAGTGACAAACATGAAATTTTTTTAGATTTTCATCTTAAATTTCCAACAAAATAAGGAGCTCTCTATTTAGTCTTTTGTATCAAGAGATGTGTTGTTTTTCTCATAACCGTGCAATTTTCCAACTTGAATCTTTTGCTTTTTAAGTGGTTTCAACATCGTTTCTTATGGATTTTTAAGTGGTTTTGATCCTATATTGATTGTTGATATCAAAATGTGCATTTTCTTTCTTCAAAACACTAAATCTTTTAAAACACTCTCGAGTGCAACTTACGCAAAAGTAATCAATACCACTTTTATAGATACTTAAAGTACATCTAAAAATACTAAAACACTATGCTGCAATATACATAGCACGACCCTTATTAGTGTCTAGTAGACACAACCGTCGCTCATCAAAGTCCCACCAACACCCGCTTGCTGCTTTCAGTCAACACATTCCTAATTAATCATGTACTTCCACTGCTCGATATCGTTTTTATAAAAACAAATTTGTATCAATGTATCATAAATACTTTTTCTGAGTCGGTAATGACTCAGCTTTCGTCTCAATTTATATTTAACCAAAAGCAGTGTATGTTTGTAAAATCCTGCAAATAAAACTAAAATCGGCACCCATTGAAAGTACTTTCAAATGAAAAGATGAGATTAGGGAAATTTTGGTAATTTAAGAGATTGTGTATTGAGTAAAAAATGTTAAATTAGAAAGGATCGGGATATTCACACCCCCTACTTTACTTAACACCCACACATTTTATATTTTACATCTATTTGGCATTTTTGCCCTTTCTTACAATCAAGTCATACTTATAACCGTTCTCCACCTTTTCTGTTTTCTTACTGCATTGCAAGCTTAAATGTCATCGATTGAATTGTAGACTTTCACAATACACATATTTATATCAATCAAAATTCAAAGAATTGATGAACTATACTTGAGTTTTACAAACGTCAAGAGCTTAACAATTCTATCCCAATTTGTTCATGGTTGGCATATCCTCCTTTCTTCCATCTGTCATTTCTCATTTATTAATTACAAACATGCTGCTAAAATTCAAAATTGCAAAAGTTAACAAAAATCTCCAATAATATTCTTACTTCATTAGAAATTTGTTATCTCCTATTAATTTCTCTTCAACAGCAGTAATCATATTGTGAGTCTGTTGTGTTTGGAAATGGACTAAAACAGTAGATTGGTGGTTGGATCTCTGACAGTGGTGGGATCTTTGATGATGGAGCTGAAAGGATTTAAAAAGTAAACAATAGATTTTGCTGTGAAAAGGGTATTTTGGCCATATAAAAAACGTAGGGGGTATACGAAGTAGACATGGAGGTGTGAATAGCCACACCATTAAAAAAATCATTAAGAACATCAATTAGTAATGAGGTGTATTCATAAATATAGGGGTGTTGATAGCATGCTTGAAGTAGATTTTGACTAAAAACATTACACATGAGACAAGAAATGCCAACAAACAACATTAGAAAAGCATTATTTTTATGGGATAATACCCCATTATAACCATTTAACTATAACAACTTTCTAAAATACCCATTGATATAAGAAATAGCCCAAAATATCCATTTTTGGTGAAAAGACCAAAATGCTCTTTGACATCCCAAAAGAAATGATTATTTTAATTTAAAAAATTGCTATGTTAACTCCTAATATATTATTACCAAACCATATTGCTAAAGAATATTTTGAAATCCGGATATAATTATTTTGATATATCGGTTGGAAACCTTTCCCGTGCCCCAAAAAACACTCGTATTTAAATGGATAAAAGATTTTATTTGAGTTTTTCACGATTTATATTTATTGAGATCTGATGCACGAAATGGCGATTATTGTCATCTTTTCAGAGAGCACTAATCCTTCTTTATGACATGCTTCTGAAAATATTTCAAGATGCTTTAAATGATCTTTCATATTTTTAGATGCAATTAGAATATCGTCTATGTACACAAACATAAACTCAAAATAATCTTTAAAAAGATTATCCATCTTTCGTTGGTATATCTGAGGTGCATTCGCAAGACCCATAGGCATTACGCTCCAAATATACTGACATTGTGGTGTAGAAAAAGCAGTTAATAGAATCGAGTTTCTCGATGTTATTATTGACCATGCAGGAATGGAACTACATGAACATATTGTGGAGAAAATCTGCAATTTTCCAGATGTTCTTAGAGATAAGAAGCACCTTCAAAGCTTCTTAGGAGTGGTTAATTTTGTAGGTTCATTTATTAAGGACTTGGCAAAATATCGCAAGGATTTTCGTCCTTTATTACAAAAGGATGAGAAGACCAAATGGAAATGGGAAGATATTCATTTCCAAAGAGTTCGTGAGTTAAAACAAGTTTGCAGTAACTTACCAAAGCTCGCGATTCCTTAAGATGAGGATCAGTTAGTGGTCTACACAGACGCTAATGACTTTAGATGGGCAGTAGTGCTCATGAGAAAGACATCTGCGGGTGAACAACCATGTAGATATACAGGAGGGTTGTTTACCGAACAACAAGCCAGAGTCTGGCATATAAATGAGAAGGAATTCTTTGCAGTTTGGAAGACTTTCAAAAAATGGCCTTTGTTTTTATTAGCCAAAGAATTTACATTAAAAGTTGATAATACTAATGTTAAAGCTTTTTTGAAAAATAAACTTGAATCAAAGATTGAAAAAGCTCGTATTATCAGGTGGCAAGCAGAATGCCAATATTATCTTTTTGATGTTGTCATAGTGAAATCTAATGAGAATGTTCTTGCAGATTTCTTAACAAGAGATGGATATCATTGAAGCAGATTCCATCACGATATGAGCGAGGCACCTTAGGGAAAACCTTGAGGAGCTCTTCAAGGCATTTGAGGTGCTAAGGGTAAGAGCCGAAGCAGCATCTTATGTCCAAAAAGCTGATTTGGACAAAGTCCAAAAAACTCTACATGCAGCCATAACTTCAAATGGGGATTTGTGGAATGCATTAGTGGATCCTTTAAATAAGGTCTGTTCACCATCGGTGATACAGAAAGAGTTACACGAGAAGAGTTCATCATTGATGAACAAACAGGGTACTTTTATACCCGAAGCAGGACATCCTGCTGATAAGAGTTTTTCATCGGATACTGGTGGAAAGGTTGATAAGGCCGAACCAAGTGTTTTATCGAATTCCGATAAAAATATTAATTCGGAAGGTTAGGAAGAAATTCCAGGCAACCCGAGTCAACCCAGCACCTCTGGGGTAAAAGAGGGAGAGGTTAACCTAAGGCCCCAAACTGGCCCCAGACAGGTTAACACTAACCAAACTGTTTCTCCTTTGCAGGTTTACCAAAGAACATGGGAGAAATTAGTTACAAGAAATGGGATCAATCCAAACAGAATTACTGCTGATTGGTCTGGTAAGTATCCAAGACTTTGGATGCTTCCGGGGTAAACCCTCATGATGTGCGGGAATGGTTCGATTTTGGAGCAATTGCTTCAGTTTTCACTACCGCACCCAGTTTTTCGGAAATTTCCAAACTACCGGACTGATAGCTACTGTTGTGCACGATTCATGGCAGAACAACCCATACTTGGGTCGAGGAGATATACTGGAGCTAAAGATTATCTCTGCTACTCCGGAAATCACAGGAAAATGATCTCATCCAATTTTTCAATTCATAAAACTACAGAGATTTGAGATGGGGGCGATTAACCGAGCCAAAGCACCCCCAGAAAACAGCCCCCTAGTAGTCGCCCTTACTGAAAATGATATATCAACCAGGCGAGCATGGGGTCTTTGGGTCTGTCTCACCAAGATGGACAAAGTGAAGTATCTGTTCAAAATATTTCATAATTCTGTGAACGGATCATTTCTGTTAAATTCCATGACAGGAACAACTACCAGATTTGCTGAGAACCCCTTCGAAAATAAGAGAAAGTTAATTTGGGAAAACAAGGTTCCAGCAACGGTACAAACAAGGAAGAAGATATGTAATATGATACATATCGGAAGATGAGAAGAGCGGATATACTCTTACTGTCAAGCACAAGAGAAACCGATGTTTGGACAGGTTTCAAAGTAAAAAAGGACAAACCCGACTACCCGAAGAAAAAGGAAAAAGGGAAGGGTTTTTAGAAAATAAAAGCCTAAAATGTAATAAAAGGAAACGGGTCTAATTAGACTCAATTAATAACAAGCTGTATTGTATTCTAAAAATGTAATATATAGGAATACAGTATAAAGGGTTCAAATACTAACCCTATACAGGTTCAAAAGGGTCTAAGAAATCTTTCTTGGCTCTATCCAACACATGGCATTCACGACAGATATGGTGTAGTGGATGGTCCCACTTTTAAATAATCCAGCACCAAGGATTGAAGATTGCCAAAAGGAAAAACGTGGAGGACCCCTCCACTAAAGCAGAAGATTCGTTGCCGACGCAAGAAGACAACGAGTTACACTTACCAAACGGTAGGTGAGCAATAAAGAAGGTTGACCCATTCCCCACTAATCAAGTGGAATGCAAGATGGCAAGACAATAATGGATCCACACAGGAACACATTGATGCCTATAAAAGGAGGCCTTCAACCTCAGAAGAAGATCATCGAAAATCCACACATTCTCTTTCATTCTAAGTTTTCGAGAAATATTCTCTCTAGTCTATAATAGTTTAGCTTTCAAGCTTTCCTGTTCATGGGGGTTTCCCCTTCACGAGTCTTAGCCATGATCGGCTAAATCAAGTTTCTCCTCCAATGGCGGAGAGTAGTAATATTGTAAAATAGTTTAGTTTATTTTCTTCAATAAACAAGGCTTTTGCTTTCCGACATTCTGTCCAAAAAATTTTATAATTCTAAGTGAAAATTCATCCGGCAGTGAGTCTCCCCGTGATCTCCTTAAAGGCAGACAGCCGTTGAGAAGGATTGCGATCTGGGTTCCCAAGAAAATCGGTTTCAGAACCATAGATTGCGGGCGAGTGGTTGGATCTTTGATTCGTAAAACCTGAACCGAGGTCCAAGGGAATTTAAGAGACAAAGGCAAGGTACGATTTAAACTCAATTTTATTTTAT
Organism: Scutellaria barbata; assembly: GCA_028654395.1. Classification (NCBI taxonomy): domain Eukaryota; kingdom Viridiplantae; phylum Streptophyta; class Magnoliopsida; order Lamiales; family Lamiaceae; genus Scutellaria; species Scutellaria barbata. The sequence goes on along the minus strand of CM053656.1, from coordinate 10,824,912 downwards.
TTACGAAAACATGTTGGGCCTGATATTGATCATAGGACTAATCCGGATCTGATAAATATAAGTGTGGAAGAATGAAAAAATGGCTAATGGCAATCAAGGATTTTTGGTGAATAATGAAAGTCAACAAAGTTAGGATAGTAATTTTCCAAGAAAAATGGGTAGAAAAGGATGTTTTGTTATATTTATGGGTATAATGGATAGATTATTATATTGATGAGTATAAAAAAAATGATATAGGAAAATGGGTAATATGGAATAGTATCCCTTATTTTTATTGTAATTATAATGCAGCATTACTTTGTTAGCAATTAATTAAAAAATTAGTATAGTTTAATAAAGAAAGAATCTTCACTTTTGTTGGTATAAAATATATAATAATAACAATAAATAATCCAACATTAGAGGGTCTTTCTAGATGGCAATCAAATGAGCTTGTCCCTCTCTCTACTCTCCTCTCAATCCTGGCAGAGAGAGAAACTTAATTCCAAGAAAAATAATCAGAAATAATAACAACTAAATTAACCTGTGTTTCTTACGCCATGTGTTGCGACGGAGATTGCAGGCCCTTAGGGTTTCTGCTGGGTTTGCCATTTGCACTTCTCTCTCTCGTCATCTCTCTTGTCGGAGTTGTCATCTGGATTGTCGGGTCAGCTTCGAATCTCCATTACATATATACACTATAATGTTTTTTTGATTTTGAAGTATATATAGATGTAATTGTGTGTGTATGTATAGGTTGATGTTGAGCTGCATATGCCCCTGTTGTCTCTGCGTCACCGTGCTGGTGGAGATGGCGCTTGAGCTCATTAAAGCCCCAATTCATGTCATTCAATGGTTTACTTCTCAGATCCCTTGTTGATTTTTTTTTCCCTGATTAATTTTGAGTTTTGTATTATTTTTGGGATCTTCTTTAGTTGATAAATAAATTTTATTTTCTGATTATGTCTAGTCTTGTACATGTTTATTGATTTATTAATGAAACTCTGTTTATCAGATGGATTTTTAGATGTATATTTATTCAATTTTACTTGTTTTTCTTCCAATTCGATTCTGTCGTAGTTCTGTGTTGAAACAGTAAAACAAAATCAAAAAGAAAAAGTAGTTGATTTTTAGGGGAAAAGGGTTTCTATTTTCACAGAGAGAGAGAAGGGGGGAAGACTAAGAGAAACCTCTATATGAATATTAGGAGAAATTTAAATCGATACAATATTACAACTACATTTATTTTTAAACATTTTTTAATGCGACATGACATTTCAATTGTAATGCTACTTACAAAATTTTCAAAATTCCAAGTAAAATCTCAAATCCAACTTGTAATATCCAAGTAATAACTCATCGACTTATTTAAACATATATGTCAATATTGATAGTATATTATATATTAACTAAATAAAAAAAATTGAAGTATCTATAATAATATCTTCCATGCATGGCGTAATTAAGGTTCTCCAATTTGCAGAACTCATTGTGGACAAACATATCAACATACATGATTATTACAACACCAGATAGGATTTATGTACATAGTGATAAGTGATAACATTACACAAACACTTACAATTAAGTAGCTTCATATATCTTTGTGTTTGAGTAGTTGAAGTGGACTTTGTCCGATGAGAAGTGCCTTTGTTGTTTGCCCGATTTCCATTATAGTTTCACCTATAGCTCCAAGAATGCTGCCACCCTCCTTGTCTTCATCTTCTTCCTCATATTGCTCGTTGCTAGGCATCGTTTCGTCTTCGTTGCCCTACAAAAGAAACCTAGCACTTAATTAGAATAGGGTTTAGAGCAAGATTTATAGATGGATTGTACTAAACTGATGCTTGCTTCTGTCTCCTGGATTAGAAGTTGGAATGCTGTCTCCATAAGACTCATGAACCCTCGATAACACTTATAAAACATAGGAGAAGAACAGCTTATGGAGTTATATATTTAATGATCCCTACATCTTTACAAACAATTATCAAATTAAATAATGTTAAAATGACACCCCTCTTCGACAAATGAAGATCAATCAACAAGCACTTCATGCATTGCCAAAAGTCAAGCACCGGAAAAATGCAAATTTGGCCGCATAATTATTGGAATGTAGCAAAATTAATCTTTTCGTTTTAATTATTAAGTTTTTTTTTTTTTTTTTTTACTAAAATCCTTAATTAGGTTGGAATTAAACGGATCTTAAAATGACATAAACTTAGCATAGTAAATTTGAAGACAAAAATACGATAACTAAAAAAGAAAAATGACTAGTAAACCTGCCAAAATGGACCGATTGGATAGATCGACCCACAGTCCATCATAACCCACCACTTGACGAGACGGGCTGGAAAAACTCCAACCCAATCCAATCCACTGGTGGGCTATCATAACCCATCACTTGGCGAGATGTGCTAGAAAAACTCCAACTCAGTCCAACCCACTGGTGGACTAAGCTAGCCAACTTTTTTTTTTTTTTTTAATTTTTAAATTTTCTTTCTTAAAAAAGAAAAAATATTTGTAATATTTTTTAATTTTTACTGTATTGGATTTCATGTAAAATAAAAAAAATTATAAAAAGAAGAAATTTATTTAAAATTCTTTTATTAATATAAATAATTGGTCAAATTTTGATATATTAAACTTCATTACTTGCATTAGATGATAAGTTGTATCATTATTATACATATTTCATATATATATAAAAATAAAAAATAAATATTTTTTGTTTAAAAAGGCGGGTTAACCCACTAAAAGCCCGTCCTGCCTACCTAGGCCTGTGGGCTGGTAATTGCTTAACCCAATTCTCCATTTTGGCAATGCATTGGAGCAGCTATAATGACGGTACAACATAAATACATAGAGATAGAGTAATAAAAAAGAAATATAATTACCATCTGATGTGATGCCTTTGTTGCTTCCATTTCTTGGTGGGATTTCAGCTTGGCGTTAATGGAGTTGTGTGAAAGCCCCTCTCCGCCGCGGAAAGTTGATTTGTGGGCATGAGAAGGAGAATACACGACTTGCTCTTCTCTGGCTTTTTCTGTTAAGGTTTCGAAATGGGTAGCCATTTTGGGAACTCTATCTTTCTCAACCATAATTAATCCACCTTCATCACTAACCTTGTCTCTTCCAGACGCCATCTTCCAGCTTTGAGATCAACATCACCAATATCGCTTCTTTTAAGCCAAATATTATATTAGTGACTCACACCTTCAAAATGCTTCACCTCTCACACGTGGCGTCTCAATCACATTCTCAACTCTCATCCCCTTTTCACAACTAAAACAGAATTAAACATCAAGACACATCATTAATTATCATATTAATCGTCTATTACATTTTTTATTTCATATACAACCCCAAGTAATCACCCCCTTGATGTTAACCATCATTTGTTATTAGATCATATCACTCTATCATAATATCAATACAATTAGGTCTTTTTTTTTTTTTTTTTTTTTAACATTAATACATATCCTCTAAAATTCAAGTCATACCGCCTTATTCATATCAATAGAGAATTAGGTCATTTTATTTTCATTAATCCATACCATTCATATTTATCGTACCAAACCAAAAAGACTAAGAAGAACAAAAGTAAGGAAGACAACAAAGAAAAAAAAATCTCATGGAAGTTTATTAAGAATGGTGTTGCTACAAGATTTTAGCCACTAAATAACCATAATACTTTTAAATCACTTAAAACATATATTCTTTTAAAAAGTAGAAAAAGAAATTCTAAAAGCATCTTTACTATATTTAAATTGATGGAAAATCCTCTAAACTCTTGTTATTGTTTATGTATTAATTGTGAGGCGCCAAATTGGAACACAATAATAAATTGCAGTAAATTAAAACAGTGCAACAAGAAATTGGATGAAATAAATCCTTCATTCAAACCCTCTCCAACTTTATTAATAATAATACATGTGCACATTTGGTAGAGATTTTAGACCCTCGTGAATGTGCTCATCCCAACTTCAAGTTTCTTCTTCCCAATAATTTTGTGTATCTTGTATTGTACATCAATCTGCTCACTCACGAAATATACTGAACAAAGGAAAATATATTATCCAGCTACTCTTAAATAATACAAGTCGTGATACACGACATAAAAACATTGCTAACACAATTAGGATTCTCCAAAAATATCCTCATCCCTTTTCTCCAGATAAGATAAATATAGACTCTGTAAATAAGTTGGAACTCTTATGTAGTCTTCACAAAATAAGGCAACAAAGATATTTCCCTCCCGACACAGTTCCTTCCATAAGAAATCACAAAAATGATGCTTACTCAACTCTTGTGAGGCAGGCAGGTCAACCAACGACACATAACCTACAACATAGTGATTGACTTATGAAATTATATCTGTCTCGTCATATAAACTTTTGTGAAACATAAAAACTTGCCAATCATGTATTAATGCACTGACATTTACATTTTAATTACAAGTTACATAGACAGATGTATCCAGCACAATTCCAAAGGTAATCACAACAAAAATAAGTAGAATTAGAGACTCAAAAAAAACACATGGAAACAATAATAAATGTTAGACAAAGTTTACCAATGTTTGCTATAATGAATATACCTATTCAGAGATGAAGCCCAGAGAAAAGTAACTCCAACTCCTCATCCTGTGAAGTGCTCCTCTGTACACACAAACACATAACTACATTAATGGCAGTTTATTTGCATAAAATGCATACATTTCTGTCAATCTCTATTACATTTATTTGTAAAAGACTTCACATAATGTAGACATTGGATCATTCTAAAAGAAAGAAACAAAAATAGAAATAGAGTTGGGATAATTTATCTTTGCTTTTCAAGAATATCAAGATCTAAACTCGCTCCCTTGTCGTGATGAATGTATTGAACAATATTCTCAATAAGTAGGTGAGCAATCACATATATTTTGGTTGGATAAAATAACTTCAATTTGGAATTAGAGACAAACGAATTATCATAAGTTCAGCATGTTCTTGCTGCATGTATTCACCAGGATAATCAACAAATAAAACATAACACAGTTTAAATTACTTCATGACATAGCATCCCTATTCAAACACTCATTCTGTCATCTATTTCAGTATTTCTGAGCAATTTCTAAATACCAAACAGGAATTCTTGAGTAATCACCTAAGTTTGCTTTGATAGTTTGAGTTTAATTCCTAACTTAATCTATTGAATTTTTCATGGCTCCATGGTTATTATTATAAATTACGAACAAAAGATCCATTAGTTCAACAAACAAATAAATTATATATATATATATATATATATATATATCTATAAAATAATGATATACTACTTAAATATAAATTTTAGTTTACCTATCTAAATTTTTTTTTTTTCTCTTAATGAATATAGGGAGAGTGGATAAAGATTAGAAAACTTAAGCGACCCGGATATAAATCTGGGTCATCGCAGACCTTTATAAATGTAAGATACCACTTGAGCTACAAGACTCGTGGTTTAACTATCTAAAAACCTTAATTAGATATACTTCAAGTCGTTTATCCATTTTTTTAAATTTGAAATTAAAATCCTCTAAATTACAGGACTAAAAAAAAAGAAGATAGAAGGATTAAAAATCTACACACCCAATGATGGATTCCCAAATATAATCATAAACATTATAAACAATAATATCTAACTCAATCTAATTCACGAGCATAGGAAGAAAATATTTTCAAATTAGAGCTTGATTAGTTTACCGAGATCATTTATCGAATCAAACTCACAAAAAAAAAAAAACTGATTCAATTCGTTTACACTCCCAAATGAACCCCTTTGGGACAATTCATTGAATTCATTCGTTCTGTAATCGTTGAATTTGAACTCTTATTAACCAGAAGCCCAAGGTAGAGTTCTACATAACGCAGTGATTTAGTCCATACACCAAGCAAGAAAAAATTGAAACCCTAAGTTTTCAACATTAATGATAATTAGCAAAAACAATAAAAATAAAAAAAGTTGCAAGGAATGATAAGGAAAAAGAGGAACCTGAAGGGAGAGTAGGTTGTGGATTTTGTTGAGAACCCTTAAGCGATGGGAGGCGTAGGCGCTGTTGGGCGGGAGGCGGCGCATCTTCTCAATCCCCTCAGTCACAGCCGCCTTCTTCTCTTCATCCGCCATCTGCTTCCACCTCAATATCTCCCTACTATTACTATGACTATTAATATTCGATTCCACATTCATCTTTCAGACCCAAGACACTTGTTTGCTTTTGATCCAGTATTTATGTTTAAGTTTTAACCATTATGTGAAAAAATTGTTTGTAATTTATTTTTTCAGATAATCTAATAGTTTTATTTAAAATTTATTGTTTTATTAGTTTTAATTTGTAAGCTTTTAAAATATAAATCAATATTTTCTTTAACTCCAATATTTTAACTTATTATTTTTTACCGAATTACTATAAATCAATAAAAGGAACTCCAATGCACTAAAATTTAGATATTTTAGTTTTGGTATATTGTATTTGTATATGCAATGTAAATAATAAAGTATAAATTACAACACTTATAGCTCATATGATATCTCATCTTTATAAGGTATAAATTGTAATGACCAGCGTTTGAATTCTCGTCATACAAGTTTTCTTATTCTTATTGTCTCCCTCTTTTCTACTCCTCTACAATGTTTTCTATCCAAAAGAGAGTCCACCTTCACCTGAACATCAACTTCTCGGAGTAACAACTCCTCCGAATATCCCGATAGAGAGATGTCCCCTTGAATAGACGCGAGGAACTTAATGGAGTCCTCCAATTTAGTGTTGACATTGCCAAAAACCTCACGATTCCAAATTTTAATGGCACGTTTAAGACGTTTAAGCTTCAACATAATAAGCACCATCGGATTAGCAGCTGAAAGATGCCGATTCCAATCAGAATTTACAAAATTCAAGAAGCCATCATGAAGGAACCACATCTGCTGAAAACAGAAAGACAGATGACCATGCATCGGGTCCTGTACATATGAGATAACAATCGGACAATGGTCGAAAACCAAACGAGCACCCACCTTTCCAGACGTCATATGCCAACATGAAAAAAATTCAGAATTTGCCAAAGCCTGATCTAATTGGAGGCAAGGAATCCATGCCGAGAGTGATGATGAAACCGAGTGAAACACTATGCTCCATACTAATATTCAGCAAATTACAAGTCAATCATATTCCTGAATTCAGAGCATGACCGAGGATCTTGCAGCACGGTGGTGTTGCGTTCATATGCACCGATGACAGCATTAAAGTCTCCCAATAGCAACAACATACCATCAGTAAAGAGTTGTACGTCCTGCCATAGTATGCATCTCCTAATATAGGAAGACTAGGTATGCATGAACCCAATATTCAGCGGTACATTTTGCTTGACAACGCGAATCATCACTAGCTGATCAGAGGTGAAAGAAACAGAGACATCAACAGCACTATTCTTGATCAAAATTCACATGTCATCAATATTATTGTGGGTATTAGATCCCACAAACCTAAGCCCCAATGAGTTCTAAAAGCCAGATGAGATAGAACTGAAAACCACCTTTGGTTCAGCAATGTAGATAAAATATGGTTGATACAAGCGACAACGCTCCAAAAGAGCTTGGCGGGAGCGATTGTTTGCCACTCCCCTGATATTACAATAAAGGAATATCATTGGGACAAAGGTGGATGAGCGTCCAGAGGAACACGTGCCCCCCGTTGTGTAGGATTTTGATGCTACGCAGCGGAATAAAAGAAAACAATTTTCTCAAGCATCAAAACAAAGAGGATCTCATGCACAATTTGAATAACGAATTTACCTCTTGATGCGTGTCCTTTGATGACGAAGATCAAGAATTACAAATGTAATTCCTCTACTCGAGACACACAAGCTCTTCCTAGACCTCCTCTAAAGCGTTTGCTAGAACGCGAAGAAAACTTACTTTCCTTTGAAGGAACCACGTTTTCTTCTCTGTCAGTGGGGAACGTGTTTTCTTTTATTTTGTGTATGGGGAATAATGTTTTTCTTATCTCAAATTAGGTTTAGGCTCATCTATTTATACCAAATAAAAAGCAAAAGCCCATAACCTATGCCTAATCATATTAGACCCAACACATATCCTAATCATATTAGGCCCACAACTTATATACAACGGGCTTATTGATCTAGTTCAAACTTAACGTGTGTAACCCTTGTAGGACCCAATTATTATTAGTAGCAAGCCCAACAATTGGAATGCAGATCGTAGTTTGTTTCTAGCTAAACACTACGACCACCTAAAATAACTGAATTAATAATCTTCATTAATTATAATCCTTAACTATTTATTATATTGACATCTTATTAAAGCACATCTCCTTCAATCTCCCACTTGTCCTTAACAAGTGTGCAATAATAAATTCCCTTGTCATTTTAATGTCTTAATCTGAACATCATGTAAGATAGTTCGTCATTCTATCTTATTTAGACCTTTTCTTGAATCCCAAATTTAAACTGTCAAAATAAATGATTAACTCTTAATCCATTTGAGCATGGCCATGCATTTCAGTTTTCATTTTTCAAGAGGCCGAAGACAACATTCTTATTAAATAAGAAGACAATCCCATTCTTGTACACCCACACTTCTCCATACAATTCATGTCAATTCTGAATCTCGACTTTATAGCCTCCTTTTACGGCACGACGTTTGACGAAATCAAAAATATTCAATCATTGTATAAGAAATAAGTGGTATACTCATGGTTTAGGAACTTATTTAATAGTTACTGAAATTCTATGACGTTTTACAGAATTTTATTCGGGTTAATCCAATATCTGTTCTCCAACAAATATCCATGTAATTGATTAGACATCAAATGCCTCTATAGCCCATGAAACTGCACTATCAACCAACTTACAAACTAGTCTTTATAAGTCAATATTGTCCAATTTAATGACTTAGACTAGAGACAATCATAAATATAACTTCAAGTCCGCATGGTAGGGTTTCATTTATCAAATCACATATTTGACAATCCTATTTGAAATTATAAATTATTTTGGACATATTAATTCAACAGAATAATGAATCAATATTGAAAATCTATTTCAAAACAAACTTATCATTTTTCTCAAGTCTATGAACAAGTTTCATAAAATTAGAAAATTACATGATTTAAAACAAATCTCTAGAATGGTTAATCCCTATGGCCCTAGTATGACCTTCATGCTTGGGTTGAGGTAGTGGCTTAGTCAATGGATCTGCAACATTGTCATCCGTATGAATTTTACAAATTTTCACATCTTTTCTCTTAATGATATCTCGTATCACATGAAACTTCCTCATAATGTGTTTGGACTTTTGGTGTGATCTAGGTTCCTTAGCTTAGGCAATGGCTCCATTATTATCACAATAAAGATTTACGCCATTGTCTATGTTAGGAACCACACCAAGTTCGGTAATGAACTTTTTAATCCAAACTCCTTCCTTTGCTGCTTCTGAAGCTGCAAGGTATTCTGCTTCAGTTGTAGAATCTGCAACAGTGCTTTGCTTTGAACTTTTCCAGCTCACTACCCCTCCATTAAGACATAAGATGAAACCGGATTGGGACCGAAAATCATCTCTATCCGTTTGGAAGCTTGCATCAACATAACCTTCAACAGCAAGTTCATTCTCACCTCCATATACTAAGAAACAATCCTTAGTTTTTCTCAAGTACTTGAGGATTTTCTTAGCCGCAATCCAGTGTGCTTCACCTGGATTCGATTGGAATCTGCTACACATGCTCAAAGCATATGAGATGTCTGGACGAGTACAAATCATGGCATACATGATAGATCCTATTGCTGAGGCATAAGGAATCTTACTCATGCGCTTTTGCTCATCAGGTTTTGAAGGACACTGATTCTTGCTAAGCATTATACCATGTGACATGGGTAAAAATCCTCTCTTAGAGTTTTTCATATTGAACCTTTCAAGAATTTTATCAATATAAGTTTCCTGACTTAGTCCAATCAACCTTCTAGATCTATCTCTATAGATCTTGATGCTCAAAATGTACTCTGCATCTCCAAGATCCTTCATTGAAAAACATTTCCCTAGCCAAATCTTTACAGAGTTAAGCATCGGAATGTCATTTCCAATGAGCAGTATGTCATCTACATATAGGATCAAGAAGGCCACACTACTCCTACTAATTTTCTTGTAAACACAGGACTCTTCTTCATTTCTGAGAAAACCAAACTGTTTGATTGCCTCATTAAAACGAAGATTCCAACTCCGAGATGCTTGCTTCAATCCATAAATGGATTTTTGAAGTTTACATACTTTCCCAGCATTTTTAGAATCTACAAAACCTTCCGGTTGTGTCATATACACAACCTCTTCCAAATTTCCATTAAGGAAGGCAGTTTTGACATCCATTTGCCAAATCTCATAATCATAATGAGCTGCAATTGCTAGGAGTATCCGAATGGATTTAAGCATAGCAATTGGTGAAAATGTCTCATCATAGTCTATACCATGAATTTGTTTATATCCCTTAGCCACCAATTTAGCTTTGAAAACACTCACGTTTCCTTCCTTGTCCGTTTTCAACTTGAAAACCCATTTGCATCCTATGAGTGTTACCCCATCTGGCAAATCAACCAAGTTCCAAACTTGATTTTCAGACATGGACTCCATTTCAGATTTCATAGCTTCTAGCCATTTATCAGAGTCTGGACTCGTCATAGATTCCTTGTAGCTGTTAGGTTCCCCATCTTCCAAAATTAAGACTTTGCGGTTTTCTGTCAAAAGAACATCCATAAATCTCTTTGGTCTAGATCTAGGCCTATCAGTTCTACGAGGGGCTAGAGCAACAGGAGAAATATTCACAACAGGTTGTGAACTTTCTTGTGTATCTAATTCAAGTGGGACATCATTCAATATCTCTGTCGGGATTATGAGTTCATGTTCCTCTACCCCTGGCACATGGGGTGCCATGTCTGACATGTCTAACATGTCATTAAACATAGAGGTCTCCACCTCTAATGGAGGTTGAATTTCATTGATTTGTTGCTCTTCACGAATTTCTTCGAGAAGTACATTACTCCCACTTGTTGTCTTTGAAATAAACTCTTTTTCCAAGAAGACACCATCTCGAGCAACAAACACTTTGTTCTCAGTTTGGTTGTAGAAGTAATAGCCCCTTGTTTCTTTTGGATAACCCACGAAGAACATTTGTCTGATTTGGGTGCAAGCTTATCAGAAAGTAAACGTTTTACATAAACTTCACATCCCCAGACTTTTAGAAAAGACAACTTTGGAACTTTTCCACTCCATATCTTATATGGTGTCTTTTCTACAGCTTTTGACGGAGTTCTGTTTAGTGTAAAAGTAGCAGTTTCGAGAGCATATCCCCAAAAGGATAGCGGAAGATTAGCATTACTCATCATAGATCGAACCATGTCTAACAAGGTTCGATTTCTCCTTTCGGACACACCATTCCATTGGGGTGTTCCTGGTGGAGTTAATTGTGACAGAATTCCACAATTTTTAAGATGATTATCAAATTCTTGACTCAAATATTCACCACCACGATCAGATCGTAATGTTTTAATTTTCTTGCCAAGCTGATTCTCTACTTCATTTTGAAATTATTTGAACTTTTCAAACGATTCAGATTTGTGCCTCATCAAGTAAATATACCCATATCTACTTAAATCATCAGTAAATGTTATGAAGTAGCTAAAATTACCCCTGACTTTTGAACTCATTGGTCCACATACATCAGTATGTATTAGTTCCAATAGTTCACTAGCTCTTTCTCCCTTTCCAGTAAAAGATGATTTCGTCATTTTTCCTTTTAAACAAGATTCACATACATCATATGATTCAAAATCAAATGATTGCAAAAGACCTTCCTTTTGCATCTTATGTATGCGTTTCAAGTTAATATGGCCTAAACGACAATGCCAATGGTAAGTGGGATTTGAATCATTTGATTTATGCTTTTTAGTATTTATGTTATAGACATGGTTATCTAAATCAAATATATAGAGACCATTCATTAAGTTAGCACTGGCATAAAACAATTCATCCTTATAAATAGAGCAACATTTGTTCTTAATAATGAATGAAAACCCTTCAGTATCTAAAACGGAAGCTGAAATAATGTTTCTAGTAATAGAGGGAATGTAATAACAATTATTCAACTCTAAAATTAAACCAGAGGGTAGAGATAGACTATAAGATCCTACAGCTAAAGGAGCAACTTTTGCTCCATTTCCAACGCGTAGGTCTACTTCTCCCTTTTTCAGTCTTCTAATTCTTTTTAGTCCCTACATATTCGCAATAATATGAGAACTACATCCGGTATCAAATACCCAAGAAGAAGAGTCTGCTGAATTTGCTAAATTTATTTCAATAACAAATATACCTGAATTGGAAACTATCTTTCCATTCTTCTTATCCTCCAAGTACTTCGGGCAATTTCTCTTCCAATGGCCCTTGCTATGGCAACGGAAACACTCTGTATCAGAAGAAGCACCTTTAGGTTTAGGTTCAACAACTTTTTTGTTTTCACCTTTTTCCCTTGCTTATTCTTGTCAGCGCCCTTTTTCTTGAACCCTCATTAGAACATCCTTCTTTGGTGTTAGGGTCCCAATGTTCTGCTCAGCTGTTTTGAGCATTCCAAGAAGCTCTTCTAAGGTCTTATCAATACCATTCATATTGTAGTTTAACTTGAATTGGTTGTACTCATCATGAAGAGAGTGCAAAATGATATCCATAGCCAACTCTTGACTATAAGGAAATCCAAGTCTTGCCATGTTTTCAAAAAGACCAATCATTTTGAAGACATGCAAACCAACCGGTTTACCTTTCTCAAGACGACTCTCGAGAATTGCCTTGGAGGTCTCATACCTCTCCATCCTTGATTGCAACTGGAACATGTTTCTTAGTTGTTGAATGATGGTATAAGCATCCATATCCACAAACCTCTTCTGGAGGCTTGTTTCCATGGTTGCCAACATAAGATATGTGACAGTCACAGACCTTTCACGAACAGATTTTTCCTTGAGTTTATCCCCAACTGTTGAGGTGTTATCAAGTTTTGGGATTGGGGTGTCAAGGACATCCTCTCTGTCTTCAGACCTGAGAACAATTCTCAAGTTTCTCTCCCAATCGAGGAAGTTATTTCCGTTCAACTTGTCCTTCTCAAGGATTGAATGGAGATTGAAAACTGTGTTGTTGTTGTTAGTCATTTATCTACATATGAAAGAAAAATACACCATTCAATCATGTATAAAAGAAAATAGCTCAAAATTTAAACAGATTTAAAATAGGCTATGCACACTATATTCATTCAAATACTCCCTAGTTGAATAAAGTGTTTCCAAGATCCTATTTCACAAAATTTTGAGCGGACTTGGGCCCTTTCCCAAAACTAAGTGATCAAGGTAAGTAAACTCTTTTACTAATTATAACAATTATAATTCTTGGTCGATATGTCAACATCTCATGTTAAATCATATCTATTTGCCTCGAAGTCCAAAACTTTGTCTTTTGATAACTTTGTTGAGTTTAACCAAATCATACATGTAAATCCCTTCAATGAATTTACCCGTATTACCCCAAGATAAAAAATGACACTTTGCGTGGGCATAACCTATCATAAATTATCAAGGGTTTCATAGGCGTATATTTGGAAAGACATATTACTCAATATTTCTTTAGGGACTTATGATTTATTATGTACGTTTATATAACGAACTCATAACATAAACCATAAACATAGATAAACATACAATGCATAATAAAATGCATAAAATAAATGTGATCTTAGTATGGCCCCTATATATATGTACATACAACAGATCAAATCTTCAGTTGCTCCATCTTGAACCGTCGTGGATCTCCATCCTTGATCATCTAATCAATGCTTACAAGATTTTTATTTTAATTACAATAACTAAAAAAAAAAATTACAACGATCGATACGCAAAGCGTATTCAAAACTCTACAACTACATAAAAATATATGCGGGCCATACTTTGATCACAACATACATTCTAAACATCGCATATAAAGAATAATAAGCATACATTCATTCAAAACATCATATATTGAGAATTATAGGAATGCATACACAATATCAAATATTAAACATACATTCATTTACATTAAATAAACGACAAAAATCTATTAATCAAATTAATAGATAAAATAAACTTCATAATTCAATTCAATTAGATTTAATGTGGATATTATTTATCAAAATTTGTAATTGAATCAAAATATTTATTATGACCCAAAACTTATTCAAAATAAATCCAGGCCCAAAATTATGTAGACCCAATAATTACAGCCTAACCAGACCCATAGAACAGAAGCCCAAGGGTCGGCCCAGCATACCATGGCCCATCAGATAGGCCCAAAGGGCCAGCAGGCGAAGTCCATCAAGCAAAATTCTCAGTCCAACACTTATTCAAATTCGAACACTCGACCACACAAGACAACCGTTACCAATATCCCCTTTATTTTCGTAAAATTAAACAATTTTTTGAGAAAGATGGGATTCGATCCCGTGATTCAAACAATCAGCTACAACCACTTGACCAATACAATTTATTGAATATTAAAACCATGTAATTTATACAATTGAGATATATACGCGCAGGATAAGATTCGAACTCGGGTGGTCAGCACATAACATGGTACAATACAACCAACCCGGTTACATGATTATCAGTTGAAGATTTACAAAAAAATATATCTAAATGAGTTGAGCAATTCATGGGAAAATTAAAGAAAATTCGCGCAGATTAGGGGTCGAACCCACAACCCCGCCACTATATTTGCTCACTCCAACCATTAGGACACATACTAAATCCATTAACTTATATATCAAATATATATAAAAAACAGATTCTGTTCCCAAACGATTTTTAGGGTTTTGTTATATCAAATACATCAAATTAAGATCCAACTAATCAGAATCTAATTCTAATTAAACAACTTTAATCCACATATCAATCTATCTTTGAATTAAAATCATGAAGAACATGCATCAAATTGAAAATAATAAAAACATTCATTATTAATTTGTGCAAGAGGCTCTGATACCACTGTAGGATTTTGATGCTACGCAGCGGAATAAAAGAAAACAATTTTCTCAAGCATCAAAACAAAGAGGATCTCATGCACAATTTGAATAACGAATTTACCTCTTGATGCGTGTCCTTTGTGACGAAGATCAAGAATTACAAATGTAATTCCTCTACTCGAGACACACAAGCTCTTCCTAGACCTCCTCCAAAGCGTTTGCTAGAACGCGAAGAAAACTTACTTTCCTTTGAAGGAACCACGTTTTCTTCTCTGTCAGTGGGGAACGTGTTTTCTTTTATTTTGTGTATGGAGAATAATGTTTTTCTTATCTCAAATTAGGTTTAGGCTCATCTATTTATACCAAATAAAAAGCAAAAGCCCATAACCTATGCCTAATCATATTAGATCCAACACATATCCTAATCATATTAGGCCCACAACTTATATACAACGGGCTTATTGATCTAGTTCAAACTTAACGTGTGTAACCCTTGTAGGACCCAGTTATTATTAGTAGCAAGCCCAACAATTGGAATGCAGATCGTAGTTGGTTTCTAGCTAAACACTACGACCACCTAAAATAATTGAATTAATAATCTTCATTAATTATAATCCTTAACTATTTATTATATTGACATCTTATTAAAAGACATCTCCTTTACGTTGATGAATCACTCGACGTTTCTACCATATCAGACAATCTTTTAGATGAAGCAATAGACATCTTTCGTTGGACTCACTCTCAGCTCGCACAACAAAACCACATATAAAGTTTTTAGACTGGATTAGGGACTTGTTGGTCTCCCTAATAGGCAGCGTCGGCCGCGGCTGATCCGTCATGTCCTGTTCCAACTAGGCAAAGTCGGCAATGAGGATCGGAGAAGTTCTTCCATCCGGGTTTACAGAAATCCCATGATTTTGCAGGATATATTCGACTGATTTGTTTGTATTTGTATCATTTCCCTCATCATGAACATTATCCTGCAAAGAAGTAAATATGTTAGAAGCACATCCCCTAACCTAACATCAGATTGTAAAAATTCCTCAGAGTGATCAGGAATTGGAGAACCTAGTGGATTTGCAAAAACCTTAGAAACCCTAGGTATCGCCTTCTCCAGTAAAGTTTGCTTGCTATTTGGTATTGCAACGCAATCTGCATAGTCCACATGACGCTGAGAATCCCGTGGAGGTGCGGAATCCTCCACATGCGATTTTCCCTTGAACGTACGTAAAATGTAGTTCAAAATCCAAGGGAAGTTCTGACATATATTAGAGAATATGATATCCTTTGTTCGTGAATCATCCATGACTGTAAATCACAAAGATGAGGATGCAGAGATTGAAGAGAAAGAAGACGATCGAAAGGAGAGAGAAGAGAGTATCATGTTTTTTCTTATTTAAAGTTGAGTTAATTTTAATTGAAACTGTAGTTAAATTGAGCATTTTGTGTGTTATAATAAAAATTTATGATGCAATTGAAACTATACCTTAAATTTGTATTTTTTATGTAATTAAGTCTTTAATATATGATTAGTACATGTAAGGATATAATTATGTTTAATATTTTTTTCATCTATTATTTGAATTTGAAAATTATAGAAAGTGTTACCAATTAAGAGAATATAATTTTAAGATAAATTCTCCTGCGCATCTGGTGCACAAATTTTAGATCCTTGCAATCCGGGTCGATCCTATCCGGATCCACAAATTTCTTTTTTTTTTGTTAAATTTTATGTCTGGACTTTTATGTACAAATTCGGTTACCTTTATGTACAAATGTTGTGACTTTTATGTATTATAATTTAGAAAAAAAATGAAGAATTTCAATAAAATTTATACATAAATATCTTTATGTGATATTCATGTGACCCTTATATATATTCATGTGACCTTTATATATTTCATAAAGGTATGAATATTTATACATAAATGTCACATGAATATACATAAAGGTCAAATGAATATAACATAAAGGTATCTATGTACAAATTTTACTAAAATTCTTCATTTTTTTCTATGTTATTGAATATAAAGATCACAGAACTTATACATAAAGGTCACATAATTTGTATATAAATGTCACAAAATTTGTATATAAGGGTTTTGACCTGGAAGCAAAAAAACAAAAAAAAAAAAAAAATTTAAAAGCACGCGGATCCGGGTCGACTCGGTTCGATCTGGATTGCCAGGTGTTCATGAGACATACTCTAATTTTAAATAATGAAGCAAATTAATCGATGTAGAAAAAAATGAAGGGCCGCTTTCATTTTTCAACCTGTATATTATACGTATTTTTCACTTTAGAACCTAAACTATTTTTTTTTCAGTCATAACATATATTATTTTTTTTCAATTTCGCAACCTCCAACAATAAATTCCAACCAAAAAGCACACACATGACTTCCACATGCATAGCTGGAGGATTTGAGTAACTTTCTTGTGCAATTGTGTACCATGCAACTGGTAAGTTCGGATCCATGCCCACTTTTTTCCGCTTATCTTTATATTAGTCATACATTTTTATTATATTAGATATATATTTATGTACACCATTGCAAGTTAAAGCCTAATGAAATTAATGATGATGTACAATATATACGTCTTGTGCTATGGTTGGATATAAGAATAGAGCAGTATGGTATTTAATACTTACGTAAGCTCACTTTTATTGTGTATTATATTTTAGGGATAGAGTTCTAAATAGTCAAGTTTATAATAGAATGTTCCTTTATGTCAAGGTTTTATAAAACAATATTTTTTTTTGTTTTTGACAATAATATCCTAAATGAAATCAAGTAAAAATTGGAGAAAGAAAAGGAAAGTCAATAAAAGAAAATTTGAAATCCCTAATTTTATTTGTATCCCTAATTTTCAATTGTTGTTTTTCCCAAAAAATCTACCCATACGTACCTGTTGCTCGTTGACTTTCTGTCGGGCTGTTGCTTGTTCTTCTGCCACCGCATTTTTTAGCTCTTTGCACACCGAATTGATCTGCCCTTACTCCCCGTGATGGTTACTGCTTCATCAAGTAAGTCTGTTGGCAAATTATATATGCATCTCTTTATCAATGTAATATCTTGTTGAGAGAATATATACATTTATGTATCTTCCATTAAATTATTAAATTGAAAATAATTAGGAAAGTACAAAGCTTCCTCCTTCGCTGCCTCTGAGGAGATTAGATGTAATGCCATGATTTAATATTAAAATTGAAATATTAAAATTTTTTAAATTGCTAAATTATTAGTCTAATTTTCTTAGATTTTATTACTCCTATATAAGATTCCATGAACATATAGTGAGGCTGCAGAAGTAAAAGCATATCCAAAGTGTGACATTGTTCCATGTGATCAATTATTGGCCACATTCAAGGTTGTTATGTTTTTAAAGAATGCTTTATTTTTCTCAATCATTTATATAAACCATTATATGATAGTCAATTCTCTTTGGGAACTTTGTATCAGAATGCAGTGTCATGTTTCTTTTGATTGTCTCTAACAATGTTTCATATAGATGGTGACATATGTTCCTTGGTTAATCAATAACTTACTTGCATATGGGTTTACATAGCTTTGTGTTTATAGAAATCAAACAACTTGACGATCTCCACATTTTATTATTGAAATCTTTTCTTTCATTAATCCCCTGTAAATACTTGACAATCTCCACATTTTATTATTGAAATCTTTTCTTTTAATTAATCCCCTGTATCTATTTATACATCTAGTGGTCGTTGTTCTTTTGGTTTTTGAAATCTTGTTTATCTTGTGGTTGGTTGTGACATTTTGCCCTTATATCCTTATTTTATTAAGGGTGAGAATTTTGAAAAGATGCTTTGATAATGAGGTGACAAATTTTGACCTTTACTTTGTGTTGTCTTAGCAATCTAAATTTGAGAGTTGTTACATGCAAGTCTTGTTCTTTATATATATCAGGACATGATTT
The DNA here is from genome assembly GCA_028654395.1 of Scutellaria barbata. NCBI lineage: Eukaryota > Viridiplantae > Streptophyta > Magnoliopsida > Lamiales > Lamiaceae > Scutellaria > Scutellaria barbata. The sequence continues at coordinate 10,805,928 of CM053656.1, read as the reverse complement.
TTCTTTTCATAAAATGTCTCCAGTATCATTTGCTCTGTGTGCTCCAAATGGTGAGATTTGTCAAACCATTGCATATTATTAATAAACTCAAGTTGGTCCAACTCATTTCTGGTGTCGTTCATGATTGTTTTCACCTCATTTTTCAGTTTCTCTATCTCCTTCAAGTACCTTGTAGTCTGCATGTCCAGTAAATTAAATCATATTTAGATATTATAACTTAGTTCTTTTATGTTGGGATAATTTCTTTTTGAATATACACTGTTGGGATAATTTCATTCTAACCTACCTGGGTACAACATAATCATTATATATATATATACACACCAAAACAAATAACATCAATAATATTTATGATTTCACCATTTTTTGCTGGTGGATATATTAAAGTTAGGTAAGAAAAATGGTCGATATTAAACCCTGTCTTGTATGGAGAAGTGTGTAGGGAGAGAACGTAATCGTCATATCATATGACTTTGTATATTGAGCTAAAAGTTTAATAGACAATAATTTAGCATGTACTAAGGAAATAACTGTGGGTTCCATGAAATGGTTTACTAATTCGGAGAGAAACATTGACAAATAGAATGTATATTGTGGGTCATGAAATTTAAAATTTTATTTTTAAGTTATTTTTAATCAGAATGGCATTTTTATAATCACTTCTTTGTTTTTCTACTCCATGTGTTGGAATGTTATGTAAAACGATCTTGTGGTTGGGGTTTGTAGATTATAAGATATTTAAGCGTTTTGAATCGGCTACTGGTAAGAAATATCTCATTTTCTAGTAGAGTATTGCAAGATTAATCTCAGCATAATAATAGGTAAAATTGTCATTTAAATTTTTAGAGCCAATTAAATTATAGTCATCATATGTGTTTTGATCATTCAACCATGCGAAGATAGTAAAACCATCATTTCTTGTTGACCTAATTTCTCACTAATTTACTCACCACATCCTTATCATAATTGGAATATTTCAACATAAGTTTTGGGCAGTGACAATTATTTGTATCATTATTTGTTCTATTAAGGTAGATTTATAGATTTGCACATAGTTTCTAGGATCAATTTTTAAGAAAAATCTCGATCTTTGAAAAAATTTCAAGTCTTTATTAATGGTGCGAGCAATTACGTTCTATTATTTTTTGAAATTTAATTTTTTTTTGGATTTCATATAAATATTTGATGAATATAAATGCACATAAAACATGGACAAACTACATTGCTTGCTAATAATATATATAGTTATAGTTGAGAAAAGAATAAGAGTCTATTTTGTATTTAAATTTCTAATATTTATTTTGTTTTCTTATATTACTCATTTAGTTATTTGTTTGTTAACATTTAGGTTGAACGAATTCAATTGTTAAATCTATTAAAAGGCCGACACTAGACTCGGTGCCTTATCTTCCACATGAATTGCTAATATTGTAAGTTTAATATTACTTTCTATATTTGTTATTTTATTAAATAATAATTATTGATTACTGTTTTAGTTTGTTCAAAATGCATTTATTTGAAGCATAAAATTGCACAACTATACAAAGGAAAGATAGAAAATCATTCAAAATTGAAGGTTTTAGGTGATATGAAGAAGATATTAGAAGACATCGAGGATGATACATTGAGGAATTTCCAACAGTTGTGTTTTGGTCATTTATTGGATATTAAGTCAAACGATAAATTGAATGGAATTATCCTACATCAAATTATAACAAGACAGGTGACCTTTGAGGGCATGGATAAAAATGAAGTTTGGTTTCACATTGGAGAATAGTTTATTCGGTGGTCCAATGTGGAGTTTTATCTAACCATAGGTTTAAAATTTGGAACATTGGAATTTGATCCAAATGACGTTTATGATGTCATTGAAGATGGGTTTGGAACAAGTACTTTAAAGGTCATGCTGAGAATTTGTGGATTGATTTTAAGGCAAACAAGTTTAATCAAGATCCAAATGTTGCAGTTAAAGTTGTATTAATAGTTATCGTGGAGTTGGTATTGTTTGGCCATGATGAGAGACATTGTGTAAGGCCTTGGATCTGGACCCTTGTGGAGGATAAACAAAACTGGGATGGTTTCCTATGGGAAAAGTTCATATATCTCAATACTTTAAATTATTTAAATTAAATCAATTCACCTACCAGTCCTCCTAAAACCAACAACGAAAAACACACTTATCATTTTTTGATTTTCCCATGGAATTACAGGCATGTACTTAATTATGTCTATAAATTGAGGTCAGAATTGTGTTTAATTTCTTTCAGATATGGGCATTTGAGGTTATTTCTGACTTAGGCAATACATTAATTAATGACGACATTGATGATGGAATATCTTATATATCCCCTGAGATGTCATTGGTCTATGGATATGTGCCTCCTTAAGAAGAACCTGTTGTGCAACGGATATCTCCTAAAAATCGAAAACGGAAGATTATTGCAGCAGTCATTTGATATTGCTTTGCATAGAGTACTTGAGAATAAGCTACCTGAGCTTGTTAAGAAGATTGTGTCTGAAGTTTTGAGACATATACTATCTAATCCCCATAGAATGGAAACAGCTCATCCCACACATAATTCGAAAGATGATCATGAGATAAAAGATCCACATGTTAAAAAATTTAGATTAAGTCGTTCACCAGTTCATTTACCGATAGGAGTTTCAGATTCTCCAATCACTATATTTGATCTTAACGACATGACATCAACTATTGTTGATTGTTCGGGTACAAGTTTAGCTATATTTGTAGAAGAATGAACTTATGTTGTTGAAGATGAACTAGGTATTCTTTGAGATAGAAAAAGAACTCAATTTCTTCGATCTTCATATATCGACATACACAAGAAGAAAAAAATAAAAAAAGAATTTAAGATCAAATATGAGAAGTTCTTAACTGAGAAAGATTTCATGCGTTTTTATATTAATTACTCTGATTCTCCTTTTTCTATATGACATATGTTTGTTATAATATCTCGATAACTATATTTTTTGGGTTACACGGTTCATGTCGAACTAAAGTATGTGGTGGATTTCGAATATTTCAAGTAGATAGAAAATCCAAAAAAGAATTTCACTACCCAGGTTTGTGTAATTTATATGTTATAAAATAACATCTTCAATTATATGTTATGTTGGGAGAAGTTAACTTGTCTGTTTTGAATACTTCACATAGTATATCAAGCCATACAAAGAGATTTTAGAAAAAAACTTGGATAGTTTTTGTGATATGATCAATAGTAATGATACTACGATTCTGGATGCATCATTCTTCGTAAATTATGTTTTAATTATCTATAATTTAGTTCTTATAAAAAGTATTTTCAATTAATTACGTGAACGACAATATTTTCCAAATGCAGACATTATTAACGAATTAATGGGTTAAAGTGCTTCTTGAAGATTTGGATTGCACTAATAACTATGATGGGAAAATAAGCCATGCCATAAGGGGTCATTCTCCAATTGACGTAAGTTGCCATGATAAACATTTCTTACAATACAATATTATTTCGAGACGGTAATAATATTCCATTTCAATTGAAAAATGCAGTCAGATGTGTCCCACCTCCACACAAATGATCGGTGTGGTGGTTTGGACAGTTACTACCAATGTTGCTAGAAAAGGTTGGATTTCGGAAAATGAGAAAAGCTTATGAGCATCGTGGTAAAATGTTGGGTGTGAATATGCCTTTATCTCAATTCTAACAGAAAGATATTCGCAGTTATCGGGGATTTGCTTTGATATATATTGATGCATTGATATTAGAGAGTAAATTTGCTAAAACTGCAGCTCGGGATCTAAGTATTTGCATTTAGGAAGGAGAAATCATTTCTTATTTTTATAAATAATTTTTGGGATATGATCAATAGTAATGATATTACGATTCTGGATGCATCATTCTTTGTAAGTTATATTTTATTTATTTATAATCTAATTCTTATAAAAAGTATTTTTCAATTAATTACGTGAACGATGACATTTTCCAAATGAAGACATTATTAAAGAATTTATGGGTTAAAGTGCATCTTGAGATTTGGACTGCACTAATAACTACGATGAGAAAATAAGTGAAGATTTTAATAAGGTAGAATTTTCATCGGGATTGATTGATTAAGTGAGCGGGAGAAAGCTTACATGGTCATCCAAACATTGGTAAAAAGTACAAAATGCAAGTAATTTTTAAAGGTGTTTTTAGATTAATTATTTATGATAAATTATATAATGTTTCTCTTTTATGGGTATTTGTTGTAGGTCATACTTGTTTGCATTGTTGATGAACATTGGATTACAAGCAAGATACGGATAAGCGATTGGCTCACCGATATATATGGTTCACTTTTGTACAACAAGGATGTTGAGTTCATACGACTTCGAAGTCAACAATTGATATCCTCTGTACTGCAAGAATAACTGACTAAGTCGTGCCCTAAGAGGTCATTCTCCAATTGGCGTAAACTGTCATGATAAACCTTTATTACAATACGATATTATTTCGAGATGTAAGTAATATTCCATATTAGTTTGAAAATGCAGTCAAATGTGTCCTATCTCCCTTTGAATGATCAATGCGGCGGTTAGGATAGTTACTACCAATGTTGCTAGAAAAGATTGGATTTTGGGAAATGAGAAAAGCTTATGGGCACCGTGGCAAAATGTTGGGCGTGAATATGCCTTCATCTCAATTACAACATAAAGATATTCACAATTGTAGGGCATTTGCTTTGACGTATATTGATGCCTTGATATAAAGGAGTAAAATTATTAATAAAATTGTAGTGCGGGATCTAAGAAAAGTATTTCGCATTCAGAAAAGGAGAAAATCATTTCTTATTTTTGTAAATTGTTTTTGTGATATGATCAATTGTAATAATACTACGATTGTGGATGCATTATTCTTCATAAGTTATGTTTTATTTATTTATAATCTAGCTCTTATAAAATGTATTTTTCAATAAATTAAGTGAACGACGATATTTTCCAAATGTAGGCATTATTTAAGAGTTTATGGGTTAAAGTGCATATTGAATATTTGGATTGCACTAATAACTATGATGAGAAAATAAGTAAAGATTTTAATAAGATAGAATTTCCAACGGGATTGATTGATTACGTGAGTGGGAGAAAGGTTACATGGTCATCGAAGCACTAGCAAAAATTACAAATGTAAATAATTTTTAAAAGTGTTTATAGATTAATTATTTATGATAAATGCTATAATGTTTCTATGTTATGTGTAGCACCTAGAAATTATTTTTTTAACAATAACCATATAGTATATATTGCCTTAATGTGTACATAGCTATATGATATAAACTTATAATATATGTTATATGGTATTAGATTATATAATATTACGATATATAATTCATAAGATAAGATATGATTATAACATAAGTTATTATGTATATAACCTAAGCTATATTACGTGAAGGACATATAGATATGATTATAACATAAGTTATTATGTATATAACCTAAGCTATATTACATGAAGTTGCATGGTAGTATAGGTATGTAGGTAAGAGATAAGTCAATATACTTCTAGAAGGATAATTAGTGCATAAGTAAAGTCATTTCTCAATCATCATCTCCATACGAACATCTTGAACCAAAGTAGCATATATTTCTTCTCTCCATTTCTCCTTCCAACAGCCACGTTGACCACCATTTTCCACCGTCGATCCTCAGCTTTTCCGGCAAGGTAATCGGACCCAAGTGTAGTAAACACCGAGCTTGTCTCAAGGACGGTTTTGGAACTTCGAACCACAGCCGTTTTCTCTCGTGGCTGCTCTCAATTCCCTTTCTTCCTCTTTTCTTTGCAGGTTCGAAAGCTATCCCTGCAACTGCTGTTCGCCGCTGAGTCGAGTCAGAGCCGGCGCGGTGTCTGCGCCGGTGTGTTGGGTCGGAAACCGCCGCTGGGAGCGGCGGCTGTGTTGGGCTGAGTTGGGAGTAGTTCGGCTCTGTTTTTTCTACTGGTTGTGCGTGCGTGTATCTTGGTGGTTGTGTGTCGTGTTGTGTGTGCTGTGGCGAGGGTGACCGGCGCCGGTGTTGCGCCGGCGATGAGGGGGAGGCGCCGCCATGAACAGCGACGCCACTGGAGCGTGGTGTGCGTGTGTTTTGTCTGCTGTTGTTGTGTCGTGGAGTGTGTTGCGTTGGTGGAGTCGGGGTTTGGGTTGTGGGAGGTCGCCGGTGACTGGAAGTCGCCGGCTGTGGCGAACTGGTGGCAGGAAGGGCGGCTGGGGGTGGTGACGGGCTGCAGGGGGCTGGGGAAGGGGAAAGTTGGGCTGGGGTTCTTCTTTATAAATTAGATAGAGTTTGAGGGCTAAATTGCAAATATCTATTATGCTGAAATTATAATTGAATCCTTAGCTTTTAGGAAAATTACAGATTGCTCCTCTAAGTAGTTAAAGCATACTTTAAGGCCCTAAAATATGTGTAATGGCAAATAAAACCTTGAAAACTATTGAAATTACCTAGCTTTTCCTATTATTTGATGATATTATGCTTTTTCCATAGAATTATTGAATTTATGATAATAAAATTTTGGACATCTAATTTTAATTCCAATAGTTATAAATATTATAAAAGTTAATCTTAAGTCTATAAGATTATGCTTTAAGAATTATAATGTATAGATATAAATATCGGACATTGAATTCGGATGAAATTACATATTCTCTATAATATGGCGATATTATAAAATTTACCCTTAAAAATTGTGAAAATTATGATAAATAACACTTTTATTATTTATTATTTATCTGATTTAGTGTATATAGAAATTATAGATGTTATCTTATAATTAATAGAAATTGATATATGAATTTTGGACTCTAATTAAATTGCAAAGGTAAATTATATTGGTAAATTTAGATTGTTGAGATCTCTTTATATCACCGATTAAGATATAAACCTTAGATGATTATCGAAATAAGCAAATAAACCTAGTTTAAGACGGATTTTGAATCAAGTGTTAATAGGTTATTTATTATATTTTTAGCTAAAGATTTTAATTGGAATTATAAGTTAAACCTATGTTTCGCAAGATTGCTTTTGAGACTAAAAACAATAGACCTTAGAAATAATATGTTAATTAAATTATTTTACGATTTAATTATTAATTCTAATCTAAGGTTTAATAACTCTAATTTCATAACTATTTTAATCTGAATTATTAATTTCGAATCGAACTTTTTAAATTATGAATTTTATGTATTTAATTACAAAAATATGTTATATTTAATTTAAAAATTAGGGTTTACCTTAAAAATATTAATTTATTTAAATCGATCATAATTCGATTAGAGTCTTAGTCGAACCCTTATGTTTGTAGGCGATACGCCGGAGTTTGCGCCGTAGATAGTTTGGGGGGTCTAGAAGTTTTGATCAGCTGCTCTACAGGTGGGGGAAAAATGCTATGTCGGTATTTATAATTCTTCCAAACTATGATATTATGTGAAATGTGTTATGAAAATGAGGTGAATTTGATGTTTGCATATGTGCAAATAAGATGTGCTTTTATGTGGATATTTGATATGTGAATGTGTGAAAAAATTATATGTGCATGTGCATGCGTATGCAAGACGGCTAAGACCCGTATATGACGGCTGATCACCGTACCAAGACGGCTAAGACCCGTAAAATGTTTTCAGGACGGCTAAAACCCGTAAAAAATGTTTTCAGGACGGTTAAGACCCGTAAAAATGTTTTCAGGACGGATAAGACCCGCATATGACTTACAAGACGGCTGAGGACCGTAAATGATTATGAAAGTGATATGTTTGCATGTGTAACGATGTGGTGAATCTTGATTATTACGTATGTTTATGGCTTTAACCCCTTATTTTACAATGTGATCCCACTGAGTGTAGTTTTATACGCTCACCCTCTTTATATGTTTTCTTTTATAGATTCGGATGTTGGGAGCAGAATGTGAAGAAAGATGCAAATATTTTTGATGTAATTAAATAAGTTATTTTGAAGGGTTGTAAAAACTAAGCCTGATGGCCGTATATATATATTTTTGCTGCTGCTCTGATAACGTAAACATTTTATGTAAATTATGTAGCTTGTATGGATATTTTTATCCTTCAATTTTAGTTTGTTATAAATTGCTGGACGCCAAAAGTGTTAAAATTTATATTTTATTTTATTTCGAAAATGGGGCATGATAGTTTTGGTATCAGAGCCTAGCTCTATTTTATAGGGCTTTGCTCAATTTTAAAAGTTTATCAAATTTTAAATTTTTAAAAAACGGGCTTAATATTTAAATTTTTAGTTAAATACGCATCTTTCTCCATTTTTCTCCAATAGGCATGGAAATGAGTTGATTTTATGTGTTTTTTGTTTAATTTACATAATATGAATAAAAGATTGTATTATTATGAAATGTTATGTTTGATTTATTATTGAATTGTAAATACGTGTTTTGGTGTTATTTACGGGGAGGGGGGGTTATTAGATAAGTTTTCTTAATTAAAGCTTATATAGAATTATGCATACAGATGGCTCGCAAGAAGTATACGGCTAGGAAGTTGATTCACAGGAGGAGACTTAGAGATGTCTTATTTGATAGTCGAGTATATGCAGACTTTTCGGTAGGAGAGCACATCGCTCGAATGCTGCATACCTGGAGACGAGCAGGTGGTGCAGGAGGACTGATAGGTAGTGTGGAGGGCTATCATCAGCTGATCCGGATATTGCCCGACTGTGGGCAGCACGAGCACACACTATTTACCGTAACAAGGTAGTATATTCAAGGGTAGATAACTCTCCCATTATAGATTTTGGGAGGTTTACAGGACAGCTATTAGAGGCCTGGGGTAGGGGCGAGTATCCACCCTTGAGCCGGGGCCTTATGATCCATCTAGTGATGACTCCGAGGAGGACCCGGAGGAAGATCCGGAGGAGGATCCTGATGATTATCTCGATGAGGGTGATCCAGGTGCCTCGACTTCCAGAGTAGTTAGACCCCCATCACCCCCAGCTGCTGTAGTGTAGACGATAGGAGTAGGTGTGTTATATTTTGGGATGTATATCGGATAAAACAATATATATGTATGTTTTAAATAGTTGTGTTAGTAGCGAATGTAGATAGTTGGATATGATGCCTATGTAGTCAAAATTTTGTTAGATGTATATAAGATTATGGCTTATAAAAGGTGTTGTTTTTATAAAATAATATGTATATATATATATATATATCCTATTGAAGCTGGTGAATTTCTCATAGCTTGCATTATTATTTTTCAATAATAACGTCGTAATATTTAACTATCGGATATTGCGTGTATCATAGCAGAATCATGCCTTCGAGAGATAGACCACATAAACAACCAGTAATAACTGAGGGGCCGTCTGCGCCATCAGAAGAATGAGTACTGGGAAATTTAGTAACAGTACTAAAGGGATTAACTGATAAGTTCGAGGCTAACAGAGAAGCACCCAATCGGCACCAAGAAGTGATGTGAATAGTATAATTGAACAATTTCGACGTTTCAATCCGCCAACGTTTAATGGAAAAGAAGAACCTACAGATGCTGAGGAGTGGTTGAGAAACCTGGATAGACTCTTTGCTCACTTAACGTGTTTAGAAGAACAGAAGATCTCGTGTACGGTATTTCAATTGGTGGAGGAAGCGAGCTTTTGGTGGGAATCTTATGAAAGATCGCTACCCCTGGAAAAGAGAAATACAATGATTTGGATAGATTTCAAGAAAGCAGTTATGCATACCTATCTGCCTCAAAGTTATCGAGATAAAAAAGAGATGGAATTCCTATATTTAAAACAGGGGTCTATGACAGTGGGAGAATACGAAAGAAAATTCAACCAGTTGTGCCGATATGCGGTTCATTTAGTAGATACAGATATGAAGAAAGCCAGACGTTTCAACAGAGGCTTGCGTCAAGAAATTGGTACGATTTTGGCAGGGCAATGAGGGATGATATATGCAGAAACTGTGGAAAGAGCTCAAGAAATTGCATCATGTATGTGTTTGGATAATGTTCCACTTAGAAAACCACCAAATGTGCTCGGAAAGAGGAAGTGGAATGTCATGACTCCGAATCGGAACCAGACCTTCAACCGGACCCAACGTCCAGGAATGAGGAGCGCCCCAAATGCCTCTAAACCAAGACAGGGGACAGTTTGCCCCAAATGTGGAAGAACTCACAGCGGGCCATGTCTATGGAGGACAGGATGTTGTTTTTGATGTCAAGAATTTGGACATAATTCGAATGTTTGTCCTAACAGCAAAGTTACATCGGATTTCAAGCCGAGACTTGAAGCAAGGAGAGCTCAAGCTTTTGCTCTCACTAGACACGAAGCTGCAGAAGAGCCGGAGACTATGACAGGTATGCTATCAGTATGTGATGTACCTGCTCTTGTATTGTTTGATACCGGGGCAACCCATTCGTTTATATCTGTCATATTTTACGAACTCTTGGGATATAAGAACGATAGGGTAGATGCTGAAATTTTAGAGGTTAGTATACCTTCTGGGAAAATGATAAAAATCCAAAATACGTGTCGAAATATGAAAATTTCCTTTGAAGAGAAAATCATTCCAGCCACGTTGCATGTATTGGAGATGAAAGATTTTGATGTTATTTTGGGCATGGATTGGCTTAAGGCTAATAATGCGGTGATCTGATGTCGAGAAAAAGAGATTTTGATACGATCACCCGGATAAGAAGAGTTCACATTTTTTGGAACTCGAGTTGGCATAAATCCACGTGTTATATCGGTTCTGCAGGCTACCAAGATGATTAATAAGGGAGATTGTGAGACATTCTTGGTGAATATCGTAAATTTCGAGCAGAAAACAGATTCGGTTGGAAGGGTGCCGATAGTGAATGAATATGCTGACGTTTTTCCAGAAGAATTACCTGGTCTACCGCCTGATAGACAAGTCGAATTCAGCATAGACTTAGTGCCAGGAGTGGCACGAGTATCGAAGGCTCCATATTGAATGACACCAAAAGAGTTGGAGGAATTGAAGGTGCAGTTGCAAGAACTATTGGAAAAGGGTTTCATACGTCCTAGCGTATCACCCTGGGGAGCTCCAGTGCTGTTTGTGAAGAAAAAAGATGGAACATTTTGGATGTGCATAGATTACCGAGAACTCAATAAAAGAACGATCAAGAATAAGTATCCGTTACCTCGGATTGAAGACTTGTTCGACCAATTAAGGGGTGCAAGCGTATTTTTGAAGATTGATTTAAGATCCGGATATCATCAAGTGAAGATTAAGAAAGAAGATATATCTAAAACGGCTTTCAGAACAAGGTATGACCATTACGAATTTGTGGTAATACCTTTTGGGTTTCGTAATGTACCGGCTGTTTTTATGGATATGATGAATCGAGTTTTCCATCCATATCTTGATCGCTTTGTGATAGTTTTCATCGATGATATTTTGGTGTATTCACACGATAAGAACCAGCATGAAGAACACCTGAGGATTACTCTGAAAACTTTGAGAAAAGAAAAATTATATGCCAAGTTAAAAAAGTGTGAGTTCTGGTTGGATAAAATTTGTTTTCTTGGGCATATCGTCTCTTCAAAAGGAATAGAAGTGGATCCGGCTAAGGTGGAAGCGGTCAGTAATTGGAAGGCACCGTCCAATGTAAATGAAGTGTGAAGTTTTCTGGGTTTAGCTGGATATTACAGAAGGTTCATTGAAGGATTTTCAAAGATCTCTATTCCTCTGATGCGTCTGACTCGTAAGGAGGTAAAGTTTCAGTGGACGAATCAATGCGAAGACAGTTTCCAAGAATGGAAGAGAAGATTGATGTCTGCACCAATTCTAATAGTTCCAGACGGAACGAAGAAGTTTGTTGTTTATAGTGACGCCTCCAAACAAGATTTGGGATGTGTACTGATGCAACGAGGAAAGGTGGTAGCTTACGCCTCTAGGCAGTTAAAGGCGCATGAGCAAAACTATCCTACTCATGATCTGGAATTAGCTGCTGTAGTGTACGCTCTCAAGATTTGGCGGCACTATTTGTATGGAGGAAAGTGTGAGATCTATACTGATCATAAGAGCTTAAAGTATTTTTTCGAACAAAAAGAGCTTAATATGAGACAAAGAAGATGGTTAGAGTTGGTGAAAAATTACTATTGCTCAATCCTATACCATCCTGGAAAGGCAAATGTGGTAGCGGATGCGCTGAGTAGGAAGGAAAAGGCTCAAACGACATACATGATAACTACTCAGAAGGAGCTGATTGAAGAATTTGGAAGACTAAGTATGGAATTGGTGTTACCTCCAAGCAGTATAAGAGCAAGAATAAGTGCTTTGATAATTAAACCCACGCCTCAGGATAGGATACTGTAGGCTCAACATGATGATTGGTTCACTCAAATCATGAAAGAACAAATAGAGAAGGGTTTAGCAAAGAACTTTGAAGTAAGCAAGGATGGGGTACTTAAGTTCAAAAATAGGTTATGTGTGCCACATAAGGAAGATCTTCTAACTGAGATCATGGAAGAAGCACACGTTACTCCATATACAGCTCATCCAGGAAGTACAAAGATGTATCAAGATTTGAAAAAGAGCTTTTGGTGGAGAAACATGAAGAACAATATTGGACTTTTTGTGAAGAAATGCATTATTTGCCAGCAAGTGAAGGCGAAACATCAAAGGCCGGCAGGAATGCTCACACCTCTAGAGATACCTGAATGGAAATGAGAACATATCACCATGGACTTTGTGGTGGGGCTACCTCGTACCAATCATGGGAATCATGCAATATGGGTCATTGTGGAAAGACTAACCAAGTCTGTCCACTTCTTGCCGATCAAAATGACGTTTAGTTTGGAAAGACTAACTCAGATCTACATAAAAGAGATTGTTAGACTGCATGGTATACCCATCTCTATTGTGTCAGATAGAGACCCTCGGTTCACATCTAGATTCTGGCAGAGTTTACAAAAGGAATTAGGTACCAAGCTAGCTTTCAGCATTGCTTTTCATCCTCAAACTGACGGACAAACTGAACGGACAATACAAATTCTAGAGGATATGCTGCGAGCAAATGCTTTGGATCTGCACGGAAGTTGGGAAGACCATCTATATTTGGTGGAGTTCGCCTACAATAATAGCTATCAGGCAACTATCGGGATGGCGCCGTACGAGGCGCTATATGGAAGAAAATGTCGTTCGCCTCTTTATTGGGATGAAGTAGGTGAAAAATAAATTTTGGGACCCGAGCTGGTTGAGCAAGTAGTAGAGAAGATACGAAAAGTTTGAGAAAGAATCAAGACGGCTCAAGATCGACAAAAATCTTATGCGGATAAAAGACGCCGAGAACTACAATTTACCGTGGGGGACAAAGTCTTTCTCAAAGTATCACCCACAAAAGGGGTATATCGTTTTGGGAAGCGAGGAAAGTTGAAGCCAAGATATATAGGTCCGTTCGAGATTTTGGATCGAGTCGGAGAAGTGGCATATCGATTAGCATTACCGCCTGATTACGCCGGCATACACAACGTTTTTCATGTTTCCATGCTAAGAAAATATGTTTTCGACCCAAGGCACATTATCGATCAACAACAGATAGGATTGGAGAAGGACGTAACCTATGAAGAGGTTCCAGTAGCTATTTTGGACAAAAAGATTCATAAACTAAGAAATCGAGATATTGTCTTAGTCAAGGTCCAATGGAGTCATCATGATATCAATGAAGCAACTTGGGAAGAAGAAGAGGAAATTTTAGCAAAATATTCAAATTTGCCGATTCTAGATACGTTTCTAAATTTTGTCCTCGAAGGAGAGGAGGATGTAGCACATAGGAATTTTTTTTTTAACAATAACCATATAGTATATATTGCCTTAATGTGTACATAGCTATATGATATAAACTTATAATATATGTTATATGGTATTAGATTATATAATATTACGATATATAATTCATAAGATAAGATATGATTATAACATAAGTAATTATGTATATAACCTAAGCTATATTACGTGAAGGACATATAGATATGATTATAACATAAGTTATTATGTATATAACCTAAGCTATATTACATGAAGTTGCATGGTAGCATAGGTATGTAGGTAAGAGATAAGTCGATATACTTCTAGAAGGATAATTAGTGCATAAGTAAGGTCATTTCTCAATCATCATCTCCATACGAACATCTTGAACCAAAGCAGCATATATTTCTTCTCTCCATTTCTCCTTCCAACAGCCACATTGACCACCATTTTCCACTGCTGATCCTCAACTTTTCTGGCAAGGTAATCGGACCGAAGTGTAGTAAACGCCGAGCTCGTCTCAAGGACGGTTTCGGAACTTCAAACCACAGTCGTTTTCTCTTGCGGCTGCTCTCTATTCCCTTTCTTCCTCTTTTCTTTGCAGGTTCGAAAGCTGTCCCTGCCGTCCCTGCAACTGCTGTTCGCCACTAAGTCGAGTCAGAGCTAGCGCGATGTCTGCGCCGGTGCGTCGGGTCAGAAACCGCCGCTGGGAGCGGCGACTGTGTTGGGTTGAGCTGGGAGTAGTTCGGCTCTGTTTTTTCTGCTGGTTGTGCGTGCGTGTGTCTTGGTGGTTGTGTGTACTGTGGCGAGGGTGACCGGCGCCGGTGTTGCGCCGGTGATGAGGGGGAGGCGCCGCCGTGAACAGTGGCGCCACTGGAGAGTGGTGTGCGTGTGTTTTGTCTGCTGTTGTTGTGTCGTGGGGTGTGTTGCGTCGGCGGAGTCGGGATTTGGGTTGTGGGAGGTCGCCAGCGACTGGAAGTCGCCGACTGCGGCGAACTGGTGGCAGGAGGGGCGGCTGTGGGTGGTGACGGGCTGCAGGAGGCTGGGGAAGGGGGGAGTTGGGTGGGGTTCTTCTTTATAAATTAGATAGAGTTTGAGGGCTAAATTGCAAATATCTATTATGCTGAAATTATAATTGAATCCTTAGCTTTAGGAAAATTACAGATTGCTCCTCTAAGTAGTTAAAGTATACTTTAAGGCCCTAAATTATGTGTAATGGCAAATAAAACCTTGAAAACTATTGAAATTACCTAGCTTTTCCTATTATTTGAAGATATTATGCATTCTCCATAGAATTATTGAATTTATGATAATAAAATTTTGGACATCTAATTTTAATTCCAATAGTTATAAATATTATAAAAGTTAATCTTAAGTCTATGAGATTATGCTTTAAGCATTATAATGTATAGATATAAATATCGGACATTGAATTCGGATGAAATTACATAGTCTTCTCTAAAATATGGCGATATTATAAAATTTATCCTTAAAAATTGTGAAAATTATGATAAATAACACTTTATTATTTATTATTTTTTATTTATTTGATTTAGTGTATATAGAAATTATAGATGTTATCTTATAATTAATAGAAATTGATATATGAATTTTGGACTCTAATTAAATTGCAAAGGTAAATTATATTGGTAAATTTAGATTGTTGAGATCTCTTTATATCACCGATTAAGATATCAACCTTAGATGATTATCGAAATAAGTAAATAAACCTAGTTTAAGACGGATTTTGAATCAAGTGTTAATAGGTTATTTATTATATTTTTAGCTAAAGATTTTAATTGGAATTATAAGTTAAACCTACGTTTCGCAAGATTGCTTTTGAGACTAAAAACGATAGACCTTAGAAATAATATGTTAATTAAATTACTTTACGATTTAATTATTAATTCTAATCTAAGGTTTAATAACTCTAATTTCATATCTATTTTAATTTGAATTATTAATTTCGAATCGAACTTTATAAATTATGAATTTTATGTATTTAATTACAAAAATATGTTATATTTAATTCAAAAATTTGGGTTTATCTTAAAAATATTAATTTATTTAAATCGATCATAAGTCGATTAGAGTCTAAGTCGAACCCTTATGTTTGTAGGCGATACGCCGGAGTTTGCGCTATAGATAGTTTGGGGAGTCTAGAAGTTTTGATCAGCTGCTCTACAGGTGGGGGAAAAATGCTATGTCGGTATTTATAATTCTTCCAAACTATGATATTATGTGAAATGTGTTATGAAAATGGGGTGAATTTGATATTTGCATATGTGCAAATAAGATGTGCTTTTATGTGGATATTTGATATGTGAATGTGTGAAGAAATTATATGTCCATGTGCATGCGTATGCAAGACGGCTAAGACTCGTATATGACGACTGATCACCGTACCAAGACGGCTAAGACCCATAAAATATTTTCAGGACGGCTAAGACCAGTAAAAAATATTTTCAGGACAGCTAAGACCCGTAAAACGTTTTCAGGACGGCTAAGACCCGTAAAAATATTTTCAGGACGGCTAAGACCCGTAAAAAATGTTTTCAGGACGGCTAAGTCCCGTAAAAATATTTTCAGGATGGATAAGATCAGCATATGTCTTACAAGACGGCTAAGGACCGTAAATGATTATGAAAGTGATATGTTTGCATGTGTAACGATGTGGTGAATCTTGATTATTACGTATGTTTATGGCTTTAACCACTTATTTTACATCGTGATCCCACTGAGTGTATTTTTATACGCTCACTCCCTTTATATGTTTTCTTTTATAAATTCAGATGTTGGGAGCAGAATGTGAAGAAAGATGCAAATATTTTTGATGTAATTAAACAAGTTATTTTGAAGGGTTGTAAAAACTAAGCCTGATGGCCGTATATATATATTTTTGCTGCTGCTCTGATAACGTAAACATTTTATGTAAATTATGTAGCTTGTATGGTTAATTTTATCCTTCAATTTTAGTTTGTTTTAAATTGCTGGACGCCCAAAGTGTTAAAATTTATATTTTATTTTATTTCGAAAATGGGGCGTGACATTATGCATATTTGTTGTACGTCACACTTGTTTGCATTATTGATGAACATTGGATTACATGTATGATACAGATGAGAGATTGGTTCATCGGCATATATGATTCACTTTTGTACAACAAGAATGTTGAGTTGATACGACTTCGAAGTCAACAGCTGATACCCTCTAAACTGCAAGAATAACTAACTAAGCCGTGCTTAAAGGGTCTTTCTCCAATTAACGTAAGCTACCATGATAAACCTTTCTTACAATATGATATTATTTTGAGATGGTAGTAATATTACATTTCAGTTGGAAAATGCAGTCAGATGTGTCTCACCTCCCCCCGAATGATCGGTGCGGCGGTTAGGACAATTACTACAAATGTTGTTAGAAAAGATTGGATTTTGGGAAATGACAAAAACTTATGGGCACCGTGGCAAAATGTTGGGCGTGAATATACCTTCATCTCAATTCCAACAGAAAGATATTCATAGCTATAGGGCATTTGCTTTGATGTATATTGATGCATTGATATCAGGGAGTAAAATTACTTAAACTATAGCACGGGATCTAAGTAAAATATTTGCATTTAGGAAGAAGAAATCATTTCTTATTTTTGTCAATAGTTTTTATGATATGATGAATAGTAATGATACTACGATTCTAGATGCATCATTCTTCGTAAGTTACGTTTTATTTATTTAGAAAGGGACTAAATGCACCCCACACACTTCTAAGGGCACCCATTCACGGGTAAATGGGGTAGCACATATACATAGTAAATGGGGTGCCCTATGGGATGCCTTTAGTCCCTCCCTTTATTTATAATCTAGTTCTTATAAAAAGTAATTTTCAATTAATTACGTCAACGATGATATTCTTAAAATGCAGGCATTATTTAAGAATTTATGGGTTAAATTGCGTCTTGAAGATTTGGACTGCACTAATAAATATGAGAAAATAAGTGAATATTTTAATAAGATAGACTTTCCATCGGAATTGATTGATTACGTGAATGAGAGAAAGCTTACATGGTCATCGAAATATTAGCAAAATCTACAAAATGTAAGTAATTTTTAAAAGCGTTTTTAGATTAATTCGTTATAATAAATGCTATAATGTATTTCTATTATGCGTATTTGTTGTATGTCGCACTTGTTTGCATTATTGATGAACGTTGGATTACCTGTAAGATACGGATGAGGGATTGGTTCATCGACATATATGATTCACTTTTGTACAACAAGGATGTAGAGTTGATACCCTCTAAACTGCAAGAAAAACTGACTAAGCCGTGCTTAAGGGGTCATTCTCCAATCAACGTAAGCTGCCATGATAAACCTTTCTTACAATATGATATTATTTCGAGATGGTAGTATTATTACATTTCAGTTCGAAAATGCAGTCAGATGTGTCCCGCCTCCCCCCGAACGATCGGTGCGGCGGTTAGGATAGTTACTACCAATGTTGTAAGAAAAGGTTGGATTTTGGGAAATGAGAAAAATTTATGGGCATCTTGGCAAAATATTGGGCATGAATATGCCTTCATCTCAATTCCAGCAGAAAGATATTCACAGCTGTAGGGTATTTGCTTTGATGTATATTAATGCATTGATATTAGAGAGTAAAATTTTTAAAACTGTAGCACGGGATCTAAGTAAAGTATTTGCATTAAGAAAGGAGAAACCATTTCTTATTTTTATAAATAGTTTTTGTGATATCATGAATAGTAATGATACTACGATTCTAGATGCATCATTTGTCACGCCCCATTTTCTTACATAAAATTTATCAGAGTTTTCCACACGGGCGTGCAAGAAGAAATGGTTAGAGACATTTCATACATAGAAGAAGAAGGTAGGAGGTGAATATCGGAAGAATGAGGTAGGAGATGAGCAGAAAATATTACATATCAAAAATCGGTTTCAACCGATTGAACAAAATATTTGCAGCCGAAAATATCATCAAGATCTCACAATTCAAATACACGTCACATAACCACAAAACGTGGATTTCTTAAAACATTGTTTGAAAATATTTGAGAAACATCATCTTAAAATTACAGATCCAAAATATAACACTTCCTCTCTCCTTCTAGAGTTCATCATGCTCCTCATCTCCTGTTACGTGAATTACAAAATAGGGGGTGAGTACGTGAAATACACTCGTGGGGATAAAATCCACATCTTAACATTTGACAAATATTTAAATTAGAAATATGAATAATCATCACGGAACACAACACGAAATATGCACAAGCATGTTGAGTTGGTACAACTTTGAAGTCAACATTTGATACGCTCTAAACTACAAGAATAACTGACTAAGTCGTGCCATAAGGGGTCATTCTCCAATTGACGTAAGTTGCCATGATAAACTTTTCTTACAATATGATATTATTTTGAGACGGTAGTAATATTCCATTTTAGTTGGAAAATGTAGTCAGATGTGTCCCACCTCCACCCCAACGATCGATGCGGCGGTTAGGACAGTTACTACCATTGTTGCTAGAAAAAGTTGGATTTTGGGAAATGAGAAAAACTTATGGGCACCGTGGCAAAATGTTGGGCGTGAATATGCCTTCATCTCAATTCCAATAGAAAGATATTCACAGCTGTAAGGCATTTGCTTTGATGTATATTGATGTATTGATATCGGGAAGTAAAATTATTAAAACTGTAGCGTGGGATCTAAGTAAAGTATTTGCATTAAGAAAGGAGAAATCATTTCTTATTTTTGTAAATAGTTTTTGTGATATAATGAATAGTAATGATACTACGATTCTAGATGCATCATTCTTCGTAAGTCATGTTTTACATATATATAATCTAGTTCTTATCAAAAGTATTTTTCAATTAATTACGTGAACGACGATAATTTTTCAAATGCAGACATTACTTAAGAATTTATGGGTTAAAGTGCGTCTTGAAGATTTGGACAACACTAATAAATATGATGAGAAAATAGGTGCATATTTTAAAAATATAGAATTTCCATCGGCATTGATTGATTACGTGAACGGGAGAAAGCTTACATGGTTATCGAAACATTAGCAAACATTACAAAATGTAAGTAATTTTTAAAAGTGTTGTTAGATTAATTATATATAATAAATGCCATAATGTTTCTCTGTTATGCGTATTTGTTGTACGTCACACTTGTTTGCATTATTGATGAACATGGGATTACATGTAAGATACAGATGGGGGATTAGTTCATCGATGTATATGATTCACTTTTGTACAACAAGGATGTTGAGTAGGTACGACTTTGAAGTTAACATTTGATACCCTCTAAACTGTAAGAATAACTGACTAAATTGTGCTATAAGGGGTCATTCTCCAATTGACGTAAACTTCCATGATAAACCGTTCTTACAATATGATATTATTTTGAGACGGTCGTAATATTTTATTTCAGTTGGAAAATGCAGTCAGATGTGTCTCCCCTTCTCCCGAATGATCGGTGCAGCGGTTTGGAAATATTGCTAGAACAGATTGGATTCTGGGAAATGAGAAATACTTATGGTCACCGTGGCAAAATGTTGGGTGTCAATATGACTTTATCTCGATTCCAACAGAAAGATATTCACAGCTGTAGGGCATTTGCTTTGATGTATATTGATGCATTAATATCAGGAGTAAAATTATTAAAATTGTAGCGCGGGATCTAAGTAAAGTATTTGTATTAAGAAAGGAGAAATCATTTATTATTTTTGCAAATAGTTTTTCTGATATGATGAATAGTAATGATACTACGATTCTGGATGCATCATTTTTCGTAAGTCATGTTTTATTTATTTATAATCTAGTTCTTATAAAAAGTATTTTTCAATTAATTACGTGAACGGCGATATTTTTCAAATGCAGACATTATTTAAGAATTTATAGGTCACAGTGGGTTTTGAAGATTTGGACTACACTAATAACTATGATAAGAAAATAGGTGAATATTTTAAAAAGATAGAATTTCCATCGGCATTGATTGATTACGTGAACGGGAGAAAGCTTACATGCTTATCGAAACATTAGCAAACATTACAAAATGTACGTAATTTTTAAAAGTGTTAGATTAAGTATTTATGATAAATGCTATAATATTTCTTCTGTTATGCCTATTTGTTGCACGTCACACTTTTTTGCATTATTAATGAACATGTGATTACATGTAAGATATAGACGAGGGATTGGTTCATCGACATATATGATTCACTTTTGTACAATAAGGATGTTGAGTTGGTGCCACTTTGAAGTCAACATTTGATACCCTCTAAACTGCAAGAATAGCTGACTAAGCCATGCCATAAGGGGTCATTCTCCAATTGACGTAAGCTGCCGTGATAAACCTTTCTTACAATATGATATTATTTTGAGACGGTAGTAATATTCCATTTCAGTTGAAAAATGTAGTCAGATGCATCTCGACTTCCCCCCGAATGATCGTGCAGCGGTCAGGACTGTTACTACAGATATTGCTAGAAAAGATTAGATTTTGGGAAATGAGAAAAACTTATGGGCACCATTGCAAAATGTTGGGCATGAATATGTCTTCATCTCGATTCCAACAGAAAAATATTCACAGCTGTAGGGCATTTGCTTTGATGTATATTGATGCATTGATATGAGGGAGTAAAATTATTAAAACTGTAGCGCGGGATCTAAGTAAATTATTTGCATTAAGAAAGGAGAAATCATTTCATATTTTATTAAATAGTTTTTGTGATATGATGAATAGTAATGATACTACGATTCTGGATGCATCATTCTTCGTAAGTCACGTTTTATTTATTTATAATCTAGTTCTTATAAAAAGTATTTTTCAATTAATTACGTGAACGATGATATTTTTCAAATGCAGACATTATTTAAGAATTTATAGGTTAAAGTGTGTCTTTAAGATTTGGACTACACTAATAACTATGATGAGAAAATAGGTGAATATTTAAAAAAGATAGAATTTCCATCGGCATTGATTGATTACGTGAATGGGAGAAAGCTTACATGGTCATCGAAACATTAGCAAACATTACAAAATGTAAGTAATTTTTAAAAATGCTGTTAGATTAATCATTTATGATAAATGCTATTGTGTTTCTCTGAGATGCGTATTTGTTGTACGTCGCACTTGTTTGCATTATTGATGAACATGAGATTACATGTAAGATACGGATGATGGATTTGTTTATCAACATATATGATTCACTTTTGTACAACAAGGATGTTGAGATGATACGACTTCGAATTCAACATTTGATATCCTCTAAACTGCAAGTATAACAGATTAAGCCGTGCCATAAGGGGTCATTCTCCAATTGACGCAAGATATTCACAGCTGTAGGGCATTTACTTTGATGTATATTGATGCATTGATATTAGGGAGTAAAATTACTAAAACTGTAGCACGAGATCTAAGTAAAGTATTTGCAAGTCATTTCAGTAAGAAAACACAGTCATATGTGTCCCACCTCCCCCAGAATGACTGGTGCGGCGGTTAGGACAGTTACTACCAATATTGATAAAGAATGTTGGATTTTGGGAAATGAGAAAATCTTATGGTCACCATGGCAAAATGCTGGACGTGAATATGCCTTAATCTCGATTTCAATAGAAAGATATTCACAGCTGTAGGGCATTTGCTTTGATATATATTGATGCATTGATATCAGTGAGTAAAATTATTAAAACTGTAGCGCGGGATTTAAGTAAAGTATTTGCATAAAGAAAGGAGAAATCGTTTCATATTTTTGTAAATAGTTTTTGTGATGTGATGAATAGTAAAGATACTACTATTCCGGATGCATCATTCTTCGTAAGTCATGTTTTATTTATTTATAATCTAGTTGTTAAAAAAGTATTTTTCAATTAATTACGTGAATGATGATATTTTTGCAAATGCAGGTATTATTTAAGAATTTATGGTATAAATAACATCTTGAAGATTTGGAGTACACTAATAACTATAAAGAGAAAATAGGTGAATATTTTAAAAAGATAGAATTTCCATCGGTATTGATTGATTACTTGAACGGGAGAAAGTTTACATGATCATCGAAACATTAGCAAACATTACGAAATGTAAGTAATTTTTAAAGTGTTAGATTAATTATTTATGATAATGCTATAATTTTTCTCCGTTATGCATATTTATTGTACGTCATACTTGTTTATGTTATTGATGAACATGGGATTACATGTAAGATACAGATGAGGGATTGGTTCATCGACATATATGATTCACTTTTGTATAACAAGGATGTTGAAATGATACGACTTCGAATTCAACATTTGATACCCTCTAAACTTCAAGAATAACAAACTAAGTCGTGCCATAAGGTGTCATTCTCCAATTGACGTAAGCTATTATGATAAACCTTTCTTAAAAAATGATATTATTTTGATATGGTAGTAATATTACATTTCAGTTGGAAAATACAGTCAGATGTGTCCCGCTTCCCCCTGAATGATCGTTGCGGCGGCTAGGACATGTTGGTCCCAAGTGGTGTTCGAGATTCAGAGGGAGGGTGAATGAACCTTGGTCGATTTTGCAAATCAATGAAAAACTTTTATGCTCTGCAAGTTACTTGAACTTGCAGCGTCAGATTGTTACTGCTTACAACATTAGGGTACAATGTTGCACGCTGTAACTTAGAGTTTTATACACAGCGGAAAAATAACTTTTATAACTCAAGGCTGATTTTCTCAAATATGCTTCTATCAGAAAACATTTTATGCTTATCAGATAAACAAGAAATAGAAGATAAAAGCACAGATAAAAAGCAATAAACACTTATGACTTATAGTGGTTCGAAGGTAGTGTAATCCTTCTACGTCCACTCTACTGCTCCTCGAGCAGGAACTTTGTTAAGCAAGATTGAATTACAGGACACCCCTAACAATCTATCAACTTCACGAAGCAACTACCTACTGAAGTCCAGTGTCCACACAGCAACTGCAAACTTCAAAGGCTAACCTACACAGGGTTCTACACTCCCACAAATGGAAGCTGCCTAACCTAGACAACTATACAAATAACAAGGATTTCTCCTATCAATTATTTGACACCACTAAAACAACCTACGCACACAGCAACAAGGTTAAAAGTATATTGTTTGTTTCTTCATTTGGTGCTTCGAAGTGAGCTTCTGAATCCTTGAGGAATCTTTCAGCTTGAACTTGCTTCACTTCTTGAGGTTGAGTGACTGAAACTCATAGAGACTTGAATACTTGGTTCTTGAAAGCTTTAGGAATTTTACACAAATTTTTCAGTTACAGTAACCATCTTCAGTTCTTCTCATCCTCTATTTATATTTGTAGGAGAAGATGTCCGTTGAAGGAGACATCTCTCTTTCTGAATTTGAAGTAGTCTGACCACAGGTATGGTTCGCATTTAATGCGACTTGACTTTCTCTTTCGGAGCATTTAATGCGGTAGTTGCGGCTCGCAGCTTTCTGCAGCGCGTCAGTCCACGTGGCATCTTCGTATTGGCTCCGTGTCCGCAACTTTGATCTTCTTTAGAACGGCTCTATTTATTCTTTCTTGAATCTTTGTTCCTCGTACTGTATTTATCCTTCCTAGAATTGTAGGATACTCTTTGTTGTAAATTGCGCTGATTGACTTGACTGGACTGTAAGCTTTGCGCTGTATCCTAGGTCTTTATGCAGCTGATTCTTTCGTGCAGTGCTGCAGCAACCTGGTTACAGTATCTTTGAGCAGAGCTGCTGCATCTTTTTCTTACAGCACTCTTGTATGTCATTCCTTCTTACTTCACTATAGATTTGTCTTGTTATAGCAATGATGTATCCTGCCTTTTTGCAGCGATGCTGTATCCTGCCTTCTTGCTGCGATGTCTTTTCTGAACGACTTAGATGCATCTTTATCCTTGTCAATCCTCCATTTCTCAGCACTTAAACCTAGAATCAACCTAGTCTATATATTCACTTAAATATTGTGAAAAATGGGGTACTCAAAACTTCCTATTACATATATGATTTGTCTCATCAAAATCTAAACATTGAAATCCTAACAGGACAGTTACTACCAATGTTGAAAAAAAAGGTTGGATTTTCAGAAATGAGAAAATCTTATGGTCACCGTGGTAAAATGTTGGACCTGAATATGCCTTCATTTCGATTCCAACAGAAAGATGTTCACAGCTGTAGGGCATTTACTTTGATGTATATTGATGCATTGATATCAGGGCGTAAAATTATTACACTATAGCACGAGATCTAAGTAAAGTATTTGCATTAACAAAATGTGAACTCAATTCTTATTTTTGTAAATAGTTTTTGTGATATGATGAATAGTAATGATATTGCGATTCTGGATGCATCATTCTTCGTATGTTATTTTTCAATTAAATACGTGAACGATGATATTTTTCAAATGTAGGTATTATTTAAGAATTTATGGGTTAAAGTGCGTCTTGAAGATTTGGACTACACTAATAACTATGATGAGAAAATAGGAGAATATTTTAAAAAGATAGAATTTCCATCGGTATTCATTGATTACGTGAACGGGAGAAAGCTTGCATGATCATCGAAACATAAGCAAACATTACAAAAAGTAAGTAATTTTTCAAAGTGTTTCTTTATGATAAATGCTATAATGTTTCTCTTTTATGCGTATTTGTTGTATGTCACACTTGTTTGCATTATTGATGAACATGGGATTACATGTAAGATACGGATGAGGGATTGGTTCATCAACATATATGATTCACTTTTGTACAATAAGGATGTTGAGATGATACGACATCGAATTCCACATTTGATACCCTCTAAATTTCAAGAAAAACAGACTCAGCCGTGCCATAAGGGGTCATTTTCCAATTGACGTAAGCTATCATGATAAACCTTCCTTACAATATAATATTATTTCGATATGGTAGTAATATTACATTTCAGTTGGAAAATATAGTCAGATGGGTCCCACCTCCCATCGAACGATCAGTGCGGCGGTTAGGATAGTTACAACCAATGTTAGAAAACGTTGGATTTTAGGAAATGAGAAAATCTTATGGTCACCGTGGCAAAATGTTGGCCGTGAATATGCATTCATCTCGATTCTAAGAGAAAGATATTCACAGCAGTAGGGCATTCTTATTTTTGTAAATCGTTTTAGTGATATGATGAATAGTAATGATACTACGATTCTGGATGCATCATTGTTCGTAAGTTATGTTTTATTTATTTATAATCTAGTTCTTATAAAAAGTATTATTCAATTAATTACGTGAACGATGATATTTTTCAAAAGCAGGTATTATTTGAGAATTTATGGGTTAAAGTGCATCTTGAAGATTTGGACTACACTAATAACTATGATGAGAAAATAGGTGAACATTTTAAAAAGATAGAATTTCCATCGGCATTGATTGATTACGTGAATGGGAGAAAGTTTACATGGTCATCGTAACATTAGCAAACATTTCGAAATGTAAGTAATTTTTAAAAGTGTTAGATTAATTATTTATGGTAATGCTATAATGATTCTCTGTTATACGTATTTATTATACGTCACACTTATTTGCATTATTGATGAACATGAGATTACATGTAAGATACGGATGAGGGATTGGTTCATCGACATATATGATTCACTTTTGTACAACAAGAATGTTGAGATGATACGACTTCGAATTCAACATTTGATACCCTCTAAACTTCAAGAATAATATATTAAGTCGTGCCATAAGGGGTCATTCTTCAATTACGTAAGCTGCCATGATAAACCTTTCTTACACTATGATATTATTGCGTGACGGTAGTAATATTCCATTTCAGTTGGAAAATGCAGTTAGATGTGTCCCGTCTTTCCCGAATGATCGGTGCAGCGATTAGGACAGTTACTACCAATGTTTCTAGAAAATATTGGATTTGGGGAAATGAGAAAAACTTATGGCCATCATGGCAAAATGTTGGGTGTGAATATCCCTTCATCTCTATTCCAACAGAAAAATATCCACAACTATAGGACATTTGCTTTGATGTATATTGATGCATTGATATCAAGGAGTAAAATTATTAAACTGTAGCGCGGGATCTAAGTAAAGTATTTGCATTAAAAAAAGAGAAACATTTCTTATTTTTGAAAATAGTTTTTATGATATGATGTGTAAACTATTTGAATTAACAAAAGAGAAATCATTTCTTATTTTTGTAAATAGTTTCTGTGATATGATGAATAGTATGGATACTACGATTCTGGATGCATCATTCTTCGTATGTTATGTTTTATTTATTTATAATCTAGTTGCTATAAAAAGTATTTTTCAATTAATTACGTGAACGATGATATTTTTCAAATGCAGGCATTATTTAAGAATTTATGAGTTAAAGTGCGTCTTTAAAATTTGGACTACACTAATAACTATGATGAGAAAATAGGTGAATATTTAAAAAAGATAGAATTTCCATCGGCATTGATTGATTACGTGAATGGGAGAAAGCATACATGGTCATCGAAACATTAGCAAACATTACAAAATGTAAGTAATTTTTAAAAGTGTTGTTAGATTAATTATTTATGATAAATGCTATAATGTTTCTCTGTTATGCGTATTTGTTGTACGTCACACTTTTTTACATTATTGATGAACATGAGATTACATGTAAGATACGGATGAGAGATTGGTTCATCGACGTATATGATTCACTTTTGTACAACAAGAATGTTGAGATGATACGACTTCGAATTCAACATTTGATACCCTCTAAACTTCAAGAATAACAGACTAAGTCGTGCCATAGGTGGTCATTCTCCAATTGACGTAAGTTGTCGTGATAAACCTTTCTTACAATATGATATTATTTCAATATGGTAGTAATATGACATTTCTATTGGAAAATGCAGTTGGATGTGTCCCACCTTCTTCCGAATGATCGGTGCAGTGATTAGGACGTTACTACCAATGTTGCTAGAAAAGGTTGGATTTTGGGAAATGAGAAAATCTTATGGTCACCGTGGCAAAATGTTGTACGTGAATATACCTTAATCTCGATTCCAACAGAAAGATATTCACAGTTGTAGGGCATTTGCTTTGATGTATATTAATACATTGATATCAGTGAGTAAAATTATTAAAACTGTAGTGCGGGATCTAAGTAAAGTATTTGCATTAAGAAAGGAGAAATCATTTCATATTTTTGTAAATAGTTTTTGTGATATGATGAATTGTATGGATACTACGATTCTGGATGCATCATTCTTCGTATGTTATGTTTTATTTATTTATAATTTAGTTCTTATAAAAAGTATTTTTCAATTAATTACGTGAACGATGATATTTTTTAAATGCAGACATTATTTAAGAATTTATGGGTTAAAGTGCGTCTTTAAAATTTGGACTACACTAATAACTATGATGAGACAATGGGTGAATATTTAAAAAGATAGAATTTCCATCGGCATTGATTGATTACGTGAACGAGAGAAAGCTTACATGGTCATCGAAACATTAGCAAACATTACAAAATGTAAGTAATTTTTAAAAGTGTTGTTAGATTAATTATTTATGATAATGCTATAATGTTTCTCTGTTAAGCGTATTTGTTGTACATCACACTTGTTTGCATTATTGATGAATATGGGATTAAATGTAAGATACGGATGTGGGATTGGTTAATCGACATATATGATTTACATTTGTACAACAAGGATGTTAAGAAGATACGACTTTGAATGCAACATTTGATACTCTCTAAACTTCAAGAATAAAAGACTAAGTCGTGCCATAAGAGGTCATTCTCCAATTGACGTAAGCTGCTATGATAAACCTTTCTTACAATATGATATTATTGCGAGACAGTAGTAATATTCCATTTCAGTTGGAAAATGCAGTCAGATGTGTCCCACCTTCCCCGAATGATCGGTGAGCGGTTAGGACAGTTACAACCAATGTTGCTAAAAAAGATTGGATTTAGGGAAATGAGAAAAACTTATGGGTATCGTGGCAAAATGTTGGGCGTGAATATGTCTTCATCTCGATTCCACCAGAAAGATATTCACAATTGTAGGGCATTTTCTTTGATGCATTGATATCAGTGAGTAAAATTATTAAACTATAGCGCGGGATCTAAGTAGAGTATTTGCATTAAAAAAAGAGAAATCATTTCTTATTTTTGTAAATAGTTTTTTGTGATATGATGAATAGTAAGGATACTACGATTCTGGATGCATCATTCTTCGTATGTTATGTTTTATTTATTTATAATCTATTTGTTATAAAAAGTATTTTTCAATTAATTTTGTGAACGACGATATTTTTCAAATGCAGGTATTATTTAAGAATTTATGGGTTAAAGTGCGTCTTGAAGATTTGGATTACACTAATAACTATGATGAGAAAATAGGTGAATATTTTAAAAAGATAGAATTTCCATCGGCATTGATTGATTACTTGAACGGGAGAAAGTTTACATGATCATCGAAACATTAGCAAACATTACGAAATGTAAGTAATTTTTAAAAGTGTTAGATTAATTATTTATGATAATGCTATAATTTTTCTCCGTTATACGTATTTGTTGTACGTCATACTTGTTTGTGTTATTGATGAACATGGAGTTACATGTAAGATATGGATAAGGGATTGGTTCATCAACATATATCATTCACTTTTGTACAACAAGGATGTTGAAATGATACGGCTTCAAATTCCACATTTGATACCCTCTAAACTTCAAGAATAACATACTAAGTCGTGCCATAAGGGGTCATTCTCCAATTGACGTAAGTTGTCATGATAAACCTTTCTTACAATATGATATTATTTTGATATGGTAGTAATATTACATTTTAGTTGGAAAATACAGTGAGATGTGTCCTGTCTCCCCCTAAATGATCGGTGTGGCGATTAGGACAGTTACTACCACTGTTGAAAGAAAAGGTTGGATTTTGGGAAATGAGAAAATCTTATGATCACCATGGCAAAATGTTGTACGTGAATATGCATTCATCTCGATTCCAATAGAAAGATATTCACAGTTGTAGGGCATTTGCTTTGATGTATTGATATCAGTGAGAAAAATTATTAAATCTGTAACGCGGGATCTAAGTAAAGTAATTGCATTAAGATAGGAGAAATCATTTCTTATTTTTATAAATAACTTTTGTGATATGATGAATAGTATGGATACTACTATCCTAATGCCTCATTCTTCGTACGTTATGTTTTATTTATTTATAATCCAGTTATTATAAAAAGTATTATTCAATTAATTACGTGAACGATGATATTTTTCAAATCTAGACATTATTTAAGAGTTTATGGGTTAAAGTGCGTCTTTAAGATTTTGACTACACTAAAAACTATGATGAGAAAATAGGTGAATATTTAAAAAAGATAGAATTTCCATCGGCATTAATTGATTACGTGAACAGGAGAAAGCTTACATGGTTATCGAAACATTAGCAAACATTACAAAATGTAAGTAATTTTTAAAAGTGTTGTTAGATTAATTATTTAGGATAAATGCTATAATGTTTCTCTGTTATGCGTATTTGTTGTACGTCACACTTGTTTGCAATATTGATGAACATGAGATTATATGTAAGATACGGATGAGGGATTAGTTCATCGACATATATGATTCACTTTTGTACAACGAGGATGTTGAGATCATACGACTTCGAATTTAACATTTGATACCCTCTAAACTTTAAGAATAACAGACTAAGTCGTGTCATAAGGGGTCATTCTCGAATTGACGTAAGCTATCATGATAAACCTTTCTTACAATATGATATTATTACGATATGGTAGTAATATGACATTTCAATTGGAAAATGCAGTTGGATGTGTCCCGCCTTTTTCCGAATGATCGGTACAGCGGATAGGACTGTTACTACAAATGTTGCAAGAAAATATTAGATTTTGGGAAATGAGAAAAACTTATGGTCACCGTGGCAAAATTTCGGGCGTGAATATGCCTTCATCTCGTTCCAAAGAAAGATATTCACAGCTGTAGGGCAATTGCTTAGATGTATATTGATGCATTGCTATCAGTGAGTAATATTATTAAAACTGTAACGCGGGATCTAAGTAAAGTATTTTCATTAAAAAAAGAGAAATCATTTCTTATTTTTGTAAATAGTTTTTTGTGATATGATGAATAGTAAGGATACTACGATTCTGGATGCATCATTCTTCGTATGTTATGTTTTATTTATTTATAATCTATTTGTTATAAAAAGTATTTTTCAATTAATTACATGAACGATGATATTTTTCAAATGCAGGCATTATTTAAGAATTTATGGGTCAAAGTGCGTCTTGAAGATTTAGACTACACGAATAACTATAATGAGAAAATAGGTAAATATTTAAAAAAGATAGAATTTCCATCAGAATTTCCAACAAAAAGATATTGTTAGGATTTCAATATTTAGATTTTGATGAGACAAATCATATATGTAATAGGAAGTTTTGAGTATCCCATTTTTCACGATGTTTAAGTGAATATATAGACTACGTTGAGTCTAAGTTTAAGTGCTGAGAAATGGAGGATTGACAAGGATAAAGTTGCATCTAAGTCGTTCAGAAAAGATATCGCTGCAAGAAGGCAGGATACAGCATCGCTGTAAAAAGGCAGGATACAGCATTGCTATAACAAGATAAATCTATAGTGAAGTAAGAAGGAATGGCATACAAGAGTGCTGCAAGAAAAAGATGCAGCAGCTCTACTCAAAGATACTGTAACCAGGTTGCTGCAGCACTGCACGAAAGAATCAGCTGCATAAAGACCTAGGATACAGCGCAAAGCTTACAGTCCAGTCAAGTCAATCAGCGCAATTTACAACAAAGAGTATCCTACAATTCTAGGAAGGATAAATGCAGTACGAGGAACAAAGATTCAAGCAAGAATAAATAGAGCCGTTCCAAAGAAGATCAAAATTGCAGACACGGAGCCAATACGAAGATGCCACATGGACTGACGCGCTGCAGAAAGCTGCGAGCCGCAACTGCCGCATTAAATGCTCCGAAAGAGAAAGTCAAGTCGCATTAAATGCGAACCATGCCTTTGATCAGACTACTTCAAATTCAAAAAGAGAGATGTCTCCTTCAACGGACATCTTCTCCTACAAGTATAAATAGAGGATGAGAAGAACTGAAGATGGTTACTGTAACTGAAACATTTGCGCAAAATTCCTAAGACTTTCAAGAACCAAGTATTCAAGTCTCTATCAGTTTCAATCACTCAACCTCAAGAAGTGAAGCAAGTTCAAGCTGAAAGATTCCTCAAGGATTCAGAAGCTCACTTCGAAGCACCAGTTGAAGAAACAAATAATATACTTTTAACCTTGTTGCTGTGTGCGTAGGTTGTTTTAGTGGTGTCAAATAGTTGATAGGAGAAATCCTTGCTATTTGTATAGTTGTCTAGGTTAGGCAGCTTCCCTGTGTGGGAGTAGGTCAAGCGCCCTCCAAAAAAGCATTCGATGTCTCTTCTTTCTTCCTATTACTACTCCTTGCCTCTTCTGGAAAGTCACTTTGATCCAATAGAGTCTCTTTCCGAAT
This sequence comes from Scutellaria barbata, assembly GCA_028654395.1. Lineage (NCBI taxonomy): Eukaryota > Viridiplantae > Streptophyta > Magnoliopsida > Lamiales > Lamiaceae > Scutellaria > Scutellaria barbata. Next base: position 10,773,610 of record CM053656.1, on the reverse strand, counting down.
AGGGGAAGGAAAGGCTCTCGCAGTAGTTGTTCTGTAAGGGCTTTCATTAGCGTGAGAAGGCAGTAAAAGGGTATTGAGCTACGAGAATGGCTTATACAGGGCAATTCTAGGGCTTCTAGAGAATGAGAGGGGCTCACTTGACAGAGTGCCGAGCATTGTTTGACGTCTCGTACTATACGCGCTGTAGAACCCTTTGTGGGTTAGCCTTTGAAGTTTGCAGTTGCTGTGTGGACGCTGGACTTCAGTAGGTGGTTACTTTATGAAGTTGATAGATTGTTAGGGGTGTCCTGTAATTCAATCTTACTTAACAAAGTTCCTGCTCGAGGAGCAGTAGAGTGGACGTAGAAGGATTACACCACATTCGAACCACTATAAGTCATAAGTGTTTATTGTTTTTTATCTTTGCTTTAATCTTCTATTTCTTATTTATCTCATAAGCATAAAACGTTTTCTGATAGAAGCATATTTGAGAAAATCAGCCTTGTGTTATAAAAGTTATTTTTCCGCTGCGTATAAAACTCTAAGTTACAGCGTGCAGCACTGTATCCTAGTGTTGTAAGCAGTAATAATTTGACGCTGCAAGTTCAAGTAACTTGCAGAGCAGAAAAGTTTTTCTTTGATTTGCAAAATCGACCCAGGTTCATTCACCCCCCCCTCTGAACCTCGGACACCACTTGGGACCAACTAGTGGTATCAGAATGAGTTGGGTTAAAAGCCAACTTATCATGGATTCCTCAAATCACAAGTTACCTATGTTTTCCATAGAAGAATATGACGATTGGAAGATAAGAATGCAGACACATCTATCAGCCATGAATGATGAAATGTGGACGGTCATCACCGAAGGACCAATAATCCCCACAAAAGTAAATCCTATGCTAGGTAGAGAGTTAGAAGAAGGAGCACCTCCACCACAAAACTTCCTAGTCAAACCAAGACTTGAATGGAACAATGAAGATAGGAAGAGAGCTAACTTGGATAATGTGGCCAAAAATGCTCTATTCATCACTTTGGATAAAGGCATCTTCAGCAAGGTCAAAACTTGTAGAACATCCAAAGAAATATGGGAAAAGCTGGAGCAAATATGTGAAGGGACTGAGCTCACCAAAGACAACAAAATCTCCAATGCTACCCAACTATTCGAGCTCTTCGAAATAAAGAATGAAGAGACTCTTGAGCAACTAGACTTGAGGTTCACATCCATAGTGAACGAACTAGAAGCTCTGGGTAAACACTACACTCAAAAGGAGAAAAATATGAAGGTGTTGAGAGCCCTACCCGCGGAATGGAATAGAAAAACCACTGCAATGAGAGTATCCATGGACTTGAAGTCTATGAGCACATTCGACCTATTCTCCGACCTCAAAGCATTCAAATATGACATCAACAGACGGAGAAAAGAGTCCGAAGAGTCGAGCTCCAAAGGTACAGCGCTGACTACCAGAAGAACCAAGGATACAGCAACTGCCAGTTGCAGAAAACAGTTTGAGGATACAGCAGAAGTTGCTGAAGAGGATATGGCTCTACTTCTGTAGAAATGTAGAAGGTTCATGAAGAGCAACAACAACAACAATAGCGACAGCATCAACCTCAGCAAGAGGAATGACTTCAGAAAAAGTCATCCACCTCCTCAGGTATCCTCTTCTCCACAATCAAATACAAGCAATGTTGACTTGTGTTATAAATGCAGGAAACCAGGGCACTATACAAGAAACTGTCAATACCCAACAGTGCATAAGTATCCTGAAGGAGAAAGAGAGCAGATGAGAGATAAAAGAAGAGAGGAAAGACACAAACTTCAAGCTCTCATAGGAGAGATGGAAAAAGCCAAGGATACAGTAGTTCCAAAGGAAGTACTGAAAGCTGCAAAATCCTCCGACAGCGACACTGAAACCTCATCCTCAGATGAAGAAGCGCTGATATGCCTGATGGCTAAAGATTACGAGGACAGCGAAGAAGATGAGGTAATCTATCAACCGTTGTCCATACCAGAAAGTGAGGAGCTGAACATGATCCACTCCTTAAAAAGGATCATGAGTGACTTCGAGCAGATCAACTCAATTCATGAGGAACTGAAGTTTGAAAATGAGAACCTAAGAATCGACAATGAGATCCTCAAGAGCAAGAATATTGACATTGCCAAAATGCTCGCTGCACGAGAGTCTGATAACTCAAAGTGTAGTAAGCTACAACAAGAGGTCTCTAGATTAAATCTGCTGATCACTAAGCTAAAATCTGAGAAGGAAAGCTTGCAGTCCACGATAAGCACTTTCAGCAAATCATCAAAGGACGCAAGAGATTGCATAAATCAAAACAGAAACCCTTTTGAAAAATCGGGTATAGGTTACAGCAATCACACCTCTCAAGATACAGCAAGCACATCCAAAGCTGTAAAGTTTGTTCAAGCTGAAACCCCAATGGAGAAGGAGTTACTAAGTGACTCTGTGAAAATCGTTTTTTAGCAATGATGGATAAGGGGAAGAAACCCCAATGCTCAACTGCAGGAAGTAAGCCTGCACCTAAGAACTGGCTGCAGCAGAAGTCATCTGCTGTATGCAGCAAGAGGATGCAGCAACCAACTAAGTTGCAGCACAGAAGAAACTTTCCTACCAATACTAAGACTTACATGTCTAAACCTCAAAGAGGATATACTCAAGAGAAGTATGGTGGAAGGCCACACTACAAAGGTGTTGGTATCACACATGTTGTTAATGCACACATTTATAACAAGCAGCTTGCTAGGACAACTGCATATACTCAGAGAACCAACAAATTTTACAGCAAAACGATGACTGTTAAGAAAGTTTGGGTTCCCAAAGCAACTAATCCTAAAGGACCCGTACAGATATGGGTACCTAAATCTGTCTGAATTTGTTACAGGTTTCATTGCCAGGTTGCAGCAGTGATGTATGGTATATTGACAGCGGCTGCTCAAGGCACATGACAGGCAGTAAAGATTTTCTGAAAGACTTCCAAGAATGCAAAGGACCAAAGGTCATCTTTGGAGATGATTCCAAAGGAAGCACAAAAAGAAGTGGATGCCTAGTCAAAGGAAACATAAAAATCAAGGATGTATCCTATGTAAAAGGACTCAGATACAACCTTCTGAGCATCAGTCAATTTTGTGACAAAGGATACACAGTGGAATTCAACCTCAACAAATGCTTAATCAAAGACAGCACCTCAAATGAAGTCAAGCTTACAGAAACAAGGAGATGAAACATCTATCTAGCTGATTGGAACTCCTCTACTCAACCTACATGCTTCATTGTGAAGAGTCCACCAGAGCTGAGCTGGCTGTGGCACAAGAGGTTAAGCCATCTGAACTTCAAGACTATCAACAAGCTAGCAAGGAAAGGTCTTGTAAGAGGATTGCCAGATGTAGCATACAAGAAGGAAAATATCTGTGGAGCTTGTCAGAAAGGAAAACAAGTTAAGAGCTCATTCAAAGACAAGTCTCAAAAGTCATCTCACAGGATCTTAGATCTTCTACACATGGACCTTTTTAGACCAGTAGAACCAGTACGCTTGAGTGGGAAGAAGTACACTCTTGTAGTTGTAGATGACTACTCTAGATACACATGGACGATCTTCCTTACAAAGAAATCAGAAACTCAAGACAAGCTACCTGATCTCATGAAGAAAATCCAGAATGAAAAGAGCTTAAACGGTGTGAAGATTAGATCTGACAGAGGAACTGAGTTCACAAACAAATTCATTGAGAAATTATGGTCTGATAATGGTATTCGACATGAATACTCTACTGCAAGAACACCTCAACAGAACGGTGTAGTTGAAAGGATGAATAGAACCCTCAAGGAAGCAGCAAAGACAATGATAGCAGAAGCAGAAGTACCCAAGAGATTTTGGGCTGAAGCAACAAATACTGCTTGCTACACACAGAACAGATGTCTAATCATCAAGGATCTAGACAAAACTCCTTATGAAATCTGGAATGGATATACTTCAAATATCTCTTATCTGCATATCTTTGGATGCAGGTGTTATGTTCTCAACAATGGAAATGAGCATCTAAAAATGTTTGATGCTAAATCAGACGAATGAGTATTTCTAGGTTACTCTACTGTAAGCAGAGCCTTCAGGGTATTCAACAAAAGAACCTTGGTGGTTGAAGAATCTATTCATGTGGTGTTTGATGAACCACACTGTGACACCAGGAAGTTGAAAGAGACACCTGAAGAGATAGCTCCAAGGAAAGAGAATGTTGTACCATACATAGAAGGAGTTCTGCCTACAGAAGAAGACAAAGAAGAGGAAGCTGCAACTTTAGATGCAGCAGATATTCTTACAGCAGCAGAACCTCCTACATTACAACAACAAGAAGAACAACCCAGACAAGAACATGTCTTTGAGCCTGACAGGACATGGCTAAGGAATCATCCAAGGGATCTTATAATAGGAGATCCATCAATTGGTGTAAGAACCAGAAGATCCATCCCTCATGAAGTAATGTTTGCATGTTTCATATCCCAGACAGAGCCTAAAATTGTTGAAGAGGCACTGCAAGATAGCAACTAGATACATGTCATGCAAGAAGAACTAAATGGTTTTGAAAGAAATCAAGTGTGGAAGACAGTTGCAAAACCAACTCATCAAGGAGTAATTGGAACAAAGTGGGTTTTCAAGAACAAGTTAGACGAATCTGGACTCGTTGTGAGAAACAAAGCAAGATTAGTTGCTAAAGGATACTGCCAGGAAGAAGGAATTGATTTTGATGAGACATTCGCTCCAGTAGCAAGGCTGGAAGCAATATGAATTTTTCTGGCATATGCAGCTCACATGAATTTCAATGTCTATCAGATGGACGTTAAGAGTGTATTCCTGAATGGTCTTCTTTCAGAGAAAGTATACGTTGAACAACCTCCAAGCTTCGAAGATCAAGCAGAAGAGAAGGTGTTTCGGTTACACAAAGCCTTGTATGGACTTAAGCAAGCTCCGAGAGCTTGGTATGACACATTATCTCTCTATCTGCTAGAGAATGGTTTTCAGAAAGGAACAATCGACAAAACACTGTTTAGAATACATGATGAAGAAAGTGTACTGCTAGTACAAATATATGTGGACGACATCATCTTCGGTTCCACCAACAAAGAAAGCAGGCCAGACATCATGTTTGTAGTAGGAGTCTGTGCAAGATTTCAAGCGGCATCAAAAGAATCACATCTTTCAGCGGTCAAAAGGATTATCAAATATCTGAAAGGAACTCAAAAAGTAGGCCTATGGTATCCCAAGAAAGGAGGATTCAAGCTTAAAGGCTACTCTGATTCAGATTATGCAGGCTGCAAGATTGATCAGAAAAGTACCAGTGGGACTTGTCAGTTTCTAGGAAATAGACTCGTTTCATGGTTCTACAGGAAGCAAACCTCAATTGCAACCTCTACAGCAGAAGCAGAGTATGTTGCAGCAACAAGTTGTTGTGCGCAAATCCTCTGGATACAGCAGCAACTTAGGGATTATGAAATTCAAAAAAAAAAAGACCCCCATTCTCTGTGATAATACAAGTGCTATTGCAATTACACATAACCCTGTTTTTCACTCAAGAACAAAGCACATTGATATACGTCATCACTTTATAAGAGACCACGTAGAAAAGAAGGATATTATGCTTGAGAAAGTTCACACGGATCTCCAGCTGGCAGATATATTCACTAAGCCCTTAAGTGAATCAAGATTTTCTATGCTCAGAAACGAGCTGGAAATTCTTAAGTTATGAAAAGAAAAGGAAATGCAAAGATCAATGGGGAACATCTGCATGCTTGCGAGAAGCAGTAAGTATAGTGTTGTAAGCTACGCCTTCTTATAGTGCTGGGTTCAAACAGCGTTGCTTTATATTCTTACAGTACAGCAGAAATCGGGAGTTCAAGCAGCACCAGGTTACATCATTTATTTTCAAAAGAGTATTGATTACTCTACAACCTCGTACTAAGGATGCTACAACCTTAAAAAGGCATTTATTTAGGCTGCAAAGGGCATGTCTTTCAGCATTAAATGTAAAGTCCGCGCATGTCAGAAGTGGAAGGGTTGCGCTCAGTAACCCACGCGCCTTGTAATAATTAAAGCGACGATTTGACATCTCCACTTTTTCATGGACCGTAAGATCAATTCTCTTTGATTTTTCTCAACCGTCGATCTTCTCCACGTCCCTTGATTTCTGTCATAACCCCCATAACCGCACATCTTTGAAATCATTTTATTCACCACCTTCCAAGGAGAGAAATTTCTTTCGCGAAAAATTCTCTAAGTCCAAAACTTCGAAATTTTCTCAACCTCTCTCTCACGAAATCAATGGCTCCCAGACAAACCATCATTTTGGAAGGAAGACTGATCAACCAGGAGCACGTTCTTGCTTCGGGGTTGTATGATAACGCCCTCATCAGAAGAATCTTCGATGCCCTTGAGCGAACCCAAGTCCTAGGGCTGTTGACGACTGTTTATGCTGGCTTCTCTGTGGAGTCAGTATAGAGATTCTATTCCTACACTTGGCAGGCGGAGAACAGGAACTGCATCCTGTTCAGGATGGATGCAGATGGGGAAGAACGGTCCCTAACCGTTAGGGACATCGCCACCACCTTTAGCATATCCGCCATAGGTTTGACACCCAGTCAGTTGACATCTTTCGGGGAGGCATCTGCTCAAGAGATGTGGGATCTCTTTCGAGCAAGAGATGCAGGGGCTGAAATCAAGAGAAGCGCCCCTAAGAAGCTCTTCAAGCCGGAGTTTAAACTACTTCATGATATCTGTGCATACTCCATTGAAGGCAGAATTAGGAGTTATGACAAATGCACAGATCTCCAGTTCCGGATCATGTCCGCTATCATGGCCGGAGAAAAGTTGAACTGGGCGAGGTTCATCATGAAGAGGCTGTGGGAGGAAGCAGAAAAGATAACGGAGCGTCGGAGCTACAGTATCACCATCTGTTCTCTGCTCTGCAAGCTTGGCCTTCAACTTGCAGCACCTGCCCCATCCACATCGGAAAATATCTCGGGGAGAAGAAGAAGAAGGGTAAGACCCAACCGAAGGCTGCAGGAGCAGGAGTTGCAAGGAAGAAAACCAAAGACAAAAAGAATGCACCTCTTGCTCTGCAAGATGAAGCTGCAGGCAGTGGGGATGAAGCCGAAGAAGATGACGTTCAGAGTCCTTTTCCTATTATCAAGAGGAGTTTAGGGAAGACTGTACCAGAAACTGAATCCTCGTCTTCTGATGATGATGCACCCTTGGTGAGAAGGGCCCCGCGCAGCAAGAAGAAGGTTAGTGCAGCTACTGTCTCCCAACGTCCTACAGCAAGCCTGGCTGTAGTTGACGTTGCGGATGAGTCTCATCAGCTCCGGGATAAAGAAGGATCTCTTTATTCCCAACTCTCTACACTTTCTGAGGTGGTAGAAAATCCTGTAGATGAGTCACATCAGCTTCAGGAGCCATATCAACACCAGGTCGAGCCAACTGAAGAAGCTCGTTTACAAACAGAGACTTCAGTGCTCGATCCCACTTTTCCAGCTGTTAGAAATATGGAGCTGCAGTACTCTCTCTGGAGAGAGATGACGCTGGCTAAGGGGGAAATCCTGTTGAAGTGGAAGGATTTCCTGACAGTCGAGCAAGCTGTCCTAGAGTGGGCCAAATCAGAAGATATTCTGGCACTCCTGCAACCTGAGTACGCAGTAAGAGTACAGGAGCTTGGTGATAGTAGTGCTGCTCAGGGAGCAAAGGACAAAGGGAAAGAAAAAGCTCTGGCAGAATCTGATTCTGCAGAGCTGCCAATGAGAGCAGCATCGGAGGACGTGCAGGTCTTCCTTGCCCCGGCTGTGGAGGCTGTAAGAAGGGGCGATGACGTCACTTTTGCTTAGGAGCAAATCGACACCCTGGGAGTGGAGCAAGCTGAAGAAGCTATGCTGCAACAAAGTGTTAAAGAAACAAGGATGCAGCACACTCCTAGGAGAATGCGGGGAGAAGGAAGTTCAAGTTCTCACCTTATGAACTCCCCTACATATGAGCAAATGGTTGAAGGTCTCTCCACGATCGTCTCTCTTGATCCTTTGGAGGAAGAGACCCAACTATTGGACTATGGCGATTCCCCAGTTGGTGAAGTTGAAGATACTGCTCGTGCAGATTCTTAGGGGGAACCATCTGCCATTATCAGAGATGTCATCTCAGACATCGCTGAAATTGCCGATGAAGCATCTACGGAGGAAGTTGCAGAGGCGGTACTCCCTGTACTGGAAGAGACAACAGTACAGCAAGCAGCCATCCTTGAAGCAGCAGCTGAAGAATCAAGAATGATGAAAGCTGAGATTCTTGCAGCAATAGAGCGTAGAGTGCTGGATACTGTGGATGCTGTAGGAAACCAACCAAAGCTGTAAGAACCCATTCTTGCAGCAGAAGCTGTCCAAGTCACAGGACCGGCCGAGAAGACGGGATCCTTGGAGAAGACCTCTATTGGGGAGGCTGTTCAGATAGTACCCACAGAGGATATAGAAAGAAGAGTTGAGGTAATCCCGGTGCAGCTAGAGACACCTCAAGAGGAGGTCGATGCTGCAACTGCTGCATGCTCTCAAGAACCTTCCAAGGTTACAGCAGCAGAGGTTACTGAGGAAGCTGAGATTACTTATGCCGACTTCGCAAGGATGATGAATGAGCGCAACATAGCTGTTCATGAGCCATTATCTGGCGGAGCAGATCCTGTTCAGATCTCATCCGGCGAAGAGGAGGCAGAGGAAGAAGAAGAAGAAGAAGAAGAAGAAGAAGAGCACCCATCCTCAAGCTCTACAAGCTCTCAAACCAGCAATCATGAGGATGAGGTCGCTGTTGAGTTTCCAAGGCAGGATGCAGCCCCTAAAATTCAAGCTGTAATACCATTTGCTGCATCATCTGCCGCCTCAACAAGATGGAATTCTGGGCTGACTCCTGACGAATCGATCAATCGAGTTGAAGCCGTGGTAAGACATCTGGTGCACGTCCTCCAGGAGCACGAGTCTACCATGCGCAACAGTCTCAGGGTCGCTGCCCAATTCCATGCTGAAACCATGACTGGTTTCAAGAAGGACCTTGAAGCCCTGCCTGGGATGATCAAGAGGACGCTGAATGATCACTCTCACAGGCTTTACATGAAACGGGTCAGGATGGAGGGAGAGCTGAAAGTTGAAGCTACGCAGACTCGTCAGGAGATAAGGCTGTGCAAGCGCCATGCTGAGAATGTCTCTAACAGGCTGAATACTCACTCCCTCATCCTGCAGACACTTCTGGATCGCACAACTGATCAATCTCAGCGAACCAAAAGTGTGGACGACCGTTTGGGGAACTTGGAGCTCATTGTTGGAGAACTGAGGGACATCATGTTCCGAGCTTTCCCTCAGTTTGTTGACGCTCTTAAGGCCACCCCTAACCGACCCGAAGACCACGTTCCAAGGTGGTCCCAGCTGCCCCTGCTCAGCCCCCGATTTTTTATGATGTCATAAAGGAGGAAAGAAAAAAAGATAGATACAGGAGCTCAACAGGAGGATGAGAAGGTCTGGATCATCTGTTGCTGTTGACATCCCCTCTCCGAAGAGATGGAGAAGAGATGATGATGCTGGAGGAGCTGGTGCAGCTGCAGGAGGAAGATCTGCTGCAGGTACTGCATTCAGCAGAGCTGCAAGCAAGGATGCAGTGCCTCCTTCCTATCATTCCAAGAGAAGGGATGAAAGCCAGCAGCAAGGCTCAAGGAAGAGGATGAGCGGGGACGAGTCTGAGAGTCAGAGGCACCAAAGAGAAGAATAAGATCCATATGCCTGGATTCAAAGACTCGGAGTAATTGGTGATAGGAGGATTTTTACAAAGGACTCCTACCAATACCCTCCTCAAGAGATCCCTCGCCTTGACACAGAAAATATCTCGGCTGAAGTGTTCGTTCTGATGGATCAGAGACCTGAAGGTGAAAATATGGCTTGGAAGTTTGACATCTTCAAGGAAATCAGACTGCCTACTGACAGGAATCCATCATTTGAGGCGATCATTGTGTATAAACGATCAGAATACCTCAGACACTTCAGAGCTCTATGCAGGAAAGGCAAATTCAGCAGATATCATACCTGCAAGACTGCATTGAAGAGATATGAGCAGCTCGCTAAGGAAGGAGATCTGGAAATTCAAAGATATTATATCGACCTGGTGAAGCATGGCGGGATCGTGCCATATTGTGAGAACTTCTGGCTCAGGTGGATTCAAATTCCTGTAATTTATGGAAAAACTAGAATAGTCCTATCAAGAGTCCATCTGGGGCTGGTGGAAAGGATCAAGAGGAAGAGAAGACCTTGAAAAGTTTGCTGAAAAAAGACCTGAAGAACCGTCTACAAAAAGGTCCCTGTTTCAGTAATTTATATACACTCTTGTGATCCCTGCTGTAATGTATGCCTTGTAAAATTCCTTTCTCCTTAATAAAGGAATTTTTTTTGTTATTTCAAGTTTATCAAGTTCAAACCTCATGAACTTCTGCATGCTGCTTTAAGTTTCCTGATGTTATGTGATGAAGGGATAGCATGATACATTTCTGATGAATCCAGGACAAGATTTTATTTATTTTTTCAAAGCTGTCCAAAGCATGTAATTCTGAAGAACCCTGATATAAAGTATAATATAAAACTTCTTCATGAACGAAATAATGTAAAGGTTTTGTCATCATCAAAAATGGGGAAATTGTTAGGATTTCAATGTTTAGATTTTGATGAGACAAATCATATATGTAATAGGAAGTTTTGAGTACCCCATTTTTCACGATGTTTAATTGAATATATAGACTACGTTGAGTCTAGGTTTAAGTGATGAGAAATGGAGGATTGACAAGGATAAAGCTGCATCTAAGTCGTTCAGAAAAGATATCGCTGCAAGAAGGCAGGATACAACATCGCTGCAAAAAAGCAAGATACAGCATTGCTATAACAAGACAAATCTACAGTGAAGTAAGAAGGAATGGCATACAGGAGTGCTGCAAGAAAAAGATGCAGCAGCTCTGCTCAAAGATACTGCAACCAGGTTGCTGCAGCACTGCAAGAAAGAATCAGCTGCATAAAGACCTAGGATACAGTGCAAAGCTTACAGTCCAGTCAAGTCAATCAGCGCAATTTACAACAAAGAGTATCCTACAATTCTAGGAAGGATAAATGCAGTATGAGAAACAAAGATTCAAGCAAGAATAAATAGAGCCGTTCCAAAGAAGATCAAAATTACAGACACGGAGCCAATACGAAGATGTCACGTGGACTGACGCGCTGTAGAAAGCTGCGAGCCGCAACTGCCGCATTTAATGCGACTTTAAATGCTCCGAAAGAGAAAGTTAAGTCGCATTAAATGCGAACTATGTCTTTGGTCAGACTACTTCAAATTCAAAAAGAGAGATGTCTTCTCCTACAAGTATAAATAGAGGATGAGAAGAACTGAAGATGGTTACTGTAATTGAAATATTTGCGCAAAATTCCTAAAACTTTCAAGAACTAAGTATTCAAGTCTCTATCAGTTTCAGTCACTCAACCTCAAGAAGTGAAGCAAGTTCAAGCTGAAAGATTCCTCAAGGATTCAGAAGCTCACTTCGAAGCACTAGTTGAAGAAACAAACAATATACTTTTAACCGTGTTGCTGTGTGCGTAGGTTGTTTTAGTGGTGTCAAATAGTTGATAGGAGAAATCCTTGCTATTTGTATAGTTGTCTAGGTTAGGCAGCTTCCCTGTGTGGGTTCGCCTTTGAAGTTTGCAGTTTCTGTGTGGACGTTGGACTTCAGTAGGCGGTTACTTTGTGAAGTTGATAGATTGTTAGGGGTGTCCTGTAATTCAATCTTGCTTAACAAAGTTCCTGCTCGAGGAGTAGTAGAGTGGACGTAGAAGGATTACACCACCTTCGAACCACTATAAGCCATAAGTGTGTATTGCTTTTTATCTGTGCTTTAATCTTCTATTTCTTGTTTATCTCATAAGTATAAAACGTTTTCTGATAGAAGCATATTTGAGAAAATCAGTCTTGTGTTATAAAAGTTATTTTTCCGCTGCGTATAAAACTCTAAGTTACAGCGTACAGCACTGTATCCTAGTGCTGTAAGCAGTAACAATCTGACGCTGCAAGTTCAAGTAACTTGCAAAGCAGAAAAGTTTTTCTTTAATTTACAAAATCGACCAAGGTTCATTCACCCCCCCTCCCCCCTCTGAACCTCGGACACCACTTGGGACCAACAGATATTCACAGTTGTAGGGCATTTGCTTTGATGTATTTTGATGTATTCATATTTGGGAGTAAAATTATTAAAACTGTAGCACGAGATCTAAGTAAAGTATTTGTATTTAGAAAGGAGAAATCATTTCTTATTTTTGTAAATAGTTTTTGTGATATGATGAACAGTAATGATACTACGATTCTGGATGCATCATTCTTCGTAAGTTATGTTATATTTATTTATAAAAAGTATTTTTCAATTAATTACGTGAACGACGTAATTTTTCAAATGCAGGCACTATTTAAGAATTTATGAGTTAAAGTGCATTTTGAAGATTTGGACTGCACTGATAACTATGATGAGAAAATAAGTGAATATTTTAATAAGATAGAATTTCTATCGAGATTGATTGATTACATGAACGTGAGAAACCTTACATGATCATTGAAACATTAGCAAACATTACAAAATGTAAGTAATTTTTAAAAGTGTTGTTAGATTAATCATTTATGATAAATGCTATAGTGTTTCTCTGTTATGCGTATTTGTTGTATGTCATATTTGTTTGCGTTATTGATGAACACGGGATTACATGTAAGATACGGATGAGGGATTGGTTCATCGACATATATGAATCACTTTTGTACAACAAGGATGTTGAATTGATACGACTTTGAATTCAACATTTGGTACCTCTAAACTGCAACAATAACTGACTAAGTTGTGCCATAATGGGTCATTCTCCAATTGATGTAAGATGTTATGATAAACCTTTCTTACAATATGATATTATTTTGAGACGATAGTAATATTCCATTTCAGTTGGAAAATGCAGTCAGATGTGCCCCGCTTCCCCCCAAATGATCGATGCGGCAATTAAGAAAGTTACTACTAATGTTGCTAGAAAATTGTGGATTTTGGGAAATGAGAAAAACTTATGGGCACCGTGGCAAAATCTAGGGAATGAATATACCTTCATCTCGATTCCAACAGAAAGATATTCACAGCTATAGGACATTTGCTTTGATGTATATTGATGCATTGATATCAAGAAGTAAAATTACTAAAACTGTAACGCGGGATCTAAGTAAAGTATTTGCATTTAGAAATGAGAAATCATTTCTTATTTTTGAAAATAGTTTTTGTGATATGACGAATAGTAATGATACTACGATTCTGGATGCATCATTCTTCGTAAGTTATGTTTTATTTATTTATAATCTTGTTCTTATAAATAGTAGTTGTTGGTCCTAAGTGGTGTCCGAGGTTCAGAGAGGAGGGTGAATGAACCTTGGTCAATTTTGCAAATCTCTTGAAAAACTTAATGTTCTGCAAGTTATTTGAACTTGCAGCGCCAGACAGTTACTGTTTATAACACTAGGATGCAGTGATGTACGCTATAATTAAAGTTTTATACGCAGCGGAAAAATATGTTTTATAACACAAGACTGGTTTTCTCAAATATGATCATTTTCAAAAAAATTTATGCTTATGACAGAGATAGATATATGAAATAAAGCACAGGTAGGAAAGCAATAAAACACTTATGGCTTATAGTGGTTCGAATATGGTGTAATCCTTCTACGTCCACTCTACTACTACCTCGAGCAGGAACTCTGTTAAGCAAGATTGGTTTACAGGACTTTCCTAACAATCTATCAACTTTACAAAGTAACCACCTACTAGAGTCTAGCGTACACACAGCAACTGCAAACTCTAAAGGTTAACCCACACAGAGTTTCAAACTCCCACACAGGGAAGTTGTCTAACTCTAGACAACTATACAAACAGCAAGGATCTCTCCTATCAACTGTTCGACACCTAAAACAACCTAAGCACACAGCAACAAGTTTAAAAAGTATATGGTATTATTCTTCAACTGGTGAGGTGAAGTGAGCTTCTGAATCCTTCAAAGGATCTTTCAGCTTTGAACTTGCTTCACTTCACAGAGGTTGAGTGACTGAAACTGAGTAGACTTAAAAGAGTGTAGCTTGAATGTTTGAGAGTTTTTGTACAAATGTTTCAGTAGTCAGCTTCAGGGTTGCTCATCCTCTATTTATACTTGTATGAGAAATATCCGTTTAAGGAGATATCTCTTGTTCGAATTTATTGTACTTGATCAAAAGCATGGCTCGCATTTAATACGACTTGACTTTCCCTTTCCGAGCATTTAATCCGGCAGTTGTAGCTCGCAGTTTTCTGCAGCGCGTCAGTCCACGTGGCATCTTTGTATTGGCTTCGTGTCTGCAACTTTGATCTTCTCTAAAACGGCTCTATTTATTCTTGCTTGGATCTTTGTTCCTCGTACTGCATTTATCCTTCCTCGGATTGCAGGATACTTATTCTGTTTGTCATTGGCGCTGTTTGACTGTTTGAACAGAAAGCTTCATGATGTATCCTAGGTCTGCTTGTAGCTGTTCATTCTTTGTAGTGCTGCTGTAACTTCGGATTGATTGATTACGTAAACGAGAGAAAGCTTACATGGTCATTCAAACATTAGCAAAATTACAAAATGTGTTTTAAGATTAATTATTTATAATTGATTAATTAAATAAGTAAACCCTTAATTAAAATATCTTATGTGTATTAATTCTTGAGTGTTTAATTTAATTACTTGCGTTTCAGATATGTGTTTAACGACCGGTTTTAGATGGATAAAATTTATAGACATGGAATATAGAACATTTTAATACCATTAGATGCGTAACGGAAAAACAAGAAGATAGAAATAAACTAGAGGTCAATCAAACACCGTAGCTCAAACGGCGAAGAAAATGGTAAAATACGGAGTTTCAGAGAAACGAGGAATGGAATCTTGATGAATAGTAACCGAAATCTTATCGTGAACAGTAACCTAGCCTAAATGAATAGTAACCTACTCCATGAATAGTAGCTTTTTCAATTTTTATAAATAGGCCCTCATTCGATTCATTTTTCACTGTTTGTTCGAACGAGCCGAAAAGCGCCGAACACACGTAAGTCTCTTTCTCCTCTCTCTTTGTCTCTCCTCTTTTTATTCTGTCTTCGGCGTGCCACCATCGGAGTTCGCCAGAAAAAATTCAAACTCGTCAGTTTCAGCTGATTTTCACACATAATGTAGCCCTCGATGAGATGAATCAAGGACAACTTTCAGAATTCAATTCTGATTTTCCATTCTCTGAAAAACACGAAAAACAATCTCCAAACCTTTAACCCTTACATCTTACAACATGTTCTCTCTCTCTCTCTCTTCTTCTCACGGTTGCAGGCACCGGAGGGCCTGTTGGGGTTGTGGGCTAGCCGCTGGAGGGGCAGCGCCGCCACATATGACGGCACCGATGCCGTAAAATGGGATGAAAAGGGGGCTGTTGCATGAGGTTTGTGTAGTGTGTGTGTAATGTGTGTTGTTTATGCATGTTGTGGGGCGGCAATGGTGGCGCCGCCGTGAGCTGCTGTTGGCTGGCGCTGGTGATGCACCGGCGAGGACCTGGGGGTGGTGGCCGACGACCGGTAGCCGCCGGTCGGAGCTGGAAAGATGGGGTTGGGTTATGTATGTGTGTGGGTGACAAAGGGTGTTTGAGGCTGTTTTTTCGACACTATTCATGCCTGAATCTGGTGAGGAATGGCCGGAGGTGGTAGCCGGTGGTGCAGGCTCGCCGGAGGATGAAGTGGCAGCGGCACAGGGCGGCGCCGCTGCAACTGGTGGCACCGGGAAGTACACTGGTTGAGCAAGGTCGACGCCAGGTTGCCTGGGCGTGAGCCGGGCCGAGGCTGCTGAGAGGTGCTGCCCCACTGCCGAGAAAACTCAGCAGCTGCCAGGAGACGCTGCCGAGGCCACTGAGGTTTTTTCTCCCGTCGCCAAGAACGTGCGCGACGTCGTATTTTCGAT
This sequence comes from Scutellaria barbata, assembly GCA_028654395.1. NCBI lineage: Eukaryota > Viridiplantae > Streptophyta > Magnoliopsida > Lamiales > Lamiaceae > Scutellaria > Scutellaria barbata. The sequence continues at coordinate 10,757,552 of CM053656.1, read as the reverse complement.
TCATTTTTCGATCCACTCTCTTTTTTTTATCATACTTTATCATCCAGTCATCTCCAACGAGATATCATTGATCGGGGGTCATGGGTCCAGGTCAAAGTCAACCCTTTGTCCAAATTACCATAATACCCCTCAATCTTAAAACGCACCGTTCGAGCTCGTTTCAACTTCGATCGAGTTCATTCTTTTTTTGTTGTGATCCAAAATTCATTCTCTGTGACTTTAGCGTTATAAACAAATTTTTCCCTCTTGTTTCTGCAACCTCAATCATTAGGTCTTCTGTTTCGATCCGTCTCATTTCGATCGATAGTATCCTATCCGATATTGGTTAAATCTTTAACTATAGATAATAAAGATCTAAGAAAAAAACATAAATTATGTAGGCTACATGTTGGATTGAAGCCTTGGGATGCGTGATCTTTGATACTTGTTACTCACGTGGTAACCACCGCACAAGGTGTGGGTAATTTCTAACTTTTTGTCTGTTTACAGTTTTCCCTAGTCCAAGCATGATTGAGGAATACTAAATGTTGTGACATACTTATTACTGTAAGGGGTGGGCACATTGAGGTCACCCTTTCATGCATTCATCCCTAACCTTCATTCTTCTATGAAAGGTTTGGTGGAGCCTTGAGACACACCAACGGTATTGAGACTGTTTTATAGGATAAGACGGGGAGTACTCGTACCTATTCATCCCTTACCATTTTTAATATCTATTGTGCATATTTTGTGTTGTGTTCCGTGATGATTATACGTATTTCTGATTTAAATATCTGACAAAGATTTAGACGCCGATTTTATCCCTACAAGTGTATTCAACGCACTCACTCCTTATTATGTAATTCATGTTACAGGAGGTGATGAGCATGATGAACCGTAGAAGGAGAGAGGAGGTGCTATCTTTGGATGTATTTATTTTAAAGATTATGTTTCTCTCATATTTTCAAACATGTTTTAAGAAATCCACGTTTGGTGGTGATATAATGTGTGATTGCGATGTGAGATCCTGATAATATTTCCGCTGCGAATATTATGTTAAATCGGTTGAAAATGATTGTTGATATGTAATATCTTCTGTTCGTCTCCTACCTCATTCTTCTGTATATGAAATGTCTCTTACCATTTCTTCTTCCTGTACGCCCGTGTGGAAAACTCTGATAAACTTTATGTAAGAAAATGGGACGTGACACTTTATCTCGATTCCAACAGAAAGATATTCACAGTTGTAGGGCATTTGCTTTGATGTATATTGATGCATTAATATCAGGGAGTAAAATTACTAAATCTGTAGAGCGGGATCTAAGTAAAGTATTTGTATTTAGAAACGAGAAATCATTTCTTATTGTTGTAAATAATTTTTGTGATATGATGAATAGTAATGATACTACAATTCTAGATGCATCATTCTTCGTAAGTTATGTTTTATTTATTTATAATCTAGTTCTTATAAAAAGTATTTTTCTATTAATTATATGAACGATGATATTTTTCAAATGCAGGCATTATTTAAGAATTTATGGTCAAAGTGCATCTTGAAGATTTGGACTACACTTATAACTATGATGAGAAAGTAAGTGAAGATTTTAATTAATAACGAAGAATTTTCATCGGGATTGATTGATTACGTGAGCAGAAGAAAGCTTACATGGTCATACAAACATTAGCAAAAAGTACAAAATGTAAGTAATTTTTAAAGGTATTTTTATATTAATTATTTATGATAAACACTACAATGGTTCTCTGTTACGCATATTTTTTGTAAGTCATACTTGTTTGAATTGTTGATGAATATTAGATTATATGCATGATACAGATCAGGGATTGGTTTATCGACATATATATATGATTCACTTTTGTACAACAAGGTTGTTGAGTTGATACGACTTCGAAGTTAACAGTTGATACCCTCTAAACTGCGTGAATAACTAACTAAACCATGTCATAAGAGGTCATTCTCCACTTGACGTAAGTTGTCATGATAAATCATTCTTACAATACGATATTATTTAAAGACTGTAGTAATATTCCATTTCAGTTGGAAAATGGAGTCAGATGTGTCCCGTCTCCCCATGAATGATTGGTGCGGCGATTAGGATAGTTACTACCAATGTTGCTAGAAAAGGTTAGATTTTGGGAAATGAGAAAAGCTTATGAGCATCGTGACAAAATGTTGGGATTGAATATGCCTTCATCTCAATTCCAACAGAAAGATATTCACAGTTGTAGGGTAATTGCTTTGATGTATATTGATGCATTGATATCAGGGAGTCAAATTACAAAAATGTAGCGCGGGATCTAAGTAAAGTATTTACATTTAGGAAAGAGAAATCATTTCTTATTTTTGTAAATAGATTTTGTGACATGATCAATAGTAATGATACTACGATTTTGAATGTATCATTCTTCGTAAGTTATGTTTTATTTATTTATAATCTAGTTGTTATAAAAAATATTTTTCAATTAATTACGTGAACGATGATATTTTCCAAATGCAAACATTATTAAAGAATTTATGGGTTAAAGCGCATCTTGAAAATTTGGACTGCACTAATAACTATGATGATAAAATAACTGAAGATTTTAATAAGGTAGAATTTTTATCGGGATTGATTTATCACGTGAGCAGGAGAAAGCTTACATGGGATCATCCAAACATTGGCAAAAAGTACAAAATGTAAGTAATTTTTAAAGGTGTTTTTAGATTAATTATTTATGATAAATGTTATAATATTTCTCTGTTATACGTATTTGTTGCAGGTCATACTTGTTTACATTGTCGATGAATATTGGATTATATCTAAGATACGAATGAAGGATTGGTTCATCGACATATTTGATTCACTTTTGGACAACAAGAATGTTGAGTTGATACGACTTTGAAGTCAACAGTCTATACCCTCTAAACTACAAGAATAATTCAATGAGCCGTACCATAAGGGGTCATTCTCCAATTGACGTAAGCTGTCATGATAAATCTTTCTTACAATACGATATTATTTCGAGGCTGTAGTAATAATCCATTTGTAACACCAAATTAAAAAAAATCATAATAAATAAATAAATACTAAAATAAAAATAAAAATATATTACCTCATTAATTTTTTAATATATTCTTTTCCATGGTAATTTTACTTTGATAACACCTCACGGGACACCTGGCTTTTATTTGAAAAGTGAGGCTTATTAAGAGAGAAGTGTGAAGAATAAGACACAAATGTAATTTTTCTCTCTCATCTCCCTTCCCTTTCTCTCATGACTGCCGTCACCGTCGCTTTTTCCGCCACCATCAGCTGGTGTTTTTCGGCAAGATAAACAAGTTATCTTATAGTACTCGCAGAGCCCATCATAAGTATAGGCTCAGATTTTTACACGGTCGCCACCTCCGTCGCGTACAGCCGTGAGAGAGGCAATCATTTCTCTTCCCTTTTTCTTCTTTTCTCTCTCTATTTCTCTCTGTTGTTCGTTGCCGCCATTGTTTTGAGTTGTTGTAAAGCCGGCATAAGGTTCGCATCGATGAGTCGATTGTGGGTAGTTTTCGGCGCATGATTACACCGGTGTGTTGGGTTGTGAGCCGCCGTGAAAAGCAGCGGCGTGTTTGCAAATCTGTTATGTGTATATATATATATATATAACTGCGTATATGTGTGTATCGGAGAGTGGTGGCCCCACGGCACCAGGCTGGGGTGTGTGGGGACGGTGCGGGTGACGCCGGCGGCTAAAGTTGCTCGCGCCGCCGTGAGGAGCAGTGGTACTGTCGGACTGTATGCGTGTGTGTGTGTGTTGTGGGCACCGTTGTGAGCAACGGCGGCATCGAAGTAGGTGATATGCGAGGGTGTGTTGGGCGCCGTCATAAGTGGCGGCGCCAGGTTGATCGGTGGCAAGGGCGGAGAAAGACGGCGGCAGCTAGGGTTAGGGTTTGGGGGGTTTAATTGTGAATTTGTGTTAATGCAAGGACTCAATTGCAAATCCTAAGTTTTTGCTGAATTTATTGTTTAGTCCCCTAACTTTTATTAATTTACAGGTTGCCTCCTTAACTTTATGGAAATTGAGATTTGAACCCAACAGTTATGGATTTTGCACAACTTACCCTAACTTTATGGAGTATGCAGTTAGACCCCTGGACTTTTGGGCTATAACTTTTAAACCCCAAAGAATGCTGAAATTGCAGAACGAACCGTAGAATTACTAGAAATTACAGATTTACCCCTTAACTTCATGAAATGTGGAACAAGACCCTGGACTTTGAATTATGACATTTGGACCCCATAACTTTTAGAATTTCAGTTTCCACCCCTTAAGTTGTTGAAATTATTAGATTAACCCTCGAAGTTATGGATATTACCTTTTAAGTCAAAATTGGGTAAAATGACAAATGAACCCAAATAGAATTATCATGTTACAATTTAACCCCTATAGATTTTTTTAGTATCGAACGAAAATATGCTACGGCCTGTTTACCTACAAGCTAGGATATAAAACCCTAGAATCATATCTTATTAATCCATAACTTTAAGTTCAAATCAAACTTCCCACACAAACATTTTGGGACACCTCGTATCACATCGATGCTTAAACTTTCTTTTCTTAACCTTCCAATTAGTCTGCCCGTTATCATAAAAAACTCTAACTAAAAATGTACTTTTATTTATGAAACGTTTGACTAGATTCTAAGATGGGCTCTTATGATTTGTAGGAAACACGCAAGGAAAATCGAGTTAAGCTCATATAAGGAATAGAAGCTTTACAAGCACCGATCTCGAAAGGTAGGGAAAATTTCTATGTCAGTATTTATATTTCTCTCGAAATATTTAAATTATGAAGTATTAAACTGTATGAAATGAGTTATGTGTACGTATTTAAAAGAATAACGTTCTATGTACAAAGATGTTATAATATGATGAACGTTATGATATGATGGGTGAGGATAAAATCTTATCTATGTTTAAAATCGTACAGTTTTATAGGGAACAATGTGACTATGTGTTTAGAATTCCGTCATTATGTGGTGTCAATTTAAGTGAAACAGTTTCACTGTGTGAAAAGCATTCAAGTAAATTATAAGGTTTTAAAAGCTATTAATTTCAGGTGATACAAAAGCGAATGGTTTCAAATGATGATAAGTCAGGGTAGTTTCCGCATAAAAGGGGGTTTTTTAGAAGCCAACATGTGTTAAAGAATTTCTTTACCTATGTGTTATGTGAATTATGTGGCCAACGTGAACGTGACCAATGTATACTATGTGTTATATGGGAACCATTTTGTGACAATTTAACTGCCCATGCGCCTGCATGCTAAGTAGGGTATTCCTTGCTGGAAACCCATCAAAGGGGGTATTCTTCGGAAACCCAATATAAAAGTGTGTAAAAACCAATAGGGTCGGCTTGGGTCCCTGATAGGCTTCCTGAGGGAACCTATCCAAAGAATGCATTGGGACTACTCGGGAGTTCACAACGTGTATTATATAATATATGATAAATGAAATGTTTTTATGGTGGTTGGCATCGGCAGAAGCTATCATGACGGTTAAGAGTCGTATCTATGGCATATGAAAACCGTAATAAAAGTGATATGTTTACATGAGATTGGGATGATTGTTTGCAGTTTTAAAATGATTTAAGCTACGTATTGAAGCTATCTATTTTATGTTGTTTTTATTAAAAGACAAACGTTTTACAAAAATCTACTTTTATGTGATAAAATTATGGTTTGGCAAGTGTGTTTAAATCTTTAAAATTTTATTATAATGAGTTGTTGAACGCCCGAGTAAAATCTTTTAAAATTATAATGTTTTGAATTAAGGGCAGGACTATTCCTTTTACCAAATGGTTTTATACGTACGTCCTTGTGCTACATTTAATTTATCTTAAAATTATTTCATGTTATCCTAATTTTTCCACACTAGGTGTATTTCAAACACTCACCCCTCTTTTTAAAATGTTTTCAGTTTTAAAAAGTTTAGGGCGTGGCGTGCAAGCGGTGGATGCTTGTAGCCGATGATCAAAGGTCGAAGGTCTTATTTTAATATGTTGTATTTCATAAAATTCGAAAATGTATATTTTATAATGGTTTTTCTTGGATTTATTTATCTTTATTTTCTTAAAAGAGTGAATTTTATACATAAGTAACGCCTCAATCAAAGTTTACCCGAAAAAGAAATGGGATGTTACACCATTTCAGTTAGAAAATACAGTCAGATGTGTCCCATCTCCCCCGCATGATCGATGCAGCAGTAAGGAAGTTACTACCAATGTTGCTAGAAAAGGTTGGATTTTGGGAAATGAGAAAAGCTTATGGGCACCGTGGCAAAATGTTGGGGGTGAATATGCTTTCATCTCAATTCCAACAAAAAGATATTCACAGTTTTAGGGCATTTGCTTTGATGTATATTGATACATTGATATCAGGGAGTAGAATTATTAAAATTGTAGCGCAGGATCAAAGTAAAGTATTTGCATTTAGGAATGGGAAATCATTTCTTATTTTTGTGATATGATCAATAGTAATGATACTACGATTCTGAATGCATCATTCTTCGTAAGTTATGTTTTATTTAATTATAATATAGTTCTTATAAAAAATAATTTTCAATTAATTATATGAACGACGATATTTTCCAAATACAGACATTATTAAAGAATTTATTGTAAAATTGCTTCTTGAAGATTTGGACTGTATTAATAACTATGATGAGAAAATAAGTGAAGATTTTAATAATGTATTTCGTCAGGATTGATTGATTACGTGAGCGGGAGAAAGCATACATGGTCATCCAAACATTGGTAAAAAGTACAAAATGTAAGTAATTTTTAAAGGTGTTTTTAGATTAATTATTTATGTTAAATGCTATAACGTTTCTCTGTTATGCGTATTTGTTGTACGTCACACTTGTTGCATTGTTGATGAACATTGGATTACATGCATGATACGGATGAGGGATTGGTTCATTGACATATATGATTCGCTTTTGTACAACAAGGATGTTGAGTTGATACGACTTTGAAGTCACTGGTTGATACCCTCTGAATTGTGAGAATAACTAAGTCGTGGCATAAGAGGTCATTCTCCAATTGACGTAAGCTGTCATGATAAACCTTTCTTACATTACCATATTATTTTGAGACGGTAATAATATTCCATTTCAGTTGGAAAATGCAATCAGATATATCCTGCCTCCCCCGAATGATCGGTGCGGTGGTTAGGATAGTTACTACCAATGTTTTTTAAAAGGTTAGATTTTGGGAAATGAGAAAATCTTATGGGCACCGTGGCAAAATGTTGGGCATGAATATGTCTTCATCTAAATTCCAATAGAAAGATGTTCACAGTTGTAGGGCATTTCCTTTGATGTATATTGATGCATTGATATCAGGGAGTAAAATTAATAAAACTATAGCGCTGGATAGTATTTGCATTAGGAAGGAGAAATCAATTTTTATTTTTGTAAATTGTAAGTACAATGTACTATTTGACATTGATATGGACAGACATTGTTGCTTATACAAGTTGTAATTGGAATGATTTTATTATCTTTATTGGTATGAATTATATTAATTATTGATACAAGCCGAATTAGTGGTATGACTAAGTTAAAAAGAATAATACAATCTAATCCAATTGTCTAACACTCAAAATAACAACAAAATTTACTATTGGATTTCAAAAAATTGTTCTGTAATTAGTAACATTCAAAATAAAATCAAAATTAGATAACACATTTTCAGTCTTTCAACAAGTCAAACTGCAATAAATTTAATCATCTAAACACAAGTGTTTGATAAACATACTTCATCATGAAGATTCTCAATTCGGGGTGTTGGACAACTTATCTTGTTGTGTCATGTTTTTCCATATAAGCTGTAATGTCTTACTTTATGTGTCTTATGTGGAGTAACATATGATTCATTTGTAAACGTACTAGGACCTCCAATGTTGTTTGTACAAGTAATCCTCGTATACCCTAATTGTTTGCATCTTGAGCATATTTTTAATTGACAAACCTACATCAATGGACAAGGGAAAAAAAACCTTTGTACTCAACTACAGGAAGTAAGCATGTATATAAGAGCTGGTTACAGAATTTGTTGTAAGCAGCAAGAAGATACAACAACCCACAAAGTTGCATCACAAAAATCTTTAACCCACCAATAACTAAGACTCTTATGTCTAACCTCAAAGAGGACATACTCTAGGAAAGTATGATAGAAGACCACATTATAAAAGTGTTGGTAACACACATATAGTTTCTGCACACATTTTTAACAAGCAGTTTCTAAACAAAACTGCCTATAGAAAAAAAACAAACAATACTTACAGAAAAGTCATTTCTATTAAGAAAATTTGGGTTCCAAAAAACTAACTGCAAAGGACCCGTACAGATATGAGTACCTAAATCTATTTTAATTTGTTGCAGGTTTCAGTGTCAGGATGCAGCAGTGAAGTATGGTATATTGACAGTGGCTGCTCAAGGCACATCACTGGCAACAAAGACCTTAACAAATTTTCTATCATGCAAAGGATCGAAGGTCATCTTTGGAGATGATTCCAAAGGAAGTGGAAATCTTATCCAAGAGATTAAAGATGTATCTTATATATAAGGATTCAGATACAACCTCAACTGGTGGATTATGGCGATTCCCCTTTGCATTCCTATCCTGAAGCTGCTGAAGCTTCACCTGAGAGGGAACCGTCAGTAATAATCTGAGAATTGTTGACAGACATTGCTGAGATTGTCGATGATGCGACCATGGAGAAAGTTGCGGAGGTGGGTCTCCCTGTACTGGCAGAGGTAGCGGTGCAGCAAGCTGACATCCTTGAAGAGCCTGAAGAATCAAGATTAAGGATTAAAGCTGAAATTCTTGCAGAAATCAAGCTTACAGTGTCTGAAATTGTCACATCTGCAAGAAACCCACTTGTACAGCAAACCGAAGGAAGAGAAAAAGAAGTAGCTATAGGATCGACCGTTGAGACGGTGTCCTCGTTGAAGACCTCAAGTGAGGAGGCTGTTGAGACAGCACTCACTGAGGATTTGAAGACCTCTGCAGGGGCGCCTGTGGAGACAGTACCCTCGGAAGAAGCTGAAGATGAAGTGGCCGAAGTAACTCCTGTGCAGCTAGAGATACCTCATGAGAAGGTTGATACTGCACCTGTTGCATACTTATCTGAATCCATCCAGGTTACAGTAGAAGGAGTTACTAAGGAGGCCGATGAAGAGATAGAAGATGAAGCTCAAGCTCAAGAAAGAGTGTTTATGATGATGATGAGGAAGATGAAGATACTGAACTGAATGCAGCATAACGTCTCGGACCATTATTCCATATACTGCACCAAATTCAAGACCTCATCAAGAAAGGCCCACTGTGGTGTCATAGGAAGAGTCTATAGACAGAGTTGTTGCTGTTGTTAGACAACTCATACATGCGCTTAAAAAACACGAGTTTAACATGCAGTGCAACATCCACATGAGTGATCAATCCCATGTTGCATCTATCTCTGGTCTTAGAAAAGATATTGAAATTTTACCAAGACAAATGTCGTATTACTTGCAGGACCAGTGGAACCTGCAGTTCAGAGATAGATTACGGATGGAGAGAGAGTTGAAGAAAGATGTTGCAACAAACTTTGAGGAGATCAAAAGTTATAGAAGAACAGTTGATGCAGCAGCAGGAAAATTAAACTCTCACTCCATGATCTTTGAGACACTGCTAGACAATATTCTTAATCAAACGCAAAGAACCAGAAGTGTCGATGATAGATTGGGTAATCTAAAAATGATAGTTGGTGAGCATAGAGATATGATGATAAGCATTTTTTCTCAACACTCTCAAGGAGATAAGTCGCTAACCAGACAAACCCCCGCACCTTCTGCAAGAAGACCCAGGTCTACTGTGGTCAGAACAGCCCCTGCTCTACCCCCGACCATTTTTTATGATGCCAAAAAGGGGGAAGAAAGAACAGAAAGATCAAGGAGATCCAAGGAGCTGCAAGCTAAAGAAGAAGAGAAAGAGGAAGATGATCAACCTCTTAGCAGGAAGAGGAGAAGAAGATCATCTCCTGCTGCTGACATTCCTTCTACAAAAAAAAAAAAGAGATCATGAAGAAGAAGGAGGAGCTGGAGCAGCTGCTGCATCTAAATCGGCTAGCAGTACTACATCTAATGCTGTTGTAAAAAACGATACAGCAGCACCTCTTTCTTTTTACAGCACAAAGAGAAAAGGAGGAGATCAGCAGTCAGGCTCAAGAAAAAAGATAAGCAACGCCGAAGCAGAAAGATAGTATAACCAAAAGATGGCTGCTCAAAGAGCTAAGAGAGCCAAAGCTGAAGAAAAAGAAAATGTCTGGATACAGAGGCTATAAGTGATTGGTGAGAGTAGGTCTGAGCTGATGAAAAATGTTGATAGAGCTCTGCACCAATACCCTCTTCAAGAAATTTCACGTCTTGACATTGACAACATATCTGCTGAAATATCTGTTCTGATGGATCAAAGGCCTGAAGGAGAGAACATGGTCTAGAGCTTGAATATCTTCAAAACTGTGAGACTGCCTACTGATAGAAATCCAACTTTTGAGCGGATCACACTCTACCAAAGATCAAAATACCTCAAATACTTCAGATATCTTTGCAGAGAGGGCAAATTGAGAAGATTCCAAACCTATCAATCTACACTGAGAAGATATGAAGAGCTTGCTAGGGATGGAGAGCTGGAAATCCAAAATCGCTACATAAACCTAGTGAAGTAAGGCAGAATAGTGTCGTTCAGTGAAGCCTTCTGGCTTAGATAGATTCAGATTCTGAAGATTAAACAGAAGTTGGAAGAATCATATCAGGAGTTCATTCAAGACTGGTGGAAAAGCTCTAAAAAAAAAAGCAGAAAGAAAAACTGCTGAAAGAAGACCTGAAGAATCATCTACAAGAAGGTCCTTGTTTCAACAGTAACCATGCTGCAAGTATCTTGTAAATCAAAAGGATAGCTGGTACATCTTCTTAATTTTTGTTTTTGTACTCTGTAAAAATTTCTTTCCTTAATGAAGAAATTTTATTTTCTGCCTTATAATCGAGTTCATAACTTATGAACCTTTACATGTCTCTTTAAATTCTGTTGATTTGAGATGAAGCTTAGAATTGATACGTCTCTGATGAATCCAGGATTAGTTTACTTTTCTGGTGCATATCTGTAATATCTTGACAAATATGATAAATGCAAAGTAAAAACTCCTATCATGAATGAAATAATGTAAAGGGTTTTGTCATCATCAAAAAGGGGGAAATTGTTGGGATTTTCAATGTTTAGATTTTGATGAGATAAACCAACATTATAATAGGAAGTTAGAGTATCCCATTTTTCACAGTGTTTAAGTAAAATCATATATAATAGGATTGAGTCTGTAAGATAAGTTTTCTGAAAGATGGAGGATCTCAACAAAGTCATGTTGTATCAAGAAGAAAAAGTTTGAACAAACTACAAGCAGAAGTTACAGCACCGCTGCAAGCATAAGTTACAACAACACTGCAAGAGTAAGTTACAGCAGTACAGTAAGTTAGAGGTGCTGCAAGAAGGTTCAAGATACAGAGCAGAAGTCAAGACTTGCTACATACTCCAACAAACCTCAGACACAACAATAGAAACAACACCTTACAATCCGAGGAAGTATAAATGTAGTACGAGGAACAAATATCAAAGCAAGTTAAAATAAAGCCGATTGAGACAAGATCAAAGTTACAGTTGCAGAGCCAATACAGAGATGGCATGTGGCCTGACAGGTTGCAGAAAGCTGCGAGCCGCAACCACCGCATTGAATACAATGAGAAGATAAGTCAAGACACATTACATGCAAGCCAAGCCTTTGATCAGAACCCTAATTTCAAATGAAATATATCTCCTTCAACGGATATCTTTCTACAAGTATAAATAGAAGTCGAAATGCACTGAAGCTAGTTACTGAAATATTTACGCTCAAAAGACCAAGCATTATTAAGCTATACTCTCAACCATCTTTACAAGTTTCAGTCACTCGACCTAAGTGAAGTGAATAAGCCACAACTTCGAAGATGCGAAGAGGATTCAGAAGCTCACTTCACTGCACCAGTTGAAGAAATAAAAAATATATATTTTAACCTATTTGATGTGTGCTAGGTTGTTTTAGGTGTCGTCAGTTGATAGGATTTATCCTTGCTAATTGTATTTAGTTGTCTAGAAGAAAGACAACTTCTCTGTGTGGTAGTTTAGAAATTCTAAGTGGGTTTGCCTTTAAAACTTACAACAAACTATGCGTACGCTGAGTTCTAGCAGGTGTTGACTTGTTAGGTTAATAGATTATTAGGTGATACCCTGTAAATCAATCTTGCTTAACGAAGTTCCTACTTGGGAAAATAGTAGAGCGGACGTAGAAGGATTACACTACCTTCAGTCAAAATCCGCTGCAAAAAATCTAAGATACAACATACAACACTACATCCTAATGTTGCAAGCAGTATCATCATGTACTGTAAGTTCAAGTAACTTACGGTGTAGTAAGTTCGAAAAGAATTTCAAAATCGACGAAGGTTCATTCACCCCCCTCTAAACCTCCAAGAACATTTGGGACCAACAACATGAGATTACGAATTTGGACTTTTCGCGCCAATTTTGTTGGGGTGGCTTTTAAATTTTAATTTTATTTATTTTTTGAATAAAACAATCAAGAATTGAAACATTAAAAAACAAATTTGAAAAATAAAAAACAATCACAAATTTAAAAGCCATTAATTCGCAAATTGTTCATCTCCACCATCATCACCCACCGTTTCGTCACCGTCACCCGTGATTCTTTGCATATTCACCGGTTCGACTCCTTAACCACCACGTATCCGTCTCCTTTTGTGAAAGTCGCTCAAACCCATCTACTCAATACAACCACCCTCAATCCTTCATCTCCATCTTTAACCAAATCCACCACCACCATTGCCACCATCTTTAACCAGATTCAAATGGCCTTCTTTAACTCTAATTTCATACTCCAAATTTCCATCAAGAATCTCATCCCTGTTCCACTTCTTTGCCTCCAATTCACCCACTTCAAGATTTTCATAGTATATATGTTTAATTAAATCTATCCATTTTTTCTTTTTAATTCTGCGATGGTGGTGGCTGTAGGTGGTGGTGGTGCGGTGGTGATGGCTGCGGGAAGCGCAAAGAGCTAAGCCAATCATGGCGAAGCCAAACAAAATTGGTAAGGATACGAGAACATCAAATAAGACCTTTTTTATTCATTATTGTCCCTGTTTCAGGAAATATACTATTAAAAACCCCAAAAAGGGGGATTACGCCAAGATCTAACTAAGGCGATCCACACGAAATCAATTTCTTACTTTCTTCGCCCAATGCTTTATATGAAAGAGCAGATCCGAGTCCATCAAGACCAGTCAAATGAAAGGCTCCCTTTGTTGGTGGATTCTGCAGCAATGTATTCCTACTACTACTACTAAACCAGACAAGTGGTGGTGGGTGGTGGGTTGATGAAGATGAAGATGAATTTGGGCTTGATGAAAAAGATGACATTTATTTTTTAATTTTATGTTTTAATTTATTTTATTTTATTTGTGAATTTTCATTATTTAACTTTTTGTTCTATTTATGTTTTATTTATTTTATATGTAAATTCTCTTTTTTTAATATTTTTTTCTATTTTTAATTTTATGTGTAAATTTAATGTCAACATAGATGTCACTTGTATTATTCTATTACACATAGGCGAAATGCCACATATGATGTATAAAAACCACCTCAGCAAAATTGGCACAAAAAAGTCAAATTCGCAATCTCACGTAAAATTCACATGTAATTTTTGCCCAATTGAACAATTCGGGCTCAAATTGGGTAAAATTCGTGAAGCCCGAAAAGAAAAGGTCCTAAATTGTCAGCTCAAAAATTTAAAGTCCTAAACTACCAGACTCCCTAAATAATAGGGTAAAAAAAGTAATAAACTCTTTTTTATATTACCTTATTGCCGCTATTGCATGTCCACATAGTATTTGATCAAGATCAAGCCTTCGATATGTGCATGTTTTTTCAAGTAAATTCACATTGCATGATTTATACCAATCTTTAGTTGGTATGCTCCATCACAAATTGGTTCAACAATCATAAATGCAACATCATCAACATTTTTGTTCACTACATCAATTGTCCATTAATTGAGTTAAAATTTGAGAGCGACCATTTTTTTTTCCACCTCTCAGCAAACAATCTCTGAAGTATCTCACAGATAAATTCAAATAGTGGACACACATGAAACTTACGTGCATGCCTTAAAGCAGAATTAAGACTTTCAGTGATGTTCGATATCATAAAGTTACAAAACTTACAGGACAATATGATTGTGTCCATCTACTTAAAGTAATGTCATGTATCAGTGTATTATGTCTTCTTGTCAACATCTTTGTCAATATCCATCAACTTTTGGATCAATTTTGAACATTCTTTCTTTGTGTAAATAGTAGTCATCTTGTCGAAAATCTCCGACAACTATTTATTCTTATGTGCCCTCAAGTATTGTTTAACATGATACCAACATACACTGTGTATTGTTGTTGGAAAGACACTTTTCACAGCTTTTTGGATACTTCTGTGTCAGTCTGAAATGAAAATCAAACCTTATGGAGGTGGGGTCCCAACCACATCACGAAATTCTTTAAGGAACCATGATCAAGCATTATCATTCTCCATCCCCAATTCCAAAGGCTAGAGGATATATTTGTTCATTACCATCCAATGTTGAAGCAACAAATATAGCTCTTTTCATCCTTTCTTTCAAGAAAGTTGCATCGATCACAACAACAAGCCTAACATAACCTTGAAACCAACTAACAGATGAACCAAGTGCCATGAATAAATACTCAAACATGTTTTAATCATCAATTCGCAAACTCACAATTGATCTAGGATTCTCTTTTTTAAGCATCTATAAATATGATGGGAGAAGTTGAAATGATGTTTCTGCATCTCCAAAAATGTTTTGTTATGCTAGTTCTTTGGCTCTTCCAGCTTTAGTGTATAAAATATCAACCCCATAATTTTTTTAAGACTTTTCATGAGATCACATGGATGAATCAACCTTCCATTGTCTAAAACAGATGATCTTATGAATTCAACGATAATCTTACTTTGAACCTGACAACCTTCAAAACTAACAACATCCAATTGACAAGTATGTATTTTCATATATTTTTTAACTTTTCAATACCCTAACTCCACTCATGCCTTCCACCCTTAATTCAAATTTACAATCTTTTAACTTATCTTATGATGACTATATTATATTGTCACCAAACATATGGTTATTCGGTATGATTAACTTATGTTTAACTTTATTTGAATATGCATCTTTTAAATGAAAGACATAATGAAAGATAAATTGAATTAAAGTGCAGCTTTAATTTTGAGGAGAAGTGAAATACAATTATGAAGAGGAATGAAGTACAAAATGGTCCCACTGCCATTATGAAAAAAAGAAAAGAATTGATAATCAGAATAAAGAAAAATAAGAAGAAAAAAAACTTACATGGTACAGAGAGCCATTTGAAAGAAAATAGTGAATTCAATTCCCAAAATTGAAGAGGATAAGTTGAGGCTTACATGTTTTTAAAGGAAGAAAACAGAAGGGGAAAGGGTGAATTGAATAAAAGAAACTGAGAGAGGACACATACACACCAGCCACTGATCCGGCCGTCACTATGTCCCAAGTCCACCGCTGCCACACCGATTATATTGAAAAATAATTTATGCACTTTGAATATTATGTATTGCTTATAAAAAAATATATATAAATTAGAGATGAGAGAAGGAAAAAATAAAAGAAAAAATTAATCGCAATATTACAAGATTATAATTGGAGGAAAAAGATTTCTGTTGACTAGAAAATAACAATTTAGAAAACCTTAACAAAAAGAATTTTTTATAAATAAGAGGGATTAAGAATGAGGGTTTCCACTATATTTTATTGTTAATGAAAATTTCACGTTGAAATTTAACATTTCTGAATTAGTTTTTATGAGTATGCATTTTCAGCAATTAGTATTCGAAATAGTTATATAAATATGTGTTTACGAATAAAAATAATAGTGATATACATGTTCTTAGAAGTATCAACAATATTTATACTAATATACGTTTTCAACATTAAGTATTCAAAATAGTTATATAAGTATTTGTTTATGAATAAAAATAATAGTTATATACATGTTCTTATAAGTATCAATAATATTTATACTAGTATGAGTTTTTTACAATAAGTATTCAAAATAGTTATAAGTGTGTGTTTTAAGAATGAATAAAAATAGTAAATATACACATGGTCTTATAAGTATCAATCATACTTATATGGTATGCATTTTTACAATTATACGTATTAATAATACTTATATACGTATGTGTGTTTTACGAATTGACTTTATAAGGTGTAATAGAATATTTATATAATTATTTAATTAGTAAAAAAATTGAAAAAGTTAAAAGAATTTTTTTAAATATGCATTTTGCAGCTATAAGTATGGATAATAGATATATAAATATGAATATTAAGAATAAAAGTAATAGTTAATTTATAACTATTAAACTTCTACTGAGTTGTCAGGCATAGGCATTGAGATTGCAAAGATCAATTTACCATTTTTTTTTCCCGCTAATTTTCTTCATAGTTGCTATAGTAAATATTCATCAATAGAGATGCTTGCAGGCAATAATAGAAATCAATGTCTACAAAAGACAATCAAAAGGCAAAACTACTCAGCATGCCAACAACTTGTTTGTGGGTTATTTTGGCCGTGAGGGCTGTGTTTTTTCCTACGGGTTGTGTTATGCGTTTGTGTGTGTTTTGTTGTGGGTTCGGCTGATGTGGGTTTGGGTAGCGGGTCAAATAGATCCGTCTTATATAACTCCTTGTTTGTGTGTGTTTTGTTGTGGATTCGGTTGATGTGGGTTTGGGTAGCGGGTCAAATAGATCGGTCTTATATAACTTCATTTAGAGATGGTCTCAAAAAACACCAACTCTAAGAAAGAAAAAGCATTGCTAAAGTTGTATAATAAGACGCAAAACATATCAAGTGAAATTTTTTTGTTTCGTTATAGTCTTATTCTTACACTGAAGGTGAGATGATTATGTGAAGTCGTGCTTACATATTTGTGACTTTGCAATTGACTGTCAGGAATTTTATCAGAATCCTATGGAAGAAAATAAAGGTCAAATTAAGCAGGATTCTTATTACGGTGGAATAGAATCCTTCCAACTGTAAGAATCACATCGCAGATCATAAATAAATATTAACAAGATAATCTGATACAAAAAAAAGAAGTTCCATTATTTAAGATCAGAAGCAAGAAATATCTACAGAATGCCAGAATCCAATAATATGAAGTTCAATTCCTACAAAGAAAGGGGAAGAATCAACTCCTTGAGTAGCCCACGCACTTGCCACTTATCAATAACCCTGATTAATCATATGGGATTTGAATATAAGCAGCATCACACACAAATGGAATGTCAGCATACATCCCAGCAAGAGCACACCTAATGCACTCCAACACGGTGAACAGATACGCAAAAGCCATAGCCGTCCAAAAGTGCATCCCGATCTTACCCCAGTATACAGCAAGTGGCATCCACCGGCTCACAGTTCCTATAACCTGCAAAGCAATCTCGAGCAACATACCCATTACAACATGGAATCTGAAGAAATGCGGCCATTCTTTGCGCCTCACTACTCCAAGGTAAGCAACAAAGAAATATGCCATCAGAAACCAACTCGGTAATCTCCCTAATGCACCCAGGAAAGGATATGTAAGAAATTCAAAATCCTCTAGGAAAGGATGTAAATGATACGCTGTTTCAGCGTACATCCACGTCTCATGGAGAGGCATCAGATATGGGAGGCATGCCAATGTTCTCCACCACCATCTCGGCTTCTTTGTCATAGCAGGGTATCTATAACTGTAAGGCACATCCTTGGCTGCTCTTGGAGAAAAGGACTGTCTACGCCGCATAGACAACTTGGGAATAGTGTGTGATAAGCTACCTTGTTCTCCATGTAAGAGCGGTGTTGATACAGCAGAAAGGTGGAAGTGGTGGATTCCTACCAACACGTTACAAAATCAAAATTACATTAGAGCAAACAGCCACAACTACTAAAATGTGCTGATGTTAGAAATCTAAAAAGAGATTTCTTACAAAAAGACTATTATTGTTTATTCGTATGTAGTTTATGAGCAAATCATAATCCAACTAATATTTATCAAGAATCCATTATGACTACTAACTTAGAGAAGACCCCATAACAAAGTGTTGCTCTCTACTATGCTACCATTGTTAGGTTTTTGGAAACTGCTCACTAAACAAAGATGGAAAATTCAATCAAATAAGATGATTGGTTATTGTGTTACCTAAAACAGGTAAATTCAATCAGATATCATGATTGGTGGTAACCATAAGCCACAAATTCAAAAAATACAAGGTACAACATCATATAATCTAAATGGTCGATAAGTTATGACATTGTATACACCAACATACTTGCATTATGTTACAAAGAATAGAAATTATATGGCTCCTTAGTTTAGAAAATGCATAAACACAGGCTCTAATATAGGAAAACGAAGCATCAGCTACCCATCAACATGATGACAAATGAGAAAACATTTCAGCCACTAGTTTAATCTCACAACCAGGACATTGGCAGTATAACAAACAAACACAATAGACTAAAGGATATAATTCGAAAATATCAAACAAATTTCACTACAGAAGATGCAACACAAAACTCTATAACAAAGTATTCATTTTCATAAACTAAGTTTAAGGAATTTAGTAATACCTAAAGGAGACAATTTAGTTTTGAGCAGAGGTTCAGAGCATCTACTGTAAGAAGACACCACATTCTTGCTGCCTGTGATTGTGGAATGATGATTTCTGAAACTACATGGCTTTCTGTTGTAAGGGAGCAAATTAAAATGCCCGAAATTCAAAGAGCAACCATTAAGAATCATACTCCAACTTCAACTTCCACCCTATTTAACAAACATATTGGAAAAGGTGAAAAGGAAAACAAATCAGTATAGACATATAAACAGGTATGATTATATTTCTCTTTGATAAAATAGATCTCTAAACTCCAAATGACCAAATTTAAGTCATATAGAACAAATATACTAAAAAATGAGTAAATGAGATCATCATAATGATTATAGGCAAGTATTACCTCTGATGGAGTGTGAAGTTGTCGTGATTGATGGTGGCAGCAGTAGCAGTAGCGGCAGCGGCAGCGAGGATGGGCTTCGCTGTTCAAGATAAAGGTCAGAGAGAATGAGAAGGCAACAGGACTTTAAATTGCAATTTCTTATTTAATTATGTCTTATTTTTCTCCCTTTTTTTTCCCATTGGTCAGGTAATATCTTGGGTAGGATATCTCAACCCGGGTCGATATGAATGGATGGGCTGAGGGGCTGGATCCAATCATATAGCAAGGTCCACTTCAATTAAAGTTTTTTTCTTTAACACTTTTCTAGAAACATTAAGAGCAACAAGAACAAGAGGAATTTGGTATGGCGAGTTAATATGAAATGATCTAGCCAATCTGAGATGCATCATCTATTTGTCTTTAGTCGCATTAAGTTAAACATTTTTTCTTTAGCCTTAAACATTTGTTATATAAGTTGTGAGAACATAAATCAATATCACTAGTTTGGATTCAATTTTATTTCATTTTTAATACTTTAGTATTTTCACAAGTATGAAAGTATTTTGATTAAATTTTACATTAGATTAAAAATATACTTTGCATGACTTTACAGACATTATGTAAATTATGCAAATCTTACACAAATATATTTGTTTTTTTGTGTAAAGAAAAAAATACATGTTAGTCTAAAATGAGTTGTATACTACCAGACATAATTAATTTTTCTTCTCTTTTTTTTTTTTGGGGATAAAATGGAGAAAAAACTCATTTTAAAATTCCATCAATAACTATTAAATGATACCTTTTTTCTCAATAACAGTATTTACTAAAAGAATATCCTAGGGAAAATCAAACCATTCAGCATTCATATGTATGCTAGAGACTGGGAGGATAGGTAACAAATTGAGTTAGAGTCAAATTTAGTTAACTTACTTGATAACCTAAGGCTTCTACAAATTCGAACACAAAATGATAGTCAAGAACCAAACACGAATAACACAGTTACAATGTGTAGCTACCACTCGATTTAAAACAAGACGACAACATCAAATACATTGTATAACAGAGAAATGAAAAGATGGTGGAGAAACCGACCTAGAAATCGGCGGCCTTCTACTCGTGCGCCGCCTTCGAACAAGAACCTAGGGCTTCTTCGAAACCACCACAAATTCGAACACAAAATGACGCTGCTGCCAAAAATTCCAAGAACATGACAGTCAACAACCAAAAACGAATAAACCCAGGTACATGTTAGCTAGCACTAGATTTAAAACAAGATGACAGCATTCAAATCTATTGTATAAAAGAGAAATGAAGAGATTGTGGGAAATAGACCTAGAAATCGGCGGCCTCCATCAAGACTCGGGTTTCCTGCTTCACAGTGTCAAAGATTGGGATTTCACTAGTCACACCCATTTGTATACATATGTGATAGTAGTTTAGTAGTTATCTAAAAATAAAAGGGCAAAATTGTACTTTAATGCACATAAGGTAAGGACATTAGTTGCGATTTTACTAATGTTACAATTCACTATTGGGTGGGTTTCTTAAACCACTGTTGCACCCTTAGATAAACCCATACCCAAGTAAGTGGTATTAAATGAGTTGGCCCTAATAAGTTAAATGAGTTAGAGTCTTATTTGATTCGTTGTTAATGGATTACTCATGATGAGAATCTAACCTTAATCCTAACGGGTTTTAAGTTAAACGAGTCACTAATCGGATTATGTAAAAAAAATTAATTTGAAAAAATATTATAATAGGTCTATATTAGTTCTTTCCTCCCCTCCCCTCCCCTCCCCTCCCCTCCATTCCATCTGTTTTGGGCCATTAGTAGTCTAAGCAATACAAATTATTTTGGCTAGTCCATTTGTTAATAGCTCAAAATCTAAGTTGCAAAACATTTGTTGTGTCCTTATCACACCTTTTCTCATTTGGTGAAAAATAATCCCATTTTAGGAAATAATTTTAAAAAAAGAAGGGTAAAAACACATATATACGCTCTTTCTATCTTTCTTCACCTTCATGACACCGATCGTCACCACCTTAATCGGCATAGTCAGCAGTCATTTTTCATGCAAGGTAATCGAACTAAAACGTAGGACTTATCGAGCCTGTCATGGAGTATTGGACCTCTACTTACGAGCGGCGGAAGGTCGCTGCCGCCTTTACCTTTCTTCTCCCTCCCTTCTCCTTTCACCGGCACCCGTTCCCGTCAAGTCTCACTATTGTGGTCACAAAGCTGAGGGCTCAATTTCACGTTGAAAACAAATAATAAAAAAAAAATTATTAACCGGGCTAATAGGGTTAGGCCAAAAAGGCTCAGATTTAAACGGATCTCTCATATAGAGGACCTAACTCTGCGTTTTTTTAGGGTTAAATAAGCTGGCCCGTTTAGCCCAACCCGATTTAACATTTCTATGCCCAACCAATCCAGAAATGGGTAAAATATGATCCAACTTTTTTTGTTTTGAAAATTTCACACGGGTGGTGTTAATTTTTATACAAATTTTCCTCTAATATCCTTATACATTAAATCATTCATATCTTTTTATTTCATCCCTCCTAAATCTTCTAAATATTCCTTTCATTTTAAATATTTCTTTATACTTTTTATCTTTTCACAAAGATGATTAATCATCATTAATAGTTTAAACTTTCAAATATAATTATAGATTTTCCTAATTAAATTCTGAAATTTTGATTATAATAAATCAAAACATTTAAAAAGGATCTAAGAAATGATTTTAATAGCATAAACAATAAGAAATATAAAGAATAACTTTTAAAATAATTTTTCAAATAATACTTTCTCTTGATATAGCTTCTGTCATACTCCATTTTCCAATATATTAAAAAAATAATAGAATATTTTTTATTTCGACGTCTAGTAACATAACATATGCTCAATTTAAAGATACTAAACAGTTTAATCAAAATGCGTGATTAAACATAATGAAAATATGTAATGGAGCGTTCAACGTTTGACAAAAGTAGCAGAAAACAACATAACAATTTTTTCTTCAATGGCTTAGTTTTACATGAAACTAAAACGATAGGTTCGATATTTTTTTTTTTTAAATCCTTACAACTAGATTAAAGTATTTATGACATCTCTTTTCATACTTTTTCATTGTAATATAGATTATAATATGAATACACATATGTTATGAGTGCGAGGAATACACTCATATAAATAGCTTCCATATAGGGAAAAATAAAATCGATGCACATAAACTATAACAATTAACAAAGCACACATAAGTCCAGACTCTCGAAATAGTTTTATATCATAAACTCTGCTTTATTTCCTTACGTTTATTCAATTTGGTTTAGTCTCTCTTACAACTAAATTCCAAGGGCACATTTGGTTTGAGTGATGAGTTTGTTAATATTGTTAAGAATAATGGGATTGTATTATTCATCAAAAATAAAATTGATGTTATTGAACGTAGGCTACGTATTAAATTTGAGATAAATAATTTATTTGGATTAAATGATTATGAGTTTGTCAAAATGAGATTATTCATAATCTTTTATTTGATTTAATGGTTAAGGATGATAAAAATTCTCTAAACTTGAAAAAATCCTCTAAAAAATCTTTATACCATTCATTTCAGTCATATCTCTTCGAGAACTAAACTTGCAAAAGAGGCTTTAGGTAGCCACCTGGTTTCCTTCTAGAATGACCTTCTTAATACAACCCCTTTTATCCCATTACGAGAAAATTCCATCCTTTTAAGTAACTTTCTTAATCTTAATGATCGAAACACGAAATTTTTCCACAGCATTATTATAAGGAATTCTCTTCATACACACCTTCACACATTACCCTGGATGATGTATTTAAATCTACTTCTTTCGAACAAATGTCAGACATGTTTGTTTCTTTTTATACGAATCATTAATTCTATATATATACATATAAAAGCATAATTGTTCACCAAAATTAAAATAACAAAAGCTTATTTAACTTTCAATTTTAGAAAAGTTTATTTATTACATTTTACATTACATTCATTGTATAGAAACTTAAAATTCATTTTTAATACATTATATATATATATATCAAACAAACCATTTATTATAATATTTAATTTGATATTTTATGGAAATAATTTAGAACTAATATTTAAATGTTAGTGTATTTGATACAATGGTGTGGTTTATTTAGGTTTGATTTTTCTAATATTAGATTAAGTTCAATTTTCATAATATTATTTAAACACATAGCAATGAATTTTGGATATTTGTTGAGTTGATATATATTTTATTGAATTTAGAATAATATTGTTAGTGTTGACGAAACAAAAACTTTATTAAAATCTATGACCATTTGTAATTATGAACACTTATAAAAGATAATATTTATTTACATCAGTTCATGAATTTATATTATTTACAAAACACATAGTATATCTTTAGGGATTAAATATATTATTGGTCCCAAGTGATCTCAAAGGTTCAGAGGGGATGAATGAATATTTGTTGATTTTACAAAATCTTTCTGAACAGATTATACTGCAAGTTAATTGAATTTACAATCAATAACTAGATCAGCTTACAACACTATAAAGTAATATTATCTATTATATCTAAAAGTTCTTACAGCGGAAATTAATTTTTGACAGATAGTTTGTTGTAAAAGGTTTTCCTATATATGCTTTCTTTTAAAACCTTTTATGCATACTGATAAGAGATAAACATGCAACACGTAGCAAATATAAAGCGACTAAAACACTTATGGTCCTATAGTGGTTCGAAGGTGGTGTAATCTTTCTACGTCCACTGCTGCTTCCCCGAGCAAGAACTTTATTAAGCAAGTTTGAATTATACGGTACAACCTAACAAACTATCAACTTAACAAGCTAATACCTATTGAAACTCAACTTACACACAGTTGTTGCAAGTTTCAAAGGCAAACTCACAAAAGATTTCAAAACACCTACATAGGGTAATTGTCTTGGCCTAGACAACTATAATGATCAACAAAGATATAATTCTATCAACTGACGACACCTAATAAAACAACCTAACACACAGAAAATAGGTAAAAATATATGAGTCTTTCTTCAACTGGTGTTGTAACGTAGCCTTTCAACACTTCAAGCTTCTGAGCTTGGGTTGACTATTTCACAAGGTATGTGTATACTTGAGAGTTTTAGCTTGATTCTTGATTCTTCCTCTATTTATAAATGTAGAGAAATGTATGTTGAAGAAAACATTCTTATTTTGAAATTGATGTCCTTCTCTATGGTGTGGCTTGTATTAAATTCTTCTTTACTTTGCATTACGGATCATTAAATGCGACAGTTTCATCTTGCAGCTTTTTGCAGCCTATCAGGTCACATGTCTTCTTCAGATTGGGTTTGAGTCTGCAACTTCACTTTGTCTCTATTGACTTTATTTTAATCCGTTGAGAACTCTCATTCTCGTATGCATCTTGATCTTTCTCGTATTGCAGCTTGAGTTGACTCTTTTGCTGCATTTAATGTTTCCTCGAAGCATATAGCAGGTTGATTGTTCTTTTGCATCCTGCGTCACTTCATGTTGTATCTTTAACTTGCAGCATTGTTTATAATCTACTTTTAGTTAAAGCTACGTTGTATGTTCTGCTTATAGTCATTTCTTTCCGTGTTGTTTTTCGCAGAGTTTGTCATTTCTTCCTGTGCTTGCTGCAAATCTGTTTTCTTCAAAATCCTTCATTCTTCAACTTAAAATCTACAGACTCAAATTTAATCTATGCTTCACTTTAACATTGTGAAAAATGGGTACTCTAACTTCCTATTGTAAGGCTGTTTTATCTCATCAAATCTAAATATAGATATCCTAACATATATTTTTTAAAATTTTAGTTACCATGTAATATTATAACACAATTTTTTTTTCAATATTAAATTTAATTTATATGATTTTTAAGTATTTAATAGGTGTATAAATTTGGTCAAATTAGACACTTTCATTATCTCATTATTATTTTAAATGTAAACTTTTCAATTTATTTGTTTAATTATCTATTTGTATATTATATAATTACATTATATTATTGTAATTTTAAAAATTATTGAATCTTATATCACAAAGCGTACATCAAATGAGTACATTATTAGTTTTAATAAAACATTATTTTTATACTAATAGTATAAATAACTGCGCATTATCTAATAATACAATATGAGTTTAAAATTGATATCAACAAAATCAATATGTGTATTCAATGTTGATATTAGAAAACTTAGAAAATTTTGATGAAATTTCAAATTTAAAAATACTAATAATTTTTTAAACCAACCAATATTTAAAATTAATATCATAATATGTAGCTTAATATTCCCAATATCCACCATTATCATATTGGCGGAAATGATAAATATATTTTTCAAATATATTCATAAATATCAAAATATAATGATAGTAAGAATAACTATTATATTTTTCAATTATAACTATAAATATATAAATATTGATATTGAAGATAATTAGGGGTGAGAATAAGGTAGGTCAAGTTGGGTTTCTTGTTGGTCACTTTAGGCCTGAAATGTAAATAGGCCTAAGTTAACCTATTTTATGTGAAAGACTATTGATCCCAAGTGGTACAGAGGTTTAGAGAGAGTGAATAAATCTTTATAAATTTTTCAAAAATCTTGAACAGAACACTGCACTGTAACCTAGAAAGTTTACAATGTTGTGTGTAGATTCAGCTTACAACATTACTAAGGAGTGCAGCCAACTATGTCATATAGAGTTCTTGCAACTGAAAAATTATCAACATATGAGGTCATTTTGAAAGCTTTTTTTTCAAATATGATATTTTAATAAAGGTTTTATGATGTATGACAAGATAATATTGAAATGCAAAGATACAACAATAAAAAAAATAAACACCTAAGGTCTTATAATGGTTTGAAGATGGAGTAATCCATCTACGTCCACTTTGCTCCTTCTGAGGTAGAACTTCATTAAGAATGGTTTCATTTACAGGACACTTCCTAACAAACATTAGTCCTAACGAGAACACCTACTAAAGCTCAACATCCACACAAATTGCTGCAAGCTTTAAAAACAGACTCACACAGGATCTCTATAAGCCCCACATAATTATTACCAAAAAACTTGACAAATAACGGTCAGCATAGAGCACTTTATATCAACTGAGTATGTCTAAAACAACCTAGCACACAATAAATGGTTAAAGTATATAAGATGATTGTCTTCAACTGGTGTGAGAAGCAGTCTTAAGATCTTAAATGTTTGCTTGAATACTTGACTGCTTCTTAGAGGTTGAGTGATTGAAACTTTGAACTTAAGAGTATTTGAATTTGAAAGCTTTTCTTATTTATATTTGATTATGAGAATTTCAGTAGTTATAGTATTCGACTCTTCCTTTATTTATAAGAGTGGATTTATGCTCGTTGAAGGAGGCACAAATCATTGCATTTTGAATCCTTTAAATATGGTGTGGAATCTGTATTGAATAAATTTTATCTTGTTCTACAGAGTACATTTAATTTTATTGTACTAGGTTGCAGGTTTGCGCAATCTGTCAGGTCAGATTGCAACTGTTCATTGACTTTCAGCTCTATAAGTAATAACTTTGTCTCTATTGACTATATTTCAATCTATTGAAGTGATTGATTTTTGGACTGCTCTTGATCTTCCTCGTGCTAAATTTATACTTGAAGAGCAAATGTCTTTCTCATCAAAATCGTCTAAGTTGTAAGCATGCATTAAGTGGTTTCTGCAACTTTATCTTCTTTCAGTGAATCAACTTGCAATGTGTCTATTGTATTCTTCCAGCTTACAATATGCAGATCATTATTCGTACAGTGTGTAGTAACTGTTTTCATGTAGACTTTTGATACAGTCTTCCTTTATGTTTCATCCCTATAGTAACCTATTCTAAGACATAAAGTTTATTCAAATTTCATTAAAACAACATGAATAATGGAGCACTTTACTTTCCTATTACATTTGTATTTTGTGTCATCGAAATCTAAACAATAAATTTCTAACAAAGGTTTTTCCTTAAGCCCGAGCCTAACTTTTTTTTGGATAAATTAGGTCTAAAGCATATCAAAAACCTATTAAGAGCGTATTAAGAACCTACAAAATTATCAAGTATAAAATTTTTTTTTTTTTTTTGGAACAAAATAAACTTCCATTTATATTTAAAGAATTACATTGCAAAACATGGAAACAATATAAAATATAAAAAATATGAAACATAATTTGACTACATTTATATGCAACTATAAAAAATATCAAATATATTATATATTTTATAAAAATATTATAAAGAAATCGGTCTATTAGGTCTATCAGCCTTTTTTAAAGGCCCGAGTCTAGCTTATATTCATAAATAGATTTGATAAAAAGTTTTAGTCTAACTTGTTTACTAACGAGATTGGGGCGAATCAGACCAATAATAGATTGAGTCATAGACCTCTTGGACTATTCTCACCCCTAAAGATCAACTATATTTTTCAAATATAACAATAAATATAAAAAAAAATACATATTAAAGATAACTACATGTTTTCAATTACAACCATAAATATTGATATTAACTATCATGAGTTTACCATATAAGGATACATTTCATTTATGCATGAAATAACATACTATAAATTGATAGAATACAATTATTAACCTATTTATAATAATAAAATAATAAGTGTTTCATCAAACTTTTAATGGATATATTTCATAACAATACCCAATTTATAAATTAATTTTCAATTTTGGACCCACATTTTAAAGTTTCTCAATAAGGGGCTTAATTTAACATTTTTTTTTCTCAATTCAAGGCTTGAAATTTAGATTGAGTCCTTAATTCAAGATAAAATTTCATTTTTTCTTTTTTATTATATTTATAATTTATTTATATTTTAATATGTATTTATAATTTAGATAAATTAAGATAAAGTCCGTGCAATTTTGGAACGATCTTCATCCTACTTGTATTAATTTATATATATATATATATATATATATAATAAATGCAATTAAAAAAATAAAGATTCTTTTATTTTCTTAATTTTATGAATAAAAATATAGAAAATCAATTTTAATATTTAATATAAATTATATTTTATGAATTAAATTAATTATATTTTTTTCTTTCTTTTTTTCGTATATATTAAGATAAGTCAGATGAAAATTATTCTTAAAGTGCACTAACTTGACTTAATTTATCGAAAATATGAATATATTGAAATATAGATAAACTTATAAATATAAATAAAAAAGAAAATTAAATTTTGTCTTGAATTGAGAACTCAATCTAAATTTCAAGCCTTGAATTGAGAAAAAATGTTAAATTGAGCTCCTTATTGAGAAACTTTAAAATCCGGATTTAGAATTGAGAATTAATTTATAAATTGGGTCTTATTATGAAATTTATCCAACTTTTAATTCAATGATGGCGACATTTCCTAACAAAAATTAGGAATACAAATTAACTATTCGAGAAATTTAATTATCTTCTAATAAATTATGATTCTCTATTACAAACGTGGAAAAAAATTGTGATAAAAGTTATTATAATTAGCTGTTAATACTCCTCAATTTAGGGTGAAATTTTTTTTTGATAAAAGTTATTATGATTAGCTGTTAATACTCCTCAATTTAGGGTGAAAAGTATTGCATGATCAAGATAAAAGATATTACACTATAAAGATAAAAATACATCAAAATTGAAAAAGAGATCCATTTTAATTTATCAATAGTTTAAAGTTGTTCCAAACAAGTTTAAAAAAATAAACATGTAATAATTATGTGTATAAGATGACAAAAGTGTACCATTTGAAACACTAATTAAAGATGAGGTTTCAACAACTATTATGATTATTCAATGAGAAAATTGGAAGAAAATAAAATTTATTATGTAAAGCTACATTTATTTTGAGAAGGGTAGTAAATGATAACAAACACATTAAAATAATCAAACTACACCACTTAAGAATCATTAATATGGTCATCAATAGAGGCAAGAACTTTAATGGCAAAACAATTGAGTTAGTTTACAATTTGAATCATCATCGATTCTTTATCATCATCACTTTCTCTCATTATTACTCAACAAACTGCACAACAA
The DNA here is from genome assembly GCA_028654395.1 of Scutellaria barbata. NCBI lineage: Eukaryota > Viridiplantae > Streptophyta > Magnoliopsida > Lamiales > Lamiaceae > Scutellaria > Scutellaria barbata. The sequence goes on along the minus strand of CM053656.1, from coordinate 10,728,252 downwards.
ATATGAAAGAAAAGAAAATCCCCTATCATCAAACAATGAATGTTCTCTCTATCAACAAAACAAGCTAATCCACACACGAAACCCTTTATTATCTATCATATTTCAATCCCGTATTCTAACATCATCATATCATGCACAAGATATACATGTAAATAATAATAAATAAATAACGAGATTGAAATACGATAAGAAACTGAAGAATCCTAACTCATGAAGCCCTCGATCGAGTTTTAACCAAAGAGCGCAGTATAGAGGAGCAAATTCCAAGTATCTGGGAGCCCTGGGAGGCACCAATGGCTACAATCCAAGCCATTGTGAAGGCTGTAAAAGGTGGGATGTGCATCTTTTCTATACTGAGAAAGCAATGTGATATCCAGCAAGTAAACAGGTTTCTTGATTCTGCTTAACACTTTGTTCACCACAACTGATGCTAATGGAGTGCCAGCTGGATACTTTATTCCAAAATATGGTTGTGTTTCACTTTTACATGATTTTGATGCTTCATTCCAATCTTTTCCCCTACAATTAACCAATATTATGTATTAGGGTTAAGATTCGAGTTAAGATTGATTGTTGGAGGTTCGTTTGGGCTTAATCCAAACAAGTTCAAACACAAATTTGTTTGAATTGTTCAACTTGATTCGATCAGGTTCATTCATATTTGATTAAATAATATCGTATTGGGATCAGACATATTTTCACTCATAATTTTTTTTTTTTATAATTTGTGGTGAAGTTGAAACCTTTTAATAAATGAAGAAAATAGGGAAAATTCCTTACTCATAATGTGTTGGAGAAATTCCTTGGAAGAAGACTTTGGTTTTGGAAGGATCAACATTTCGATTGACCCATCTAGCCCATGTTGTCAACCCTTTATAGTATGCTATCAAACGGTTCATGTCCTTGTATAATTTACCTCCTTCTTCAATGTAATCCCACCTAATTAATAATGCAAAAATAATTAAATTCAAATACAAAAATAAATGTAATTCTATAAAACTAAAAAGAAAACCTGATCTAAGGAAAAATTGAAAATATTATTTTGAGATGGGACTTCGTATAAAACATTTTAGTTAACCATGAATTTTCTTTTCTATTTCTTTTTGTTATGACTACCTTCTAGTTCTAGATACTGTATATTTTTCTTTTATATTTCTACTTTCACTAAATGAAATTGACATTGGTTTCAGAGAATAATGCATTAATGGCTATTGAACTTTAAATTATCCACAACAATTATAGGCTTAAAATTGCATTAAAAAAAATCATATCTTCAGTCGAAAATTTAATTTATGGGATATGGCAAAAAAAAAAATCAGTTACGTGTTATATCAAATGAGGGTTAATTTTTCATGTTCTTGATTTTGCATGTTAGTGTATTCGATGCTTATACAACTCATCAGTCATACTAATATTAACAGTATGAGAGATAAGCCGTAATATTTGTAATTAATGTCTGACATATTATCATTCAACCATCGAAAATTTGAATAATTGTTGAAGCTTCATATCTCAAAATTTGGTTACATTTTTAACTAAAAAAAGAGTAATTTATTTGCAATTAATTAGGTGAAAATGAATTAGTATAAAAAAACTTACGGTTGAGAACTGCCTGTGTGGGTCCACCAATGCCAGGTGTTGAAAATGAGGAGGTCGATTCCTCTCCAACTATTCCCATTTTGAATGGAATCAAGCTTCAACACTCTACCTTCTTTCTCATTTTCCATGTCTACTAGATATGGTGTGCGATATAATAGCAACTTAACCCCATAATCCTGCATTCAATTCATTTTTTTACTTTCATTAACTAACCACAAAGTTAGTGTAATTTCAACATTCAAAAAAAAAAAAAAAAAAACTATTGTCAATTCAATTAAAAATTGAAGATATAAGTGTTTGTTTTAATCGATATTTCATGAACAACCAAGTCAACTGTAACATCAGGAAAATAAATATTGCCAAAAGATAGACCATAATACCCCCATGTTATGGTCCAATTGAATCCAGATAGTAAGCTCATTCTATTTATCAATTTTATTAAGAAAACACTTCTGGAAATACACCTTTTCCCCTTAATCTAGAAGGTGATTGAGTTCGTCTTTAGATTCAATAATTATACATTTTGATTTGACTTTTTAATTCCTCATAAATTAAGGACAAATTGCTGGACCAATTTGTGTCACCTCTACTTGAAATAGAACTCTACATCATTCAATTATTAATTCATCAATGCAAAAGAAAATAAATTGCAATAAAGAAAAAAAAACAGACACACACAATATATCGAGACCATAAATATGATACCCCACGTGATCCAAAATATAAGTACACTCGTTCCATTCCAAGATAAATATCCTTACAATATCTTTTTTTTTTTTTAAGCAAAAGAAGTGTCATTATAGAATTTTAAGAAATATTTTCTCAAATATCAAATTTTTTTATGTAATACTCACATTAAATTAGAAATCAAATGATTATTGGAAATTGATAACTATAATAATTGTATTTAAATAAGAATAAATCGATTTTCTTATCAACTTCCTAAATAAATGTGTAAAATTCTAAAACAACAATTATTTAAGATGACAATAATATGTCAAGCTTATTACATGGTTCTCTATGTACTTGCTCCAGCTTGTATCCCCATGTCTCTGGAACTTTGTCGTGAATTATAACGTGTCGGATTTCAAACGGATTTAATAAAATTCAAAACCTACGTCATCAAGAAATTTATTTTATTTTATTTATAGTTATATATAATTTGAATGAAGTGAATTATTCAACTCTAAGAATTTATTCAAATTGAAAAAGCCATTAAGTGCAAATTTTTAATGAAATGTGATTTTAAAATTAATATTTACTTACACGTATAATAATTTTCGAAAATAAATAATAAACAAGGTGTTTAGACAGTAGAACAAGGAAAGGAAAACCAAAAAAAAAAAATGTCCCCATCTACCAAACCTACTATTTAATAGTTTTAATTTATTCTAAATAGGATGGTCCAAATTTAATGTTATGACCGCCATTTCTCTTTCATAGTAGTCATAAATAGACTGATTCAACGTGGTAGGCAATTAATTCTTTAATTTTTTCTAAAAATTATAAGTATAATATAAATTATAATTAAAATTAAGTAACTATTTTGATTTTTAATTCGTAATTTAGAAGCATATTCAATGAACAATGGACAAAATTTGTGTAATGGCAAACTCTCCTCCATATATTATTGAATCCAATTTTAAATATTAGTATAGAATGTATAGGACGATAACACTTATCTGAAGTTGTAAAAATAAAAAATTGATGATTTTTATTAATATTTAAACTCATAAGTTACTGGTTGATAATTTCTAATACATACTTAATTATTCAAAACTGAAATTGCACTGAAAGGTAATTGCTTCACTGAGAAATTAAAATAGTGGGACAAAGTGGAGTTTATGCAATTTTGCAATCTGTTATTAGCTGTCGTTTTCACTCCATAATAATCATCAATTTATCACCTCTAAAGTCCTTTTCTTTTGAATTTTTTAGTTGTTATTCAAATTACGTTATCGTGATTGATTATAGGTTGCATATATGATGACATTTTTGTGATGAATTGTCAGAGAAATAGGCAATCATGCTAGCTTCTAAAAATGATTTAGATTTTATATTTTTATTATGTTTCATATTTCGTATTTTATTTTATCCGTAAAACTTAAAGATATCTCATCAGTTACAATTTTTAAAAAACTTTTTATATTGAGATACATATATATCAAAAGCACATAACCTTATATTTATAAATAAAAATATATAAACACATTTCCAAAAAGGAAACAAAAATAAAGAACCAAATATAGGTTTAGAAATGAATGTGATTATTGTAATAAGTTATAGGACTGATTATTCTATCATTTTCATGAAATCGATCAATCGATAATCCACTATACACATAAAAAATTGAATTTAATTTATGACCAATAAATTTCATCTCATAAATTTATATTCATATATCAATTTTATAATATATAGAAAATGAATAATGGAAAAGTAACATAAAAGGAGGAGGGAATAAAAAAGAGTGAGCCGCCTAAGTAAGCAATGAAAGTAGGTATATTGGGGTCAACAACTTTATAAAAGTTGGTTTGTGGGCCTAAAATTTCACCTATATAATAAGTGTCTACAAAACATTAAAGCCACACAATAACAAATCGCATGCCTATATCTCTTTCACCATCTCATTATTTTATGTTTTAATATTCCATTTTATATTTAATATGTTATATGGTAATTAAGAATGTAATTTAATTGCATGATATATGATGATAGTTTGAAACGCATATTGAAATAGATGATTCGACAATCCTTTTGACAAAAGCAAACTTATGCACAATCAATCCTCTTTGATAGAAATTTAATGAAGACTTGAAAATATGCTAGGATGTCTTATTTGGAGAGAGAATATAAAGTAATTGTGAATCACTACTTTAATTTATAAGATGTACTATACAATGTTGTTTTATTATTGTTAGGGGAAGATATTTCTAACTGCAAATATATTGTGATGATTGGTGACAGTATATATTGTTTTATCAATGTGAATATTATCTTCAAAGTCTTGGTCTCTTTCTAATTAGAATTGCAAGTCATAACACCATGATTGATGGGAAAAAGCTCTTACATGGGAGCAAAATTCAGACCAAAATGGCACAAATCAATGATTTCACATTGATGGTTTATTTTTTTTCCCAAAAGTGAAAGAGACAATGGATGAAACTTTTAATATTACTCAATAGTTGAATATAAGTGGGAATCTACCAGTGGAATTTTAGTAATTAATTTTGTCAAAGAATAAAGGTTAAAGTTCAAATCCTATCCGTTTTTCTATTCCTTTTTAAGTGTCTTAAACAAACGTAAACTTTATTATAACGCAATTAACTTTATTTTTATGGATCATTATTTTTTAATAAAAAAAAATAATAATAAAGCATCATAAAAGTAAATAGAAAAATTACCAGAAAAGTGAGATCAGCAAGTCCATCTCTTCTGACGAGAGAAGTCCTGGCATTAGGCACCCATGAATGAATCATACAACTCAGTGACTGCCACATGTTCAGACTCAGTGAGTCACCCACAAACATGATTTTCTTCCCCCTATATTTCTCCAAGAAATTCACCCCATTAAACCTGCAAATTAATAAAAAGGAAAAATTGCTTCAATAAATCAATATACAATGCTTCTCTCTCTCTCTCTCTCTCTCTCTCTCTCTCTCTCTCTCTCTCTCTCTCTCTCTCTCTCTCTCACTCACTCACTCTCACACTCACACACACGCACATACACGTGTGGGTGTGTGTTAGTACCTTGGTAAGTTGCATGAGAATGGCTGCCATCTATACTTGAGATAGTCTCGATCAGGTCTCTTGAACTTGAGGCAGTTGAATTCATCATCTATGAAGGGGCAGCTCGAGAAATCGTAGAGGGGATACGAGGCATCGTATACCCATTTCCCTTTGAATATATCGCACCTTCCGGCGAGCTTTCTGGCGGCGGAGCTGCTGCCATTCCGGTGGTGCTCCGCCGCATGTGAAAACAAGAAGGCTGAGATAATGAGAAGGGCTTTCAATAGAAGCCCTCCCATTTAGTTTCTTGAATTAAAGTTTAAATTTTGAACTAAACAGTGTTTGGGTGGGGTTGGCAAGTGAAAATGTATAATTGCAGAAGCCACATATATATAGTCGTAATTGTACGACCTGCAGGAATTTATGAAATATTGGATGGCTTTAATTTATTTTTTTATGAACATGTAGGGTTAGATCAATTATCAATTCCTCCATTTTACTTTATTTGTTGGGCTTTTTTGCCATAAGTTTACATATGGATTTCATATGGATGTTTTTATTGAACATCATCTCCAACCCTATACTAAAATAATTTTAATGTAGGGTTAAATTTTTTCAACAGTGCATTATTATTTGTACTATTCTAGTGTATTTCTTATTTTTGCATTACTAGTAGTGTTGCACTATTTCTTTTTTTCATCTTTTTATTCATAAATAATAATAATGTAATACCCGAGCTCCTTATAACTTATTGATCAATGCACTTCATGCATCGTATGCATCCCTTATTGCTTATATGCTACTTGTGGTCTTACATAATTAGTGTTGAGAAATCTCTATTATAATTGATTGAGACTCGAGTAATTTTCGAGTGTATAAATGATGATATAAATTACGTTGAATTTTACAAAGAAATAAATTTAAATTATATATATATATAGATGTGCTATATATATTATTATATATGTATATAAGTAAGTAGCCGTATATATATGCATATAAAGAAGAAATTTATTAATATTATAATATATAAATTGATTAGTCATTAGCCATATATATAAAAGAAAATGAAGCTTATAAAGAAAGCATATACAGAGGCGGTTGGGGGCTATATATATAAATTACTAAAGGGAGCAGAGGATTACCCATTTTAGGTTACTGAGAAAAACTCATTTCCCCCAATTCAAGCGGTCTGCTATCATAAGTTAATAAAGAAGAATTTTGTACTTGGTTCGTAGTATTTAATTAAAATAGGATTATCAGATTTGATATTAAGAAAGTTTGAGCGGTTTAAATTCTTGACAATCCAGTTAAGTAGAAATTTATTTGCAATTACAAAGTATAAATTAGTATTTTGTGAATTAATTATGTTAATTGATGATATGTGAAAATTTAGTGGTTTATTATTCAGTGATTATTGTGAAATAAATGAATTTGTTGGATGACTGTTGTGATTTGAAGTTGTGAGTTTTATCAAGTGGTATTTTGATGACATGAGGATGAGTTAATTATATACAAAATTATATAGTGCTTTGTGCACATAATTATATGGTGCTTAGTGCACAAAATTATATAGTGCTTTGTGCACATAATTATATGGTGTTTAGTGCACGAAATTATATGGTGCTTTGTGCACAGAATTATATGGTGCTTAGTGCACGTGGTGCTTAGTACACAAAATTATATGGTGCTTTGTGCACAGAATTATATGGTACTTAGTGCACAAATATATATGATCCTTAGCGCACAGAATTATATGGTGCTTAGTGCACAAAATTATATGGTGCTTTGTGCACGGAATTATATAGTGCTTAGTGCACAGATTATATAGTGCTAAGTGTACAGATATATATGGTGCTTAGTGCACAAAATTATATGGTGTTGTGTGCACGTGGTGCTTTGTGCATAAAATATATTAGAAATGAACTGGTGGAGTGTTAGAAATGAAATAGGAGATCCCAAGAAGGGGATGCATAGAAAAGAGTTGTGAAAAGTCATATTATCATGCATAATTTCTGCTTACTGAGATTTATCTCACCTGATTTATGTTTTGTAGGTAATTTTGATAAAGTGTAACGTTCTTGGCATTCTGGGCAAGCTGTGGAGCTCCTGCAGGGTTTTTAGCACTTATGTACATAGATGACGACCTGTTGGGTATGAATGTGGTTTATGTTACTATTACTTATGGATATTAAGTTTCTTTTTGATACATTCTGTAATATACAACATGAAGCATACTGGTGGGTTAACATGAAACTTGGTTATGGGTTGCTGGTGTGTTGAAACACTTTTTATATGAATGTGAATAAGGAATTAGTGAATATGAGAGAATGTTATGCTGAAAAAAAAAACAGGTTTTCAAATGGTGATATATATTTAAAATGCGTTTTATTTTCATTTGAGCAAGTGTGGTCGTGTCAGAGTGGTATCCGAGCATGGTGTGTGTTCTGTAAACTGTCTATGTACATGAGCTCAAAACTTTGGGAGTGCAGCTACGCTAGTAAGTTCTTTTAAATTCTGCTTATAATATGTGCATCAGAAATTTTACAATTAACTATATAATTCAGGATTGGTAGTGTTGTTATACAAATATGGTAAGTGGTGAAGGTGAGAGTAGTGGTATGGAGAGAGCTCCTGAACCTGAGACACCAGCTGCCGGTGTCGAGCGTGATGCAATCATTACACGATTGGCTGATTTAGTGGAGCGTCAGTCTCAACAAATCCAACAACTTATTCAATAAAGGGACGTAGATAGACAACCGTGTGATGAAGTAAATCAACCACAGCCCCGAGTAGAACATGCTGAAATGATTTGTGAGCGATTTCGGAAACTGAACCCACCTATATTTGAGGATGCTAAGGATCCTCTAGTTGCAGAAGATTGGCTGAGAACTTTGGATAACATGTTTGATTATAGTAGAATTCCTAAAGTAGAGAAGGTCTTATGTGCATCTTTTATGCTGCGGGGTAGTGCCAAACACTGGTGGGACACAGTTAAAAGTATTGAAGATGTTGTCAATATGACCTGGCAGATATTCAAAGAAATTTTCAAAAATAAGTATTTTATGGTCCCTGTTAGGATAGTGGAAATAATGAATTCATACAGTTGAAACAGAGAACCATGACTGTTACGGACTACCTTCATAAATTTGAGTAATTATCCAGGTTTGCTGAACATATGGTGAGTACTGAAGCTCTGAAGGTGGAGAGATTTCTAGAGGGTTTAAGGCCTGAGCTTTACAGAGATGTTAGCATGGTAGGGATCCAGGGTGCGACTTATTCTCAGGTCGCAGAGAGGGCACATATTACGGAACAAGCTGAGATGCGGATAAGACAAGCACAAGAGGTTCGCTGTCAGTTTCAACAAAGACAAGCACCATAGTGGAGTGGGGATAACAAGAAAAGACCAATACAATTTTCCAAGACCTGATTTTCAACCCAAACAAGGTTAGAGACCAGAACAAGGAAGTACAGATAAACGTTTCAAGATCGATCAAAGTAGAGTACCACCACCACCACCTTTATGTCCAAATTGTGGCAGGTCGCATGTTGGAGTGTGTCGTTTGAGCCCAAGAAACTGTTATACTTGTGGACAAAATGGACATATAGCCAGTATATGTCCAAACAGTGGTAAACCAAAAGATCAAGGGAGAGTCCCAACACGAGTGTTTACGATGACCAAAGAAGATGCTGAAGACAATCCAGTCGTCACAGGTAAATTTCCATATTTGGTATTACAACTTTTGTGTTATTTGATTTTGGAGCTACACATTCATTTGCATCCATTAAGTATGTGAGGAGACTAGGTAAACTACATATCTTAACTGAAGTTAGGTTTGATGTGATAATCTCTTCTGGTGATTCGAAACAAACCAATCAGATTATACGAGGATGTATTATTCCAATAGAAGGTAGAGAACTGTGTGTCGATTTGATTGTACTGGATATGAATGATTATGATGTGATATTGGGTATGGATTGGTTATCAAAATATGGTGCTACAATCGATTGTTAAAAAAAGAGTATTATGTTTCAATTAGTGGGTGAGGCACCTTTCTCGTTTGTCGGATTAAAAAGGACTTCCAGATTTCCAATGATATCAGCAACCAGAGCACAAAGATTTCTGGAAAGTGGTTGTGAGTGTTACTTGGTGAGTGTAATGAGTATCAACGGACAACGTGGCTTAACTGTGAGTAAAGTACCAGTAGTACAAGAATATCTTATTTTCGGAGGATCTTTCAGGATTACCACCAGATCGTGAAATTGAGTTTGTGATTGAACTACACCCCGGAGTTTCTCCTATATCTAAATCACCATATAGAATGGCACCAGGAGAGTTGAAAGAACTAAAGATACAGTTACAAGAATTACTAGAGAAAGGCTTCATTCGGCCTAGTTTTTCACTATGGGGAGCACCTGTTCTATTCGTTCGAAAGAAAAATGGTACCTTGAGCATGTGTATAGACTATCGGGAGTTGAAAAAAATCACAATCAAGAATAAATATCCTTTACCTCGAATTGATGATTTATTTGATCAACTGCAAGGTGCATTCCTCTTTTCAAAGATTGATTTACGATCAGGGTATCATCAGTTGAAACTAAAAGAGGAAGACGTCCCTAAAACCGCATTTAGTACAAGATATGGACATTATGAGTTTCTAGTAATGCCATTTGGACTGACAAATGCTCTAGCAGCATTCATGGACTTGATGAATCGGGTATTTAAAGACTTCCTGGATAAATTTGTTATTGTTTTTTCATTGATGATATCTTGATTTATTCTAAAAATAAAGAAGAGCATGTAGTGCATTTGAGACTCGTGTTGGAAGTATTGAAAGAAAAACAGTTATTCGCAAAATTCAAAAAATGTGAATTTTGGTTAGATCGAGTTGTCTTCTTGGGACATGTGATATCAGGGGTAGGGATTTCAGTCGACCCAAGTAAAATTGAAGCTATTGATAACTGGCTACAACCAACAAATTCGTCAGAGGTGCGCAGCTTTCTTGGTTTAGCGGGATATTATCGAAGATTTGTAGAAGGATTCTCCAAGATTGCTTCTCCATTAACAAAATTAACCAGGAAGAATGTGACATTTAAGTGGACAGAGGCATGTGAACGAAGTTTTCAAGAGTTGAAGAAGCGATTGATGCAGCACCTATCTTAGCAATCCCAACTGGAACTGAAGGCTTCAAAGTGTACAGTGATACTTCGAAAAATGGTCTTGGTTGTGTGCTAATGCAAAATGGTAAGGTAATTGCTTATGCATCCCGACAGCTGAAAGAATATGAAAAGAACTACCCTACCCACGATTTAGAACTTACAGCAGTAGTATTTGCACTCAAGATTTGAAGACATTATTTATATGGGGAATGTTGCGAGATCTACACTGATCATAAGTTTGAAATATATTTTCACCCAAAAAGAGTTGAACATGAGACAACGAAGGTGGTTAGAACTGGTGAAGGATTACGATTATGTTATCAATTATCATCCAAACAAAGCTAATGTGGTGGCAGATGCATTAAGTCGAAAATCAGTAGAGAAAGTAGCAGTTATGACCTTGATTCAAAAACCCGAATTGCTCGATCTACAAAGAATGAGTGTAGAAATTGTCGACCACGAACTAGTAGAAGCAAAACTTGTAGCGCTAACACTCAAACCCACTTTGATGGATAGAATTTACTAATGGCAACAAATTGATGAATATTTTGGTAAAGTGAAAAAAGACATTATTTAAGAAGAATCTTCTGATTTTCAATTAGCAGAGAATGGTATACTCCGATATAGAGGTCGATTATATGTGCCCAATATTGAAAAAGTTCGTGAAGATGTAATGACAGAGGCACATTCATCACTGTATTCAGTGCATCCAGGAGCCACTAAAATGTATAGAGATTTGAAGTTGCATTACTGGTGGCCGGGTATGAAGAAAGATATTACGAGGTATGTAGAACAATGTTTAACTTGTCAGCAAATCAAGGCATGTTGCAACCCTTGTACATTCCGAAATGGAAATGGGAGAATATAACTATGGATTTCGTCATAGGTTTGCCCAAGACTGTTAAAGGTTATAATGCAATTTGGGTTATTGTGGATCGATTGACTAAGTCAGCTCATTTTCTTCCGATTTGTACCACATATCCTATGTATCGTTATGCTCAAATGTACATACAAGAGATTGTCAGACTTCATGGCGTACCACTTACTATTGTTTTAGATAGGGACACCAGATTTTTGTCTGCCTTTTGGAGGAACTTACACAAAGCATTAGGCACTCAATTATCTTTCAGTACTGCATATCATCCACAGACAGATGGACAATCGGAACGCACGATTCAAATTTTAGAAGATATGCTGAGAGTCTGTGTGTTAGATTTCAAGGGTCAGTGGAGTAAATTTCTACCTTTGGTAGAATTCTCTTATAACAACAGTTATCAATCCACTATCAAAATGGCTCCGTATGAAGCACTTCATGGTGGAAAGTGTCGATCTCCAGTACACTGGGATGAAGTTAGAGAACGGAAAATTTTGGGTCCAGATATGATTCGAGAAATGAGTGAAGCGATAGAGCAAATTCGAGAAAAAATGAAGACTGCTCAAAGTCGACAAAAAAGCTACGCAGACAAAAGAAAAAGAAAACTAGAATTTGAAGTGGGTGATCAAGTGTTTCTAAAAGTGTCTCCAATGAAAGGTATAATGCGCCTTGGAAAGAAAGGAAAACTTAGTCCAAGGTACGTTGGATCATTTCCTATCATTGAAAGGATTGGTGATGTCGCTTATAAACTTGATTTGTCTGCATCAATGTCTCAAATACATAATGTGTTTCATGTATCTACGCCGAGCTCCTCACAACTTATTGATCAATGCACTTCATGCATCGTATGCATCCCTTATTGCTTATATGCTACTTGTGGTCTTACATAATTAGTGTTGAGAAATCTCTATTATAATTGATTGAGACTCGAGTAATCTTCGAATGTATAATATAAATTATTTAATTAATGATGATATAAATTACGTTGAATTTTGCAAAGAAATAAATTTAAATTATATATATATAGGTGTGCTATATATATATATTATATATGTATATAAGTAAGTAGCCGTATATATATATATGCATATAAAGAATAAATTTATTAATATTATAATATATAAATTGATTAGTCATTAGCCATATATATAAAAGAAAATGAAGCTTATAAAGAAAGCATATACAGAGGCGGTTGGGGGCTATATATATATAAATTACTAAAGGGAGCAGAGGATTACCCATTTTATGTTACTGAGAAAAACTCATTTCCCCCAATTCAAGCGGTCTGCTACCATAAGTTAATAAAGAAGAATTTTGTACTTGGTTCGTAGTATTTAATTAAAATAGGATTATCAGATTTGATATTAAGAAAGTAGAAATTTATTTACAATTACAAAATATAAATTAGTATTTTGTGAATTGATTGTGTTAATTGATGATATGTGAAAATTTAGTGGTTCACGAGATTTGATTTATTATTCAGTGATTATTGTGAAATAAATGAATTTGTTGGATGACTGTTGTGATTTGAAGTTGTGAGTTTTATCAAGTGGTATTTTGATGACATGAGGATGGGTTAATTATATACAAAATTATATAGTATTTGGTGTACATAATTATATGGTGCTTAGTGCACAAAATTATATAGTGCTTTGTGCACATAATTATATGGTGCTTAGTGCACGTGGTGCTTAGTGTACAAAATTATATGGTGTTTTGTGCACAGAATTATATGGTGCTTAGTGCACAAAATTATATGGTGCTTAGTGCACGTGGTGCTTAGTGCACAAAATTATATGGTGCTTTGTGCACGGAATTATATGGTGCTTAGTGCACATGGTGCTTAGTGCACAAAATTATATAGTGCTTTGTGCACGGAATTATATAGTTGTTGGGATTTCAATATTTAGATTTTGATGAGACAAACCAAATATGTAATAGGAAGTTTTAAATACCCCATTTTTCACATTGTTTAAGTGAATAAATAAACTGGAATTGAGTTTTGTGATAAATGTTAAAATGGAGGATGAAAAAGGATAAAGCTGCATCTAAGCTTTAAGGGAAGTTATCGCTGCAAGAAGGCAGGATACAGTATCGCTGTAACAAGATAAGGATACAACATAGTTGGTAGAAGGAAGATACAACAACACTTCAACGAGTCAAATCTTCTATACAGCAAAGTAAGAAAGAACGGCGTGCAGCAACGCTACAAGAAAAGGATACAGGAGTACTGCTGGAAAGAAGTTACAGCAGCACTGCCAGAAAATACTGCAACCAGGTCTAAGTTACCGCAACACTGAAGAAAGTATCAGCTGCACGAAGACCTAGGATACAGCGTAGAACTTACAGTACAGTTAAGTCATACAGCGCCAACTACAAAACGAAGTATCCTGCAAATCCTAGAAAGGATAAATGCAGTACGAGGAACAGAGATTCAAGCAAGAATAAATAGAGCCGTTCAAGAAAAGATCAAAGTAGCAGACACGGAGCCAATAAGAAGATGCCACATGGACTGACGCGCTGCAGAATGCTGCGAGCCGCAACTGCCGCATTAAATGCTCCGAAAGAGAAAGTCAAGTCGCATTAAATGCGAACCATACTCTGGTCAGTCTACTTCAAATTCAAAAGAGGGATGTCTCATTCAACGGACATCTTCTCCTACAAGTATAAATAGAGGTTGAGGAGTACTGAAACTGTTACTGTTACTGAAACTATTACTGAGACCTAAAAGTCCTTCGTGAAATATTCTAAGCTTACAAGATTCAATCATTCAAGCTTACAATCAGTATCAGTCACTCAACCTATCGAAGTGAAGCAAGTTCAAGCTGAAAGGTTCCTTACGGACTCAAAAGCTCACTTCGAAGCACAAGTTGAAGAAAAACTTTTTATCCTTTTAACCTTGTTGCTGTGTGCTTAGGTTGTTTTAGTGGTGTCAATCAGTTGATAGGAGAGATCCTTGCTGTTTGTTTAGTTGTCTAGAGTTAGACAACTTCCCTGTGTGGGAGTGTGGAACCCTGTGTGGGTTAGCCTTTGAAGTTTGCAGTTGCTGTGTGTACGCTGGACTTCAGTAGGTGGTTTCTTTGTAAAGTTGATAGATTGTTAGGAGGGTCCTGTAAATCAATCTTGCTTAACAAAGTTCCTGCTCGAGGAGCAGTAGAGTAGACGTAGAAGGATTACACCACCTTCGAACCACTATAAGCCATAAGTGTTTATTGCTTTATTTATCTGTGCGCTTATCTTCTGCATCATTATTTGTCTCTTATCATAAAACGTTTTGAAAGAAGCATTTTGAGAAAAACAGCCTTACATTTAAAAAGTTTATTTCCGCTACGTATAAAACTCCAGGTTACAGCGTGCAGCACTGTTTCCTAGCGCTGCAAGCAGTAACCATCTAACACTGCAAGCTCAAGTAACTTACAGTGCAGAACGATTGTTTTAAAGATTTTGAAAATCGATCAAGGTTCATTCACCCCCCCTCTGAACCTCGAACACCATTTGGGACCAACAAGTGGTATCAGAGCGAGTTGGGTTAAAAGCCAACTTATCTGGTCACCTACCCAGATCCACCCTTATCTTGCTGTTTTCTCTGCATAAAACTCATTTTTCAAGCATATCATGGATTCCTCCAATCACAAACTACCTATGTTTTCTATAGAGGAATATGACGATTGGAAGATAAGAATGCAGACACACCTTTCAACCATGAACGATGAGATGTGGACGGTCATAACTGAAGGACCAATAATCCCCATGAAGGTGAATCCAATGTATGGGAGAGACCATGCGGAAGGAGAGCAGCCACCACTTAACTTCCTGATCAAACCACGTCAAGAGTGGGGAAATGAAGACAGGAAGAGAGCCAACCTCGATAATATGGCAAAGAATGCTCTATTTATTACTTTGGATAAAGGCACATTTAGCAAAGTGAAAACTTGCTCAACATCCAAAGAAATATGGGAAAAGTTGGAGCAAATCTGTGAAGGAACTGAGCTCACAAAAGACAACAAAATCTCCAACGTGACCCAACTATTTGAGCTCTTCGAGATGAAAAATGAAGAGACTCTTGAACAACTAGATTTGAGATTCACATCCATAGTGAATGAACTAGAAGCTCTGGGCAAACACTACACACAGAAAGAGAAAAACATGAAGGTGTTAAGAGCCCTACCTGCGGAGTGGGATAGTAAGACTACTGCCATGAGAGTATTTATGGACCTGAAGTCCATGAGCACATTCGACCTATTCTCCAACCTGAAAGCATTCGAGTATGACATCAATAGAAGGAGAAAAGAGTCAGAGGAGTCAAGCTCCAAAGTTACAGCGCTGACGGCCAGAGGAACCAAGGATACAGCAACCACTAGTTGCAGTAAACAGAATGAGGATACAACAGAAGTTGCTGAAGAGGATATGGCGCTTCTCCTAAAGAAATTCAGGAGATTTATAAAAAGCAACAATAACAGCAACACCAACCTCAACAAGAAGAACGACTTCAGAAGAAGTCATCCACCTCCTCAGGTATCCTCTTCTCCACAATCAAATACAAGCAATGCTGACATGTGTTACAACTGCAGGAAACCAGGGCACTATGCAAGGAATTGTCCATATCCAACCGTGCACAAGTATCCAGAAGGAGAAAGAGAGCAGATGAGAGATAAAAGAAGAGAGGAAAGACACAAGCTTCGAGCTCTCATAGGAGAAATGGAAAAAGTTAAAGATGCAGTAGTTCCAAAGGAAGTACTGAAAGCTGCAGAATCCTCTAGCAGTGACACTGAAACCTCATCCTCTGATGAAGAAGCGCTGATATGCCTGATGGCTAGAGATAGCGAAGACAGTGAAGAAGATGAGGTAATCTACCAACCGTTGTCTATACCAGATAGTGAGGAGCTGAACATGATCCACTACTTGAAAAGGATCATGAGTGACTTTGAGCAGATCAACTCAATTCATGAGGAACTGAAGGTTGAGAATGAAAACCTAAGAATCGATAATGAGATCCTCAAGAGCAAAAATATCGATATTGCCAAAATGCTCGCTACACGAGAATTTGATAACTCAAAGTGTAGTAAGCTGCAACAGGAGGTCTCTAGATTAAATCTGCTGGTCACCAAGCTAAAATCTGAGAAGGAAAGTTTGCAGTTCACGATAAACACTTTCACTAAATCATCAAAGGACGCAAGAGATTGCATAAATGAAAACAGAAACCCTTTTGAAAAATCGGGTATAGGTTACAGTAATCATACCTCTTAGAATACAGCAAGTACATCCAAAGTTGTAAATTTTGTTCAAGCTGAAACTTCAATGGAGAAAGAGTTACTCTGTGACTCTGTAAAGATAGTGAACAAAACAGCAATGATGGATAAGGAGAAGAAACCTCAATGCTCAATTGCAGGAAGTAAGCCTGCATCTAAGAATTAGCTGCAGCAGAAGTCATCTGCTGCATGCAGCAAGAGGATGCAGCAACCAACAAAGTTGCAGCATAGAAGAAACTTTCCCACCTATACTGAGACTTACATGTCTAAACCTCAAAAAGGATATACTCTAGGGAAGTATGGTGGAAGACCGCACTACAAAAGTGATGGTATCACACACGTTGTTAATGCACATTCTTTTAACAAGCAGTTTTTCAAGACAACTGCATACAGCTCGAGAACCAACAAATCTTACAGTAAAACAGTGACTGTTAAGAAAGTTTGGGTTCCCAAAGTAACTAACCCCAAAGGACCCGTACAGATATGGGTACCTAAATCTATTTGAAATTGTTACAGGTTACAGTGCCAGGTTGCAGCAGTGATGTATGGTATATCGACAGCGGCTGCTCAAGGCACATGACAGGCTGTAAAGACACGTTAAGAGACTTCCAAGAATGCAAAGGACCCAAAGTCATCTTTGGAGATGATTCCCAAGGTAGCACAAAAGGAAGTGGATGCCTAGTCAAAGGGAAAATAAAGATCAAGGATGTATCCTATGTAAAGGGGCTTAGTTACAATCTTCTAAGCATAAGTCAATTATGTGACAAAGGATACACAGTGGAATTCAACCTCAACAAATGCTTAATCAAGGACAGCACCACGAATGAAGTAAAGCTTACAGGAACAAGGAGAGGAAATATCTACCTAGCAGATTGGAACTCCTCTACACAATCAGCATGCTTCATTGTGAAAAGTCCACCAGAGCTGAGCTGGCTATGGCACAAGAGGTTAAGCCATCTGAACTTCAAGACTATCAACAAGCTAGCAAGAAAAGGCCTCGTGAGAGGTTTTCCAGACGTAGTATACAAGAAGGAGAATGTCTGTGGAGCATGTCAAAAAGAAAAGCAAGTTAAAAGCTCATTCAAAGAAAAGACTCAGAAATCATCTCACAGAATCCTAGACCTCCTACACATGGACCTTTTTGGACCAATAGAACCAGTAAGCTTGAGTGGGAAGAAGTACTCCCTAGTAGTAGTAGATGACTACTCCAGATATACATGGATGATCTTTCTTGCAAAGAAGTCAGAAACTCAAGAAAAGCTACCTGGTCTCATGAAGAAAATTCAGAATGAAAAGAGCTTAAGCGTAGTGAAGATAAGATCAGACAGAGGAACTCAGTTCATAAATAAATTTATAGAGAAATTCTGTTCTGATAATGCTATTCGTCATGAATACTCTGCTGCAAGAACACCGCAACAAAACGGTGTTGCTGAAAGAAGGAATAGAACCCTCAAAGAAGCAGCAAGGACAATGATAGCAGAAGCAGAAGTACCCACGAGATTTTGGGCTGAAGCTACCAACACTGCATGCTACACACAGAACAGATGTCTGATCATCAAGGATCTTGACAAAACGCCTTATGAAATATGGAATGGTCATACACCAAATATCTCTTATCTGCATATCTTTGGATGCAGGTGTTACATTCTCAACAATGGAAAGGAACATCTAAAAACTTTCGATGCTAAATCAGACAAATGAGTATTTCTAAGATACTCTGCTGTAAGTAGAGCTTTCAGAGTTTTTAACAAGAGAATCCTGGTGGTAGAAGAATCTATTCATGTGGTGTTTGATGAACCACATTGTGACAAAAAGAAGTTAGAAGAACTACCTGAAGAGACCGCTCCAAAGAAAGAGAATGTTGTACCTTATATAGAAGGAGTTCTGCCTACAGGAGAAGAAAAGGATGAAGAAGCTACAACCGAGGATGCAACAGATATTCTTACAGCAGCAGAACCTCCTACAATACAGCAACAAGATGAGCAAGCTACACCAACTCATGTCTTTGAGCCAGATAGGACATGGCTAAGGAATCATCCAAGAGATCTTATAATAGGAGATCCATCCATTGGTGTAAGGACAAGAAGATCCATTCCACATCAAGCAATGTTTGCATGCTTCATATCTCAGTCAGAGCCTAAGTGTGTTGAAGAGGCACTGCAAGATAGCAACTGGGTGCAGGCCATGCAAGAAGAGCTGAACGGATTTGAGAGAAATCAAGTATGGCAAATAGTTGCAAGACCAAACCATCAAGGTGTAATTGGAACAAAGTGGGTGTTCAAGAACAAGTTAGATGAGTCTGGAGTTGTTGTTAGAAACAAGGCAAGATTAGTGGCCAAAGGATACTGTCAGGAAGAATGAATTGATTTTGATGAGACTTTTGCTCCAGTGGCAAGGTTGGAAGCTATAAGGATTTTTCTAGCCTATGCAGCACACATGAATTTCAATGTCTATCAAATGGATGTTAAAAGAGCATTCCTGAATGGTCTCCTTACAGAGGAAGTATATGTTGAACAACCTCCGGGCTTCGAAGATCAAGGAGAAGAGAAGGTGTTTCGGTTACAAAAGGCTCTGTATGGACTTTAGCAAGCACCTAGAGCATGGTATGACACCTTATCTCTTTATCTTCTGGAAAATGGCTTCCAGAAAGGGACGATCGACAAGATGCTGTTTAGGATACAGGATGGAGAAAGTGTACTTTTAGTACAAATATATGTAGATGACATTATCTTCGGCTCCACAAACAAAGAACTATGTGAGAAATTCTCCAACCTGATGCAGTCAAAGTTTGAGATGAGTATGATGGGAGAACTAAGTTTCTTTCTCGGACTGCAAGTAAAACAGCTACCTACAGGAACCTTCATCAGTCAAGTCAAGTATACGAAGGAATTTATCAAGGAATTTGGCATGGAGAATGGAGCAGCAACATCCGTTCCCATGTCCACATCCATAAGTCTTGACAAAGATGAGGAAGGCAAAGATGTTGATATAACCAAGTACAAACGACTCATTGGATCATTGATGTATCTCACAACAAGCAGGCCAGACATTATGTTTGCAGTAGGAGTCTGTGCAAGGTTCCAAGCAGCACCAAAGGAATCACACCTGTTAGCAGTAAAAAGAGTGATTAAATATCTGAAAGGAACTTAGGAAGTTGGCCTATGGTATCCTAAGGAAGGAGGATTCAAGCTTAAAGGCTATTCCGACTCAGATTATGCAGGCTGCAAGATTGATAGGAAGAGTACCAGTGGGACGTGTTAGTTTTTGGGAAATAGACTTGTCTTATGGTTCTGCAGGAAGCAAACTTCAATTGCAATATCTACAGCAGAAGCAGAGTATGTTGCAGCAGGAAGTTGCTGTGTGCAAAATTTTATGGATACAACAGCAACTAAGGGATTATGGAATTCAAGAGAAAGAGACTCCAATTCTCTGTGATAATACGAGTGCTATTGCAATAACGCATAATCCTGTATTTCACTCAAGAACGAAGCACATTGATATACGTCATCACTTTATAAGAGATCATGTTGAAAAGAAGGATATTGTGCTTGAGAAAGTTCACACGGATTTCCAGCTTGCAGATATATTCACTAAGCCCTTAAGTGAATCAAGGTTTTCTATGCTAAGGAGCGAGTTAGGAATTCTTAAGTTATGAAGAGAAAATGAAGATGCAAGAACCAAGGGGGAACCTCTGCATGCTTGCGAAAAGCAGTAAGAACGGTACTGTAAGCTATGCGTCAATACAACACTAGGTTCAGACAGCGCTGCATCTTATATTCTTACAGTACAGCAGAAATCAAGAATTCAAGCAGCACCAGGTTACAACATTTATTTCAAAGAGAGTATTGATTACTCTGCAACCTCGTACTTGAAATGCAACAACCAAAAAAGGCATTTATTTAGGCGGCAAATGGCATATCTTTCAATATTAAATGCATGTCTGCGTGTGTCAGGAAGTGGAAAGGGCGCAGTCAGACCCACGCGCCAGGTAATTATTAGCGACGATTTGACATCTCCACTTTTTCCTAAACCACAAGATCATTTTCTTGATTTATT
This sequence comes from Scutellaria barbata, assembly GCA_028654395.1. NCBI lineage: Eukaryota > Viridiplantae > Streptophyta > Magnoliopsida > Lamiales > Lamiaceae > Scutellaria > Scutellaria barbata. The sequence continues at coordinate 10,707,585 of CM053656.1, read as the reverse complement.
TCAACCGTCGATCTTACACACGTCCCTTGAGAACCGCCTTAAACCCCATAACCGTATCTTTTGAATTCATTATTCATCATCTTCCAAGGAGAGAAAACGTTCTTCGCAAAAAACCCTCTAAGTAAATTGATAATATCTGATGGATTATAACTTCTGAATTATAAATTAATTTATTTGATATAGTAAATTGTTATGTATTATTTTATACAAAAACTTCTGTGTAATTGATGTATGAATTCATGATCCGTGCAATCCAGATCGACCTAACTCAGCACAATCCTCCATGCACTGGCATGTGCCCTCCACATGCTCTATAGAGGATGCCACACATTTAGTTTATTTTTTGCACTTTTTGAAAAAATACATATATATATATATATATATATATCTTTTAGTTATAACATTCATACATTTATGTTATGTTACATTTCTTTATGTTATGATATTCATACTGTTACATTTTTTTAGAAGACATTAATATCTTTCATACATTTAGTTATGTTAGTCATTAATTTAGTTATATAATCATACATTGTAGTTTTGTTAGTTGTACCTTTATATATTACATAAATGTATGACCATATTGATATAAAGGTATAAGTTATATCACATAAAGGTATATATATGTAAAAATTATGTTAATTCTTCTTTGTTTTGAAATTGAATATTACATAAAAATAAGGATATTTGTACATAAAAGTCATACTAATATAACATAAATGGTCACTAATATAACATAAAGATAAGACATGAATAAAAAATAAAATAAAAGCGTGGATCCAAATCGACCTGATTGCACTGTGCACCAATTATATGGGAGACTAACTCATTATTTTATGCATATCTCATTTATGTTTTATTGGACAACGTTTTCAATTATAATAACAATATCATCAAAACAACTATAAATCTGCTACTGATAAAAAAAATGAAACGGTTGGTCCCAAGTGGTTCAAAGGTACAAAGGGGTGAATGAACTTCTGTTAATTTTTAAAACTTTCAAACCTTTTGTACTGTAACCTACTCAAGCATACATCATAGAAAGCAGTTATCTTACAATAGTATTGAGTAGTGTTGTTTATGGTAACTTACAGAGTTCTTGTAGTGGGATAAAACTTTCGAGGGATAAAGTCCTTTGAAAATCATTTTGAGATATAAGATTTTGTAAAGTGTTTTATGTAGTATGGTAGCGTATAATGCAACAAATAGTATACAAAAGAATATGGAAACTATAAATAAACACACAAGGTCTCTTATTATAGTTTGAAGGTGGTATAATTCTTCTACGTCCACTCTACTCATTCTCAAAGAGGAATTTTGTTATGTACGTTTGGATTACATAACTCTTTTCTAAGAAATTCTAAACTCAACAAAAACACATATTATAACTAATCTTCCATTCAGGTTGTTGTAAGTTCCAAAGGCTAACCCATACAGTATTCGTCCAACCCATATAAGGTATTTGTCAAGATTGTATGACAAATATAACACTCAATAAGGAACTGTCTTCCTATTAATTGAGGACACCTTTAAAACAACTGAGTACATAGTAAATGGTTAAAGTGTATAAACGAGTTCTTCAATTGATGTTGGAAATAACCTTGAGATTTCTGAATTTTCAATCAAATGTTTGACTACTTCTAAGGTTGAGTGACTAAAACTTGTTTACTATGTAGAACACTTTCAGAGCTCGTAGATTTCTTGCTTAACACTTAGAGAATTGTCGTTTTAGTTTCAGTAGTTGTTCTAGTCCTCTCTTCCTCTACTTATAGATGTAGAATTTTGTCCGTTGAAGGGGGTACAATTCTTTAAATTTTAATGTTCTTATTAGGTGTAGACCTTGCATTCTAGGTTATGCATTTATATTTTCTTATCTACACCTCAAGTTTCAAATGTTGTTTATATTAGGTTGCAGTTTTTGTGCAGTCTATTAGGACAGGTGTATGTTGTTCATTGAATCTTTATACTACATCCTTCGATTTGTCTCAACTAGCTAGTTTTTGATCCGTCAAAGTGATAGAACCTCGGACTGATATTGATCTTTCTCGTACTATATTGCTTTCAAGTCTGTATGTTATTATTTAACTTGTCTCTTCACTTTTCAGTATGTAGTGTTTAGTTCCTACAACTTAGTCTTCTAGAAGTAAGTAAGCTTACAATTCTTCTACTGTAACTTACTACTTATAACATGTTGTGTTGTATTTTCATCTAGCTTGCAATTATTCCTTCACTACTTGTAGTAGGTTTCACTCATCTTTCACCATTCTTCATCTTATACTATAAACTCAAGATCTAGTCTAATTTCACTTAAACATCATGAAAAATGGGATACTCTAATTTCCTATTACATATGTGTTTTGTCTCATCAAAATCTAAATATAACTTTTATAACAATTTTTCCATTTAACAAAACTATTGCATTATGTTGTTCATAGCTAAGAAAGCGTAACTAGAGCATTATACTTACTTGCTTTCAGGATAAAATGATGTTTTCTGAATACATCTTTAGATAGGATAAGAATATACATAAACAAACAACTACACACGATACATAAAGAATAAAGAATAAGAGAATTCTAAAATACATGAGATGTGTATTAGAGCCGAACAAAATAACTAAAAAATGACCAAGCACAGAAACTTAACTAAGCTATAACATATATTAAAGAAAGTAAGGTACTTAACAGACCATCTAGCAACTAAACTAACAAAACAGAGATTAAGCAAATATTCATGTATATTAGAATTATTTACTTAATAAAATGAATGTAAAGCATGTAATAAGTTTACAAGTTGTGAACTAGATCAACAAAAATATAACTTGTTTCATTAAAGTGTTTAGGGATCAAATACAAGTTACAGGTATATATAACAAATAAATGTAATTTATATTGAGAATTAGAGTGAAATGCAGTAAGCTAGTTTGATGTATCCTGCGAGTCTTCAAATCTTCTACTTTTCAGAATCACTGTTGAAAAAATGATATCCTAATTGAACTTTTTTTGGGCCTTCTTCACCTGTCTCCTTTAGATGTTCTTTTCCACCAGTCTAAAATTGACTCTTGATAAGATTCTTTCACATTTTTTGATTTTTGGAATTTGTATATCTAAGTTAAAAGTCTTCACAAAGATGCACCACCTTATCTTGGTTTCTAGAGGGAGTCTACATGAGTTCTCCAATGATAAGATCTATGTTGTCCAACCTGTCATCTATACTTTGAGTGAGTTGTTCTTGGTTGGAGGCACTTTGCTGCAAAGTGTCGAGAACAATTGAGTGGCTGGCGAGAGTATCCTTAACAATCTTTAAAGACTTGTTTGTTTCATCAATAGCTATAGTGGCTTCACTCTCAACTCGTTTTCTGTCTAGGATTTAATGGTTCTACTCATCTTTCAACCAATGTTGCATCTTTTTTTTTAGGAATTTCTTCTATATCTTGTATAAGCTTTTTCATGGTCTTGGAGTGCGATTTGTCACTCACATGATTAGTCTTTAATATTTACAGTGTCAATACGAGGTTTTAGAGCAATAACTATTGTTAGTCATAAATGTTGTATCCATATATTGTATTCTGACACATCTGTAACCTTTGCATGTTGTATGCTGTAAAGGATGCAACATTATCAAATATGAATTTTCTGTTTTATAACTCCTTTGCTATATCATAAACCAAATACAACGTTTTCCCTAACTTGATGTATTCTACTTCTTAATGTAACTTCAAAATCTTTACTTCTTGATGATTTTTTTCATAACTTGATTATTCCCAACTCATTTGTTAACATGGAAAATCTTGATTCACATAAGAGATTTGTGAATATATCTACCAAATGCAGATTAGTATGCACTTTCTCCAAAGTTATGTCATTTTTCTCTATGTGATCACTTATAAAATGATGTATGATATTAATGTGCTTTGTTATTAAGTAAAATACAGGGTTATGTGTGATAGCTATCGCATTTGTGTTATCACATAAAATAGGTGCCTCTTTTGCTTCAATGTTCTAATCTCTTAATTGTTGTTGTATCAGAGGATCTATGCACAACATCTTCCTGCAACAACATATTCTACTTCTATGTTGATGTAGCTATAGAGGTTTGCTTCTTGTAGAATCATGACACTAATCTATTCCCAATAAATTGATATATACCACTTGTACTTTTTCTATCAATTTTGCATCTTACAAAATCTAAATCTAAATAACCTTTCAAATTGAATCTGTCTTCTTTTGGATGCCATAATGACATCTTGTGTTCCTTTAAGATATTTTATAATTCTTTTAACTACTGTAAGATGTGATTCATTTGGTGTAGCTTGAAATCTTACACAGACTCCAATTGCAAACATGATATCTGGTATACTTGTTGTAAGATATAGTAGAGACCCAATCAACCTTCTATACTTGGTGATGTCAACATTTTTCCACTTTCATTCTTGTCAAGACTGGTAGATGTAGCCATAGATATGCTTACTATTGATCCATTCTTCATTCCAAACTTTTTGACCAGCTCATTGGTGTACTTCACTTAGTTGATAAAGATTCCATTGTCTAGCTGCTTAACTTGCAGTGCTAGAAAGAAATGTTTGTTGGTTGATCCAAAGATGATGTCATCAATATATATTTGTACCAAAAGAATATTTTCTCAATCGTAGATTTTGAAAAAAGTTTTATCTATTCTCTTTCTGAAACCCATTCTCCAACAGGTATAACGAAAGGTATCATATCATACTCTTGGTGCTTGCTTTAATCCATGTAAGTCTTTCTATAACCTAAACAATTTCTCTTCAAGTTGATCTTCAAATCGATGAGGTTGTTCTTCAGATAATAGTCCATTCAAAAATGCACTCTTTACATTCATTTGATAGAAATTAAAATTCTTGTGTGTAGTATAAGTTAGGAAAATTCTGATTGTTTCAAGTTTTGCTATTGGTACAAAGGTCTCATCAAAATCAATTTTTTTTTCTGACAATATCCTTTTGTAACTAACTTTACTTTGTTTTTTACAATAAGTCTAGATTCATTCAACTTGTTCTTGAATACCCATTTAGTTCTAATGATTCTTTGATGATCAGGTCTGGAAACCAATTTCTATACTTGGTTTCTTTCAAAACCATTTAGCTCTTCTTGCATGACTTGAATCCAACTATTATCTTTAAATGTTTCTTCAATAGTCTTAGGTTCCACTTGTGATATAAAATAAGCAAACATAACTTCATGAGGTCTTGATCTTCTTGTCTTACTCCAATGTTAGGGTCTCCTATGATGAGTTTCTTGGATGATTTCTAAGCTAGCCCTATTTGGTTCAAAGATATATATGGGTTCTTGAAGATTTTCTCGTTGTATCCTGACAAGTTGCCATGTGAAAACCTAATCTGCTGTAACTTTCAGAATAAGCTCTCTGTATCTTCTGCTGTAAGATCATCAAGAATGGGGATCTGCACACCTTCAATGATGAAATTGTGTTATCCTTTTCTTCTAGTTGTGACATATCTTCTTTTAGCTTCTCAAGATCAGTTATATCATAGTGAGGTTCATCAAATACTACATGTATTCATTCTTCAACCATTAGTGTCCTTATTTTGAAGATCCTGAAGGTTTTGCTTAATGAGGAGTATCATAAAAATACCCCTTCATCTGATTTTGCATCAAAGGTCTTCAGGTGTTCTTTTTCATTATTTAAGATGTAACATCTACATCCAAAGATGTGTAGATAAGAGATGTTTAGAGTGTATCCATACCGAATTTCATAAGTAGCTTTATCATGATCTTTATTGATTAAACATTGATTTTGGGTATAGCATGATGTATTGGTAACCTCAGCCCAAAATCTTTTAAGTATACTGGCTTCTGCAATCATTGTTGTTACTGCTTCTTTGAGAGTTTTATTCTTTCTTTCAACAACATCATTCTACTAGGGTGTTCTTGCAGTTGATACTCATGATAAATGTCATTTTCTAAACAATACTTCTTTATAAATTTATTTGTGAACTATTTTCATATGTCAGATCTTATCTTTAAAATTCTTAGGCATTTCTCATTATATATCTTTTTCATAAAATCTGGTAGCCTATTTTGAATTTCTGACTTCTTGGCTAAGAAGATTGTCTAAGTAAACCTTAAGTAGTCATCCACAACTACTAGCGAGTACTTATTTCCACTGACACTAACAGATCCAACTAGTCCAAAGAGATCCATATGTAAGTGAACTAAGATTCTATGAGATGATTTTGAATTTTATCTTTGAATGAACTTTTGACTTGTTTACCCTTCTGACATGCTCCACATATGCTCTCTCTTTTTAAGACTAAGTTTGGAAATCTTCTCACTAGACCTTTTCTTGTTATTTTGTTGATTGTTTTGAAGTTCAGATAACTCATCCTCTTGTGTCATAACCAAAGTAACTCAGGTGGACTCTTGGCAATGAAACATGTTAGCTACATTGTTGAACTTTAATAAGCTAGGTAGATATTTTCTCTTCTGGTTCCTATAAGATTTACTTCATTGGTCTTGTTGTCCTTGATCAGACACTTGTTGGGGTTGAATTCTATAGAGTATCATTTGTCATTAAACTGATTGATACTTTGGAGGTTGTAATTTAATCCTTACACATAGGATACTTCACTAATGTGTGCATTATCATTAATCAAGCTTCATGTACCCTTGGTGCTTCATTTCGAATAATCTCCAAATACTATCTTGGGGCCTTTGCACGGTTGGATATCTTTCAAGGTTTTCTTATTGTCAGTCATATGTCTTGAGTAGCAACTACTAATATAGCATACATCATTGTTGCTTTCTTACAATTGTTCCTACATAGGAAGAATCAATGAAAGGACATCAATTCCAATCCTGGATTTTCGAATTGAGAGAGTATTGAGAGAGATCAAGAGTTCTTAAATAAATTTAGGTAGTCATACAAGTACGGGTCTTGTGGGATTAGTTCATTTGAGAACACATTGCTTAACAAATATTGATTTACTACAAGCATATTTGGTTCTCTTCTTGCAAGCAGTTTTATTTGAATATTGCTTATGCACAGTGAATGTAGAAACTTTTATTATGTTACCTACACCATATCGGTGTGGTCTTCCACTATACTATCCTGGGGTAAAAGCGCATTTAGGTTTTGACATATAAGTTTTAGTATTAGTGGGGTAGAAGGTCTTTTGCTATAACTTGTGAGGTTTTCGCAACTTATCTTTACTTTTAACAAATTGATTTTGTTGTATGTTTTGACTTCTTGCAGACTTATTTCTTACAGTTACATACAAAGGCTTTTTTCTCTTATCAACTATGTTTGGTTTGCTCAAGGCTTCATTTTCTTTTGAATCGCTGAGCAACTCTCTAAACATTGGTACTTCAACTTGAATAAACTTTGCAGCATTGAATGTGTTTGCTGTATTATGAGAAGATTCAGGATTGTATCCTATACCAGAACTATCCAGAGGATTTCTAGTCATCATTAGACAGGCTTGTGCATTTCGAGATGATCTATTAAAAAGATCAATGGTGGCTTGCATACTTTTATTCTCACTTTCAAACTTAGTGACTAGTAGTTTGAGTTTGGAGACCTCTACTCGGAGGTCATCACATACTACACTGCCATAATCATTTCCTTATATTATTTCTTTGAGTGCAACATGCTCACTTTTGAGTATTTGATTTTCTTCATTAAGCTCCTCATGAGCTGAGTTTATCTGCTCAAAGTCACTCATGATCTACCTAAAGATTTGGATCATATTCAGTTTTTCATCAATTACAATAGCTCGAGGTTGGTAGATTACCTCACCATTCTCTTCTTCTTCACAATCTTTGGCCATTAAGAAAATTAATATTTTTTCTTCAAAGGTCGTGTTGTTAGTGTCATTGCACGATAAGCTTTGTTCCTTTACTTCTTCCTTATAAGTATTTACAGTTTTGGCAGCTTCTGTTCTCCAAGAACTGCTTGTGTCATTTCTCCTCTCTTCTCTTATTTGTTTTCTTTCTTCTTCAGATATTTGTGAACTTTGGGATATAGACAATTTCTAGCATAATGACCCGATTTCATGTAATTATAGCAAAGATCAGAGAAAATTATATTTGATCGTATATTAGAAGATACATGTGATGTTGGTTGTTTCTTGTTGAAACTTTTGTTTCCGTTGTTGTTTTTCATGAACTTGAACTTCTTTAGAAGAAGTGCCATGTCTTCTTCTGCATCATCTACAGAAAACTTAGGTTTTTTGTTGCAACTTGCAGTTGTTGTATTCTTGGAGGATCTTGCAGTATGTGATGTAACTTTTATGCTTGTTTCATTGGCCTCTTTCTTTCTTCTATTGATGTCAAATTCAAATGCATTAAGATTTGAGAACAAGTTGAAGGTACTTATAGACTTCAGATTCATGGACACTCACATAGCAGTAGTCTTACTATCCATTTCAACTGGCAAAGCTCTTAACACCTTTATGTTTTTCTCTTTTTGAGTGTAGTGTTTTCCTGTAGCTTCTAATTCATTCACTATGGATAAGAATTTTAGATCTAGTTGTTCCAAATTTTCATTAGACTTCATTTTAAATAGCTCAAATAGATGTGTGACAGTGGATATCTTATTATCTTTTGTGAGTTATGTCCCTTCACAAATCTACTCTAACTTGTCCTAAAAAAATTATCGTTTGCATGTTTTGATCTTGCTAAAGGTTTATTTGTACATGGTGACAAAGAGAGCATTTTTGATCATGTTGTTTAGATTGGCTCTTCTTCTGTCATCGGAATTTCATTCATCTCTTGGTTTGATAAGGACATCTGGAGGTGGAACTCTTCTATATTCAGCTTCCTTTACTCTCGGCCTCGTAGGTGGTTTGTCTAGTCTTCTTGCAGCACCTTCTTCAATTGGTACGACTTACACACCTTCTATAGTTCCTACAGCCGTATCTTCTACTTCTTCTACTAATGCTTCATCTGTTGCAACTCTATCTCTTTTGACTTCTCTATCTAGAACAGGTTCGGTTTAATGATGATTGGTGGTCTTTTTATGATGATATACCACATCTCGTTATTCATTGTTGAAAGATGTGCCTATATTCTAATCTTCCAATCATCATATTCCTTTATGAAAACATGGGGAGCTTATGATGATAAGAATCTATGATATGCTAAAAATATAGGATTTTGAAAAATAAATATAAGAACAAATTTTCAAAACAAACTCAAAGGTGGATTTGGGTAGGTGACTAGACAAGTTGCTTTTAACTCAACTTGCTTTCAAACTACTTGTTGGTCCCAGGTGGCTCGAAAGTTCAGAAAGGAGGTGAATGATATTTTTAAAACTTTCAATCGTTCTGTACTTTAACCTACTCAAGCTTACAACACAGGATGCAATTCAGCTTACAACACTATTGAATAGTGTTGCTTACTATAACTTATAGAGTTCTTGCAGTGGAATAAAATTTTTGATGGATAGTGTCCTTTGAAAACCTTTTGAGATATGAGATTTTGTAAAATGTTTTATGCAGTATGGAAGAGTATAATGCAGCTAATAAATATACAACAAAATATAAAAAATTGTAAATAAACATACAAGGTCTCTTTTAGTGATTTAAATATGGTTTAATCTTTCTACGTCCACTCTACTCCTTCTCAAGGAGAAACTTTATTAAGTAAGTTTGCATTACAACAGTCTTTCCTAACAAACTCTAAACTTAACAAAAACACTTGTTGGTCTCAAGTGGTGTCCGAGATTCAGAGGGGGGGTGAATGAACCTTGGTCTATTTTGCAATTCTTTAAACAAACCGTTCTGCTCTGCAAATTACTTGAACTTGCAGCGTCAGATAGTTACTGCTTGCAGCACATGGATACAGTGCAGCACGCTGTAACTTGGAGTTTTATGCGCAGCGAAAATTTACTTTTATAACACAAGGCTGATTTTCTCAAAAATGCTTCTATCAGAAAATGTTTTATGCAAATGATACAAACAAGAAGCAGAAGGTAAAAGCACAGATAAATAAAGCAATAAACATTTATGGCTTATAGTGGTTCGAATGTGGTATAATCCTTCTACGTCCACTCTACTGCTCCTCGAGCAAGAACTTTGTTAAGTAAGATTGAATTACATGACACTTCTAACAATCTATCAACTTTACAAAGTAACCACCTACTGAAGTCCAGCATACACACAGCAACTGCAAACTTCAAAGGCTCACCCACACAGGGTTCCACACTCCCACACAGGGAAGCTGCCTAACTCTAGACAATTATACAAACAGCAAGGATCTCTCCTATCAACTGTTCGACACCACTAAAACAACCTAAGCACACAACAACAAGATTAAAAAGATAAAAAGGTTTTTCTTCAACTGGTGCTTCGAAGTGAGCTTCTGAATCCTTGAGGAAACTTTCAGCTTGAACTTGCTTCACTTCGGGAGGTTGAGTGACTGAAACTGATCGTAGACTTGAATACTTGGATCTTGTAAGCTTTGTGAATTGTTCGGTTAATCAGTAGTTTTAATAACCAGCTTCAATGTATCTCTTCCTCTATTTATACTTGTAGGAGAAGATATCCGTTGAAGGAGACATCTCTCTTTTAAATTCGAAGTAGTCTGACCAAAGACATGGTTCGCATTTAATGCGACTTGACTTTTTCTTTCGGAGCATTTAATACGGCAGTTGCGGCTCGCAGCTTTCCACAGCGCGTCAGTCCATGTGGGATCTTCGTATTGGCTCCGTGTCTGCAACTTTGATCTTTACTGGAACGGCTCTATTTATTCTTGCATGAGTCTTCGTTCCTCGTACTGCATTTACCTTACTAGGATTGCAGGATACTCCTTGTTGTAAGTTGTGCTTATTGACTTGACTTGACAGTAAGCTTAGCGCTGTATCCTAGGTCTTCGTGCAGCTGATACTTTCTTGCAGTGCTGCGGTAACTTAGACCTGGTTGCAGTATCTTCCGGCAATCCTGCTGTATACTTTCCTTCTTGCAATACTCCAGTACTCTTTTCTTGCAGCGATGCTGCACGCCGTTCTTTCCTTCTTTGCTGTAGAGATGCTCTGTCCTGTTACGGCATTGCTGTATCTTCCTTCTTGCAGCTGTGCTGTATTCTGCCTTCAGCAGCAATACTGTATCCTGCCTTCTTGCAGCGATATCTTTTCTTAAGGGCATAGATGCAGCTTTATCCTTATTCAACCTCCATTTTCAGCACTTAACACTAGACTCAATTCTAGTCTATGTATTCACTTAAATATCGTGAAAAATGGGGTACTCAAAACTTCCTACTACATATGTAATTTGTCTCATCAAAATCTAAATATTGAAATCCTAACAACACTCACTAAACCTAAGCTTCCACTCAGGTTGTTGTTGTTCCAAAAACTGACCCACAAAGGATCCTTACAACCCACACTGGCAACAAATATAATACTCAACAAAGAACTATATTCCTATCAAATAAAGACACCTTTAAACCAACCAAGCACATAGCACATAGCAAAGGTTAAAGTATATAAATGAGTTCTTCAACTAGTGCTTGAAGCAGCCGTGAAATTTTTGAATTTTCGATCAAATGTTTAACTACTTCTGAGGTTGAGTGATTGAAACGTGTTTGCTTTTTATAATACTTTGAGAGCTTGTAGATTTCTTGCTTAAAATTTAAAGAATTGTATTTTCAATTTTGGTAGTTGTTTCAATCCTCTCTTCCTCTATTTATAGGTGTAAAATTTTGCCCATTGAAGGAAGTGCAATTTTTTGAATTTGAATCTTGTTGTTGGGTGTAGACCTCGCATTAAATGTCTTCTAAGTTATGCATTATGTTTTCTTGTCTTGCACTTCAGGTCTTAGCTATTATTTGTAATAGGTTGCAGTTTTTGTGTTTTGTCTCATCAAAATTTAAATATAAATTTTCTAACATAAATAATATAAGATTTTACAAGAGAACACAACATCGATAGAAAAGTGACATTATTATTAGAAAATTTTGATTTTTTTTCATTTGGTAGATATTGATCAAACTTTTTGATCAAGTATAACTACTTATCTTTGGATATGGATCCTCTAATGGGGAAAAAACCGAGCAACCTCTTTCAGTGCATATACGTTGTAATTCTCTTTTTTTTTTTTACTTTTTTTTTTCATTCTTTTAGTTTTGTTTTGTTATTTTTCTCTTTTGAGTAAATATTTTCTCATATCTCTATCGTGTGATTATTTATAATATCAAATGAATTTTTCATAATTTTTTAAGTACATATTAGGATTTAATATATCAAGAATAAAAATATTGAAATTTTAAATAGTTTGAATGGCAATAAGAAAAATGTATTTTTATTGTTGATTTGTTATGTCATAATATGCATTTAGAGAATTGTGAAAAAAACACTTGATATAATAAATAATCATATAATAAAGAAATGAAAAAATATTTGAAAAAGAAAAGAAAACAAAACAAAAATAATGTAAAAGAAAAAAAATATATATATATAAGGAAAAACGCCGGTGTATATGCACGAGCAGGGGATGCTGGGATTTTCCCCATAGTAGAGGAGGATCCATATCTCTATGTTCCTATGTCGAGTACTGTAATTTTTAATGGTTAGAAATTTACGAAACCCCCATCCTTATTCATTTTACTTGGAAATAATATTCTTAAGTTGTTAAAAAAAAATTTATACTAAGAGAAATATTTTTTGTCAAACTATATCCTTTTAAGACTAGTAGTGTACCCGTGCGTTGCAAGATTTGTCATATAAAATATAATTAATAATTTTATATTTATAATAACATAATGTAAATATATAATATATAAATATCTAGATGAATTAATCAAACAAATTGAAAACTCTATATTTGAAATAAGAATGAGATAAATAAAAATATTCAATTTGACCAAATTTGTGCAACCATTAAGTACTTAAAAGTCACATAAATTAAATTTAGTAACTAAAATAAAATAAAATAAAATTTGAATCCTGCAAATATGTTATGTATATTGAAAATGATATAAATTTAAATAAAAAACTAAGATTAATAAATATTATATTTTATCAATGTTCTTAACTATACAAATATTTTAATGAAATTTTTGATTCCATCAGTACAAAAAACTCGATTATTCTAATCCAATAAAATATATATCAACTCAACATATAGTCAAAATCCATTGCTATGTGTATAAATAATATTATTGAAAACTACTTAATCTAGAATATATTCAATACCTCAAACTAAGATAAATAAACCAAATCATTATACCAAAAGATTATTTTTTTTAATATTTTTAAATAATCAACATTTTCTAATTTGTAATTTTAATTAAAGTCATTTTCTTTCATATTTGTAATTTTGTTAGATATAATTTTAACTTTAAACATATTTTTAACTCCCACACTTTAATCTATAGCCGTAACTACTACAAATCAATTAAAAAAATATTCAAATGCTCTAACATATTAGATTTGATAAATTGCTATATAAATATCAAATTAAATATTATATTAAGTGGTAAATTTGATATATAACACATTTAAAATGAATTTTAAAATGAAAATTTGAAGTTATTTAAAAAAAAAAAACAATCACATCTCCTTACTTAACACAATCAAAATTACAAATTCAAAATAAAAAGTATGTCAATAAACAAAACTATAAATAACAATGATAAATTTGATTTATCATGCATAAAGACGAATTTTATTAGAAACTATTTATTTTGAAATAATGATTAAAAAATGCACACAGCCCCATCACCCCACCCCTTACGACCAACATCCATCAAAATTATAAATATAGAATAAAAATGACAATGAACAAAATTTCAAATAAGAAGGAGAAATATGATACATATGCATTAAAATAAATTTCAAATGAAGCTGTTTAATTTGAGATTCTTTATTTGATTTAATTGTATATATTTTTATTAAGTAAATTTTTTATAATACATTTCTATTTTTTTTATTTCTAGACTTTAATATAAATTTACAATAACTTAAAGTTACACAATTATTTAGAGTAAATAAAAAATGCATTTCATTATGTATACAATATGAATATCAAATTAAAAATCATTAAAAGTGATTAATTTGATATATTAAATGTTATAAATGAATTTGAGATATAGTTATTATATTTTAAATATTTGGTAAAAAATATTAATATACAATAAATGCAATGTGAAATGTAATAAATGATATTTTTTATAATGAAAAGTTAAAATGGGCGAGAAAATAATTTTGATATTTTTGGCAAACTATTCTACTTTTATATATACATAGATAGATGGTGTGAACTTAAATATATGATGTTAAATACGTGCTAAATATGATAGTACTTGATTAAATACGAGACTAACTGCCAGTCACAAAAATCCGCAACAATTGATGGGTTCTAGTTTTAGGGTTTTTTTTTTCATTCTTATTTTTTATCTAGTATTTTTCTCATTTCTTTATAATGTGATTACTTATTACATCAAGGGCATATTATAATACAACATATCAATAATAAAATTACAGAAAATTAGAATATGATAAAATAAATTTCAAAAGCAACTCTCTTTTATATTATTAATAATTCTCTTATAAATTATCCCAAAATAAGAGATTTACTTTTGAAATCTATTGTCATATTCTATATTTCTGTAAATTGTTGATATGTTATATTATTACTATGCACTTAGTTAATTATGAAAAAGTCACTTGATGTAATAAAATAACCACATAACAAGGAAATGAGAAAGTACTTTATAAAAAAAGAATATAAAAGAAAAAAATTACTAAAACTAGAACCAGTGTCGACATTTTGAGGGTCCATGGTGAAATAAAAAAAAAATCTTATGGAGAAAATATAAATATTATTATTTAAAGGTTTAATTATAAATAATTATCTAAACGATACCATTTTTTCATTTAACTACCTAAATTTTTTTTCTATTGCAACTAACTATCTAACATTTGCGCGAGTGACAAGTAACTATTTAAGACCATCGAAACGCCAACTAGAATCATGTGTGAGGCACACCCTCTACTTATGAGGGCATTTCTGTCATTTTAGGCTTAATTTTAGGAAAAATAAATAAGATTTCTACTCTTAAAATCTAACCCTAAATATTCTTCCCTAATTTTGTTGAGTATAGATGAATTGGACAATAGGAAGAGATAATTTTGGATGAACTTTGTTTTTGTAGCTGAACTACTAAAAGAAACTCATCTTAGGCTGATTTGAATACTTAAAGAAGATTTTGGGCTTGCAAAAAGTATCGGGTATAATTCAATAATCCATAATTTTTATTTCAAGATCCTTAATTTCAATTAAAATCACTAATTTAGTTTCAAAATCCCTAATTATTTTTCAAAGGAATTACAACATCTATAATTTGTCTTTTAAAAGTCTCTTCATTTTCCTATCCAAATAAATTTTAATATTTGGCTTAGAGATTTTCTTTATATTATCTAATTAAACCTAAAATGACAGAAATACCCTTATAAGTATAGGTGTGTCTCTCACATGATTCAATTTAGTCCCAAAAAAGGTGCTCCAATGGTGTTAGATAGTCACGTAAATGTTAAGTGGTTAGATGCAACCAGAAAAAAGTTTAGGTTGTTAAATGTAAAAATTGGTACAGTTTGGATGGTCATTTGTAATTAACCCTTATTTAAATGATAACTATAGCTTAAAACCTGGAAAAAAAAACCCTCATTCAAATAGTTGTGCACATAGATCAAGTTTCAATGTACTCCAATCCTTTGTCCATCTAAAATATTGAAAAAATGCAACACCTACTATTATAAGAATAAAAATAAGTTTGAAACTATCATTGAAAATAGATCTTCTAGCATTTTGATGAGAAACAAAACCATCAATAAAGTGTTCAAGATCAAGTTTTCCCAACATCTTGTGTTCTATAAAAAAATTGTTAATCCATTTAATCAATAGAATCATAATTGAGCGCAAATTAGATTTTATCAATTCTAATTTTTGAATTTTCTTTTCTATTGATACTTCATTAACCAGTATACTTAGCAAAACTCTATATATATTTAACTATATATACCTAGTATTTGACAAAAAAATAGGGGTCTCTTGAAAAATGGGATCTTAGACTGCCGAACTTCTCACCTTAGTTCAAGATCGTCCTTGACTATCCAACAATTGTTGCTGGTTTTTTTTTTAAATATGGTAGTACTAGTTATAGTATATAGTGAAACGTGGTACTTTAATATTGGTACGATTTATAAATATAGTGGTATAGGATTAAAGTATATGATGGCACAAGCTATGCTAATGTAGTACAGACTTAAGTATATGGTGGTATGAACTTAATTAAATGTAGAGAAGGTCACATGTACACCTAGTGCACCATGCAATCGGGTTGGTGCCTTTTTTTGCACTTTCTTTTATATTATATTAGTCATACCTTTATATACAAATAGTATAACCTTTATAGAATCTTTTAACTTCAAAATAAAAATCAATTTCGACAATTGTACATATATACATTTATGTGATATTAATCATACATTATATGACACCACTTATACCCTTATATTAACATATATAGTTATACCTTTATATAATATATAAAGGTACAACTAACATAACTATAAAATATGATTAATATAACTATAAGGTATGACTAACATGATTAAAAGGTGTGCAAAATATTAATGTCTATCTAAAAAAATGTTAAACATACAACTAATATAATATAAAAGTTTGACTAACACTACTAAAAGAAATGATTAATATAACATAAAAGTATAATAATTGGGAGCAAGTTTGTGCGCAGACACCCAAACATGTGACACTGTTGGTGGATCAGGTCGACTTGAGTGCATGAATCCATGCACCAAGTTTATAAAATTTTTGATCTTAAATATATAGTGATATGGACTTAAGTATATTATGTATAAAATTGATTTCATTAAGAACGCAATAATAAAAAATATATATTTTGACTAACAAATAGTGTTTGTTTAGAGTAGGCTATTTATAATTCTATCCTGACATTTATTTGTCTCATATTGTTATTATGTGAATTATGTTTCCAATTCTTAAAATGACATTTATTTTAAATAATTTTCTTGATAAAACAATTGTTACTTTTAAATAGTGGGGGTGTATTTTTTGGAATGGTTAAATATGAAATTGAAACATTGTACAAAAAAACAATAGTATAGTGTAATCTTCAAATCAAAGCAATGGAAATGGCCGACATCATGTGATGGATGTTACCATCTTCCATGTGCTATCAACTTGAAACATGTCTGATGGCAAATTCTTTTAGAAAATCGTTCTAAAAAATGAGATTTCATTTTGTAAGGCAAGGCTGTTCGATTTGATCTACATGGGTCAACGTCAAATCAACCTAATTAATATAGGTTAGATAATATTAGGTCATTAATAATATTGTATCATTGCATAATATTTTTATGAGATTATAATTTAACAAATAATATTATGTATTATTTATGTATTATATTTGTGTATATGAAATAATATTTATATCATAATATTTTGGGTTACAATATTTCAAATTCATGATTAATTTTAAAAAATAATTCAAAAGTAATATTTTTATTTTCATCATATAATAATTTTGTATGTACTAAGAGTAGATCTTGAGCGAGATAATCTCACGGATCTCATTACATGACATGGATCGTGTCAACTCGATTAACACTCTATTAACGCAAACCCAAAGTCAATTTATATGACAAGCAGAACTTAATGTGTAAAAATAAAAATATTATTTGTTTAATTACAGTTTCTCAAATTAATCACTGATTTGAAACCATTGAATCAAAAATATTATCCAATACATATAAAAGGATTAGATAGTAATCCTATCAAATTATGAATTTTCAAATGTAACATTACATAATAAGAAAAAATGTATTACTTTTGAAATGAAAATCTTAAATTAATTATTGAATTAAGAATATTAGAACCAATGATATTAATTACATGATATGCGTAAAATAGTACACTGTATTACTTATCAAATTATAATTTATCAAAATTATTACATATATATATATAAAAACATTACCTTTTTTCTTTACATATAAAAATATTACATAATAGAATTCATCAGATACGCACCTTGAAGAATTTCCACCGTGTGCACTTCTTTAAAAAATATTAATTTTATATTGTATTCAAAATTCTTTCTTCATGTTACCACCTCGTATGCAGACTTTCTTCTCAATTCTCATCTCACACATCAATATCGATCTTCTTCCCAAATTATCATCAAAAGTCATTTGTTAAAAATTACAAAATATAAATTACTTAACAAATATCCTCAAAATCAGTCCTATTGTAGTCCACAATTAAAAAAACAATGAAAAATATTCAATTAATCAATTTTCAAGAAATCCTCAAAATTATTGTGATGTTCATAAATAATCTTTTCTAACAAGACATTTAGAATTCTCACAAATGACTTTTATTGTATGTAAGTTCTAATTATTGCATTAGTAAGTTAGAACAATCTTTGGTGAGACATGCATCATCTAGTACAATAAAAGTTATTTATGACAATTTTAAATGTCTTTGTTAGAAAATATTTATTATGAACATCACAATAATTTTGAGAATTTCTTGAAAATTAATAAGAATTTAGGATTTCTTGATAATTGATTAATTGAATATTTTATTTATGTATTTTTTTAATTGTGGGCTACAATATGATTGATTTTGAGGATATTTGTTAATAAATTTATAGATTGTAACTTTTAACAAATAACTTTTGATAACTAAATTTTTATAGTGTAGTGTTTGTGGGATGAGAATTGGAAAAAAAATCTATACTCATGTGTGGGATGAGAATTGAAAAGAAGGTCTGTTTGTGAGGTGGTAACGTGAAAAATAGAATTTTATATATAATATCAAAGATTAAAAAAATCATAAAAAAATGCGTATGATATACATTTTTCAAGTGCGTAGCTAATCAAATCTGTATTACATAATATATAAAAAATTATTATCTCACTTGTATAGATTAGTTGATTTAATGTTGAGCGTGTTGAGTCAGATAAACCCAGACCTATTCTTTCAGAATGTGACTTGTAATATGGTTTTATTAAAAAAAAAAATTATCTATTTAATTTTGAATGCCTAACAGAATTTCGTTTATCACAAATATATAAATTCAATAATGTAATTATTTTAATTTATTTCCAAATTAAGGTGAGAAAATATGCAGGCACGTCCATTAATGATACATAATAGATATTTTTCTTTAGTGAAAACCTAAGGAATAACAATCTGAAGAGTTTTGTGTAAAATGTGGAGTAATTAATGTATCTAAATATAACACAAAATTTTATATAATTTCTACAATTACTCAAATCGATGAGACGGTCTTATGATCAATGTTTTCATAATCGAATCGGTCAATTTAATCGATTAAAATGGGAATCAGTCACTTTTCCGGTCTAATTAGTTACACAAAATCGTTCTTAAGGTTGAATCGGTCAAAATCGGGCAAGAACCGGTCAAAATCGGTATAATTTTTTTTTTTAACTTTTAACCGATGTGGTTATGAAAATATTGCTCATGATAAGACTCTGACTCTTTATAGGCATATTGGGTATAATTAGAAGACAAAGTTGGAGTTCAATCAGTCGTAGATTCAATTTAGAACCACATTAATTAAATCCTCATAAAGATCTTTTTATATTCTTGTATTGAAACTTTAATAAATAATAATAACTCATACTATTTATATTTATATAATAAAATAAATAATTTTTTAATAAATCAATCGGATCCATTCTTAAACTGCTCCAATGATTAACTGGTAAAATACGTATATTTCCCTTATAATTTAGAAATGTTACATCTATATTCCTTTGGTGAAAAGAATAGCCACATTTACATCTATGATATGAATAAGTCTGCATAAAATTCCATATTCCATCAAACTTAATGAAAGTATGCATCACTCGCCTCATGTGCGAATTGGGTTGAATTCTACACACTTTTTGACTTATGTATTGACTATAATATCTTTTACATTGTATATAACATGCTATCCATTGATTTCTTTCAATATTTAACATAGAATCCCTTTTTTCACTTCGATTTTTCTACTTTTTTTAATTTAATTCATTTTTGTTATTTTACCTTTTATTACTATTTATGCATAATATTTTATTTGACATTATAAATTTTGTAAATTTTTAGTTTATTTATTTCACATTGCAAATTTTGATATTTTTTTTCATTTTACAATTTAAAATTATTCTTTATACTTTTTTGAAAATTTTGCACCCTTAACTTAAAAATTAATTTATGCTCAAAATATTTTTACTCTCATTTATTTATTTATTTTAATTTATATACATATAATCTATTTCTCAATAAATCTCAAAACTTATAAACTAACTCTTGGAAACAATAACATAAAAATTTAGAATTTAAATTATTTAAAAAATTATAATTCATAGATTGTTTAAATCTTAAAAAAAAAGTAAATCTAATATTTGTGAAAATTACCTAATAAAATATGAAAATTTACAAGATATATATATATATATATATATATATATATATAATTAAAATAATTTTAATAAATATGAAAATTCAAAATTAAATTGAAATATGAAGATTGTGAATGTAGTCAAAAGGATCCAACTAAGATTTGGAAAATAATATTAAAACCCTCATGATTAATAAATAAAATACAAAAATAAGTATTGAAAATAAAAAAAATCCAAAATTTTAAAGAATAATTATGAAAAATTCAAAATTAAATAAAACTATCAAGATTGTTTACATAATAATAAAAATTCCAACTAAAATCTGAATTTAAAAAAAAATTAAGATTAAAATATAAATACAACATTACAAGACGTATATTGGAAATAGAAAAATACAAGAAATTACATAATATTGAAATAATTTAATATCTTATGATTATAGAGTATACTATAAAATTTCAATTTATTTGAAAATTTATTTTGAAAGTTAAATCCAATAATTCTTTAAAAAAATATTTATTAAAATTAATCTAAAAATTCAAAGATAAAAATAAAATATGAATATTGTTAATATAATTTATAAAAAAAAAGTTACTAAATTTGAAATTTTTTAAAATCTTATTTGGAAAATTTTTAAAAGTTAATTTTCATATTTTCTTAAATGTTTATGTTTATTAAAATAGATTTTTATATCGGTTGACGTTGGAATTTGTACTTCAATTAATTCCTAATCAAACACTCAAAATGATAAAAAAAAAAGGATGAATTTGGTGGAATTAAATGAAGAAATGAAGCTAAAATGTCAAAGGAAGTGTAGAAAATACTGGCCCGGAGCCTACTTGGGCAAATTAGCTCGACTGATCTTGGACGGTTTTAGTGACAGGGCAGGATTGTATATAATATAAGTAGAGAAAACAGTTCTCTAGTGCTTAGTACCAAAATGTTTGAATCCTTTACAAGTTGAAAATACTTCTATTTATAGTAAGAGAAGAGCTCGAGTAGTGGAGATCATGCCCACTACTCCCCTATTTTTAGTCTATTTTCTTGGAGGTGGGTGGTTTAATTCCCCCACGATCCTTAAGCGGTTGAAAAAATCCTGGTTGGTATAACTTGTCCTGCTCGGCCATGACCCTTCAAACATGTCACGAAAGTGTTCTGGCCAGGTCATTTCGAAGCCGTCCAGGACAAGCATCCTGGCCGGGTCACATGGGTAAGCTCAATGAGCTCTGAATCAATCTTTAGGTAACCTCTGTAGACCGGCCAGGTTTAGTAATCAGATCTAGCTCGGGTCGGGTGGTCCAACAATAGCCCCTTAAGTCACGGGAGAAACTATTTCTGTCGGGATCTAACCATTTACCACAAGCCGAGTCGAGCAAAATAGAAGTCTGATAAGCAGGATTTTGAGTCTTCCTCAAGGCAGACACATGTCATCATCTGGTCGAGTGAAAGTCAGAGGTTCGCTACATCACATCCGCTTGATCGTCCACGTCTGTATCAGGTAGGGCGAAAGTTGAAGAGTCATGCTCTGTCTATATATAAGGGTGTCTCTCTTTTATTCAGCTTTTCATGAACTTAAAACCCTTGGCAATTGTTATCAACTCCGAGCAGAATCAACAGATCACGACCTCCCGTGCTAAATCGACCGAAGAGAAGGAACCATCTACTCATTGACAAGGTAATTTACTTTTCCTTCGTAATTATGTTAAGTGGATCATCTGAAGACAAATCAGCCAAGGATTATGATCGAGGTGTGTCCGAAAAGTGCATTAATAGCTCAAACGACCTTGATTAGGGATCAAGCTCTCCTGAAGTGGAGGTTAGGAGACCGACCATTACGGTAATCGAGGAGGTTGGTCCGTCCGGATCAATAACTGCAGAAATCCTCATCGGACAGCGGCGACACCGCCGAGCTGAGCAGTCTTCTAGGGACTCAGAAACAATGAGCTGGCCTTCTGTTGTCACCCAATCCGAGTTGGACCATTGGCAGTCCCTCTTTAACATCCCCTTGGGAGTTTCTTTATCGTTCCCCGTCCCGAAGAGTGAATGGATAGACCACCAAAAGATTGTGTAGCCATAAGTTTTCGAGCTCTGAAGGGAGGGTTATGATTTCCTATGGCACCCTACGTAACACGCTACCTCTGGCACTAGGGGATAGCACTTGGCCAACTCCACCCGAATAGTTGGTCATCCATATTAGGAGTGCTCGTGCTCTTCCACAACTACAATCTTGGAACCCCTAGTCCCCGTGAGCTAGCTTGGTTGCTCACTATTAAGCTCATACCCGGGATGAGAAATCACTTCTACTATACTTCCCCTCGGCCGCTCTGACCTCAATTGATCTGTGGTCTTCCATCGTCAGTTAAAGATTGGAAGAGTAAATGGTTTTGGGTTAGAGGGGATTGGAAGAGTTCCGAGCTAAATGATCATGACTTCTCCTCAAGAATGTCTTGTCCAACTGGCTTCGGGTCCGCTGAAGGTATACATCTATATTTTCTTGGCCGGCTCTTCTGATGTTATAATACTTTTCTATTCTGTAGAGGTGTCGCCCGAAAATCTCCTGATCGATGAGGACTTCTCCCGAAAAGTTTATTTCTTACGGGATAGCACCGACCCGAAGCGGCGAACATTCAAGGACCTAATTACAGAGAATCGGCTTGCCCGAGCCGGTCTGATCTTTAATTTCAACCGTATCCCAATAGATTTCTGTGGTGAGTTTTGAACTATTGTATCGAGTTTATGCTCGGTTGACTCGTTCGCTGAATAATCTTTTCACAGCCGTCCTCCCTCATGAAGGCCTACTTCCTAGGATGAACCCGACTGAACGCATAAGGCTCCGGGCTGAGCAGGCTAAGATGTGAAAATTACCAGCTAAAATACTTGGTTGGGAGAGAGGACGAGGTCTAGAACCTCCGATTCTAGCGACGACAATACTGGGCCAGGTATCATCTAGCCCACCAGCCCCAACTGCCATGAGGCCTAGTTTGGCTTCTGCCGAGCAACCGATCTGCAGCCCCAGCATCACCATCACAACTCCAGTTGGGGTGTGGTCTTCCGAATCTCATCTGGCCGGCTCGATCAATATTTGCAGTTGGGATCCCAAGTTGATCGAAGGTTCCAAGAAACTCCTTAAACGGAGGCCGTCTTTCCAAATTAGTTACTCCCGTGCTCAGCTGCCGAGCAAGGACTTGATGAAAAACCTCCCATCAGGTGTTGAACCAGCAATAAAGGCTCCAGTACAGGCCTGGACGGAAGAGTTGGAAGGGTATGCGGGCAAAATGACTGCAGTAGAAATTGAGGTCTGCTCGGCTGTGTTTCATGCTCAGGCCTCCGTCTTCGCTTGGTGGGCCCATTTTAAGTATCTCGACCAGCAGGAGAGGTATGACGTGAAGGAGATGGAGCTTCGTGAATGAAGGGCCAAGTTCGTAGCCGCCACTGAAGAAAATTTCCCAGGCTCGGTTGGCCTCCTCACAGGACTTATTGGCCAAAACCATAAAGTTGGTTGAGTTGGATCACCAGCGGTTGTCGGATATAACTTTGGAGAAGGCTAGACTCGAAGCTAATTTGGAGGCATCACAGACCGAGCTGGAGGTTGTACGGGCCAAGTTGCTGGTGGCAAGGGCTGGATAACTGGATGAGGTAGCCATCATGCAGAAGTATACTAGCTTATCTTTTCACCCTCATTGACAATATTGAGGTGGTGAGGAAGGTGGAGCTTGATGACCGTCCACTGAGGACAGCGTTGGCCGACTACCTGCAAAAGAATCCTCTTCCCAAGTATTACTTGGATCAAATGGACGACCTGCCCGGTTATCTTCCTTCAGGTTCGGACCACCTCTTGCAGCCAGCCCCTCTTATCCAGCTTATGTCCAACCCGAATCTCATCATGGAGGATATTCCTGATGTCGAGCAGGTTGAAAGTGCCCACCTGATCAGGGTCGAAGATAAGGTGATCGAGGTTGGGGCTGATGATGTCGCGAGCCAATGAACTTGTGCTTATTTATTATTATTATTATTATGTTTTTTTTTAAACTTAGATGGCTAATCAACCTCTTGTCAAGAGGTTCTGGCCTTTAAACCAGCATTTTGAATATAATTTTAATTATCCGGTCAACTCATATTCATAACTTTGTAATCGCGGTACAGCAAAGTTCATCCGAGGTCAATTATTTCCTGACCGGCTCGGTTATGATCTTTTGTTCCCTTCGAGCCGGTCCTGGCCAGTCATGACCTAGCCGACCTGAGAATGAACCGACCATGGTAGGTATCCTCAAAACCTAGACACGTGTCATCATCTAAGGGAATAGGTGTCAAAGAGTCGTTGGATCCTAGCCGTGCAATTTGCCACGTGTCATCTCCTGGCAGAAAGGAAGTCGAACAATCGTGTCCTCCTTATAAATAAGGGTGTCTCGTCTTCAGTTTCCTCTTCAAAAGCTTAGAACTGCATGTTAGAGATTTTCCTTCAGAACCCTAAACTAAACTAGCCGAGGAGAACTACCCGAGAAACATCACTCGAAGAGAACCAAACATCCTCGAGTTTATTTAGGTAATATTTTATATACATGTCATCAAACGGATCTTCTACTAGCAGGTTCGATCTAGGACTACAGCCAAGACAGATCCGAGGAGCTGGAGTACAGCTCGGGAGAGCTGTCCTTAGGATCCATTTCTCCTGATGAGGAGGTGATCAGGAGTTTGGCCCCTGCTGCAATGGAAGAGGCCGGCCCTTCAAGTTCAATTCTCTCCATCCCCACTGGGGTTCCCATTTGGTGAAGGTACCGGTGGATCGAGCAGTCTTCGAAGGACTCCGAAGCCATGACGTGGCCATCCATCGCCACCCGAGCTGAGCTGGACAGTTGGTACGCTCTATTCAATATTTCACGGGAAACCACCTTCGACGTTCCCCGGCCCAAGGAGAGAATAGACAAACCACCCAACAGGTGTGTCGCCATTAATTTCCGAGCCCTTTAGGGCGGTCTGCGCTTCCCCTTGGCTCTCTGTCTCACTCATTATCTTTGCCACTGGGGATTCACTCCAGGCCAGCTTCACCCTAACAGTTGGTCATCCATTTTGGGGCTGCTCGTCATTTTCTACTCCTTCCAGCTTGGGGTTCCAACTCCCCAAGAGTTGGCCTGGCTGTTCAGCATCAAGCTGATTTTGGGGATGAAAAACCACTTCTATTACATTTCTCCCCGACCATTCCGACCTCAGCTAATGAAAGGGTCTTCCGTCCTCTATCAAAGACTGAAAGACCAAATGTTCTAGGTCGGAAGGGATTGGATGAGTCTTGGGCAGACCAATGAAGATCCATCCCAAAGGATATCCTACCCTACATACTTCGGGCCGACCACTGGTGTGCATTTACATTTTCTTATATGGTCTGCTTTCCGATGATGTAATGTTCATCTATTTTGCATAAATTTTACTTCAAACTCTTCTGATCGGTGAGGAGTTTTCAAAGAAGATACGCTTCTTGAAGGATAGCACCGACCTAAAGAGGTGAACCTTCAAGGCCCTTCTGACTTAAAATCGGCTTTCTCGAGCTGGCTTGATCTTTCCATTCGTTACAGCCCCCATCAACTTTCATGGTAAAATTTATTTCTTGTTCGGTTTTCCACTCAGCCGTCCCATATTTGTTCTAACATGTTGCATTTGCAGTCATCCTCCCTCGAGACGGTCTTCCTCTGCGGATGGAACCTTCTAAACGAATTTGTCTTAGGGCAGGCCAGGAGACGCGGCCAAGGGCAACTAGCTAGGAACCTAGGGCAGCCGGTCAGAATCCCAGGGCGAGGGAAAGGGCGTGGCTTGGAGCCCTCTTCAACTATGACTAGGGCTGAGTCAGTAGCTCCTGCCCGATAATCGCCGCCAGCTAAACGCCCCTGGCCACTCAGCCCTCAGGACGTTACTGTGGCTGCTCCCCCATGTGTTTGGCAGTCTGAATCTCCATTGGCCGGCTCTGTCAACATATGCAGATGAGACCCAACTCAGATCGAGGGTTCCAAGGAGTTCCTTAGGCGGAAGCCTCTTTTCCAAATAAGCTTCACCTGTGCTCAACTGTCGAGCATAGATCTGATGAAGACCCTTCTACTTGGGGTTGAGCCGACCATGAAAGCCCCCATCAAGGCCTGGATAGAGGAACTGGAGGGATATGCTGGAAAGATGTCCGGTGTAGACATGGATATGTGTGCGTCCGTGCTTTAGGCTCAGGCTTCCATTTTCTCATGGCGAGCTCACCTTCTTCATCTCGACCAGCTCAAGAAATATAACGCCAAGAAAATGGAACTTTAAGAGAAGAATGACGAGCTGATCACGGCGGTTGAGGAGAAAGAAGTGCTGAAGAGGCAGCTAGCCTCCGCCCAAGATCTCTTGACCCAAACTGCTAAAGATGGTGAGCTGGATCTCCAGCGGGTCTCCGAGTTGACTATTGCCAATACTCAGGTGGTGGCCGAGCTGGAAGCTGCCCGAGCCACCCCTGTAGATGAAGTTGTTGTCGTTCACATGTACAAGGCTTCAACCAAGTGCAAATATGAGGGGGTGTTGGGTTATCTTTTTACCTTCATCGATGCAATCGATGTTGCCCGGAAGAAAAAACTCAACGACCGCCCTCTCATGGTGGCCCTGGTAGGGTACTTAGAGAAGCAGCCCCTCCCGGACTATTACCTGAGAATGATGAGTGATCTGGCTAGGGTATCTTCCATTCGGGTCGGATCACTTACTCCGTCCAGTACCTTCGATCCAACTAATGTCCGACCTCGATTTTGATATGACCGACGGCAAAACAGGTAACCAAGATGAGGAGGCTGGGGCGACTGAGGTAGCCAGAGATGACATGGCTGAGGTGGCGGTTGAGTAGTCTAATACCTGTAAAAAAAAATTATCTGTTTAGACCAACTGGCCGTTTTATATGAGGTGCTAGCCTCCAAACTAGCTTTTGTTTTGAATGCAACTATTATTCAACTTGCTTGGCTCTTATTAAGTGAACATAGCTAAAATGTTGATCCATTCTTACTTGACCTTTATTAGCCTGTTCGGCTTGGTCTTATAATATTAATCTCTTTAGCTCATAAGCTTTTTAGTGTGACTTGTACATCTGAAATATCATTTGATCGGCTCGGCATATTATCTAGCCGGTTTAGCTTATATAATAAAATCACTTGGTTAACAGTTGACCATTTTTGAACTTCAATCTCTAACTGCCCGATCGGCTCGGTTTAGTATGTTGGCCAATCCAATTCTTTCTGATTGGCTCGGTAGAGACCGTTTCCTGTTTTGGGTTGAGGTCTGGCTGTTACATCCGGCTTGGACGGCTCGGATGAGGCCATAGCCTTTTTTGGGCCTAGACTTTACTGTTTCACCTAGCCTGGGTAGCTTAGATGAGGCCGTAGCCTTATTTAGGCCGAAGCCTTGGTGGGCCGAAACCTTACTGTTTCACCCGGCCTGGGCGGTTCGGATAAGACCGTAGTCTTATTTGGACCGAAGTCTTGGTGGGCCATAGCTTTACTGTTCCACCTGGCTTGGGCTGCTTGGATGAGGCCATAGCCTTATTTGGGCCAAAGCCTTGATGGGCCAAAACCTTATTGTTCCATCCAGTTGGGGCAGCTCGGATGAGGCTGTAGCCCTTAACAATCAACAAGCTAGAACGTAACTTTATTAACAAAATTAACATAAAAAATTACAAGGTAATTACAATGAAAGCCTTAGCCGGCTAGTGGTAATATTTCTTTAGGTGTTCGACGTTTCATGGTTTGGACATCACTTCGTTGTTGAGATCGGCAAGCTCATAAGCACCTCCGGCCAGGATTTGGTTAATCTTGTACGGTCCTTCCTAGTTATAGCCTAGGGACCCGGTATGTTGGAGGACTTTCTTGAGGACCAGGTCCCCGACTTCGAATCTTCATGCTCGGACCTTAGAGTTATAGTACATTACGTTTCTCTGTTTATAGATGGAATTTTTCACATCAGCGTCGATCCTTCTTTCCTCAACTAGGTCAAGGCTGGCTGTCAAGGCCTCAGTGTTCTATTCATCTTGGTAATTATTCATCCTCCAGGTCGGGACGTCGAACTCTATCGGGATGACGGCCTCAGACCCAAAGACCAAAGAGAATGGTGTTTCTCATATTGCGGTTCTGATCGTCGTTCTGTAAGCCCAGAGCACCTCGGGAAGTTCATATGCCTAAGCCCCTTTTGACTTCTCGAGTCTGGCCTTCAGAGTGTGTTTGATGATCTTGTTAAAGACCTCGACCTGACCGTTCCTTTGAGGATGATATGGAGTCGAGCATAACTTTTTGACCCCCAAGTTTTTACAGAATGTTTTGAGGTCCTCTGCATCAAACTGTCATCCATTTTCTGTAATGATAGAGTGCGGAACCCCGAACTGGTAAATGATGGACTTCCAAATGAAGTTTGTGATTTTCAACTCAATTAATTGTGCTAGGGGCTCGGTCTCTACCCACTTGGTGAAGTAGTCGATAGCGACTATTGCAAACCTCACTCCTCGACCAGTTGGTATCGGGTCGATCAGGTTGATTTTCTATTTTACGAACGGCCATAGGGCCATGGTTGAATTCAGGTCCTCAGATGGTGCTCGTATGAGGGGCGCGCACCTCTTGCATCGGTCACACTTCCTAGAAAAATCAATTGCATCTTTCTTCAAACTTGGCCAGAAATAACTCTGTCTGATAATCTTGAAGGCCAATGAATGTCCTCCAGAGTGATTGTCGCACACGCCTTCATAGACCTCTCTCAATATGTACTTGGCCTCCTCCTCGTCTAGACACCTTAGAAGAGGTCGGAAGAATCCTCTCTTGTATAATACTTCATCCTGGACGGTATACCAGCAGCTCGGATCCTCAGCTTTCTTGCCTCACCCTGATCGGTGGGCATCTTTCCCCCTTCCAAGTATTGGATGATCGGGGTCATCCAAGTCACCTTCTACTCGGTGACATAGACTTTCTTCTGCTCAAGAGCCGAGCTGTTCACCGTGCCAATATTTACCGAGCCGATCTCCTCTACTCCCTCGCTCGTGGCCAATCAAGCTAATGCATTAGCTTGTGCATCCTTACTACGCGGGATTTGCTCAGCTCGGATTCTTCTAAATCTTGCTGAGGCCAACTCAACCGACCTCAAATACCTGACCATCTGCTATTCATTGGCAACATATTCGCCGAATATTTGGTTCACAACTAGGAGGGAATTACTGAAAATCTCCAAGTCTTCCACCCCAAATTGTTTTACTATGTCCAGGCCAGCCAGGAGCGCTTTGTACTTGACTTCATTATTTGTAACTAGGAACTTGAAGTGCAAAGCCGAGCAGAAGTACTTGTTTGTGGGGCTGACCAGTACAATTCCAGTCCCAGTGTACTGAGTGGTTGATGACCCGTCCACATACATCCTCCAGGGCTTGTCTATCCGTTCTTCTCGGACGATAAGTGTTAGTGTGAATTCTGTTAATGAAATCAGTCAGGGCCTGCCCCTTGATGACCGTCCTGGGGGTATAATAGACGTCGTACTGCCCTAACTCTACCGCCCACTTCAGTAATCTCCCGGAAGCATTTGGGCTGCACGACGGCCAAGTACCTGCTTCAAAGGGAATTGGTAAGTACTTCTACCTGATGTGTCAGGAAGTATGGACGCAACTTTTGGGCTGAGATGACCAGGACGTAGGCCAACTTCTCCATGGTCGGGTAGCAGAGCTCTGCATCATACAGTGACTGGCTGCTGAGCATTCTATTTTGCTCGGACTAGCACAGAACTCACTGCATATTCGGACACCGCCAGGTAGGGCTGTAACTTTTCATCAAGCTGAGGCTTAGCTAGGACCGGGACCTCGATCAGAGTTCTTTTTAGTTCGTCCAGTACTGACTGACACTCACCATTCCACTCAAATTGAGAATTCTTCCTAATCAGATTGAAGAATGGCCGGCACTTATCGGTGGATCTGGATATGAACTGATTAAGGGCTGCGATCTTCCCTGTTGGACTCTGGATGTCTTTAATCCGTCTCGATTGACTCAAGTCCATAAGAGCCTGGATCTTCTCAGGATTGGCTTCAATTCCTCTCTGGCTCACCATGTATCCGAGGAACTTTCTCGAGCCGACCCCAAAGAAGTACTTCTTTGGGTTCAACTTCATTTTGTATCTCCTCAAGATGTCAAACATTTTGGCAAGGTGGCCCACGTGGTCGGTTATTTTTCTGGACTTGACGAGCATGTCGTCCACATAAACCTCCATTGTCTTTCCGATCTGGACGACAAACATTTTGTTCACCAGCCTTTGGTAGGTTGCCCCCGTATTTTTCAATCCGAACGATATCATAGTGTAGCAGTACTATGTCCGGTCGGTGATGAATGTGGTGTGGACCTGGTCCTGCTCGGCCATCGACATCTGGTGATATCCGAAGTATGCATCCATGAAGCTCATGAGCTCGTGGTTGGCAGTTGTATCCACGAGCTGGTCGATGTTGGGAAGAGGAAAGCAATCATTTTGGCAGACTTTGTTTAGATCAGTAAAGTCCACGCATAGCCTCCAAGACCTGTTTGTCTTTCTGACCAGGATGGGTTTGGATACCCAGGTTGCGTACTTGATCTCCCTGATGAAACGGTACCCCAGAAACCTCTGTACCTCTAGCTCCAACCCCTTATACCTCTCTAGGTTGAGCCGCCTTCTCTTCTAAGCCACGAGTTGAGCTGCAAAATCTATGTTGAGGTAATGGCAAACATCTTCTGGTCGGATGCCCTTCATAACTTCGTGAGCCCACACAAAAACATCAGTATTTACCTGCAAAAAAGATATTAGCTCGGCTCGAAAGGGCTCCTTCAGTTCTCTGCCAATACGCAGCTCCACATCTAGCCTGTTTGGATCCAACTTGATGAGATCCAACTCATCAACAGGCGCCACCCTTTTCTTTGGGCCATCCCTCCTCGGATCTAGGGATCCCCATTCCTCCTCGGGTAATTGTTCTCCATCTGTTGCTTCTCTGTCACCACTCTGGTCGGCTGTATCTGAGGAGGACCCAACCTTGAAGGTTGAGTTGATCGACAATTCAGGTAGAATCGCCGATTGTGGAGGCTCCCTATCTACCTCCATACTGTCCTGACCGAGCTCAGAAACCTCGAGAATGGTGTCCTCGAAGGCATCCTCCGTCTGCTTATCATCCGAGTCGGCCTAGACGGGCTCGATCTGGTTGAGCTCTCTTGGGCGTAGCCCTATGTCAGTCTCCTGAGCTGCCAGCTAGTTCCCCTTCACAATATAAACTTTACGCCAACTGGGAACTTTAGGATGAGGTGATAGATGGAGACCACCACTTTTAACTTAGCCAGGAGTGGCCGGCCCCAAATGACATTGTATTGGGAGTTCAGGTCTACCACCTTAAACTCCGTAGTTGTGAAGACCTCTAGGTCACCAGTCCCGAACAGGATCTTCAGCTCGTACGTCCCGAGCACTCTGATCCTCATTCCTCCGAAGCCCTAATCGTGTCGGAGGAGGGCACGAGCTGGGATTCATGAAATTTCATTCGTTTGAACGTGCTCAAGTAGAGCATGTTGGTATAAGTGTCTGTGTCGACCATGACCCTGTGCACCATGGTCCTGCAGATATTGAGCGACACCACTAAGATATCACTTTGGGGGTAGGCTATCCCTTCACTATCCAACTCAGTGAAGAAGATAGGTGCATGGTAGGGCTCCACCCTAGGTGGAACGCATCTCGGATACGCGTTTCTGGCCTCCCTAACCTGTTCTTTCTGGGCTCGCTTGGAGCCCTGCTGCTCGCCAAAACTATTGTTGACGAGGGTAAGAATTTTGCGAGCAGCCCCGGTCAGTGGAGGTGGAGGCAGTGCTTGCTGCTGCCCCTGGTCCTACTGTCTCTGGCCCTTCACATATTTGTTCAAATGGTCCTGATCAATGAGCTTCATCAGCTCAGCCAAAAGTGCCCAACACTTGTCTGTGTCATGACCCCTCATCTTGTGGTACTTGTAATACTTGTTTTGGTTGAGACGGGTCGGGTCGGCCCTCAACGGCTTCGGCTCGGACAACAGTTTTTTATCCTTAATCTCTATAAGGACCTGTGAAGGGACAACCGTAAGGATTTCGGTTACCTGACTGGGCCCTCCATGCTGGAAGGCCTTGAAATTGACGGCCTGCCTGAACGGCTTCATTGGCTTCCTTCTCTCTTCCCTCTTCTCTTCCCACCGTTCAGGCCTCCTCTCTCTTTCAGATGACTTATCATTCGGGATCGCCTCTTCTGTCCCGATGTAGCGCCCTGCTCAGGTCAAAAAGTCGTGATAGGTCTTTGGGCCCTCCTCATGTACGGACCACCAAAATCTGGTTCGGGGCCTCAGCCCAACCATAACGGTCATCAATATGGCGTCATCTGACACCTGCTCCATCTCGAGGACCAGCTTGTTGAAACGGTCCAAGTATGACTTCAAAGGCTCGGTCTTCTCCTGTCTTATGTTCACCAGCCTCTTCTTCGAGGTCAACCTCATCCTTGACCCCATGAACTATGTCAGAAACAGTTCTACCAGTTTGTCTCATCCTCCGATCAAGGAGTCTGGGAGGGTTGTGTTCGGTCTCCCAGTGTTAGCAAGAATGCCTTGCACATCAGCTCCTCACCAAAGTCTTTGAGCTCCATCCAGGACGAGTATTTATCCAGGTGCGTGCTCGGGTTGGTCTTGCCATTATACTAATCGATGGGTGGTATTTTGAACTTAGCCGGTATGGCCAAGGTAGAGATATGATCCGCAATGGGGGTGGCCCTCTTCTAGCCCCCTCTATTCGTTCTATTTCTTCTGGCCTGAATATCTGCCAGTCTCTTCTTCAACTCTTGCTCTTCAACCCACTATGAGTACCGGAGATTGTGGTTGGTGCTCTTCTCATGAGGCTGTTGGGTCTCACCTCTCTCCTCTTGAGCCCTTTTTTACCTTCTGGCCTCCAACGTCGATGTTGGCCCAATATTATCCTGGGTATATCGTCTCTCTACTCGTTCTCCTGCTCGATCCGATTGTACCCTGTATTTTGTCTGAGCTCGTATAGGGGACGGGCTCCTTCTAGGATCCTGGTCGTCTGCTATTCTTTTTTCCAGGTTCCGTTTCCGTCTAGGCTCGCTTGAGGATTCTGAATCCTTCAGTAGGCCATTAGCCGCTCGGGCTTTCTCCCTCTGCTCGGTCTCTTTCAGCCGCTCATTCAGTTGGGCCATAATGGCCCAAATCTCGCTCACGGACATGGGCGTCTGAGAAGTCTCCAAGGTAATGGGAGCCGTATGAACGACCACTTCTACGACAGTTGGTCATGAACGGCTGGAACAGCCACGCTGAGAGAGATGAGTCTGGGATTCTGAAGTGGTGTGTTCTTCGTTACTCATGCTGAATTTTTAGAGTTTTGTTCGTGTGTATGAATATGACCCCCTCCTTCTAGCGCCAAAATGTTGACGTTGGAATTTGTACTTCAATTAATTCATAGTCAAACACTCAAAATGACCAAAAATTGATGAATTTGGTGGAATTAAATGAAGAAATGAAGCTAAAATGTGAAAGGAAGTGCAGAAAACACTGGCCCGGAGCCTACTCGAGCAAATTAGCTCGGTTGATCTTGGACGGTTTTAGTGATCGGGTAGGATCGTATGTAATATAAGTAGAGAAAACAACTTTCTAGTGCTTAGTACCAAAATGTTCGAACACTTTACAAGTTGAAAATACTTCTATTTATAATAAGAGAAGAGCTCGAGTAGTGGGGATCATATCCATTACTCCCCTATTTTTAGCCTATTTTCTAGGAGGTGGGTGGTTTAATTCCCCCATGATCCCCTGACGGTTGGAAACATCCTACTCGGCCATGACCCTTCAAACACGTCATGAAAGTGGTTCTGGTTAGGTCGTCCTAAAGCCGTCCAAGACAAGCATCCTGGTCGGGTCACATGGGTAAGTTCAATGAGTTCTAAATCAATCTCTGTAGATCGGCCAGGTTTAGTAATCGGATCTAGCTCGGGTCGGGTGGTCCAACAATATCCTTTTTAAATGTTTGGCATTATTACAATCAAAATTTCAGAATTTAATTAGAAAATTCTACTTGAAAGTTTTTTATTATTAGTTTGGTAATTTTAAATATTAATGATGTTTAAATAATTTTTATCATTCATATTTATGAAAAGATAAAAAATATAAATAAAATATTTAAAATGAAAGGAACAGAATTAAAAAGATATGAATTATTTAATGTATAAGAGTATATTTGGAAAGGTAGTATAAAAGTTAACACCACTAACACTCATTTAATGGAAAGGAAAAGTGTGCAACATTCATTAAATCACATGTCTAAACGTTATAATTTTGATAACAGAAAGAGTATCACTGCAATATTTCCAAATTATAAGATGATTAGATATATTTTATCAAATGATTAACTGAGAGCAAAATATGTTTGACAAGTGATTTGGAAACCATGATTAGTTAAAATTACTATATATACCAAATTCAATTGTATTCTTCTAATTATTTTGATTTCTTAAATACGTTATATTTATTTATTTATATATAAACGTGTGTTTATATGGGCAGAGTTATCATCAATTCGTGATAATTAGAATTTGTCGACTTATAATCTTGATGTGTTTTCTGACAGTTTTCCACAATTGCATCAACTATACCCCATCCAACATGTGATCACTCGCCCATTCATCCACATAAAATTCATATTTTGATCAATTTTTGAGATTTATGTCACTTTCAAGAAAATGCACATGTATTCGGTGCATCTTATTATTAAATATATACATATTTATATATTTAGCACCTTCATATCACATATATAATTTACTTGTGATTCATGTGGATATTTAAAATTGTAGTAATATTTAACAAATTTATATCAATTTCATTTCACTTATTTGTCAATTGCCATCGCAAATTTTGTGTTCATACAAATTGATTAGGTTGTGTTTGAATATAGGAATTTAAAGAAAAAATTGAATTTCATAATACTGTAGTAAATACATTGGTAATGTTTGTATTCATATTGGATATGAATTTCATCACTTTCATTTTATATTAGTTCTTAAGCAATTAATATGAGTCATATGACTACAATTTGAATCCACTTGGAATCAAAATTCATTCATTTAAAATCTCAATCTAAACATAACCACCTTAGGTCCTTTTTTGTGGAACACAGTTTAACTAATTATTTTGAATTTATAACTAGAGTTGCACTACTAGGGTTTTTTTTCTTTGTAATTTTCTTTTGGTAATATATAAGTAGCCACTAACCCAACTGATATTTTTAACCCACGGGGTAATTTGCTATCTAAGATTTCACTCATCATTTTATCTTGATGCTAATTATATATGAATAGGATGGATAATCATGTTGCTTGTGCCCTAATTATTGTTTTGGTTCTTTACTTCCTCCTTGTAAAGTATGAGAGGAGGGTTTCTTATCTTAACAGATTAAAAGAGATTGAATATACAGTTTTATATCCAACAAAAAAAAAATTCAAACCTTGAAATTGAATTGTTGAATGTAAAGGTATCAAGATTTGGAATATTATTAGGGTCGTCGTAAAGCCAAAAAAGTTTGATGAGATACGAGTCGAGTAGTCCAATTACTATATATAACTTATAATTAAATATTCCATATGCATAGATAGATAAATAGATCCATCGATCAAAAGATCTATTTAATAAAATTATTCCAAGTGTAATAGTTGGTAATATAAAAAGGCACAATGGTCTCTTCGATTATATAAGTCTACTTAGTACCTCCTAAAGGCGAATATAATTAAAGTTATTCGACACTTAATCACTAATCTCTTGTTTAGTTTTCTACTTTTTTCTAGCAATTAATAGAAAACATCAGTATAATGGAATTGAGTTTAAAAAGGATTTCCAAGAAGTTTGATTTTCGTGGCAAATATTAATTCGAGTAAGAATTTGAAATGAGTAATGAATTTTTTTTAATTAATATTCAATGAATAAGAGAATGATTTTTATAAGGCCATCTAATAGATATAATTATGTGAATCAAATCAATCCAAAATCCACATGATTATTTATATTAGTATTGATCAACTAGTAGAGATGATAGTTGTTTTTCATGGTCAAATAAAAGATAAAATTCATATTAATTATGCATCGATTATCAAGATTTTAGTCATATCTATCTATAAATTAACTTCAAGAATTAAAATATTTAAATCATAAAGCTAATCATGAATATCCCCAAACTAAATAGCGACATGTTTTGATCTATAAAATAAAAAAGTGACATGTTTGGCTTAATTT
This sequence comes from Scutellaria barbata, assembly GCA_028654395.1. Taxonomy (NCBI): domain Eukaryota; kingdom Viridiplantae; phylum Streptophyta; class Magnoliopsida; order Lamiales; family Lamiaceae; genus Scutellaria; species Scutellaria barbata. Next base: position 10,670,870 of record CM053656.1, on the reverse strand, counting down.
GCATGTTGATAAGGTTCAATGTAGGGTCCAAACTTTTAAATAACTTAAATGCATACACAAAATATTTGTCCATAGATGAAACTCCAAAAAATATTGACTTAGACTTATAGACTATCCCCACTTAAAGCCACATAATGGAACTCTGCCAAACGGCCCTATAGGAAATTGCACATTATTTTATTTTATTTTTGAGGGAGACGTTTTATTTTAATTTAATCAGAGATACAGAGACTTCATGAAATCACTTGATTAAGAATCCATTAGAGATTAAGACAAAGACAACATGAAAAAAGAAAGACAAAAATAAAAAGAAAGCAACTATTTTTGTAGTTTATCAACCTCTAAAATATAAAGTACACAGTCCTACTCACCTATCCACTATGGATACAGCTCACGGTTAATTTGTCAATCCATAATATATATTAATTGCACTTTTTATATAATGAGGAAATATAATTATTACACATTATCAATAGACATATTAAGAGTTGTTTAAATAAACATATATGCCATGAATAATAGATGGACCATTCTTTTAGGGAATTTTTTTTGTTTCTTTTTCTCACTTTATATGGATGTTAGGATAAAAAGTGTTTGCCTTTAAAAAATTAGTTATTAGTAATTGTAATCAACTTCCTAAGTTGACGCGCTGTTCAAAATAATTGGTAATTTTTTTATTTGCTTCTAAAATAAAATATTTGTAGTGAGTAAGTTATCTAAACAAATAAGAAAACTTCACATATTTTGAAATAAACTAGTATAGCCTGTCTTCTAATAATATTTCACGCAATGAATAATTATATATATAGTATATGATAATTATACATAATTTTTGTGTATATATATATATATATATATTATTTTAAAAATTCTATCAATTTTACATAATGAAATAATAATTTCAAAATATCGTTTATGATGTCACGTCATGTATTATATAACAAAAAAAAGTAATTTAAACTACATTTCTTTTCATTTAATACAGTTATTTAGAAATGATTACCATAAAATATATAACAACCTTAACAAGTAAAATAGTTAGGATAACAATCTGTATTTTATTAATTATGAGATATGTTATGCATCAAATAATTAAATCAAATGAATTGACTAAATAATATGCAGAAATCAGATTATAATAATTATAAAACCAAACTAAATCATATGGAACAACGAAATTTTTAAAAAATTAAACGAAAGTTATAACAATGTATACTTTTAAAATTGATCACCTTGCAAAATTAAAGAGTAAGAATTTTATGCTTCTTGCTTTTCAATGCTATATTTGGAAAATTTGTATCTATATGATCCTCCCATAAAGTAATAGTGAGTTGTAGCTTTTTAACACAAATCAAAGGACTATTATTAGAGAAAAAAGCAGTTGATAAAATTACATTTAATAAAACGATTTGGTGTATATAAATATAGCATTGATAAAATATTCTATCTTCAATTATTAATTCCACCAGCCTCTTCCACTTCCATCCTTTCTTGGTGGATCAAATGCAACAATTCTTTTCACTACATCTACAATAAAATATGAAAAAAAAATTAAATAATAATCTATAAAAATAATAAATTTACAAATAAATTAGTTCCATAAAAATAATGTAATTTTTATTATCTAATAGAACAGTCTGATCACTAACTTTCATAATAATAATGTCATCAAATGGTTGAAAAATGTAAAGACTATGAAAAATTATCGTCTTGATACTTATGAAGATAGTTTTTTCATAGAATTGAAACTTCAACTTTGATTCGGATGTTCTCGAGGCAGAGGCGTACTTAGAAATAATAAAATTAGAAAGTACGTACAACTTTCTTTTTACAAATTTTGTTACGAATCTTTTCAAGACGAGAGTTTTAAGCATTTTTTGATTCATATCACCCTAAAATTAATGGGAAAAAATGAAATTAAATTACACTCTAAAATATTATTTATAAAAAGAGCTTCTTTTAAATAAATAATAATTTTATTTTAGAAAACGCAATCAAAAGTGTATAACTCCGATTGACTTCCGAACAGGAACATTGTAAGCCCTAACACATTATACATGAAGACTCCAGAATCTTCTAATAGCTAGTATCGATATCTCAAATTATATTCTAAAATGGAGCTATGAGGAGGATTATTGTATATTATGAAAGGCGTATTTATGGAGATCTGCATGTTTGCTTTGGAAGATGAATAAGTTTATGTGGATCTGTAATGTTTGCTTAGCTAGATGAAAAACTTTGTATTTATGAAGATGTACGTTGTCTGCTTAGCTAGATAAAGAATTTTGTACGATTTACTTTGCAGAAATTATGTGTGAACATACAAAAGATTGTAGTAGATAAAAATATTTGTAAATATTTAAGAGGGAGTAATCGTTGAAAAAAAATGAGAAATTTAAAAAAAGTAGGAACAATTAAAAAAAAGTGGGACTAGTTATACCATAGATGGTGGAAATTCTAAATCTCCAGTTATTGGATATAAAAAAAAAAAAAATACGGTAGTTATCAAATTTTCAGTTATTTGATATATATAAAATAAAACAATTGAACCGCTTTTTAAATGTGGATACAATTTGTATTTAAAATTAAGCAAACTTTTAAAAGAGAAGCGGTTTATAGATATATGATAATTTTCACAAACTTCAACAATTTTAGTTACATAATTGCAATCACTATTTTAAGAGCATCACTATCTTGCAATGGTTAATAAGGCCCGTATGTACATATCTCAACTTGAGCTTAGTGGTGAATCTAATATATAGGTTCATGGTTACAATGGTACCCCAATTTGAAAAAATAATCCTACTTATATATTAAAAACATATGTAGACTATTAATTTGAATTATAATCTTGCCATTACAATTAAATGATAATAAGAATGGAGAAAAATATATTTTTTTACAATTATTTCTATACACCAAGTGCATGAATTTTAAATCCGTGCAACTAGGTCGATTCAACTCGAAAGTGTATTGCATGCGTCAACGGATCCTAAATCCGCACTCAAACCCTAGTTTCGTAGTTATGTTCGTCTAACCTTTTAATTTGGTAAACCTAGAGATGTTAAACCGGGTCGGGCTAAACTAGCCGGCCTGTTTAACCCTAAAAATGCAGGATTAAGACGAACACAACCCGATCCGACCCGACTCAACTCATACATGTCATGATCCTTGCACCTGATATACAAAAACACATGATATTTGTTGGTCAATTGGGATTTTAGAATTGTGAGAGATAAAAGCAATACTTTGGAACTTCAGGTTTCTTACTTTTTATTTTTATTTGCATATTCGTCCATAAAAAATTTCACGATATTAGTATTTATTGTTTAGCCCTCAATTTAGGTTATTATTGAATGAGTTGCACTTGTGTGGAACTATTGTATGAATTTAAAATCCATACAACGCGGGTCTAGTCAGGCTGAATCCAATTAGAATCCGCACATTTTCTCTTTTTCTTTTTTTTACCCTGGTTTTTATATTGTGTTAATCATATCTTTATATTATGTGAAGCATACCTTAATGTAATACTTTAACATTAAAAAAAACTTTAATTTTGGCAAAAAAAAAAACCCTAATTTCGACGAAAAAACTCTAATTTCAGTACAAAAAAACTCTAATTTGTATATATATAACATTATGTAGTATTACGCATACCTTTAAGTAATATTAGTCATAATTTTATATAATACATAAAGGTACAACTAACATAATTAAAAGATATGACTAACATAACAAAAGTATGCTTAATATAACATAAAAACTCTAAAAGTGTGCTTAATATAACATAAAACCATAAAGATATACTTAGCATAACATAAAGATATGTTTAACGTTACATAAAGGTATGTTTAATATAACATAGATGTATACTTAACATAACATAAAAAACCCTAAAGGTATGCTTAACATAATATAAAACCATAAAGATATGTTTAAGTTTTTAACATAACATAAAAGTATCCTTAACATTACATAAATATATGCTTAATATAACATAAAGGCCCTAAAGATATGGTTAACATAACATAAATGTATGTTTAACATAATATAAAGATATCTCTAACATAATATAAATGTATAGCATTTGAAATGAATTTGGATGGATTTGATCGCGTGGGGTACATGCGCTCGCATGAAGGATGTATGAAGCGGCGTATGGGTCGGGTCGGATTAGTTGTACAAAGTTTTTGTATTATTGAATTAATTTATTAATGAGTTGATTTGATGTTACTTGTTGCTAAATTAGATTTGTTTTATTGTAGGTGCGCGTATGAAATTAGTTGATTACGCAATTTTTTTTTAAGTTGTTGGAGGTTGTCAATTTAATAATGATTTTTTTATATGATTATATTCTTATCATTTTAATATTAATTCAATTGGAAAATGAGGAATGATAGTTTTAAATCAAAAGAAAACCAAAATAATTGGAAAGTTACACGATCTTTGGAAATTATTTACAAATTGAAGAAACTAAAATGTTAAGGAACATTTTCATTTATTAAAGGGTTTCCAAGGGAATTATATGAGTTTGGGAAAATCTTACCATTAAAATTTGGATTTTTTATGAATTATAAAAATGTGTGTTTGTTTGAAGATTTAGTAGAATATGATTATATAGTAGATGTCAAATCAATGCTTGAAAAAGTAGGTTGATATAGTATTTTATAGTGAATAGGTGGGTTATGATATTTTTTTATGAAAAAATGTATTTGACAATGATTGATGATTGTAATGTATTTGACAATGATTGATGATTGATGATTGTAATTTAAATTTAAATAAAAAAATAAATCGTATATTGAAATTTTGAGATATCAAATCTCTTCCAAACATAACTTAACAGAAAATGAATTTTCTCAACGACAGTGAGTCTCTTTCCAAGGATGTGATCATAAAAATTCATGATGATGAAATCACTTCAAAAACAAAAAAAAATGGACATATCCAATTATAACTTGTAGCTATAATTTTTTATATGAATTTTATGTGATATCTATTTTATTTATATATTTTGATTGTACAATTTTAAATATGAAATAATATTTATGTGTGATAATGTTGTTATTGTTGTTATTATTATTATTAGTATTATTATTACAGTTAATATTGAACATAGCCTCATTTTTGAATGTTAATTATTGCACTGAAGGAAAAACATAAAAAAAAAAAAAAAAGGAGTTCTTCATATGGTAATATTTGTTTTGACGATTTTCTTTTATATATATATATTATTCATTTATTTTATTTGATGAGAGAGAATCTTATTATTTTTTAATAAATAAATCCTCAAATTTCTCTTAGACACAGTGAATCCGCAAACTATTGCTTAAATTTGTGTAAATCATCATTGTTAACTTGAACTTCTAAGCAACGCACACAAAAAGAAAAAACTAAAAAAACTAAAAAAAAAAAAAAAACTTTTAATCATCAAGTAATGAAAGTTATTAAGCTTATGGGGCTCATAATGGCAAGTAGGAAATTTTGCATGGGGCGATAGGGACCATCATATCAAACTGATTATTTTTATTATTATTTAAATAACAGAAAATGGCCCAGTTGCAAGGCTGCTATGAAAGTCACTTCTAGAATATGCATAATAACATTGAGACTGTAGTGATTTGGCACCCATCTTTTGTCGTGCCCAAAATGTCAATTATGATTGGTTTGGTTATTTTCACCTAACTTCAAATAATAAAAGCGACTCTACTCTTGGAAGCAAACTCAATTATATATATTACTATTTTGATGAAAGAATACTCAATTATGGATTACTTAGTTTACCTAATAAAAAAATTGTTGAATTCGGTTTCAGATTTATTGCCCTCCTTGAAAATTGAACCCTAATGACAAATCAAGATCAATTGTATTATTCGTTTCATACTTCCCTATAATTCCATTTAAATGTTGTTTTAAAGGTCCAATCTTCCAAATATTTATCTTTTCAAACTATTGTGTAACTTTATTTTAAAATTATTTATATCACTATCTCTTACTTTTCAACCTAATATGTGATGTGAGTTTCAAAACTTGATGATTTTTAACGAGGCCAGCAGAAGTAAAGGATGGCCGTCTATGAACACACTTTTCTCTTCTTATGTTGGTTTAGGTGTTTTTTGTTTTTCTTTATAATAATGATCAATTTTCAATTGCAACATAAAATTAAAAACATAAAAAAATATTTTAATAACAATATCGATTTCATTTTCTGACAGCTAATTGCAATACTGCCATAAAATGAGGTGGAAGGCACAAAAAATCATAACTCCACCTTTGACTCACGAATGTGGTCAGAAGCATTTCCTCTAAGAGGCTAAAGCCTCCCAAAATTTTTGAAACATCCCATTATCCATTTATAAATATAAATATGAAGAAAAAGAAAATTAATATTTATTTTAAATTGAAAACTCAATCTAAATTTCAAGTATTAAATGAGAAAAAATGTTAAATTGAACCTCTTATTGAGAAACTTTAAAATTTGAATTTAATTTATAAATTGAATCTTGTTATGAAATTTATCTTTTATCCTCTTCTTGCAAACGTTATCATGTGGACTACTTGGGTGTATTTATCTTTCATATACCTCTTTACTACGTGCAATTTGAAAAACGTAAACTATTTAAATAAAATACTTGTAATTCACAAACTTGGTCTGGGTACACTTTAACTAAATAATATAACATAAGATGATGTAACAGGGCAGTAAGTAGTAGCAATGCATGGTGATAAATGAACAAGGTAATCCCATCTGGTAAATGATCATACAATCATAATCCATCATAAAGGACTCTTCAATTCCAGTTTTATAGATCAGACATATATATATATATATATATATATATATATATATATATATATACAGAAACATCAATATTAACAGAGGCATCAACTCTCAACACCTCTTATTTTCGACTCAAGATGTTATCACCTTTATAGTATGTGAACTTTTATGCTTATTTATAGCTTCATTAAGTAACTAACCGGAGCAATGCTTCACTCTCTGCATACTTGATTCAACTATATTGTGAGGGAGAGTCGAACTCTAATTGCAGGAGATGTATCTACAGAAGCTCCCAATCTGATTCACAAGAATCACGAGCTGGAAATTTTCTTTCATCACAATCCATCGTGAGAGTCGGAGTTGCCAACCCTACATTGTTTTTATCGGCTGAATCTTTGTAGTGGAAAACATGATGATCTCGCTTCCTTGTTGGCCTCAATTTTGATGAAAGCACTTCACGGATTTTTTTCTGAAGGAAAGGCGAGTCAAATCATGTTATGCACTGAAGACTGAAGGAAATTAGGAGAGAAGGTGAAAAATGGAACCTTGTATGACTTATGTTTCGTTATCCCTTGAGAAGTTATATGAAGTTTATCAATTTCCACCAAGATACAGGATTCCTCCAACTTAGACTTTTCAACTGGCTCATCGAGTTCTACTCTTGTCTCGAAAATATCCTCAGTCTCAATTACCTCAACATCGAAGTTACCTGAACATCACAGAAAATGAAGAAATAGACTTAGGAACCAGGGTGGTGGGATATTTCCAAGCTAGAATTGTGCATCTCCAAGCACTTATGTGTGTGTGTGAGAAGTCGAGAGATTATGGTGATGCCCTTTTGCTTAAGAGTCTATATGATGTCACAGAAAACTGTGTCATCAGAGAATCAGGAAATAGGATGTCACAAGTGAAACTCAAGTATGTCAAGGAGTTCTGGAATATGACTAAATGCTAATTACCATTCAAACAGAAGAATGAGGAGATAGTAATGTACATGTTCGAATAGGCAGTCCCTTACCTTCATAAGATGTGATGACTTTCTCCCCTTCTGAATCAACTTCGCATGTATCATTCTCAATATTTGACTTTATTTGAGAAAGCGGGCCATCTTTCCTGAATTTATCTGCCATAAGAAAAAGAAAAGAGTGATCTCGAATGCTTTTAACTTCTTCCACAAACAACCTAGAAGGAAGATGACAGTTTTGTCCTAAAAAATTAGAAGAGCTTTAGAACTTTATAGGACAGTGTAACATCACTGGAAATAGAAATACTTTTCATGGATATATAAGTCAAAGGACAAAAATCATACAGAGAAGATATGAGTAAGAGAGAAACTAAATTGCAACCTGTAGGAGTACAAGTAGATTCAGTGGGTAAATCGTGACAGGATGAGTTGCACTTGGAGTCATCTTTATTTTGCCTGAAAGATTCATCTGATAAAACTTTGCTAACAGCAAGAGAGGTGGATTGAGAATCATTTTTCTCCTGTCTTACAGATTCAGCTGATAAATTTTGGTCACAACTAAAGGACTGAAAAGAAGCATCAGAAATAGGTGCATGCTTGGCTACTGCTTCTCCATGATCATTTCTAACCAAAAGCTCCAAGGATCTTGCGACATTCATGTCATCAGAGGCCACCAAGCATTTGCTTCTCATGTCACACGCAAGCAAGCTGCTCTCATCTCTAGAAGAAGAAGTCGTCTGGTGAGATATTTTTGCAGGACGATTGTTCTTAGAAATTCTTTTGATGCCAATAGGGCGTTTGTATACACCCACTTTCTTACTTATTGTAGAGCACGCACCAGAGCGTGTATTTTCAACCAAAACACTAGAAGGCAGTGGAGTAAGACGGTTTGCATCATTATGGAGATTTAAGGATGATTTTTCCGCAGTTATATTAGAATCACTTTCATCTTTAGTTTCTTTCTTACCAAGCTCCCCATATATGTCTACTATGGTCGATTTTGGCTTCTTATTAATATCAGTCTGAGTGTAAGGTTTCAGTGGCAAATCTCCCACTGCCACTTTTACAGGATCTACACAAGATGTGGGAAGCAAATCTGTCATTATTTCTGAATAGAACTTCTTTACACTCACACCAACTTTCTCCACCTGGTTTTCTACATATTTGACAGTATCCTGAAGAAGAGCAATGAAAATGTCATTGTGCTAGGTACTGATATAATCAAACACATGAACATTATACAGGACTAAAATGAATGATGTAATCCCATTCTAACTTAATTCAGTTGTCCAGAAGGGGGGGGGGGGAGGAGGAGGTTAATTATCAAGTATAGTGTTGTATCATTGTCACAGAGATTATTGACAATTAGAGCATTGAAAGATGACTATTAAATATATCAAACTGGTTTTGATGGAAAATACATTTATGCTAAAGCCAACAGATCATTCTGCATCTAGTTCTGGTTTGAAGGTGTTTGATGACTTATTTGATCTTAGGTGCGCTCATGCAAGAAGAACATAAACCATTACAAGATACATCAACATGGAGGAGACACTTCATTTGATATTTATGAGGTCGATGTATAAATGGCATCAATTTCATCCACAGCCACAGTGGTAGAAAAGCTCATGTCTTCACCCATGAAAGAAGGAAAAGGTGCACAGATATAAGAAAACAAGAAGTAGATGATCAGAAATAATGAATATCTACATCAAATGCAAACATGGCATGTATGTAAACAGTGACACAGAGTAACCTTTCTTGTTTGATGAACTGACAAAAATCATATGTCATGTTTCCCCACAACGACACATTACTTGATAGTGGACCCACTTTCTTAGCTACATGTAGTGGCCCATCCCAGATCTGTACATTAACATCTAAGGACTCAAATTAGCTTCTATTCATGTTAGTGGTTTCAGCTTACATGCAATTGGATAAGTTGGTTGCTCCTGCCAATCTAGCCAAAATTTTGTGGCATAATCCACTCTATACAGCTACCAAATATGGCAATTCAAGGATATAGCTTTGACAATTACACACACTCACATGTAGCTTAAGTTTTTTAGAGACTACTGTATCACACTAAGACAACATAGTAAAAAGAGATCAAGAAATCCCTTGAAGCGAAGCTTATTACAACTAAGGCACATAACCTGCATGAAGAAAGGGTGGAAAAGATGATATACCTCATACATAACCTCTTCTACCTCCAAACACATAGCCTCAAACTTCTGATATATGTTTCCTGCCCAGGTGATACCTTTGAAATCCATAGCAGGGTATTTCTCCAATGTCAATTGGATTTTTCCGTCCAAGTTCCAAAGATGAGGTCAGTACTACTGTAAGATCGCGAAAAAATGTTCCTTCGATTATTTTGTGTATAGTGGTATTATCTATCAAGTAAAAACAACAGTAACTACTCTCTACACTATTCAGAATTTAAAAAATAGTTGGAAGATAAGAAGCTGTTTGTAAATCATTAATGCCTAATCTAAATTTGCAGGTTCAAATTCTCCACACAAAAATAATGTTATGAAAATTATGTTAAAAGTATAGGCCTCTGTATGCCCATCATCATTCTTGTTAGACTGATAACAGCAAGTTGTATCATTTGAGTGGTAGTGGACTGTTTTGTAGGTAGTCTACTAAACAAATATTCTTGTAATTGAAACCAAATGTCAAACAGGAAAATAAAAGTTGATGAATGGGTGTGAAGTACAGTGAGGCTTCAGAATACAAGAGTTCGCATGGGTAAATTTGAAAAATGAAATTTGTGCAACACTTAAAAGAACAGTAGTAAGAACAAACTCGCATAACATCAAGAAAAGAATGTCAAACAGTTCACTCCAATAAGCATGCCCAATCATGAAAATCTTCTACTAACTGAAGCAGAAGATAATTTCCATCACAAGTTCACTTTTGAAGTCATTGTGGATAAACACACAAACTAAAATTTAGCAAATACCTGAAAATCACAGTCTCCCAAGGACTATAGAACTGACTCAAAATAACAGTACAGCTCATGGCAGAGAACTGAAGAGAAAAAATTAGGAACCCGATTTCTTTAGCTTGGGTTTGCCAATTGGAAGGCATTACAAACAATAAAGATATATGCTTCAACACAAGGCTTTAACCACATAGTTTAGGCATATCGACTCAGAAACTCCTACACCACGACAAAAATCATACTTCCCCATGAAACTAGGCACCAAAATGGAAACACTCAAATAACTCTTTCCACATATTTGGAAATTGGAATAGATGCAATTTATATAACACCTTGAATAATACTTCAGAATATAGACTGCATTAAAACCTATCAACAAATTTTCTGTGTTATATTTAAGTGTCCTGCAATAAGTAATTCGGACCCATCAAGTCAATCATCAATTGAAAAAACCCAAAAACAAACAGCAAAAGAAAGCTCTCAGAAACACCACACAGTATTAATCTGTTCAAAATCATAAATAATAGCAGTTTTCATCAGGAATAAACAGAAATCTGTACTCGTTAAGACGATCAAAAGCAGAAGGGTTTAATCAGTGCAAAAAATATAAATATCGGTAATAAAAGATCAACACAAAATTTCACTCATAAAGACGATCAAAACCAGATAAGCTATAGAAAGTAGCTCTACAAAAAAGCAACATATATATCAATCCATATGGGATTTAATAGCGAAATTATTTCAAAAATCAAATTAGTAAAAGGTAGGAGCAGAGGAACTTACAAGCAGAAAAGAGGAGAAATAACCCCAAAATCAGATAACATGATGAACTGTATATACCATGGACATATAATTACCAAAAGGTAAAATTAAAATTTATAAAAAAAAAAAAAAAACAACAACAACAATAACAAAAACAGTCAGTGGAGAGTGGTTGAGTAGAATGAGAAGCATTGGAGACTAGAGAGTTTAGACACATGACACTAAACTGTATTCTTTTTAACACGGGATCTTGACACGTGTATAAAATTAATAATAGGATATCTAAATAAAAAAGGGTCAATTAAAAGGAATCATCAACTATAAATCAAGTTCAAATATTACATCAACTTAAAATAGTATTTGTTGATGTAAATCTGATTTACTATAAATCAAGTTCAAATATTACATCAACTTAAAATCGTATTTGTTGATGTAAATCTGATTTACAGGGCTTAATTAAACAGTATCAATTATTTCTCTACATCAAGTGCACGGATCTGAGTTGACCCGATCCGAGAGTGCATTTCACATATTCCATACGCGCCTCACAGTCCTACACGCGCCCAAACCCTAACTCAAATCATATCTCTGTTGTTATATTAACATAACCTTTTAGTTTAGCGAACTTAACCTTTTACTTCTATCCTTATAACATTTTAGTTATATGCACATAACCTTTTGCAGTGTTGAGTAGTGAAAAAAGTATTATTCACTGAAAAGGTTATGAAATTTGTACATAAAGATTATATTATTACAACATAAACGTTTTCGGCTATATTGAATTTTTATAGTGAAAAAACTATAAATTATTTATTAAAAAGATTATGAAATTTGTACATAAAGGTTATACTATTACAAGATAATGGTTATATTATTACAACATAAAGGTTTTGGCTATATTACATTAATTTTTATAGTGAAAAAAAGTATAAGTTATGCACTGAAAATGTTATGAAATCTGTAAATAAAGATTATACTATTACAACATAAAAGTTATATTATTACAACATAAAAATTATGACATAAATTAAAAAAAAAAATTGGGCACGGATTCGGATTAAACCGAACCCGATCCGTGTGTCCAATTACATGGATCATGACCCATACACTTTGTACACACAAACAATACCCTTAAACAATTAGGATCTTATTCGTTAGGGTAAGATGAATATGAATTCTCTTTCTTGAAATCCAATTTCATCCTTCTTAAGTTATTATTAACGTACGTCTATTTCTCTAATAACAAAAACTTATATAATTTCATACATAATTATTATAGAATGGAGTTTGATTACTCACAAACAAACTAAGGTCATTTTCTCTTTTACAAAATGTAAGTTAATTATCTTGTGTACGGTCTTATAAAAGTCATACTTTTTACCAATATCCTTACTTTATTAACGTTGTACTCACATTCATTTTAATATTAAAAATTAGTATGTGTGAGTATGATCATTATATACTAACCTTTTTTTTTAACGAAAAATGGTCAAATAACACATTAATTTAATGTTTTTTTTTATATTATGTGCTTGCAATTCATTCATGTTTTTTAGAAACAATAATATCACTAATGTTTATCTTTAGGTAGAAATAACTCATTAAGTTTTTTTATACAATGTTGACGTCGGAATTTGTGAGTTGATTAATTCCTAGTCTAACACTCAAATTAAGTGAATTCATATTAAAATGAAGTTAATCGGATAAAAAATGGAGTAAAAATGTATGAAAAAGGTGCAGAAAACACTGGCGCAAAGCCTACTCGGGCAATTTAGCTCGACTAATTCTGATCGGTTTCTAGTGGCCGGTCAGAATCATATTTAATATATTTAGAGAAAGCACTCTAGTACTTGAATACAAAAGTGTTGGAACCCTTTACAAATTGAAAATACTACTATTTATAGCCTAGGAAGAGTTCGAGTAGTGGGAATCATGCCCACTACCTATGTGACTTTCGCCTATTTTCATGGGAGTGGGCAGTTTAATTCCCCCACGATCTCCTAGCGGTTGAAAACATACTGGTCGAAATATCCTGTCCGGGTCGGCCAGGCCCCTTCGGACCCGTCATGAAAATGATCCTGGCCGAGTCGCAGAGGAGCCATCCAGGTGACACATCTTAGCCGGATCACATGAGTGAGCTCAAGGAACTATCCAGATCAGACTCCTAAAGGCTGCCTCCATAGACCGATCAGGTTAGATGTTCGGTTCCAGATCAGGTCAGGGGGTCCAACAATAGCCCCTTAGGTCGTGAGAGAAAAATATTTTGTCAGGACCTAACTAAACTACACCAACCGAGCCGAGCTGAATATTGGTTGGACAGGGTAAAACATAATTCGCTCATTTAGTCAGACACGTGTCATCATCTGGTGTGAAGAAAGATGAAGCGTCGCCCAATACTTTCTCCTAGAAGATCGTCTTTCTTCGAGATAGCACCGAGCCATCTCGACGAACCTTCAAGATGCTGATTATGGAGGAGCTTCTTGCTCGGGCCGGTCTCATCCTCCTATTCCGACTAGCCCCCAACAACTTCCTCGGTAATTTTTTTATCTTTTGCTCGGGTTAGGAACTTAATCCTTTTTTTTATTTTTTCAGTCATCCTCCCCCGAGAAGAACTACTGTTCAGGATGAACCCTCAGGAGCGAATCCGTCAGAGGGCCGAGCAGGCGAGGAGGGCTCCAATCAGGGGCCAAGGAAAAGGCCGAGGCCTCGAGCGCTTGGTCTCCGTCATGCTCGTCTTTTCCCCCATCCCAGACCAGCAAACCCCACGATCCCCGCAGGCCAAGAGGGCCAGGCCCGAGGTAGAAGGCTCTTCCTCAGCATCTGCGGATGGGATCCCACTATTGTCGAGGGGTCCCGAGAGTATCTTGGTCGTCGGCCGCCCTTCCAAATCAGCGACATAATGGCCCAGCCCTGGTCCAAGGAGATCATGAACCGCTTTCCAAATGGAGTGGCGGCAGCTGCCGAAGCCCCCATCAAATCCTGGATGGAGGAGCTGGAGGGGTATGCCAACAAGATGACTGGTGTGGATATGAACTTCTGTGTCTCCGTTCTTATGGTGCAGGTGTCCGTCTTCACCTGACGGGCTCACTTCCAGCACTTCAAGCGGCTGAAGAGGTTTAGGGCTCAGAAGGCTAAGCTAAGGGAGAAGGCCGGCCAGCTGAGCGTCGCCGTCGAGGAGAATGAGACTCTTCAGGCTCAGCTGGCCTCTTCCCAAGAACTCCTGGCGGAGATAACCAAAGCTGCTGAGGTCGGTCGCTAGAAGGTTTTGGATCTGGCCTCCGAGAATGCTCAGCTCCGGGGTGAGTTAGATGCTGCCAAGACGGCTGCCGTTGACGAGGTGGTTGTGGTAAAAAATTATAAGGATTTGAAAGAGTGCAAGTACGAGGGTACCCTGGCCTATCTTTTTTGCCTTCATAGACACTATCGACGTGGCGAGGAAGGACAAGGTCGACGAGCATCCCCTGTTGGCGACTCTGGCTGGCTATGTGGAGAAGAACCCCCTTCCATCATACTATATGGGGATGATGCCCGACCTATCCAAATATCTGCTTCCTGACTCGGAGCATCTGATAAGGCCAGGTCCACCAATTCACCTCATGTCCGATCCAGACTGGGTGATGGAGACGAGTGCTGAGCCCGACGTTGCTGAGGAGGCCAGACCAGTGGCTGATGCGGACGAGGTGGTCGAAGTCTGACAAATTTTTATATTTTTCCTCTTTTTTTTTATCTTTCTCTGCTCGGGCTAGTTGGCCCTTTTTGTACGAGGCCCTTTTTGAATACAATTGACACTTTGTTTTGCTCAGCTCGATTTATCGTATCTCATACCTGTTTGGCTCAGTTTTTCTTTCTTTATACTTGTACAATATTTATATAACTTGCTACGACCTCGGCTTGGTGCATTACCTGACCGGGCCTGTCTATGTTTCATAAGTACTCTGCACAATGTAATTTGTATTTTCATTCAATATATACGATTATAACATGACCGGCTCGGTATTGGCCGGCTTGGTTTGTATCACATCAACCTGTTCGGCTCGGTTTAACAATTTTTAACATATAATTAAGTTATAACTTGATCGGCTCGACATATTTTATGGTCAGCTCGGTTTGTCACATTAACATAATGTTCATAGACTTAACCTTTAACTGCCTGTTTGGCTCGGTTTAGTATGTTGGTCGGTTTTGGCCGGCCAATACCTAGCCCTGGGTTGACTCGGTCGAAATCAAGGCCCAATCCTGGCCATAGCCCCAATTTTTTCTAGGCGGCACGGCTGAGGTCGTAGCTGTATTTGGGCCGAAGCCTTACTGTTGCATCTAGCCTGGGCTGCTCAGATGAGGCCGTAGCCTTATTTGGGCAGAAGACTTGGTGGGCCGAAGCCTTACTGTTCCACCGGGTCTAGATGGCTTGGATGAGGCCGTAGTCTTATTTGGGCCGAAGTCTTACTGCTCCATCTGGCTAGATCGGCTCGGATGAGGCCGTGGCCTTTAGCAATTAACAAGTTAAAACATAATTTCATTAAGTAGAAAAATCAACAGGAAAATGTACAAGGCAATTTACAAGAGATTTTCTAGCCTGCTAGTGGTAGTATTTCTTTAAATGTTCAACATTCCATGACTTGGACATCACCACGTCATTAAGGTCGGCTATTTCATAAGCTCCCCTGACCAAAATTCAATTGATCTTGTATGGTCCTTCCCAGTTGTGTCCTAGAACCAGTGTTCGGTTCTTTAGTGTGTTGTAGAATCTTTTTGAGATGAGGTCGCCAACTTCAAACCTTCGTGCTTGGACCCTAGAGTTATAGTACCTTGTGCTTTTCTGTTTGTAGATAGAGTTTTTCATATCAGCATCAATACTCCTTTCTTCGACTAGGTTAAGGTTGGCCGTCAATGCTTCAATGTTATGCTCTTTTTGATAATTGTTCACCCTCCAGGTTGGGACACTGAGCTTAAATGGGATGACGGCCTCGAACCCAAAGGTCAAAGAAAATGGTGTTTCTCCCGTCGTTGTCCTGGTCGTCGTCCTGTATGCCCAAAGTACCTGGGGAAGTTCATCCGCCCAGGCCCCTTTTAATTCTTCCAATCTGGCCTTTAGGGTGTGTTTGATGATCTTGTTGATGGCCTCAACCTGGCCATTTCCTTGAGGGTGATACGGAGTTGAGAACAACTTTTTAATCCCCAAGTTCTCATAGAATGTTTTGAGGTCCTCTGCATCAAATTTCCACCCATTATCTTTAATGATAGAGTGCGGAATCCTAAAATGGCAGATGATGGACTTCCAGATGAAGTTTGTGATTTTAAGCTTAGTTATCCGTGCTAGGGGCTTGGCCTCTAACCACTTGGTGAAGTAGTCGACAGTGACTATTGCAAACCTCACTCCTTCTCGACTGGTAGACATCAGGCCGATTAGATCGATTCTCCACTTGGCGAACAACCATGGGGCCATGATCGAATTCAGGTCTTCATAGGATGCTCAGATGAGGGGCGCACACCTCTGGCACCGATTATACTTTCTGGCAAAGTTAATTGCATCATTCTTCAAACTTGGCCAGAAATAACCTTGCCTAATGATCTTGAAGGCCAAGGACTGTCATCTAGAGTGATTGCCGCACACGCCTTCATGAACTTCTCCCAATATGTACTTGACCTCCTCCTCGTCCAAACACTTTAGAAGAGACCGGGAAAATCCTCTCTTGTACAACAGTCCGTCCTGAACGGTATACCTGGCAGCTCGGATTCTCAATTTTCTTGCCTCATCCTGGTCGGCGGGCATCTTCTCCCTTCCAAGTATTGGATGATCGGGGTCATCCAAGTCATCTTCTACTCGGTAGCGTAGACTTCCTTCTGCTCAAGGGCCGAGCTGTCCACGGTGCCAATATTGACCGAGTCAATGTCTTCTGATCCCTCACTCGTGGCCAATCAAGCTAATGCATCGGCTTGTATATGTCTTTACTTCACGGGATTTGCTCAGCTCGGATTCTTCTAAATCCTGCTGAGATCAGCTCAACCAACCTCAAATACCTAGCCATCTACTCTTCCCTATCCACGTACTCGCCGAAGATTTGATTCATCACCAAGAGGAAATCATTGAAAACTTCTAGGTCTTTCACCCCGAACTGTTTCACCATATCCAGGCTGGCTAGGAGCGCTTCATACTCGGCTTCCTTATTTATTGTTGGGAACTTAAAGCGCAAAGCCAAGCAGAAATACTTGTTTGTTGGGCTGACTAGCACAATTCCAGTCCCGGCGCATTGGGCAGTCGATGACCAGTTCACATACATCCTCAAAGGCTTCTCTATCCGTTCTTCTCGGATGATGAGTGTTGGTGTGAACTCCGCAATGAAGTCGGCCAAGGCTTGCCCCTTGATGGCCATTCTAGCGGCATAATGAATGTCGTACTGTCCGAGTTCTACCGCCCACTTCAGTAATCTCCCGGAAGCATCTGGACGGCCAAGTACCTGCTTCAAAGGGAAGTACTTGTACCTGATGCGCTAGGAAGTATGGGTGCAGCTTTCGGGCCAAGATGATCGGGGCGTAGGCCAATGTCTCAATGGCCGGGTAGTGGAACTCCACATCATACAATGATTGGCTCATATAATAAACCGGTTGCTGAGCCTTCTATTCTGCTCGAACTAGTACGGAACTCACTGCATACTCGAATACCGCTAAGTACAGTTGCAACTTTTCACCAGACTGAGGTTTGACCAGTATTGAGGCCTCCATCAGAGCCCTATTCAGCTCGTCCAGTGCCGACTGACATTCACCATTTCACTTAAATTGGGAATTCTTCCTGATCAGATTGAAGAATGGGTGACACTTGTCAGTGGACCTGGATACGAAATGATTAAGGATCGCGACCTTTCCTGTCAGGCTCTGGACGTCCTTGATCCGCCTCAGTGGAGTTAAGTTCATGATCGCCTAGATTTTCTTCGGATTGGCCTCAATTCCTTTCTGGCTCACCATGTATCCGAGGAACTTACCCGAGCCGACCCCTTCTTTGGGTTCAGCTTCATCCTGTACTTCCTCAGGATGTCGAATATCTCTGCCAGGTTACCCATGTGGTCAGCTATTTTCCTGGACTTGACAAGCATGTCATCCACGTAGACCTCCATTGTCTTCCCGATCTGGACGGCAAACATCTTATTTACCAGTTTCTGATAGGTTGTCCCCTCATTCTTCAATCTGAACGGTGTCATGGTGTAGCAGTATTGTGCCCGATCGGTGATGAACGTTGTATGGACCTGGTCCTGCTCGGCCATCGGTATCTGGTGATATCCTAAGTATGCATCTATAAAGGTCATGAGCTTGTGGCAAGCTGTGGTATCGACGAGTTGGTTGATGTTGGGCAGAGGAAAGCAGTCCTTCGGACAGGTCTTGTTTAGGTCGGTGAAGTCCACACAAAGCCTCTAGGATCCGTTTGCTTTCCTAACAAGGACGGGGTTAGACACCTAGGTCGCGTACTTGGTCTCCCTGATAAACCAGTGCCCCAACAACCTCTGCACTTCCAACTCTAGCCCTTCGTACCTGTCCGGGTTGAGTCGTCTCCTCTTCTAGGCCACTGGCTGAGCTGTGGGGTCGATGTTTAGGTAGTGACAGGTATCTTCTGGCCGGATACCCTCCATGTCTTCATGGGTCTATGCGAAGACATCAGTATTGGCCAGGAGAGACCGGCCCCAGATGGCATTGTATTGGGAGTTAAGATCTACCACCTTAAACTTCGTAGTTGTGAAGACCTCACGATCGCCGACCCCAAACATGACCTTTAGCTCGTATGTTTCGGGCACCTTCATCCTCATTCTTCCAAAGCTCTAAATCATGTCGAAGGAGGCCACGAGCTGGGATTCGTGGAATCCCATCCATTTGAACGTGCTTAAGTAGAGTATGTTGGCATAGCTGTCTATGTCGACCATGACCCTGTGCACTATGGTCCTGTAGATATTGAGCGATACCACTAAGGTATTGTTGTGGGGGTAGGCTATCCCATCACTGTCCAGCTCAGTGAAGAAGATAGGTGCGTGACGGGGCTTCATCATAGGTGGAACACACCTCTGATATGCATTTCTGGCCTCCCTGACCTGCTCTTTTCGGGCTCTCTTGGAGCCTTTCTACTCACCGAAGTTGTTGTTGATCAACGTGAGTATTTTCTGAACAACCCCGATCGGTGGAGGTGGGGGCAGCGCTTGCTGCTGCCCTGGTCCTGCTGTCCCTGGCCCTTCACGAACTTCTTTAAATGGCCCTGATCGATCAGCTTCATCAGCTCGGTCAGAAGTGCCCAGCACTTATCAGTATCATGGTCTTTCCCCTTATGGTACTTACAGTACTTATTGGTTAAGGCAGGTCGGGTCATCTCTCAATGGCCTCGGCTCCGATAGTAGATTCTTGTTCTTAATCTCCGTAAGGACCTGTGAAGGGGTAACTATAAGGATTTCGGTTACCTGATCGGGCCCCCCAAGCTGGAAGGCCCTGAAATTGGCAGCCAGCTTGAATGGCCTCATCGGCTTTCTTCTCTCCTCCTTTTTCTCTTCTCGTCGTTCAGGACACATCTCTTCTCTTTCGGATGACTTATTATTCGGGATCGCTTCTTTTACCCCGATGTATTGCTCTGCTCGGGTCAGGAAGTCATGATAGGTCTTTAGGCCCTCCTCGTGGATAGACCACCAAAACCTGGTTCGGGGCCTCAGCTCGACCAATGACGACCATCAATATGGCGTCATCTAACACCTGTTCCATCTACAGGACCAACTTATTGAACCGGTCCAAGTACGACTTCAGAGACTCGACCTTCTCCTGTCTCACATTCACCAGCCTCTTCTTCGGGGTCGACCTTATCCTTAACCCCATGAACTGTGTCAGAATCAGTTCTGCCAGTTCGTCCCATCCTCCAATCGAGGAGTCTGGGAGTGATCGAAACCATCTCTATGCTCGGTCTCCCAGAGTCAGCGGGAAGGCCTTGCACATCAGTTCCTCTCCAATTCCTTGGAGCTCCATCCAGGACAAGTATTTATCCAAGTGGGTGCTCAGGTCGGTCTCATCGTTATACTGATCGATGGGCGGCATATTGAACTTGACCGGTGTAGCCAAAGTAGAGATGTGTTCTGCAAAGGGGTGGCCCTCTTCCAGCCCCCTCAATCAGCCCTGTTCCTTCTGGCCTGAATATCTGCCAGCCTTCTCTTCAATTCTTGCTCTTCCACCAGCTTTGAATACTGGAGATTGTGGCCGGTACTCTCCTCATAAAGCTGCTTGGCCTCTCCTCTCTCCTCTTGGGTCCTTGTCGGCCTCCTTACCTCCAATGCTGAGGTCGAACCCGAAGTTTGTGGTATGCTCGTCCTTACTCATAATGAAATATGGAGTTTTGTTCATTCGATGAATTAACCCCCTTCTTCTAGCGTCAAAATATTGATGTCGGAATTTGTGAATTGATTAATTCATAGTCTAACACTCAAATTAAGTGAATCTGGATTAAAATGAAGTTAATCAGATCAAAAATGGAGTAAAAATGTGTGAAAAAGTGCAGAAAACACTGGCACGAAATATCCTGCCCGAGTCATGCCTGCTATCTCCATGACTTTCGTCTATTTTCAAGAAAGTGGACGGTTTAATTCCCCTACGATCTTCTAGCGGTTGAAAACATCTTACTCGAAATATCCTGCCCGAGTCAGCCAGGCCCCTTTGGACCCGTCACGAAAATGATCCTGACCGGGTCGTAGAGGAGCCGTCCAGATGACACATCCTCACCGGGTCACGTGAGTGAGCTCGAGGAACTATCCAGATCAAACTCCTGAAGGCCACCTTCATAGACCGACCAAGTTAGATGTTCGGTTCCAACTCGAGTTAGGAGGTCCAACATACAATAAAATCACTAATATTGTAAAATGCTTCATTTGAACACTTTACTTTCTTTTTACCTCGTATTTTTTTATTTTTAAAACAAAAACATTATTTCATATTTAAATATTAATATAGAGGATTAAGTTTTATTTAAATTGAAAATTAATATCTCAAATATCATAATGAAATTACTATTTAAAATAAATCTAATTTTTTAATAGCTTTAGTCTTTTTAAAAATTAAAAAAAAGTGTAATAATAATAATAATATATTAACATATATATAAATGTATTTTCTTTATTTTTATAAATGTATTTTCTTTCTTTTATTGTATTATTATTTTTATTTGTTTCCAATAAATTTAATAATATATTGTCCAATTTTATTTTATGTGGTACTAAATTAAATAAATATTTAAAATTAAAAATTTAATTACATCAATTAAAATATGAAAATTTATTTATTATGAAATTAAATAATAAGTGGAGATGGTAAATTAATAAAGATGTACAAGATATCTATATATATATATAATAACAGAAGTCAGTCAGACAAAATTGTCATTTTAGTAAATAAATAAGGATAATTTTGTAAATATAATATCAGAAAACTGTTTTCTAAGAAAACTGTTTTCTAAGAAAACTGTTTTCTAAGAAAACTGATTCACGTTCAAAAAATCTTTTTAAGTTTTTAAAAAAATTTAAGTTTTCCAAATATCAGTCAGTTTGTAAATATAATATCAGAAAACTGTTTTCTAAGAAAATTGTTTTCTAAGAAAACTGATTCACGTTCAAAAAATCTTTTTAAGTTTTTAAAAAAAATTAAGTTTTCCAAATATCAGTCAGGCAAAATTGTCGTTTTAGTAAAAAAAGTAAGGATAGTTTCTTAAATATAATATCAGAAAACCAATTTTCTAAGAAAACTGATTCACGTTCAAAAAATCTTTTTAATTTTTTAAAAAAAATTACGTTTTCCAAATATAATTCACGTTCAAAAAATCTTTTTAATTTTTAAAAAAAATTATGTTTTCCAAATATAATATCAGAAAACCGCTTCCTAAGAAAACTAATTCACGTTCAAAATTTCTTTTTAATTTTTTTAATTAATCTTAAATATAAAATTATAATTCTGTTCTTCAATCTTTACACGTTCACACGTATTTTCTCTCTGTTCTTCAATCTTTACACGTTCACATATAATTTTTATAAACTAAATCTTACGCGTACTTTCTCAATAGTTCTTCAGTCAGTTTGTAAATATAATATCAGAAAACTGTTTTCTAAGAAAACTGTTTTCTAAGAAAACTGATTCACGTTCAAAAAATCTTTTTAAGTTTTTAAAAAAATTTAAGTTTTCCAAATATCAGTCAGGCAAAATTGTCGTTTTAGTAAAAAAATAAGGATAGTTTCTTAAATATAATATCAGAAAACCGTTTTCTAAGAAAACTGATTCACGTTCAAAAAAT
Organism: Scutellaria barbata; assembly: GCA_028654395.1. Classification (NCBI taxonomy): domain Eukaryota; kingdom Viridiplantae; phylum Streptophyta; class Magnoliopsida; order Lamiales; family Lamiaceae; genus Scutellaria; species Scutellaria barbata. The sequence continues at coordinate 10,648,123 of CM053656.1, read as the reverse complement.
CTTTTTAATTTTAAAAAAAATTACGTTTTCCAAATATAATATCAGAAAACCGCTTCCTAAGAAAACTGATTCACGTTCAAAATTTCTTTTTAATTTTTTTAATTAATCTTAAATATAAAATTATAATTCTGTTCTTCAATCTTTACATGTTCACACGTATTTTCTCTTTGTTCTTCAATCTTTACACGTTCACATATAAATTTTATAAACTAAATCTTACGCGTACTTTCTCAATAGTTCTTCATCTGTTTCGTTTCACGCGTAATTTCTAGGTTCTTCATCCAAATGGCTCCAGTTTGGAATATGATTCGAGATATCGATACTACCAGAAGACTCTGGAGTCTTCGTGTGCGATGTATTAGGGCTTATGATGTTCCTGCATTCGGAAGTCAAACAGAACTATACGGTTTTGATTGTATTTTTAGAGATAAAATGGTTATTTATTAAATTCATCTTTTTTTTTGTATATCATATTGAAATGTAATCTCTAATTTCATTTTTTTTTCACATTATTTTTAGGGAGACACAATCCATGGAGTTGCTCGAAAGCCCCACCTTGAAAAGTTTCGTAACAAGGTTGTAGAAGGAAGATTGTACGTACTTTCAAACTTTATTGTTTCAAAGTACGACTCCACCATAAGGACATATGAATCAAAGCTGAAGTTCCAATTTTATGGAAAAACTCATCTTGAGGAGTATCAAGACGATAACTTTCCTAATAATCTTTTCATTTTTAAACCATTTGAAGAGATTATTACTATGAAAGCCAGTGATCAGACTGTTTTATTTGGTAAAAAAAAAATTCATTATTTAATGAATTTAGTTTATTTTATATTTTTTATTGTTAATAATTATTATTTAATATTTTTTAACAACATTAATGCAGATGTGGTGGGAAGAATTGTTGCATTTGATCCGCCGAGAAAGACTGAAAGTGGCAAGAGATTGATGGAAATTATAATTGAAGATCTACAGTATGTTTTTTTTTTTTGATATATCTATATATATATCAGATTATTTTATTAAATATATTATATTATATTATATTAATTGTATTTAATAATCATTTGATTTGTGTTAGGAAACTACAACTCATTGTTACTTTGTGGGAGGATTGCATAAATACAATTTTTCCAGATATAGCACTGGAAAATAAGGAGCCTAAAATCCTAACTCTTCAATTTTGTAGGGTGATCAATTTTAAAAGTAAGTATACACTGTTTTGACTATTATTTTTTTATTTTAAATTTCAGTAATTAATATTATTTAATTTAGTTTTGCAATTACGATAATCTGATTTAGGTGATGATTAATGATATATATATTGTTTAATCTCATCCGGATAAATTATTTTCGGTTGGAAATTCTATTAAATATTTTCACTACTGATTTTCTTTTTCACAGTATTAACACGTGGTTCACTACAAATTACATTTTTAGGGATATTAAAAAAATTAACACGTGGTTCACTAATTTAGTTTTGCAATTACGATAATCTGATTTAGGTGATGATTAATGATATATATATTGTTTAATTTGATTCGGATAAATTATTTTCTATTGGGAATTCTATTAAATATCTTCACACTGATTTTCTCTTTCACTGTATTTAACATGTGGTTCACTAGAAAATTAAATTTTTAGTGATATTAAAAATTATACAAATTAGTGTAAGGAGACAACGACTTTAAAAATTACAATATACATACCTTTAGATCTCTTGAGCTATTGTTTATGATTTGATTAAAATAATAGATCATGTTGATTTATACATTGTAGAACATAATCAAGTTAGCAAAGCATTTCATGCTACCAAGTGTGTCATCAATTCCATTGATCCTCAAACAAAAGAATTCAGAAAGAGGTAAGTTGTTTTTTTAAATCTACTTACAATAATTAGAATGTTTAATGTATCTTTTTTCAATAAATAGTAACATAATTTACTTTTTTTTAGTTTGGAAAAACTACCTTTAGCTACAACAACAGTAAGTGGTTTGTCTCAAGCATCTGAAAGTTCTATTACAAATGAGTTTCTTACTGGAAGGGCTGTTATGAAGTCTATCAACGACATTGAGAATTTAAGAAAAGAGGTAATGCATGTGGAAAAAAACAATTGATTTATTTCTTAGGTTAATAGGTTTCAAATTTTTTTATTTAAATATTATTACTTGGTATAAAATGTAAGTCTTATTTTTTTCAATGTACAGGCAAATGATGGTCAATATTGGGTTTATGCCTCAATTCTTGAGGTCGAAAATTTCAATAGTTGTTGGTATCTATCACATGCAGGGTGCTTTAAAAAGGTTGATTATGTTGATGGAAAATTGATGTGTACCAAGTGTGGTGATGTTAAAACTGAAGAGCGATATAGGTATGTGATTAAATTTCAATTAAAAAAATTATAATTTACAACTTTCAAATTTATTTTTAATTTAAATATATTTCGACCTCAATGAAGGTACAAAATGAAATTACATGCGGCCGACCATGATGACAACGCATTGTTTGTTCTTTGGGATAAAGAGAGTATTCAATTACTTGGCATGAACACATTTGAGTACAAAGCTAAAATTGTAGGTTTTTTAAATTTTAGTTGTTTAATTTTGTATTGTTTTTGGTCTTAAAATCCATACATGTTTTAATATTAAAAATTATATTGTTTTTAATTGTAGGAGGCAGATCCTGAGCATCTTCCTGAAGAATTAGAGAACTTGAACGAACGCGGTGTTCTTTTCAAGGTTAAGTTGATCGGTGATGAATATCGAAAGTATGATGACTCATTCTCAATAGTGAAATTGACCGAGGATCCTGATTTAAAAGCTAAATTTGATGCTACAAATTGTGAGAGTCAAGTAAGTCAATATATTTTTAATAAATCGTAATAAATTAACATCTATATTTTTTATTACTTAATTTTTAATGTAGTATTAAAAAAAATTGTAGGGTTCAAGACTTAATTCTTTCAATGACAAGGTATTATATTTTAACATTTTTATAGTATATGATATTTATAGTTATTATATAACTCTCATGACAAGTCAATTTTAAAAATAGGATGTTCATTCTGATGATGAGGTCAGCACCCCAAGTAAGTTGAGTGTGAATCGTGTAGGAACCGTCGGATCGCCAACCCTATACGATTATCCGAATCGGGGTTCATGCAAATATGATTAACGCACAGCGGAAAACGAATCATACCTTTTGCACCGAAATTAGTTCTAAGATCAGAACCGTAGATGGAGGAATCGATGAAGCCTGGACCTCACTGCTGTATTCCTCGCCTTTATCTCAAACGTTGTGTGGGCAACGAGCTATCGAGACTTTCAGTCGTCTTCTACCAATATGTATCTCAGATTTTTTTGTCTGTATATCTGTATTTCTATGTATCGAAAACGGCTGACTTGAGGCTTATTTATAGGCTACAACAGGGACCTTGAGGAGGATTAGGAATCGGTCTCCTAATAGGCTTAGGAGTCCTTAATTCGATCTGAATATACTTCTTAAGCCTATCAAATAATATCTTAATCCACTAAAAAGATATTATTGAACTACCGTCCCTTATCCATATTAGATATGGCTCCTATTTATTATGTGCGCGTTTATCTCCCCGTGTTTAAGATATCGAATGTCCATTAATTAAATGAATTACTGACAATTCAATTAATTAATATTTAATCCAAGAGTAGTACCACTCAACTTTATTATCATGCCGGAATAAATCGACCTGCAGGGTTTACATGATAATCCTTATGAGTTCCTCAAAGGGGACATCATCATCCTAAATAATTAGGACACGGTTTCATTATATAATCAACAGCACACCATATAAACAACACTGTATCCCAATTTACCGAGCTTATTGATTTAATAAATAAATCTCACCTATTGGTAAATTAAAGAAACATATATCAAGTATACATGCCCGTTATCATACAATGATTAAGAGGACGCACATCCATAATAACAGATGTCTTGTTTTATTTATGTAGTCAGTACAAATAAAACAACCTCAATTGGTCCTGCTCAATACATACAAAATGTACTAGTGTAATTTTATAATCAAGATAGATTAATACCAAATTACACTACAACCATTCCGATAATTTGTCCAAAATTATCTCGGCTGTAAGCTACCATTTATAATCTATAAGGAACTGATAACATGATCTTCTGTGTGGCACCACACACCATGTTATCTACAATATAAATTAATTGGACAATTACAATAACATATATAACAAATATATGAAATGAAAACATTTGACCACAAAAGATTCTCATATCATAAATAGATGTTCATATAAAAGCTAGGCTTATAATATACATCCTAACAAATCGAAGCTCAAACATTGATCCTAATGTTGAAGTTGAAGTTGGAGACAAAAGGAACATTAAAAGGAAGTTAGAATTCTCTCCATCATCCCACAAAAAGGAGGAAATAGTTGTGAAAGTTGAAAAAGACATTTAGGAATTTATCGTGTTTTGAGACAATATTTAATTTCTTTGTTGCATGTTTATTGTGGTGGATGATTTGCAGATTTATTTTGAGACAATAGTTGTTGGATGATTGATAATTCCTCTATTTTATTTTTTTATTCAGTTCTTGCAGATAACATACATCATAAATATAGAATAAACTAGATCATAAGCATGTGATTTTGATATAACATTTAAATAATTATAGATCTATGTATTCTATTTCAATTTATCCTCAAATAAAAGAATTTAGAAATAGATACGATTTATTTATAATTTATCCTCAAATAAAAGAATTTAGAAATAGATACTATTTATTTATAATTTATCCTCAAATAAAAGTATTTAGAAACAGATACAATTTATTATCCTGAAATAAAAGAATTTACAATATGTATGATATTAATAATATACTTATTTATTTTTCAATTTATCGTCAAATAAAAGAATTTACAAAAAAATACGATTTATTTATAATTTATCCTCAAATAAAATAATTTAGAAACAGATACAATTTATTATCCTCAAATAAAAGAATTTACAATATGTATGATATTAAAAATATACTTATTTATTTTTCAATTTATCCTCAAATAAAAGAATTTAGAAATATATATTGAGGATTTATTTATAATCTATCCTCAAATAAAAGAATTTAGAAACATATACGATTTATTATCCTTAAATAAAAGAATTTACAATATGTATGATATTAGTAATATACTTATTTATTTTTCAATTTATCCTCAAATAAAAGAATTTAGAAACATATACGATTTATTTATAATTTATCCTCAAATAAAAGAATTTAGAAACATATACGATATATTATCCTCAAAATAAAAGAATTTACAATATGTATGATATTAATAATATACTTATTTATTTTTCAATTTATCCTCAAATAAAAGAATTTAGAAACATATACGATATATTATCCTCAAAATAAAAGAATTTAGAAACAGATACAATTTATTTCTAAAACTACTTAGGAGTAAAATATTGAATTGCAAAATCTATTCTCAATATCTTAAATGTTATTATAATGATATTCTAAATTAGTAACATAATTTATTACATAGTCAAATATATAATGAACATAATTTTTTAATAACTAAATATCCAAATTGATTTGTATAAGATTTATTAAATATCGTAGATCCTTGATATACAAATTTACTAAATTTACTAAATACTAAATTCTTGATTTATATAAGATTTACTAAATATCCTAGATGTTTCATATATTCTTAATATACAAATTAAGAAATACAGTAAATCCTTGATATTAAAATTTACATCCTTAAAAAACACGTTTCGATATAACATACCATTCATCCTCATAAGAAAAATTAATATTTACATTCTCAAAATTAATATTTACATTGATATTAAGATTTATATCCCCGCCATATAAGTATCATTCATCCTATAAGTAAAATTAATATTTACATCCTCACAAAACACACTCATCTTCATAAGAAAAAAATGAAGATTTACATTATATTCTTAAAAAACACGATATACTGTATATACTTCCCCGTTCATCCTCATAAAAAAAATTAAGATTTACATTCTTAAAAAAAACTACAGTTTATCTTATTTAGAAAAAACCTAAAATCTATACCACGTTATACATTAGTTATACATGAGAAACATACAAATTAGTTATACATGAGAAACATACAAATAACCATCGTACAAGAAAAATAATCTTCAGCCTACTACATTAGAAAAACCCACAGATAACCATCATTAATTAGAATAAATCCCACAGATAACCGTTTTTATTCAGAATAAATTTTCACCCTTCTATCAGCTATTCAGTCTGCAAATAACCATCCTAAATAAGAATTTTCCTACATCAGAATCATTACATCACTATCAAAGTAAATGAAGTATTAAATCCTACGGATAACCATCTTAAATAAGAATCTTCCTATATCAGAATCATGAGAAAATGCCCAGGATATGCTTACGTCGGAAAAATTCTTCAGCATGCTAAATGAAGTAGATGAAATATTAGTCCTGCAGGTAATCGTCCGAATGAAAAAGCTCAGGATATGCTTACGTCGGAAAAATTCTTCAACATACTGGATGATGTAGATGACATATTCAGTCCTGCAGATAATGGTCCATCGGAAAAATTCTTCAACATACTAGATGAAGTAGATGACATATTCAGTCTTGCAGATAATCGTCCGAATCTTCAGCATATTCAACCTACTGAGGTATTCCAGATGAAGTAGATGACATATTCAGTCTTGCAGATAATCGTCCCAATCTTCAGCATATTCAACCTAATGAGGTATTCCTTTTGGAGATAACTGGAGATAACCGTAAAAAGAAACTGCAGCTTCTTATAAAGGTGAACAATCTTCTTCGGGAGATAACCGTAAAAAGAAACTGCAGCTTCTTATAAAGGTGAACAATCTTCTTCGGGAGATAACCGGTCCTAAAACTCTGCAGATTCTTATAAAGATGAACAGTTCAGTCTAACAGAATCAAGTAATATTTAAAGGTATTCAACATTAAATCGTATAAATTTTGAAGTAATGAATTTAAAAGATAATTTTTTTGATGATTGATATTTTGAATCAATGCAGAATCAATATGAGGGGAGACTACGAATCTACTATCGTAGGAAAAAGAAGAAAGGAAGGAATAGGAAAAAGAAGAAGGAAAGGAAAAACAACAGGTTTGTTATTTTTAAGTATACACTATATTAAATTTTCAATTATCTAATTCATGATGATGAAATGAAGTTGGAAAAGTTTTGTTATGCTGATTTATGATTGTTTAGTGTGCTTTGTACTTCGTTAAGAGATCGATGAATTGATGAAAATAAATTTATTATGATTACTTTTTGTTATTTTTGTTTGGGTAAAAATGAACAAACACAAAATGTTAGATTTTGATATTTTTAAATATATTACATTACATAACTCAACATTCGGATGCTGATGAGCATTTGATGAAAAAATATTTGGTTAAAAATGAAAGAAACACAACACACGTGAGATTTCACAATTTTACTATCAACAAATTTTTTTAGTTCAATACATTAAATTTAAATTTTTTAACATATTAATTTTTGCCTAAAATTCAAGTTTTTTTTTCAATAGGTACATATTTTAAAAAATATCTATTTACATATATTATCAATTTTTTAATAATTACTATAATGATTAGTTACAATACAAAAACTCAGTATTATTCCATCGATTAATATTAATACAATTCCCTTATCATATATGTTCTGATATTACATCTATCTTCATTGCATTTATATGTAAAAAAATATAATATTCAATATAAAAAAAATATTTTGTAAACTATGTATATGTATATATTTAATTCTATTATAAAGATAAGTCATAAGTAGATAATAGTCTATAGTTAAACGACTATTAATTTAAGTATACTCATATTTAGTACATATCTACTGAAACTATATTTGTAGGTCATAAATTACATATATTATAGAGATTCCTAATAAAAATTTAATTATATTGTAAAAAGTATGAAACTTAGTATCAACTATTTTTTAAGCGCATACATTAAAATAAACTTGGTTAAAAGAACATATATCTATTAAGATATATTATTAATTTTTTAATGAATAACATAATGATGAATTTGAATCCAAAAGTTCAGTATTATTCGCTACAATAATTTCATACAATTTTGAATGTTAACAATATTTTATTATTATATTATTTTACCAAATCATGATTCTAAATAAAGTTTAAATTATAATATACATTCAATTTTAAATTTGGTCTTACAAATATTATAAGGGAGTTATTAATTGTAGTTTCTTTGTAATTATAGGTAATCAGATTAATCTTCATGTAAATGAAGCTTCAAAACCAAAAACTAATCAACATTTTAGTGGTGTGACAAATAGTACTTAAACACTTCATATCTTTTTTTTTTAATTTTTTTTATTAATAGATATAGTTTGAAGATTATTAATTAATTTGTGATATCATATGAATATCGTTGACCTTCATATTTATATTGTTTTATAAGTAATTTGCTTTCTAAATACAGGTTCCACCACAAAGTTGACAAATGGAAAATCATCCACAAATACATCTTCAGTTTCAAATGTTTCTTCACCGATTGACATTGACTTCGAAGCAGATCAAACTCAAATAACAGAGTCAAAACGAAGAATTGTTTCTCATAGTGTTTTGACTAGCAATTCCAGGATTCCTATGAGTGATATAACTATTGGTATTTTATTGACACTAACATAATTATATATTTAATATCAGTTTACTTATTTCAATTATTTATAAGGGTATTTATATTGACAATCTCTATGACAATTTATTGCGATTTCTTCAAATTTAGTGTCACGATCAAACTTGAAAAGAGGAAATTCTACATCTAAGAGAAGTCGAGTTTCATCCAATGCTACCCCAGTAATAATTGACCTTCAAGATGATTGTGAACTAAAAACGCCTTCTGCAAATGTTGGACATCCTTCAAATACATTGACAGGTAAAACAGTTACAACTACTCAAAAAGTTCCTCTTACAATTAAGAACATAGCATCTACATTTTTCGAACATGAAACTACAAATATTCATCAATACGATATAATTTTATTATGAAGTGGTAATACATATATTAATTATCGTTCAGTTTTTTATTACATAATTATGTTTATAATTTTCTATTTAAAATAATCTTTTTTCCAAAGAATACTTGGATCTCGGTGACCCCACGTACCGGTGCCAACATTGTAATGCAGTGTTTTGGTATGAAGAGCGATTAGATGCAAGAAGGAAATCCAATAATCCAAGATATTCAGGTTGTTGTATGAGTGGAAAAATTCAGCTTCCACTAATGAATACACCACCACAATATTTACATGGATTGGTGTTTGAAGATAACGACAGGTCAAAGCATTTCTTGGATAATATTCGATCATACAACAACATGTTCTGTTTCACGTCTATGGGAGGAAAGATAGATAAAAGAATGATCATGGGTAATTCGCCACCAGTTTTTACTCTTAATGGACAAAATTACCATTTGATCGGAAGTTTGCTTCCAATTGAGGGATCGTCTCCTAAGTTTGCACAACTATACATACATGACACCGAAGATGAGATTCAAAACAGAATAAAGGCTGTTCGGTACGTAGTTATTACTTTAAAAATATTTGTTAACAATTATTTATTTTGATAGCTATTTCATATTAAGTTTATTATATTTTAATTTAAAATTAATAAATTATAAATTTTTTTTCAGGAAAAATGGAGAGAGTAAAGATCTCCATGAAGAAATTGTGGCTGAATTGAAATCAATGTTGGATGAAAACAACGTATTGGTCAAATCATTCAGAATGGCCAAGGAGAAGTTACTTCAACAAAAAACTGAAGATGTTAGGTTGAAACTTATCAAAAGAAGGGTGGGGGACCCAAGAAATTACAATCTACCAACTGTTTCGGAAGTGGCGGCATTAGTTGTGGGTGACTTTGATCAATCAATGGGAGAACGAGACATAATAGTGGAAACCAGATCTGGAAAACTGAAGCGTATAAATGAATTACATGCGTCATATCTAGGATTGCAGTATCCACTTCTATTCCCTTATGGAGAAGATGGTTTTAGGGAAGACATTCCATTCTCGGATATAAGATGTACCAGCTCTAGAAGTAGAAAAAACATAAGTTTGAGAGAATATTTTGCCTTCAGATTGCACGAGAGGATAGGAGAGGTTTCTCTAATACTTTACACAAAAAGATTGACACAACAATTCGTGGTCGACATATATACCATGATTGAGTCATCAAGATTGTTGTATATTCGAACTCATCAGAAACAGTTACGATGTGAGATGTACAGTGGCTTGACGGATGCCTTGACTAGGGGTGAAACTGATCCTTCTATGATTGGTCTTAGAATTGTGCTACCACCAAGTTTCACTGGAGGAGCCCGCTTTATGATACAAAACTATCAGGGTGCCATGGCTATTTGCAGATGGACCAATTATCCAGATCTTTTCATAACATTCACCTGCAATCCGAAATGGCCTGAAATTGATCGTTTTGTTAAAGAACGAAATCTTAGACCGGACGATCGTCCAGATATAGTGGTGAGGGTCTTCAAAATGAAGTTGGACAATCTCATAAGAGACTTACGTCATAATAAAGTTTTTGGTAATGTTATTGCAGGTAAATTATTTATTTATAATTAATATAGTGAATTATTATCAACAATTCTTCTGATGGTTTTTAGTGAATTATTTATAATATTGTTCGTAACTCTTTTGCTATACAGTTATATATACTGTTGAGTTCCAGAAGAGAGGTCTACCTCATGTGCATATTCTTCTTTTTCTATCGAGAGAGGACAAATACCCTACTGGCAATGACATAGACCGAATTATTTCAGCTGAAATTCCAAATGAGGAAGTCGATCCTAAATATTATGCAGCAGTACGTGATTACATGATGCACGGTCCATGTGGTATCTTAAATAAGAATTCTCCTTGCATGGTGGATGATTTCTGTACAAAATACTTTCTACAAAATTTTGTTGACACCACGGATGTTGATAATGAAGGATATCCAATATACAAACGTCGGGATTTGGGAAGAACAATTATGAAGAATGGAGTTCCACTGGATAATAGATTCGTTGTTCCACATAATCGATATCTTTTATTGAAATACAATGCACATATGAATGTTGAGTGGTGTAACCAATCTCGGTCTATCAAGTACTTATTTAAGTACGTGAACAAAGGACACGATCGTGTTACAACAACTTTTTATGAAACATCTCGCGGAGATGATGCTGCCAGGAATGTCGACGAGATTCAGTTGTACTATGATTGTAGGTACATCTCTCCATGTGAGGCAGCCTGGAGAATATTTGGATACGAGATTCAGTACAAGGATCCTCCCGTCGAGCGATTATCATTTCACCTTCCGAACGAGCAGCCTATTATTTTTGAAGATTCAGATTCACTACAGTCAGTGATTGATCGACCATCAGTTCACCACAGTATGTTTTTGGCTTGGTTCAAGGCAAACAAGAAGTATCCATTCCTCGCAAAACCACTTACATATGTTGAATTTCCTCAAAAATTTGTTTGGAAGAATGATTCAAGAGAATGGGTTCCAAGACAGAGAGGTTTCTCCTTAGCAAGAATGTACTACGTACCTCCAGGAACAGGCGATTCTTACTACGTTAGATGTTTGCTAAATGTGGTTCGTGGTTGTGAATGTTACAACGATATAAAAAAGATCAATGGTGTACAGTATGATACTTATCGTGATGCTTGCTATGCCTTGGGATTGTTGGAGGATGATAAAGAGTATATTGATGGTATTGTTGAGGCAAGTTATTGGGGATCTGCTCATTCGCTACGAGGATTGTTCGTAACTCTTCTTTCAAAAGATTGCTTGAGTAGGCCCGAGGACGTTTGGGAGAAATGCTGGACCTATTTGTCAGAAGATATCTTATACAGAAGGAGAAATTTAATGAACAATCAAGGTAATACAAAATGTTACAAATTGTTAAGTACAATTATATTTACTTATATCTAAAAAACTATACAATAATTTCATTTTATTCTTTTTTTTCAACTTTACAGATTTGAATTTAGAGGAAACTGAGATAAAAAAATCTGACTTTATTGGAGATTGATAGATTGTTGCGCAATCATGACAGGAGATTAAGTGATTTTGCATCGATGCCAGTATCAAATCTTCATGAATGCAGTAATTATCAAAATAAGTTCATTTATGATGAATTACAATATGATAGAGCTGCACTTTTACAGGAACACGAAGAATTAGTTCGGAATCTCAATGTCGATCAGCTAAATATTTACACTACAATAATGAATGCGGTTGAGTGTGATCGAGGAGGGGTATTCTTTGTGTATGATTATGGGGGAACTGGAAAAACCTACATTTGGAAGACATTATCTGCAGCTCTAAGATCAAAAGGAGAAATTGTTTTAAATGTTGCTTCAAGTGGTATTGCTTCGTTGCTACTGCCCGGAGGAAGAATAGGACATTCTAGATTCAAAATTCCAATAAATCTTCACGAGGACTCTACATGTAATATCAAGCAAGGAAGTGATCTTGCCGAGTTGATGGTCAGATGCAAACTGATCATTTGGGATGAAGCACCGATGATGCATAAACATTGTTTCGAGACTCTGGATAGAACTCTTAGGGACATAATGACCTCTTCAAGATCTGATTGCTCAAATATCCCTTTCGGAGGTAAAACTTTTGTTCTAGGAGGAGATTTCAGACAGATTCTACCGGTTGTACCAAAAGGCAGCAGACAGGATATAGTCAACGCAACAATAAATTCTTCATATCTGTGGATACAATGCAAAGTGTTGAGGTTGACAAAAAATATGAGACTACAAAATCTCGGTTCAGATGTTGAGTCGGATGAGTTGAAGAAGTTTTCCGAGTGGATAGCCAGCATCGGAGATGGAACGGCCGGAGGTCCTAATGATGGTGTTGTTGATATTGAAATTCCAGATGATATTCTACTAAAAAGTTCAGGAGATCATATTGGTACGATAGTTCAAAGTACATATCCAGATTTCGGAAAGATAGTGGATGATACGTCGTATCTGCATGGTCGTGCTATATTAGCACCCACTCTCGATGTTGTGGACTCAATTAATGAATACATGACAGAAATGAACACTGAGCAGGGAAAGTTGTATTTGAGTTCAGATAGTCCTTGCAAGTCGGATATGGGAGTGGATCTATTGCAGGATATCCATACCCCAGAATTTCTCAACACAATACGATGTTCTGGTGTTCCCAACCATCAGCTTAACCTGAAGGTTGGAACCCCAGTTATGTTGTTGAGAAATATTGATCATTCACTCGGTTTGTGTAATGGTACTAGGATGGTTATCACAAAACTTGGAGACCATGTCTTGCAGACAAAGATAATGTCCGGAGAAAATGCAGGAAAAAAGGTTTTAATACCTAGGATGACGCTTACTCCTTCAGATCTGAGATTGCCGTTCAAGTTTCAAAGAAGACAATTCCCACTGATCGTATCATATGCAATGACCATAAACAAAAGTCAGGGTCAGTCTCTAAGTCATGTTGGTCTATATCTTAAAAAACCAGTTTTTAGTCATGGACAACTCTATGTCGCAATCTCTAGAGTTACCAACCGTGAAGGACTAAAAATTTTGATATGTGATAAAGAGGGTGGACAAAGCAATAGAGCCACAAATGTAGTTTACAAAGAAATATTTCAAAATTTGTAAACGAAAATATGAACATTATACTCAATTTATCATTTTATGCATCAAATCAATTATTTTAGTTTGATAATCCATTTATTTTATTTTATTTTTGGTAATTTGGATCAAACTATTAACTATAAATATAAATTAAACTAATATAAATATAATGATAATAAAATAGATAATTTTTATATTTAATCCCGTACATCGCACAAGTGCACTGCTTGAATACATACATTGATATTACACTCAATTTATTTTATTATACAACTAATCAATTACTTTAGTTTGATAATTTGGACATTGTTCGGATACATACATTGATAATCCATTCATTTTATCGTATTACGCAACTAATCGATTATTTCAGTTTAATAATCCATTTATTTTGTTTGTTTTTTCGTAACTTGAATTGATTTAAAGCAATATAAAACAATATAAATATAAACTATATAAAAAATAGACAATTTTTATATTTAATCCCGTGCATCGCACGGGTGCACTGCTAGTATATGAGTATTTTGATAGTGAAATCATGAATAATTACTTTTTTTTTTTGTACAATTGTTGGTTTGGTATTTGGTTAAAGGTAAAAAAAAAAAAAATTGCTTTTAAGGTGGTAATGATGTGATACAACAAAAACCTAAAATTTAGGTAAAACACATGATTTGAATAAGTTAGAATTTGAAATTGAAATAAAAAATAAAGCTTAAAATCTGAAATTGAAAACAAAAAAGAGAAAAAAAAAACAATAAAAGAAAATCAATTTTCAACTAAGCAGCAAAAAGAAAAGGGAAAAATAAAGAAGAGAGTGAAAAGAATTTCTTCGCATGGGCCCCACCTGTGAGTGGCACGTGTCGCGCACTTTGGTGGGCGTGACTTTTTGAGATGTCCTCCTTCTTGTTCTGTTAACACATAAATGCTATGTAATGTTTGGGATGGATGTTCGTCACATTAATAGCACAAAAATTATAATGTTAATGCTATTAATTGATCATTAATGAGATTAAACAATTGGTGTGGATGGGTATTAGTCTCCTTGAACTCATATATAGATAGCATCACCCAAGGAAGTTTGCTGGGACACCCAGATTTGGTGATTCCGTGTTTATCCTTTGTACCAACATCTTGTCCTTTTCAGACCAGTTTCTGAGAAAATGACATGTATTTCTAGAAATAGCAAATCAAATCTATTTTTATTGGGAGAAGATGTAATGAACTAGATTACAACAAAGGAGAGAACCTGTTTGTTCAGAACCCACCAAAACTAAATGGTATCCAACCATGAATCAAAATCATCCAAAAGCTTAGACTTAGAATCGGGATGCAACGTGGAGGGTATAGTTTCAGCATTCGCTTTTGGTAGCTGTCTATCGTCTACCACTGAAAGTTTGGATGATTCCTCTAGTAGGTTATCGATATCATCATCAACGTTGCCCGTAATCACAGCAGGTTCCATCATATGTGTTCCTTTCATCATAGTTTTACTGCCTGGAAATTTGGCTTCATCAAATGAGCTCAGAAGCATGTCGAGGTCAGCTTCCACACTTGATGCCTCAAATTTAGGCGGCTTCATGGAAGTAGAATCTGTAACACGTTCTGAAACTAATTTTGGCGAAATGCCTGTATCAGTTCCTTGTGACTGCAAGATTTCATCAACATTTTGCTTTCTGGGCCTCAATCCTTCTTCGGAGGTTTGAACTGGAATGTTTCCTGGAACAGTTAGAGTGGAAGATGCAGGTTCACTGTTTGGCTTGGTGTTCTTACTTGGTTCCTGATTGTAACTGAGAGATGATGCTCTGGAATTTGTTTCAGCTTTGGAGGTGCAAGTTTGAGGATCGTGTTTGCCATCACCACATGCCTGCAACTCTTCGGCCAGCTGTCACATATTTAAAGAATTGGCTCATGAACTTTAGAACAGACACAACGTAAGCAAAATAAAAATAATGAACTCACTTGAAGCATGTAATTGTGTGTGTTTGTGGGCGCGCACAAAAAAATGAAGTTTATATGGAGACTTATAGAAGAGGAGAAACTAAAAGATAAGAATAATATAAATAGTACATAAGCCAATACCAATGACAAACCATTAAGGATGGATGAGGATGCAGTTTAGCTGGTATTATTTTTTATGGAATTTTACTGCTATAATAAAAATGAATTCAGATAACAATTACTAATATTTATGATGAAGAGTGACTTCAAGGTTGACAAATTGGAGAGTGAATGAGTTTTTCTTTGGATCATCAAAATAACTAAATAGAAGAAAGAAATCCTGATGGACATAAGAGTAATTGAAATGTATATGAATGCTTTTAAATTTTTTGATGAATCTGGTTAAAAAATATAATTGGTCATAGGTCAAAGCATGGTGATGACTTCGTTGAACTCGTTAAAAAAACATTATTGTTTAAATGGAGTAAATGCAACTCATTCAGGAATTCAAGCATCCTTTAAATAAATATGAAACAGGAACAAGAGAATGATAGTAGGAAATGAGTGTAAGAAATTAAAATACCAGCTCTAGAGGTAATAGATCTGACTCAAGATATAACCTCTCTGACAGCTTTGCTTTTGCAAGTTGTTCAGCAAGGGCATTCAGATTAAGGGAAAGGAAAGGTGCCTACAAAATCCAGACCATAACAAGTAAGAAATAACAGACCATAAGTACAAAAAATACCAAGTAAAAACAAATAACTTACAGAAAAATATAAACATGTTAATCTTGGCTAACAGAGTTCAGTCACAACATTATGGTACTGAAAGCATAACAAATTATCATAATTAATATGTTTACTTCAAGCATTTATGATTGTTTTATAAATTATGTTTACATCAAGAAACAGAAAAATTACAAAAAAAAAAAAAAAAACTGAATAATCCATCTGATTAATGAATCCACAATCCATAGCTATCTTTGAATAAATGTGATCTACCTAAATCCTCTTTTTTGTTTACAAGCACATGGTATCAAATTCAAATGAATGGAGGAAGAACAAGAATTTGATATAATCAAAATTCAAACCTTTTTATTTACCAGTTCTAATTCTGGGTCCATATCATCAATTTTGGTTAATGTGTTTTCTTAACAAATCTTGAGCAACTAAGGAACTTAAATTTGTTTTTTTGTTTTTTTTTGGGTGGGGGGTGGGGAGGAGGGTATAATGTCAAAGAGAAGATTATAATAACCAGAACTCAACAAATATCAACATGGTTGGAAGATGGTGAGATGTTAACTACTTGGCCATGAATGATCTCCCTCAACCACTACTGCTGTGACTAAGTATATGAAACAACAAAAATGGAAACAGAATAGAGTGTATCATAATGCTATGCTACAGTACATGAGGCAGCATAATAAATACATTATGATGGATGATAACTAAAGGGTCGAGATCGAAGCATTGGACATGTGATCGGAGAATGTATTTTCAGAAGTGGGATCAGACAATGTGTCGGGAATGGAAACGTTCTTGAATGTTCTACCGGCCAAAATGATAGTATTTGCTTCAGAGCTCTTTTTTAGATGTATAATACCTTTAAGCTACCATTTTATTCTAGTCTAGCATAGTATTGGTTTTTTTTATGGATCACTATTTCTCATATCTTTTCCTCACATATTTTATGATAGATATCTTGTAAATACTGTTTTAATCAGTAAAGTGGATAAAAGTGGAAAAATAATGATAGCATACTAAGTAGTATGCATGTCTTAATGGAATGATGTAGCTAGAAATAATTTGCTATCAAAATTACTGCAGGCACTAATTAGTGCTTAGAACTCTAATTGTTCGTAAAATAGTTCAGATGAAAGGTCAAACAGGCACCAAGTCTTTCCATATACAGGGGAACATGGGAACCTGCTTAAAGTGTTAGAGAGAGAGAGAGAGAGATCACCTCAAAACTGGTGCTTGTCTTGTCTTCAAACTCGAAACTATCATCTGTAATCCATGAAAGTATGTTTTGCCCCTTGGCGGTAAGCATTGGGCCAAAATCCTGAGTAAAGTCTAAGATATGTAGGTATCAATCACCTGCCCTATCTGCCAAATTAATCATATCTATAATTGTATTGAGCTCCTATTGACCAAAGTAGTCATTTTTGTAATTCCATGGAGCTGTATCATTGGAATCATCCAGTACACATTTAAATAAGCTAGTTGCATAGCTCAGCATGCAGAAATATAGCATTTTGTCTATCACACTGCTGCAGCCAGTTTGAAATATAGATGGAACAACAGTATCTTTGACTAATAATGGCATGGTTTTATCATGATACAATTAATTAACTCCTTAAGAAGAATTTGATCCATGTCATGACTATTGTCTCACAAGAAAAACAAAAGATCATCACTAACACCATTTTAATTTTTATTAACACTGAGGTGTCTCCTTACCACATCTAAACACTAACAGGCACCAAACCAAGTCGTCCAACAGGAAAAAGAACACAACAGTACATTTTATAAAGGTACTACAATGATTCTCGTTACATGTTACATATATGTTTATGGAACTCTGCATGAAGCTTGCAATGGCAGTTTTAAGAAATTGCACAGCAAGTAAGAAACACAAAAGCCTTTTCCAATTTGTGAAGAAACTAATTGGCAAATGGAGGAAGAATCTGAAAGAAGCTGAATGGAGGAGATCAAAGTAGGATCAAGTCATTTTTAATCAAATCATAACTATCATCAGTCGTTTATAATCATGCTCATGTCCATAACGACACATGATGATAGTGAATGGGGCAAGTCCTAGCAAAGGCAGCCTTTTGCTTTATGAACAGGAAGCCACAATCAACATGTGAATGGAAGCAATAATTGTCCCAGGCCAAAAATGATGGATAAGGTTCTATCATGCAACCAGTTTTTGATGCCCAACCACCACCCAACACAAATAGAAGAAATTGCACAGAGTAATCTCAAAGTTATACAAGTAGGAAACTGCTTAACTACAAGGTAGATGACAAAACATGATTGAAATCCAAATTAATGGATGAGATGAAAACCATCAAGAAGTTGAACCTCACTTAAATAGGTAGAACTCATTCATATCTGATTATAAATACATTGTTGTTCTAGGAAGCGGAGTTACATGGTATCAGAGACCCCTCTCTACTTCAGCTCACTATAATTTGGATTATTATTTTCGTAAAAAAGAAACATGATTATACCAGACAGTAAAACTACTACTACGGCAAAACTGCTGAATAGTTCTTTTCATAATAAAAACGAACAAACTCTTGTAGTCCAGTGGTACTAAACCCCAGCCAAACCAATGGTGCTTACAAATTATATGATATGGAAGAACAAATTAGTCAAAAGTGTAAAATTTGAGGGTGAACAGCCAAAGTACCTCGTCATATTGAAGTGGTACTCATACACAGGCATGTAAAGTTTATAAGACTGGATTTAATTTTTGACCCAAATGCAAATATTAAATCAAAGGAAAGGACGTACCACTGATAAAATCATCAAACAAAGTTACAACATCTGGAGAATAATGTGCTTGAGACTCAGCCTTGGCCTCCGAAATTAAGTGAGCATAGTCTGCACCTTTACTTTTAGGCACAACAAACTCAGTCGGCTGACTTGAGCTTGCCTGGGCTTGTTTGGAACCCAAATCAAAATCTTCATCGTAGCGTCCCCAATTTGAAGGGAGTGGTCTCGGGCCATGAGATTTTGGAGGTCTTTCATTAGCTTGCTGGCCATGAGGTTGCGAGGGCCTTTCTTTAGCTAGCTTTCCAGTTGGCTTCTTATCATCTGAACCAACAGGAGGCACTTTCAATGCTTGGTGGGGTTGATGCTTCTTTTTATGATGCAATGAATGAGCTCTTTTTGATTTCGCCAATGCTTTTGTATCCATCTATATTCTACTTAACAGTTTCTGCAGAATTCAAGGTGAAAATAAAAATCTCAAAGACAGGGAAACTATGAAAACTGTTTAGTATCAATTGACCGATAGCCTGCCAAAATCAATCTCTAAAAGTAGGCATTTTTCTCTCAAAAAATAAAATTTAAAAGAATATAATTCCTTCACATAACTGGATAGTTAACAATCCAAATTATAAACTTTTCAACACCTTCACCTTGCTACGTTAATCGGGTGCAAAAACTACGAATGTTGCTGAATTAATATGCTCATAAGCCAAGAAATATAACTACGAAGAAACAAAAACTACGTTAATCGGGTGCAACAATTCAAATGTTGCTGAATTAATATAAAAATATTTATCAAGTCCTTAAACCTAGAAGGCTGACATTCTTCCCAAATCTCCATATTTCAACCCTGGCTCCTCTGGTAAATACAAAAAAAATCATTCAAATTCCTTAATATGTGATTATATAATTCATACATGGTTTAGGAACTGACGCGCAAATTATGCAAAATCTCGAATACATACTAGCTCGACAGGGAAGAGCTTTCCCTGCATTCCTTTAATCCTCGATTGAAATTTTCTTAACCAAGAGATAAGACAGAAACTCAGGAGTGGTGGCGACAGCGAAACATGGGGCTGGCGGGGACGACGGAGTTGGATGGCGATTGAAGTCGGAGAAGACGAAGAAGGGGAGGAGGTGTGTTGAACAGGCAAACATATATGAATATGATGGGCTATTCATTTGGCATTAATAATAAGAATACCGTTCTCAATTGATCGTTTTTCAAAACAAATTGGCCCGTTGATTTAATGGGCCTTTTTTAATAATAATTAATTTTATTTCATCTATAATCCACTCCATAAGATGTTATTTCAATATCCAAACATTCTGGATAAATTATGAGGTACCAAATAACAATCAAATATTTAATTTGTATGATCCAAACTGTATTTGAAAATCTGAAATTAAAAATAAACTAATTTCAAAATAATTTAGAAATCTAAGAAAAACTATTAAAAAAAGAAAAAATGTCTATAAGTTTGAAATTCTTTATAAAATAACAAAAAATTCTGGAATAATAACATTAAGGTCACAACTCACAAGAATAAAGCTAAAAATGTAAACTCAATAAATAAATTTCTGAAATTAAATAAGAGTATATAATATATTAATTGGGGAAAAAAATATAAATAAAACAAAATACAATTTTAAAAAGTATCTATTAATAATTGTTGGACCCCCCGATTCGAGCCTGGTTCAAACACCTGACCTGACTGTCTTTCAAGGATATCCGGTGAGGATCAACCGGTAGGATATAAAAATCCAACAAATTTGTTTATTTGGTCGTTCAATATAGAAGACCAAACCAGGATGATTCCCCAGACCGATCACTAGAAGACCCGGTCAGGACTGATTTTATGGTGGTCCCGATGACACACATACCAACCAAGGCTAGAATAGGGCCCAGAGACCAGGAAGTAAATCTGGCTAGGCTCCGAAAAAAAGTCTGGCAGAATATGTCTGATTGATAGGAGAAAGTGGGAGGAAATTAACCTCCCACTTCTTAAAAAGTAGACGAAAACTAAGGGAGAAGAGGGCATGATCCCCACAAACTTGTGCTATCCCTTAACGTATAAATAGTAGAATTTAGGTCTTAGAAAGGGTTGAAAAATTATTGTATTCAAGTTTAAGAGAGTTCATTTCTCTTATATAAATTAAATATGATTCTAACCGACTATATAAAACCAACCAAATTCGTTTGAGTAGGCTTCGGGCATAGTGTTTTCTACACTTTTAATTTAATTTCTCCATCCGATTCGGTTCATTTAAACCGGATAATTTAATTTGAGTGTTTGGCTAGAAATTTAATCTTAAACAAATTCCAACATCAACAATAATATTAAAAGGTAATTTGTTGGGATTTCAATGTTTAGATTTTGATGAGACAAACCAAATATGTAATAGGAAGTTTTGAGTACCCCATTTTCACATTGTTTAAGTGAATAAATAGACTAGAATTGAGTATTGAGCCAAGTTTGAAAATAGAGGTTAAACAAGGATAAAGCTGCATCTAAGCTTTAAGGGAAGATATCGCTGCAAGAAGGCAGGATATAGTATCGCTGCAGGAAGGCAGGATACAACATAACTGGAAGAAGAAAGGAACAGCAAAGTATAAATAAGGCTGAACTTCTATACAGCAAAGCAAGAAAGAACGGCGTACAGCAACGCTGCAAGAAAAGGATACAAGAGTACTGCTAGAAAGAAGTTACAGCAGCACTGCCAGAAGATACTGCAACCAGGTCTAAGATACAGCAGCACTGAAAGAAAGCATCAGCTGCACAAGGACCTAGGATACAGCGCAGGCTTACAAGTCAGTTAAGTAATACAGCGCCAACTACAAGACGAAGTATCCTGCAAATCCTAGGAAGGATAAATGCAGTACGAGGAACGGAGATTCAAGCAAGAATAAAAGAGCCGTTTAAGAAAAAGTCAAAGTAGCAGACACGGAGCCAATAAGAAGATGCCACATGGACTGACGCGCTGCAGAAAGCTGCGAGCCGCAACTACCGCATTAAATGCTCCGAAAGGAAAAGTCAAGTCACATTAAATGCGAACCATGCTTTGGCCAGGCTACTTCAAATTCAAAAGAGGGATGTCTCCTTCAACGGACATCTTCTCCTACAAGTATAAATAGAGGTCGAGGAGAACTAAAACTGGTTACTGTCACTGTTACTGAAAACTAAGATCCATTCACGAAAGTTTCAAACTTACAAATTCAAGCATTCAAGCCAACAAACAGTTTCAGTCACTCAACCTATCGAAGTGAAGCAAGTTCAAGCTGAAAGTTTCCCTACGGATTCAGAAGCTCACTTCGAAGCACAAGTTGAAGAAAAACCTTTTTATCCTTTTAACCTTGTTGCTGTGTGCTTAGGTTGTTTTAGTGGTGTCAAGCAGTTGATAGGAGAGATCCTTGCTGTTTGTTTAGTTGTCTAGAGTTAGGCAGCTTCCCCATGTGGGAGTGTAGAACCCTGTGTGGGTTAGCCTTTGAAGTTTGCAGTTGCTGTGTGTACGCTGGACTTCAGTAGGTGGTTTGCTTTGTAAAGTTGATAGATTGTTAGGAGAGTCCTGTAAATCAATCTTGCTTAACAAAGTTCCTGCTCGAGGAGCAGTAGAGTGGACGTAGAAGGATTACACCACCTTCGAACCACTATAAGCCATAAGTGTTTTAATTGCTTTATTTATCTGTGCGTTTATCTTCTGCATTATTATCTGTCTCTCATCATAAAGCGTTTTGAAAGAAGCATTCTTGAGAAAAACAACCTTGTGTTTAAAAGTTTATTTCCGTTGCGTATAAAACTCCAGGTTACAGCGTGCAGCACTGCATCGTAGCGCTGCAAGCAGTAACCTTCTATCGCTGCAAGCTCAAGTAACTTGCAGTGCAGAACGGTTGTTTTAAAAGTTTTTGAAAATCGACCAAGGTTCATTCACCCCCCCCTCTGAACCTCGGACACCACTTGGGACCAACAAGTGGTATCAGAGCAAGTTGGGTTAAAAACCAACTTATCTGGTCACCTACCCAGATCCACCTTTGTCTCGCTGTTTTCTTTGCATTAAAATCATTTTTAAAGCATATCATGGATTCCTCTAATCACAAGCTACCTATGTTTTCCATAGAGGAATATGACGACTGGAAGATAAGAATGCAGGCACACTTTTCTGCCATGAATGATGAGATGTGGACGGTCATAACTGAAGGACCGATAATCCCCATGAAGGTGAATCCAATGTATGGAAGAGACCATGCAGAAGGAGAGTAGCCACCACCAAACTTCCTGACCAAACCACGTCAAGAGTGGGGTAACGAAAACAGGAAGAGAGCCAACCTAGATAATGTGGTAAAAATGCTCTATTTATTACTTTGGATAAAGACACTTTTAGCAAAGTTAAAACTTGCTCAACATCCAAAGAAATATGGGAAAAGTTGGAGCAAATCTGTGAAAGAACTAAGCTCACCAAGGATAATAAAATCTCCAACGCTACCCAACTATTCGAGCTCTTCGAAATGAAGAATGAAGAGACTCTTGAGCAACTAGATTTGAGATTCACATCCATAGTGAATGAACTAGAAGCTCTGGGCAAACACTACACATAGAAAGAAAAGAACATGAAGGTGTTAAGAGCCCTACCAGCGGAGTGGGACAGTAAGACCACTACCATGAGAGTGTCTATGGACCTGAAGTCCATGAGCACATTTGACCTATTCTCCGACTTGAAAGCATTCGAGTATGACATCAATAGAAGGAAAAATGAGTCAGAAGAGTCAATCTCCAAAGTTACAGCGCTAACCGTCAGAGGAACCAATGATACAGCAACCGCCAGTTGCAGTAAACAAAGTGAGGATACAGCAGAAGTTGCTGAAGAGGATATGTCGCTCCTCCTAAAGAAATTCAGGAGATTCATTAAGAGCAACAACAATAGCAGCAACACCAACCTCAACAAAAAGAATGACTTCAGAAGAAGTCATCCAACCCCTCAGGCATCTTCTTCTCCACAGTCAAATACAGGGAATATTGACTTGTGCTACAATTGAAGGAAGCCTGGACACTACGCAAGGAACTGTCCTTATCCAACCGTGCACAAGTATCCTGAAGGAGAAAGAGAACAGAGGAGAGATAAAAGAAGAGAGGAAAGACACAAGCTTCGAGCTCTCATAGGAGAGATGGAGAAAACCAAGGATGCAGTAGTTCCGAAGGAAGTACTGAAAGCTGCAGAATCCTCTGACAGCGATGCTGAAACCTCATCCTCTGACGAAGAAGCACTCATATGCCTGATGGCTAAAGATGGCGAGGACAACGAAGAAGATGAGGTAATCTACCAACCCTTGTCCATACAAGTTGGTGAGAAGCTGAACATGATCCACTCCTTGAAAAAGATCATGAGTGATTTCGAGCAGATCAACTCAATTCATGAGAACTGAAGGTTGAAAATGAGAACCTTAGAATCGATAATGAGATCCTCAAGAGTAAAAACATCAACATTGCCAAAATGCTCGCTGTACGAGAGTCTGATAACTCAAAGTGTAGTAAGCTGCAACAAGAGGTCTCTAGATTGAATCTGCTGATCACTGAGCTAAAATTTGAGAATGAAACCTTGCAGTCCAAGATGAGCACGTTCACCAAATCTTCAAAGGACGCAAGAGATTGCATAAACTGTGTCAGAGATCCTTTTGAAATATCAGGCATAGGTTACAGCAATCAAGGCTTTCAGAATACAGCAAGTACATCCAAAGCTGTAAATTTTGTTCAAGCTAAAACTCCAATGGAGAAAGAGTTACTCTGTGACTCTGAAAAGACCGTGAACAAAACAACAATGACGGATAAGGGGAAGAGACCCCAATGCTCAACTGTAGGGAGTAAGCCTGCATCTAAGAATTGGCTGCAGCAGAAGCCATCTACTGCAAGCAGCAAAAGGATGCAGCAACCAACAAAGTTGCAGCATAGAAGAAACTTTCCCACCTATACTAAGACCTACATGTCTAAACCTCAAGGAGGATATACTCCAGGGAAGTATGGTGGAAGACCACACTACAAGGGTGTTGGTAACACACATGTTGGTTATGCACACACTCTTAACAAGCAGTCTATCAAGACAACTGCATACAGCATGAGAACCAATAAATCTTACAGTAAAATAGTTACTGTTAAGAAAGTTTGGGTTCCCAAAGTAACTAACCCCAAAGGACCCGTACAAATATGGGTACCTAAATCTGTTTGAAATTGTTACAGGTTACAGTGCCAGGATACAGCAGTGATGTATGGTATATCGACAGCGGCTGCTCAAGGCACATGACAGGCAGTAAATAAACGTTGAAAGACTTCCAAGAATGCAAAGGACCTAAGGTCATATTTGGAGATGATTCCAAAGGAAGCACAAAAGGAAGCAGATGCCTAGTCAAGGGGAACATAAAGATTAAAAATGTATCCTATGTAAAGGGGCTTAGATACAATCTTCTAAGCATCGGTCAATTTTGTGACAAAGAATACACAGTGGAATTCAACCTCAACAAGTGCTTAATCAAAGACAGCACCACAAATGAAGTAAAGCTTACAGGAACAAGAAGAGGAAATATCTACCTAGCGGATTGGAATTCCTCCACACAATCAACATGCTTCATTGTGAAAAGTCCACCAGAGCTGAGCTGGCTATGGCACAAACGATTAAGTCACCTGAACTTCAAGACTATCAACAAGCTAGCAAGAAAAGGCCTCGTGAGAGGATTACCAGATGTAGCTTACAAAAAGGAGAATGTCTGTGGAGCGTATCAAAAAGGAAAGCAAGTTAAGAGTTCTTTCAAGGATAAGATTCAGAAATCATCTCACAGGATTCTAGATCTTCTACACATGGACCTTTTTGGACCAGTAGAACCAGTAAGCTTGAGCGGGAAGAAGTACTCCCTAGTAGTAGTGGATGACTACTCCAGATACACATGGACGATCTTTCTTGCAAAGAAGTCAGAGACTCAAGAAAAGTTACCTGGTCTCATGAAGAAAATTCAGAATGAAAAGAGTTTGAGTATAGTAAAGATAAGATCAGACAGAGGAACTGAGTTCACAAATAAGTTTATAGAGAAATTTTGTTTTAATAATGGTATTCGCCATGAATACTCTGCTGCAAGAACACCGCAACAAAACGGGGTTGCTGAAAGAAGGAATAGAACCCTCAAGGAAGCAGCAAGAACAATGATAGTAGAAGCAGAAATACCCAAGAGGTTTTGGGCTGAAGCAACCAACACTGCATGCTACATGCAGAACAGATGTCTAATCATCAAGGAGCTTGACAAGACACCTTATGAAATATGGAACGGTCATACACCAAATATCTCTTATCTACATATCTTTGGATGCAGGTGTTACGTTCTCAATAATGGAAAGGAACATTTGAAAACTTTCGATGCTAAATCAGTCGAAGGAGTATTTCTAGGATACTTTGCTGTAAGTAGAGCTTTCAGAGTGTTTAATAAGAGAACCCTGGTGATAGAAGAATCTGTACATGTGGTGTTTGATGAATCACATTGTGACACAAAGAAGCTGGATAAACCACCTGAAGAGACTGCTCCTAGAAAAGAGAATGATGTACCATACATAGAAGGAGTTCTGCCTACAGGAGAAGAAAAAGAAGAAGAAGCTGCAACCTTGGATGCAGCAGACATTCTTATAGCAGCAGAACCTCCTGCATTACAACAACACATTAAGCAAGATACACCAACTCATGTCTTTGAGGCAGATAGGACATGGCTAAGAAACCATCAAAGAGATCTCATTATAGGAGATCCATCCATCGGTGTAAGAACAAGAAGATCCATACCACACGAAGCAATGTTTGCGTGCTTCATATCACAATCAGAGCCTAAGAATGTTGAAGAGGCACTGCAAGATAGCAACTGAGTGCAGGCCATGCAAGAAGAATTGAACGGATTTGAAAGAAATCAAGTATGGCAAACAGTCGCAAGACCAACCCATCAAGGTGTAATTGGAACAAAGTGGGTGTTCAAAAACAAGCTAGATGAATCAGGAGTCGTTGTAAGAAACAAAGCAAGATTAGTTGCTAAAGGATACTGTCAGGAAGAAGGAATTGATTTTGATGAGACTTTTGCACCAGTGGCAAGGCTAGAAGCAATAAGAATTTTCCTAGCCTATGCAGCACATATGAATTTCAACGTCTATCAAATGGATGTTAAAAGCGCATTCCTGAATGGTCTCCTTACAGAGGAAGTATATGTTGAACAACCTCCTGGTTTCGAGGATCAAACAGAAGAGAAGGTGTTTCGGTTACAAAAAGCCCTATATGGACTAAAGCAAGCACCAAGAGCTTGGTATGACACCTTATCTCTCTATCTTCTGGAAAATGGCTTTCAGAAAGGAACAATCGACAAAACACTGTTTAGGATACAGGACGGAGAAAGTGTACTTCTTGTACAAATTTATGTGGATGATATTATCTTCGGAACCACAAACAAAGAGCTATGTGAGAAATTCTCCAACCTGATACAGTCAAAATTCGAGATGAGTATGATGGGAGAATTAAGCTTCTTTCTCGAACTGCAAGTAAAACAGCTACCTACATGAACCTTCATCAACCAAGTCAAGTATACGAAGGAGCTTATTAAGAAATTTGGCATGGAGAATGGAGCAGCAACATCCGTTCCCATGTCCACATCCATAAGTCTTGACAAAGATGAAGACGGTAAAGATGTAGACATTACCAAGTACAGACGCCTCATTGGATCATTGCTGTATCTCACAGCAAGCAGGCCAGATATTATGTTCGCAGTAGGAGTCTGTGCAAGGTTTCAAGCAGCACCAAAAGAATCACACCTTTTAGCAGTAAAAAGGGTAATTAAGTATTTGAAAGGAACTCAGGAAGTAGGCCTATGGTATCCTAAGGAAGGAGGATTCAAGTTTAAAGGCTACTCCGACTCAGATTACGCAGGCTGCAAGATTGATAGAAAGAGTACAAGTGGGACGTGTCAATTTTTGGGAAATAGACTTGTCTCGCGGTTCTGCAGGAAGCAGACCTCAATTGCAACCTCTACAGCAGAAGCAGAGTATGTTACATCAGAAAGTTGCTGTGCGCAGATTCTCTAGATACAGCAGCAACTTAGAGATTATGGGATAGAAGAAAAAGAGACTCCAATTCTCTGTGACAATACGAGCGCTATTACAATTACCCATAATCCTGTCTTTCACTCAAGAACAAAGCACATTGACATTCGTCATCACTTTATAAGAGATCATGTTGAAAAGAAAGACATTGTGCTAGAGAAAGTTCACAGGGATCTACAGCTTGCAGATATCCTTACAAAGCCTTTGAGTGAATCGAGGTTTTCTATGCTTCGAAACGAGTTGGGAATCCTTAAGTTGTGAAGATAAGAAGATGCAAGATCGCAGGGGGAACCTC
Organism: Scutellaria barbata; assembly: GCA_028654395.1. Classification (NCBI taxonomy): domain Eukaryota; kingdom Viridiplantae; phylum Streptophyta; class Magnoliopsida; order Lamiales; family Lamiaceae; genus Scutellaria; species Scutellaria barbata. The sequence continues at coordinate 10,619,551 of CM053656.1, read as the reverse complement.
TGCATACTTGCTGAAAGCAGTAAGAATTGTACTGTAAGCTACGCGTTCATACAACACTAGGTTCAGACAGCGCTGCAACTTCATTCTTACAGTACATCAGTTATCAAGAATTCAAGCAGCACCAGGTTACAGCATTTATTTCAAAAGAGTATTGATTGCTCTGCAACCTCGTACTTGAATCGCTGCAACCTTAAAAAGGCATTTATTTAGGCGGCAAAGGGCATGTCTTTCAGCATTAAATGAATGACTGCGGGTGTCAGGAAGTGGAAAGGGCGCTGACAGAGCCCACGTGCCAAGTAATTATTAGTGTCGATTTGACATCTCCATTTTTTCCTGAGCCACTAGATCATTTCCCTGATTTATCTCAACCATCGATCTACGCACGTCTCTTGAGAACCGCCATAAAGACCAAAACGTGCCATTTGAATTCATTTTTCACCATCTTCAGAGAGAGAAACGCATTCTTCGCAGAAAATTATCTAAGTGCAAACCCTTGTTCTTTCTCTCTCTCTCAAAAAAAAAAAATTCATCAATGGCTGCCAGAAGAACCATCGTTCTTGATGGAAGGATGATCAACCAGGAACACATCCTTGAGTCAGGGCTGTATGACAATGCTCTGATCAAAAGGATTTTTGATGCTCTTCAACAGACCCAAGTCCTAGGGCTGTTGACCACTGTGTATGTTGGCTTCTCTGTGGAGTCAGTACAAAGATTCTACGCCTACGCTAGGCAGGCGGAAGAAAGAAACTACATCCTGTTCCGGATGGATGCAGATGAAGAAGAACGGTCGCTGACCGTTAGGGACATCGCCACCACTTTCAGCATCTCGGCTGCAGGTTTGACCCCCAGCCAGTTGACAACATATGGGGAGGCATCGGCTCAAGAGATGTGGGATCTCTTTCGAGCAAGGGATGCAGGGGCCGAAATCAAGAGAAGCGCCCCCAAGAAGCTCTTCAAACCGGAGTTTGAACTTCTCCACTACATCTGTGCATACTCCATCGAAGGAAGGACTGGGAGTTATGACAAATACACATATTTCCGGTTCCGGATCATGTCTGCGATCATGGCCGGAGAAAAGGTGAACTGGGTGAGGTTCATCATGAAGAGGCTGTGGGAGGATATAGTGCTAAAAGCTGTGAACGCTGCAGGAAACCAAGCAGAGCTGCAAGAACCCATTATTGCAGCAGAGGCTGTCGAAGTTGTTACAGGACCGGCCGAGGAGACGGGGTCCGTTGAGAAGACCTCTGTGGACTTCTGACAATACTCCCTGAGGGTGAGAAGACCTCAGGTGGGGAGGCTGTTCAGACAGTACCCACTGAGGAAATTGGAGCTGAAGCTGAGGTAACCTCGAGAGGAGGTTGATGCTGCAGCTGCTGCTTGCTCTCAAGAACCTTCCAAGGTTACAGCAGCAGAGGTTACTGTGGACGCTAACATGTCTCATGCCGAATTCGCAAGGATGATAAAGGCACGCAACATAGCTGTTAATGGGCCAAAATCTGGCAGAGCAGCTCCTGTTCAAGTCTCATCCGGCGAAGAGGAGGCAGATGAAGAAGAAGGAGAAAAAGAAGGAGAAGAAGAAGGAGAAGAGCACCCATCCTCAAGCTCGACAAGCTCTCAAACCAGCAATCATGAGGATGAGGTTGCTACTAAAGTTCCGAGGCAGGATGCAGCGCCCATATGTCAAGATGTCATTCCATTTGCTGCATCCGCTGCTGCCTCGACGAGAAGAAATTCTGGGCTGACTCCTGATGAATCTATCAACAGAGTCGAGACCGCTGTTAGACACCTGCTGCATGCTCTCCAGGAGCATGAGTCTATCATGCGCAACAGTTTCAGGGTCACCGCCAAATTCCATGCTGAAACCATGACGGGTTTCAAGAAGGACCTCGAAGTGTTGCCTGATATGATCAAGTCAAATCTTGCGGAACATGCAAACAGGCTGTACTACGATCGGGTCAGGCTGGAGAAGGAGTTGAAGGTCGAAGCTGCTCTGACGCGCCAGGAGGTCAGGCAATGCAAGCAGCATGCTGAAAATGCCTCAACCAGACTCAACTCTCACTCCAAAGTCCTGGAAACACTTCTGGATCGTGTCTATGATCAATCTCAGAGAACCAGAAGTGTGGACGACCGCCTGGGGAATCTGGAGCTGATAGTAGGAGAATTGAGGGACATCATGCTTCGAGTTTTCCCTCAGCATGTCGATACTCCGGAGCCCGTCCCTGAACCAACCCGACGCCCTCGATCAAGGGCGGTCCCAGCTGCCCCTACTCAACCCCCGGCTTTTAATGATGCCAAAAAGGGGAAATGATTTGAAGATAGATACAGGAGCAAAGGGGCTGCTGAATCTGAAGAAGAAGAAGATGATGACCAGCAACCTCTCAGCAGGAGGAGAAAAAGGTCTGGATCATCTGCTGCTGCTGATATCCCTTCTCCGAAGAGATGGAGAAGAGATGATGATGGAGCTGGTGGAGTCGGTGCAGCTGCTGGAAGAAGATCTGTTGTAGGTTCTGCACATAGCAGAGCTGCAAGCAAGGATGCAGCACCTCCCAGCTATCATCATAAGAGAAGGGATGATAGTCAACAGCAAGGCTCAAGGAAGAGGATGAGCAGGGAAGAGTCTGAGAATCAAAGGCGCCAGAACGAAAAAGCTATAGATCCTAACGCCTGGATTCAAAGACTCGGAGTAATTGGTGATAGAAAAATCTTTCCAAATAACTTCTACCAATTTCCTCCTCAAGAAATTCCTTGCCTTGATACTGAAAATATCTCTGCTGAAGTGTCCGTGTTGATGGATCAAAGGCCTGAAGGAGAGAACATGGCTTGGAGATTTGACATCTTCAAAGAAGTCAGACTGCCTTTTGATCGAAATCCAACATTCGAGGCGATCACTATTTTCAAACGATCAGAGTACCTCAGACACTTCAGAGAACTATGCAGGAAAGGTAAATTCAGCAAGTATCATACTTGCAAGACTGCATTGAGAAGGTATGAACAGCTCGTTCTGGAAGGAAGCCTTGATATTCAACAATTCTACATCGACAAAGTGAAGAATGGGCTGATTGTACCATACTGCGAGGACTTCTGGCTAGATGGATTCAGGTTCCTGTGATCAGACACAAGTTGGAAGAGTCCTACCAAGAGTCCATCAGGGACTGGTGGAAAGGATCAAAAGGAAGGGAAGGTCTTGAAAGGTTTGCAGGAAGAAGATCAGACGAACCAGCAAGCAAAAGGTCTTTGTTTTACTAAGCTGTATTCATATACTCTCTTGTGATCCTTATTGTATTTTTGCTATGTTGTAAAAATTTCTCTCTGTTAATGAAGAAATTTTTCCTTTTATTTTATCCAAGTTCAACTCTTATGAACTCATGCATGCTGTTTATGTTTTCCTGTTGTTTATGATGAAAGGAATAGCATGATGCATCACTGATGAATCCAGGACTAGATTTAATTGTTCAAAACTGTGCAAGCATGTAATCTGGATAAACCACATGAGTTAATGTAAAATGAAACTTCTTCATGAACGAAATATTGTAAAGGTTTTGTCATCATCAAAAAGGGGGAAATTGTTGGGATTTCAATGTTTAGATTTTGATGAGACAAACCAAATATGTAATAGGAAGTTTTGTGTACCCCATTTTCACATTGTTTAAGTGAATAAATAGACTAGAATTGAGTCTTGAGCCAAGTTTGAAAATAGAGGATAAACAAGGATAAAGCTGCATCTAAGCTTTAAGGGAAGATATCATTGCAAGAAGGCAGGATACAGTATCGCTGCAGGAAGACAGGATACAGCATAGCTGGAAGAAGGAAGGAACAGCAAAGTATAAATAAGGCTGAACTTCTATACAGCAAAGCAAGAAAGAACGGCATACAGCAACGCTGTAAGAAAATGATACATGAGTACTGCTAGAAAGAAGTTACAGCAGCACTGCCAGAAGATAATGCAACCAGGTCTAAGATACAGCAGCACTGAAAGAAAGCATCAGCTGTACAAGGACCTAGGATACAGTGCAGACTTACAAGTTACTTAAGTAATACAGCGCCAACTACAAGACGAAGTATCCTGCAAATCCTAGGAAGGATAAATGCAGTACGAGGAATGGAGATTCAAGCAAGAATAAAAGAGCCGTTCAAGAAAAAGTCAAAGTAGCAAACACGGAGCCAATAAGAAAATGCCACATGGACTGACGCACTGCAGAAAGCTGCAAGCCGCAACTGCCGCATTAAATGCTACGAAAGGAAAAGTCAAGTCACATTAAATGCGAACCATGCTTTGGCCAGGCTACTTCAAATTCAAAAGAGGGATGTCTCCTTCAACGGACATCTTCTCCTACAAGTATAAATAGAGGTCGAGGAGAACTGAAACTGGTTACTGTCACTGTTACTGAAAACTAAGATCCATTCACGAAAGTTTCAAACTTACAAATTCAAGCATTCAAGCCAACAAACAGTTTCAGTTACTCAATCTATCGAAGTGAAGCAAGTTCAAGTTGAAAGTTTCCCTACGGATTCAGAAGCTCACTTCGAAGCACAAGTTGAAGAAAAACCTTTTTATCCTTTTAACCTTGTTGCTGTGTGCTTAGGTTGTTTTGGTGGTGTCAAGCAGTTGATAGGAGAGATCCTTGCTGTTTGTTTAGTTGTCTAGAGTTAGGCAGCTTCCCTGTGTGGGAGTGTAGAACCCTGTGTGGGTTAGCCTTTGAAGTTTGCAATTGTTGTGTGTACGCTGGACTTCAGTAGGTGGTTTGCTTTGTAAAGTTGATAGATTGTTAGGAGAGTCCTGTAAATCAATCTTGCTTAACAAAGTTCCTGCTCGAGGAGCAGTAGAGTGGACGTAGAAGGATTACACCACCTTCGAACCACTATAAGCCATAAGTGTTTTAATTACTTTATTTATCTGTGCATTTATCTTCTGTATTATTATCTGTTTCTCATCATAAAGCGTTTTAAAAGAAGCATTCTTGAGAAAAACAGCCTTATGTTTAAAAGTTTATTTCCGCTGCGTATAAAACTCCAGGTTACAGCGTGCAGCACTGCATCGTAGCGCTGCAAGCAGTAACCTTCTATCGCTGCAAGCTCAAGTAACTTGCAGTGCAGAATGGTTGTTTTAAAAGTTTTTGAAAATCGACCAAGGTTCATTCACCCCCCCTCTGAACCTCGGACACCACTTGGGACCAACATAATTTTACTGAAAATATTTAGTTGAATTAAATAGAAAATTATAATTAATGTAATATGTTGGACCAACCGACTCGAGCTGAGTTCGTTACCTACCTGGCCGGCATTGGAGGTTGAAGATTCAGAAGTTGAACCTGTCGATGTGTCCCGGCCAGAAAGTCCATCTTGGACGGCACGAGGCGATCCAACTAGAAACTATCTATAAGTGCTGGCCGGGCTGGACAGGTTATCCCAAGCAGGATTTACCGTGTAGGGAGATATTATCAACTGCTAAGAGTTCGTGGGTGATAAAATTACCCAATACCGTAGAAATAGACAGAAAACAAGGGGCAAGTGAGCATGATCTCCACTACTCATACCCTTCCCTAGCTATAAATACAGGCATTTTCAACTTGTAAAAGGGGGAAACTTCATTTTGTACTAAGCACTAGAGAGCTATTTTTCTCTACATATATTACATACGATCTTGTCCGATCACTCAAAACCGTCTAGGATCAGTCGAGCTAAATTATCCGAGTAGGCTCCGGGCCAGTGTTTCTTGCATTTTCTCTACACTTTCAGCATATTTCTCCATTCAACTCTATTAATCCAATCCGAATTCGATTCTTTTAAGTGTTAGACTAGGAATTTACCGATTACAAATTTCGACGTTAACATTTTGATGCTAGGAGGAGGGGGAAATTCAAACACTCGAACATAACTCCGAAGATTCAACATGAGCAATGATGAACACATCACCACTCCAGAATCCCAAGCTCCTATCTCTCAGCCTGGCTGTTCCAGCCGTCCCCGACTAATTACGACGGAGGGAGCCGTTCACACGACCCTCATTACTCTGGAGATACTCGGGACGCCTATGACCGTGACTCAGATTCGGGGCATTATGGCCCAACTAAATGAGCGGCTGAAAGAAGCCGAGTAGAGGGAGAAGACCAGAGCGACAAATGGCCTACTGGAGGACTCCGAGTCCTCAGACGAACCCAGGCAGAGACGGAACCTAGGAAAATGAGTGGCGGAGGACCAAGAACTGCGGAGAAGCCCGTCCCCTGTATGGGCGAGAACAAATTACCATCGAGTAAGGGATGACCGAGTAGGGGAGCAAGCAGATAGAAGGTTTGCCCAGGATAATGCTGGGCCGGTCTCGGCTTTGGAGGCTAGGAGGTCAGATAAGCTTCCTAAGGAAAGAGATGAGGTCCCACCACCTCACGAGGAGAGTACCGACCATGATCTTTGGTACTCGGAATGGGCAAAGGAGCAGAGTTGAGTAAACTGAATGATTGTTATATTCACATCAAAAACTGGTTTGGAGGCCAGCACCTCATACAAAAAGGCCAGTCAGCCTAAATAGAAATAAACAGAAAGAAAAAGTACAAAAATCAGATCAAGACGCCACCACATCCACATGGTCGCCTCCGGCCTCCTCAGCCAAGCCAGCTTCCTTCAGATCACCCGCGCGCACAGCTGGCCATGTCCAAATTCGGGTCGGATAACAACCGGATAGAAGGTACCGAACGGAGCAGGTGAACCGACCTAGGTGGAAGGTACCCTAGCAAATCACCTATCATCCCCAAATAGTAGCTCGGAAGGGGCTACTTCTCCACATATTCACCTAGAGCCACCATGAGAGGGCGGTCATCAAGCTTTTCTTTCCGAGCAACATCGATTGCATCGATGAACGCGAAAAGATAGGCCAACACCCCCTCATATTTACACTCTGCCGAAGCCTTATACTCATGGACAATGGCAGTCTTGTCCATAGGGGCGGCCTTGGCAGCCTCCAGGTCGGCCTTAGTAGCCTCCAGCTCCACCACCACCCAGGCATGGCTCACGGTCAGGTCGGCCAGACACTGGCGGTCGAGCTCAGCAACTTTTGCAGTCTGGGCCAAAGAGTCCTAGGCGGAGGTGACCTGCCCCTTCAGCAGCTCCTTCTCCTTAGCCGCCTCGACGAGCTCAGTCTTCTTCTCTCGCAGCTCCGCCTTCTTGGCGTTGTACTTCTCCAGTTGATCAAGATGGAGAAGATGAGCTCGCCATGAGAAGAGGATGCCTGGGCCTGGAGAACAGACGCGTAGACATCCATATCAACGCCTGACATCTGCCCGGTGTGTTTCTCTAGCTCCTCCGTCCACGTCTTGGCTGGAGCTTCCATAGCCGGCTCCACCCCGACCGGAAGGATCTTCATCAGATCCGTGCTCAGCAGCTAAGCATGCGTATAGCTGATCTGGAAGGGTGGCAGCCGCCCAAGAAACTCTTTGGAACCCTCGATCCAAGCAGGGTCCCAGTCACAAACGCTGACCGAACCGGCTAGTGGAGTCTCCGAGCTCCAGACGCCGGGAGGAGCGACGATGGTGACCTCCAGAGGCCTGGAAGACGGGACGGCATCGGCCGGCCTGGGACGCTTGGCCGGCGAAGAGCGCCTGAGAGAACGCTGAGGCACTCCTCGTCCAGATGAGGTAACGATTGGGGCTGGGGGCTCTAGACCACGCCTTTTGTCCCGGCCTAGAATCTTGATCGGTTGTCCCGACCTCCTTGTCTGCTGGGCCCGGAGAAGGATGCGCTCGATGGGATCCATCCGTATAAGCAGACCGTCATGGGGGAGGATGGCTGCAAAGAAGTCATCAATTGTTAAAATAAATACCTAATGGCCGGGCGGAAATCCGAGCAAGAGATTCTCCATTACCGTGAAAGTTATTGGGGGCTGGAGTGAAGGGAGGATAAGTCCGACCCGAGCAAGCTTATCCTTTTTTAGTAAGGCTTTAAAAGTCCGCCTCTTCGGCTTGATGCTCTCCTTCAAGAAGTGGATTTTTTTTAGAAGTCCGCACTGATCTCAAGAGCTTGAGGCGAGATCTCTGCAAAACAAAGAGAGATTGTAATATCAGAAGGCCAACCAAATTAAGAAAATACAAATATATATTGGTAACCGGCCTGAAGTGCGCAGGGCAAGATATCCTCTGGGACAGATCCTCGTCGGTCGGCCCGGGACTCATCTAATCCTCACCAACTCAGAACCACTTGGTCTTCCAGTCTTTAACGGAGGACGGAAGGCCCCTGACGAGCTGGGGCCGAAGTGGCCGGGGGAAAGTATAGTAAAAATGGTTCTTCACCCCCGATATCAGCTTTAAGCTGAACAGCCAGGCTAACTCTTGGGGACTTGGAACCCCAAGCTGGAATGTATAGAAGAGGACGAGCATCCCTAAAATAGACGACCAGTTGTGGGGTGAAGCTGGCCGGGGGCGATTTCCTAGAGGCGTAGATATTATGTTAGATAAGACACCAAAGGAAAATGCAAGCCGCCCTCAAGGGTCCGGAAGTTGATAGTCACGTACCCCCTAGGCGGCTTATCCATCCTCTTCTCAGGTCGAGGGACATCGAAGGTAGTCCCCCGAGAAATGTTGAACAAGGTATGCCACCGGTCAAGTTCAGCCTGGGTGGCAATGGAAGGCCACGCCATGGCCTCGGAATCCTCGGAGGGCTGCTCAATCCTCTTATACCTTCGCCGTATAGGTACCCTAGTGGGAATACTGGGGGCTGAGATCGATAGGCCGACCTTTTCTGTAGCCGCTGTCGTTGGAGCCGGGGCTCCTGACCTCCTCTTCAGACGAAGAAGTGGGTCCTAAAGAACGCCTTCCCGAGCTGTACTCCAGCTCCTCAGAGTCACCCTGGCTGTAGTCCCGGACCGAGCTGCTGGAAGAAGATTCACTCGATGATATTGTCAGAAGTATTACCTAAGATAAGGACAGGAAGTTCTGGTCGGTTGATGTTCCTCGGTCTATTCTGATCAGTCATTTTGCTCGGTGCTCTTAAAGGAATTTTCTAAGCTAGTGAAGCAAATGGAAATGAGACCTCTCTATTTATAAGGAGGAGGCGACCGTTCGACTTCCCCTCTACCTGAGGTGACACATGGCACATCGCACGACCACGATCCAACGACTCTTCAGTTTATCACCCCTTAAGTGCTGACACGTGTCTTAATCACGACTCTACTTATCGAGGCCGGTTATACCCAGGTTGGCTTGGTATAAGTCGGCCAGGTTATACGACATCAGAAATAGAAGTTCAAAACCGTGCCGGCCACCACTACTCGGAATGGATAAGTACAGAATTAAGGAGTTAACCAAGCAAATATGATTAAATTCAACTGGTTTGGAGGTCAGAACCTCTTAACAGAAGGCCAACTAGCCATTTAAAATTTCAGAAAAAAAATATATATACAACACTTGGCCCTCAATCATCGACGCCGATCTCAATTACCTCATCTTCAGCTTTGGCCGGTCGAGCACTTTCAACCTATCCAACATCAGGAATATCAGGCGGAGCTGGTTGTAAGAGATGATCGGAATCAGGAGGAAGATAGCCAGGCAAGTCGTCCATCAGATCTAAGTAATATTTGGGAAGAGGATTTTTCTATAATAGTTAGCCAGCGCGGTCCTAAGAGGACAATCATGAAGCCCGACTTTTCTCACACTTCTATTTTGTCCATGAAGGTAAATAGATAAGCCAGTATGCCGTTGTACTTGCATTTTTTAGAGTCCTTATATTTTTTTACGATGGCCGCCTCGTCCAATTGGCCAGCCCTTACAACCAACAATTCAGCCCGCACAACTTCCAGCTCAGCCTGTGAGGCCTCCAAATTCACCGTAAGCTTGACCTTTTCGAGGGTTATATCAAACACCCGTTGGCGGTCCAGCTTGGTTGACTTCATGGTCTTGGCCAGTAAATCCTGTGAGGAGGCCAGTTGAGCTTGGAGGGTCTCTTTATCTTCAGCGGCTGATGTAATCTCGGCCCGTCGCTCACGGAGCTCCACTTCTTGTGCGTCATATTTCTTTTGTTGGTCAAGGTGCTTAAGATGAGCCCTCCAGGCAAAGACGGATGCCTGAGCTTGAAGAACAGACGAGCAGATGTACATGTCTATTGCAAACATTTTACTGGTATATCCTTCCAGCTCCTCCATCCAAGCTTTGACCGGAGCTTCGATGGCCGGCTCAACTCCAAGAGGAAGATTCTTCATCACATTAGCGCTTGGTATCTGAGTGTGAGCGTAGCTAATTTGGAAGGGCGGCCTTCGTCTAAGAAATTCCTTAGAACTCTCAAGCCTCTTAGAATCCCAACCGCAAATGCTTACCGAGCCAGCTAAGGGAGATTTGGAGGACCATATCCCAGGTCGAGCCGAAGCGGTGACACTGTGGCTGCTAGCAGGCTGCTCGGTAGGAGTCGGTCGGGCCTCTTTGATGACGGGCCGATCGGCTCCTGACCCGGGACCGGTGCTCCTGCCACCGACCGCCCAAGACCTCGCATTTTCTCGACCGGTTGTTTTTATTTCCAAGCTCGCTCAGTTCAGACCCTAATACGTTCAGTTGGATCCATCTTAGGACGAAGACCTTCTTGAGGAAGGACGACTGCAAAGAAGATTAGTCAGTCAATGAACAACCGAGCACAAACTCGATATAATTGTCAAACCCACCGTGGAAATCTATGGGAACATAGGAGAAAGGAAATACTAGATTGGCTCGGATAAGCCGATTCTCTGTAATTAGCTCATTGAACGTTCGCTGTCCTGGGCTGACGCTATCCCACAAAAACCAGATTTTACGAGAAAAGTCCTCGCCAATTTGGAGATTTTCAAGTGGCACCTCTATAAAATAGAAAAATATTAAAACATTAGAAGAGCTGACCAGGGAAAATATAAATGTATACCTTTGGCGGACCTGAAGCCAATTGGGCAGGACATTCTTAAAGAGAAGTCATGATCGTTCGTCCCGGGGGTCTTCCAATCCCCTCCAACTCAAAACCATTCATTCCTCCAATCTCTAACTGGTAATGGGAGGTCACAGATTAACTGGGGTCGGAATAGCCTAGGTGAGAGATAATAAAAATGATTTTTCACTCCGGGTATAAGCTTGCTACTGAATAGCTAGGCTAGCTCTTGAGGGCTAGGCATTCCGAGGTTGTAGCTGTGGAAGAGCACTAGTAAACCCAGTATAGAAGACCAACTATTTGGACGAAGTTGCCCAGGTGCTATCTCCCAATGCCAAAGATAGCGAGTCAAGCAGGGTGCCATGGGAAACAGCAGACCTCCCCCTAGAGCTTGGAGATTTATGGTAACGCAGTCTTTCGGTGGCTTATTCATTCGTTCCTCAGGTCGAAGAATGATGAAGGAAACTCCCAGAGGAATATGGAAAATGGAGTGCCATCGATCCAATTCCAACTGGGTGATGACAGAAGGCTAACCTATTGCTTCTGAATGCTCAGAAGGTAACCCAGCTCGGTGGCCTCGTCGTTGTCCAGCTGGGATTCCAGTAGGAACTTGGGCAGACATTGATCCCGACGGACCAACCTCCTCGGTAACCGAGGTCGAACCCCTAACCTCCACTTCTGGAGAATTGGATCCTGAGTCCGGGTCGGCTAATCTACCAGACATAATTGTGGAAGAAGAGTAAGTTACCTTATGAATAGGAGATCGCTCTCTTCGGGTGATGTAGCACAGGAGATTCTGCTCGGAGTAAACAATAACTGCTCGGAATTCTAAAATGATGAAAGGCTAAATGAAATAGAGGCGGCACTATATATAGACGGAGCATGACCTTTCAACTTCCGACCATCATGATACTGACACGTGGATGATCAAGTGGATGTGATGCCAGGAGTTTCTTTCGCTACACCGGATGACGTGTAACTGCTTAAGGTTCAAAATCCTACCTGTCAGACTTCAATTTTTCTCGGGTTGGCTCATTGAACTTGGTTAGGTCCTGATAGAAATAGTTTCTCCCACAAACTAAGGGGCTATTGTTGGACCAACCGACCCGAGCTGAGTTGATCATCTACTTGGTCGGCATTGGAGGTTGAAGATTCAGAAGTTGAACCTGTCGATGTGCCCCGATCAGAAAGTCCATCCTGGACGGCACCGAGATGATCCAACCAGAAATTATCTAAAAGTGCTAGCCGAGCTGGACAGGTTATCCCGAGCAGGATTTACTGTGCAGGGAGATATTATCAACTGCTAAGAGATCGTGGGTGATAAAACCGTCTAATATCGCAGAAATAGGCGGAAAACAAGGGGCAAGTGAGCACGATCTCCACTACTCATACCCTTCCCTAGCTATAAATAGAGGCATTTTCAACTTGTAAAGGGGGGAACTTCATTTTGTACTAAGCACTAGAGAGTTATTTTTCTCTACATATATTACATACGATCCTGCCCGGTCACTTAAAACCGTTCAGGATTAGCCGAGCTAAATTGCTCGAGTAGGCTTCGGGCCAGTGTTTCTTGCATTTTGTCTACACTTTCAGCATATTTCTCCATTCAACTCCATTAATCAAATCCGAATTCGATTATATTTTTTTTAAAATCCAAAATTAGTTTTTGAAAATTCTGAATATTAGAAAAATCTATATATTATTTTAAAATCTGAAATGTATTTCTAAAATCTAAAAAAAATATATTATGAATCTATAAAATTTTTAAACTATATATTGAAGTTTGGAATAATTGTAAATATTAATATAAATTTAATATATATGAAGTTTTATTAAATTAAAAAATAAAAATATTTTGTATTTTATATTACAACTAAATACAAATACAATATGTTATAAAAATTTGAAATTATTTAATATTATATAATAAATCGTGCAACACCACGAGATACCTTATTCATGCATAATATTATGGATATAAATTTTTTAACTAATGTACCGGAAGAACTATTACTCTATGTTGTGGTAGCAATGAGATGATTTTTTTTTTATATCTTAGTTAATTCTTTATTCGTAGAAAAACACTTGTTTCCTAGATGGCACAACATGGGTTCAGTGGCTAGAAACACACGCATTTGGTGGTGGAGGGAAAATCTCAAGAAATTCTTGTCATTCGATCATAATATAACTTATCTCATTGCCTCTCCCAAGGTCAGACTAATTTATTCATTTATTTGTATCAATACAAGTGCCGAAAATCGTAATTTTATTGAAATAATAATTAAATGCATAAGTATTATTGGAAGAATTTTTAGAGGAGAGATAGACATTTTTTAATTGAACTATAAAATTTTCATACGGTACTATTTGCAGGCTTTTTTTTTTTAAATCATATTATAGCCGTTTTAAATCAGTCGTTGTATCAACGACTATTTTTTTTATTTGTTTTTCAAAATCTAAAAAATTTCCATTATAAATACATGGTTTAATTCATCATTTTTCTGTCACTTCTTTCCCATTATCAATTCATCTATTAATCCCCAAATATAACCAAAATATAATGGATAAAGATTCTTGGGAAAATTGGTTTAATTCTTCCACTCTCGAAGAAAACACTTCTTCCCAAACTAACAATACTTGGCTCCAAAATTTCAACATCCTTCCTCATGATGTTAGGTTCCAATCACAAAATTTTCCTATACCTCCACCAAATTTCACAGAAGTTGGCAATTTTCCACCCAATCCGATGAATACTCTTGGAGCGTCGTATTATATGTATTCATCTCAATTCTCTTTCATGCCACCTCCACCATATGGATTTTCTCCAACTAGGGGCTCCAATTCCACTCAAAGATTCAATATAGATGGATCTAACACATACAAGAAGACCCTAACTCCAAATTTACAAAGATCATCTCCATACTCACCACAATGCTCTCCGATAGGCCTTGATAATATCAAACTCACTCCCAATCTGTCAAGTGTAGAAGAAGTAAACACTCCCGAGGCAACTCAAAAGATAGAGTATGCTACAGAAGGGAATGAGCTTCTTTGTAGGTGCTAGCTCGATATTAGCACTGATTCTGTGATAGGCAATGCTCAAAAGTTATAGCCAATGTGGATTCGAATTGTTGATGCATATAATAATAATCGTCCAGCCAACAAACCCTTCAAAACATAGCTTGTATTAAAGTCACATTTCTATACCCTTCAACGAAAAGTGAAGTGGTTCTGTGCAATCTATAGACATTAAAAGAAGAATTGGGGGAGCGGTGAAAGTAACGTAGATATCTTAGAAAGGGCACAAAAAGTGTATAAACAAGAACATGAGAAGAGTGGATTTAAGCATTTGGGATCCTAGAGGATTTTGAAAGACAATCCCAAATTTGTTGATCCAGATGATGAAGTTCGTGGTACAAAAAGATAAAGATTTTTATGTCTTGAGCATATAATTCATCTTCCGACACTGATGCGAGTGCTAGTGAAGACACTAATACAATGCACACTCGTCTAATGGGGCAAAAGATGCTGAAGAGAATAACGAAGGGTAAAGGAAAATCAAACGAAGCTGAAAAAAGTCGAGATGAGATTGATGAAAAGATAGCTGACTTAGAGTAATATAACACTCAACAGCTATCGGCATTAGAAAGTCTAGCCAGATCACGTGAGTATAAAATTCTCATGAGGGATACATCAAATATGACACCTGAACAATTGTGTATACACCTCCACGTGTGCGAACAGATTCTATTCAAGTGGGGCTTGTAATTTTTCTCATTGTTGTTATAATAATGTAATTTTATTTCATGTTGCTTTTATTATGAGTGTTGTAGCTTTCTTTAATCAATCTATGTAATATTTTGTTTTTATGTAATGAATATGTTTGTTGTTATAAAATAGTCATTGGGAAAACTAGCTTTTGGGAACAATAGTCGTTGGATAACTTGTCGTTGCAAAAAATAATTGATAGAAAAGTAGTCCTTGGAAAACTAGTCATTGCACAAACTAGCCGTTGCAAAAACTAGTCGTTACAAATCTAGTTTTTGCAAATCACGTTATATATTCCAGTTGCTCACATTCAGAATTACAACTACAAAAATTCTCTGTCTCTTGTTCACTCATTCTCATTTATATTTCCAAATTATCGAATATGTCTTTATCTTCACATTGGTTCTCCAATGAAAGCGACAGTGATAGTCTCATCGAATTCATAATGGATGACACATCCGAGAAAGAGTATTTGACTTTACTACAACAACAACAAGCACTACTCAATGTACCACAGAGTTCTTCTGGTGTAACCAAAAAATGAAGAACATATATAGAACGAGATCGTGAGGGTGGACACGCTAAGTTTTTTAGTGATTATTTCTCTAAAAATCCAACATTTGGCAATGATGTGTTTCGACTACGATTTCGAATGGATAGGGATTTATTTTTGCACATTATTAATGCGTTGGAGTCTCACGATGGATATTTTCATTGGAGGTTCAATGCGGCTAGAAGAAAAGGTTTCTCACCACTATAGAAATGCACTATGGCCATACGCCAACTAGCTTATAGTGGACCTGTCGATCATTACGATGAGTACCTACGAGTTGCAGAAACAACTTCCATTGAATGTTTATTTAATTTTTATCGATGTATGATTGAAGTTTCGACTAATATTATTTGAGAAAGCCTGCTTCTAACAGTCAACAATTGTTACAAATGCATGAAATGAGGTATGGTTTTCCCAAGATATTGGGCAGCCTTGATTGTATGCATTGGGAATGGAAGAACTGTCCAGTCGCCTGGAAAGGTCACTTTACAAGAGGTGATCACGACGTCCCAAAAATTATGCTTAAAGCGATTGTGTCCGCAAATTTATGGATATAACATGCTTATTTTAGAGTTTCAGGGTCAAATAACGATATTAATGTGCGCAACTAGTCTGATTTATTCAATGATGTTTTATAAGGACGAGCTCCACCTGTTAATTTTACAATAAATGGTATGCAATTTAAACAATGATACTATCTTACAGATGGAATCTATGTGGAGTGGGCAACCTTTGTCAAGAGCTTTCAATATCCTCAAAGATCCAAAGAGAATGAAGTTCAAGCAAATGCAAGAGATGGCTAGAAAGGATGTCGAACGGGCTTTTGGAGTGCTTCAAGCTTGTTGGGCAATGATTAAAGGTCCAAGTCATTTCTGGTACAAGAATAATTTGAAGGATATCATGTATGCTTGTATTATTTTACAAAATATAATAGTCGAGAATGAAGGAGATTCAACATCTGATTGGTCTGATAACACTACAATTGTAGATAATGCTCTACAAGTAATTCAAGGTCTCGTTAGAGCATTCAACGAGTACCTCATGACGAATTCTCAACTATATAATAGAGAGAAACACCATCAACTTTGAGCCGATTTGATTGAGCACATTTGGGCACGATTTCGTAATAATTAGCTAAATATTAATTTAGCTTTCGACTTATATTTGGTAATTTTATAATTTTTTTATTAATGTATTGTTCCCTTTTTTTTGCTCATTACTGTATTACGCATTTTATTTGTTTCCAATAAATTTGATAATTTATTATCCAATTTTATTTAATAGTTTACTAAATTGAATAAATATTTAAAATTTAAAAAAAAATTTAAATCAATTAAATTATTGTGAATTTTTATTTATTATAGAATAAAATTATAAATAGAGATGGTAGATTAATAAAAATATAATAGATATATGAGTGATTTGAGAATGGGACCCATGAATAGTTATTTTTTAGGTAGAATAGTTGGTGAGATATTTATTTAAAGATAGATGTTTTTATACTTTTGATGTGGCAGTGATGTAGCACAAAAAAAACTTTCTTTTTGGGGTTATCCACTGGAGATGCTCTCATTCTCACCCTTTCTATTCTCCTTCTCCACGGTCAGGTTATGTTTGGGGCATGGGTAGCCCTATTAACCCCCTTTAAACTCATGTATGCCTATATTTATCTTGAGTGTAAATGACCCATTTTATTAATGAGGCCTGATTTTATGGATGAAAAGTGCGGGTTAATAAACCCACCAAAATAGGTGGGTTAAGTAAACCCACATATTGCATCTAAAGTGTACTATTCATTTTTTCTTTTCTAAAATAAAATACGGATATACCCCTTCCTCTAATTCTGTTTTCACATCTGTCATT
This sequence comes from Scutellaria barbata, assembly GCA_028654395.1. Taxonomy (NCBI): domain Eukaryota; kingdom Viridiplantae; phylum Streptophyta; class Magnoliopsida; order Lamiales; family Lamiaceae; genus Scutellaria; species Scutellaria barbata. The sequence goes on along the minus strand of CM053656.1, from coordinate 10,602,501 downwards.
TCATATATGCGAGATCGACATCTTTGAAGATGAATCACTTCTCAATTTTCAAAACCCAAGTCAATTATAAGGGCTGATATAATTATACTTTTCATCTCCTCCAGATTTCACCCAATCCCCCATTATTTTAGGTTAACCCCTTCATCACCCACGTGATGTAGATCAAATAATCGATGAATATCTGATTTTAGTTGAAAAATAGTGACCCATTGAAGTGGTTTAATATTGGTATCTTTCTGCCATCCATTTCATCTTTTATAAACAAATGGAGGATATTTTGACTTAAGAGAAGAAGGGTAGAAGGGTTTTGTACGGACCACTAAAGTGAAGGTTCATTTCATTCGAGATTGGTTGTTTATAAAGGTATTAACCCTAACTTCGATTTGTCACAGTATGAGTTTGAAGTTATGGTATTAGTTGGTTTTCTGATTTTCGAACCTTATTATTTTTCACAATTTACATTCTCTCAATCTTATGATTATTTTGAACCTTAATTCATTTTACATAAAGTACTTATGTATACATGACTTTATGTTTAAATTCTGGATACAACATGAACAATCTGTAATCGTAAAATTTATAAGTAAATATACAGAATCTATACCTACCATGATCGGTATTATGTAAAGGTTTTGTCATCATCAAAAAAGAAAAAATTATTAGAAAATCAATATTTAGATTTTGATGAGATAAAACAGTCTTGTAATAGGAGTTAGAGTACCTCATTTTTCAAGTCGTTTAAGTGAAACTTAGATTAGGTTTGAGTCCTTAGCTTAGTTGAAAGAATGGATGATTTCGAGTAAGAAATCGTGCTGCAAAGTAATGGAAGAGTAGAAAACACTGCAAGAATGGTTCAATACAGCACAACTGCAAGAAGATGTATAATACAACGGCACTGTAAGTTTAAGTTACATCGATAAGTAACTTAGATTGTAGAATGCCAGAACCTGCATGTTGTAAGTTTCAAAGACACATTTAATACAACGAGCAGAGTTGACCCAAGATGCAATACGAGGAAGATCAAGACCTAATACATGGATCAATCTTTTCAATGGGTTGAAATAGAGCCAGTAGAAACAATCTACAAGTTACAAAGTTCAGAACTAACCTACAGTGGACACATGGCCTGACAACCTGCAGTAAAGCTGCAACCTGGTAAAGCCACAATAAAAGATCCACAATATAAGGCACTAAGGAGTTAATATAAGTCATGCATATGTGAAAGAGATTCAAATTAAAGAAAGTGTGCCTCCTTCAACGGGCATATTTCTATATCTATAAATAGAAAAAGAGTTGACTGGAATTACTACTGAAACTTTCATATTCTAACTCAAGCAAGAATTACTTAAAACTCTCAATCATTTCAAAGATATACAGTTTCAGTCACTTAACCTCAAGGAACAGTCAAACCAAGTTCTAAATGTAGGAACCGCCGGATCGCCGACCCTATACGATTATCTGAATCGGGGTCCATACAAATATGATTAACGCGCAGCAGAAAATGAATCATACCTTTTGCACCGAAATTAGTTCTAAGATCAGAACCGTAGATGGAGGAATCGATGAAGCCTGGACCTCACAATCTTCTGCTGTATTCCTCGCCTTATCTCGAACGTTGTGTGGGCAACGAGCTTTCGAGACTTTTAGCCGTCTTCTACTAATACGTATCTCAGATTTTTATGTCTGTGTATCTGTATTTCTGTGTGTCGAAAACGGCTGACTTAAGGCTTATTTATAGGCTACAACAGGGACCTTGAGGAGGATTAGGAATCGATCTCCTGATAGGCTTAGGAGTCCTTAATTCGATCTGAATATACTTCTTAAGCTTATCAAATAATATCTTAATCCACTAAAAAGATATTATTGAACTACCGTCCCTTATCCATATTAGATATGGCTCCTATTTATTATGTGCGCGTTTATCTCCCCATGTTTAAGATATCGAATGTCCATTAATTAAATGAATTACTGACAATTCAATTAATTAATATTTAATTCCAAGAGTAGTACCACTCAACTTTATTATCATGCCGGAATAAATCCACCTGCAGGATTTACATGATAATCCTTATGAGTTCCTCAAAGGGACATTATCATCCTAAATAATTAGGACACGGTTTCATTATATAATCAACAGCACACCATATAAACAACACTGTATCCCAATTTACTGAGCTTATTGATTTAATAAATAAATCTCACCTATTGGTAAATTAAAGAAACATATATCGAGTATACATGCCCGTTATCATACAATGATTAAGAGGATGCACATCCATAATAACAGAGGTCTTGTTTTATTTATGTAGTCAGTACAAATAAAACAACCTCAATTGGTCCTGCTCAATACATACAAAATGTACTAGTGTAATTTTATAATCAAGACAGATTAATACCAAATTACACTACAACCATTCCGATAATTTGTCCAAAATTATCTCGGCTGTGAGCTACCATTTATAATCTATAAGGAACTGATAACATGATCTTCTGTGTGGCACCACACACCATGTTATCTACAATATAAATTAATTGGACAATTGCAATAACATATATAACAAATATATAAAATGCAAACATTTGACCATAAAAGATTCTCATATCATAAATAGATGTTTACACAAAAGCTAGGCTTATAGTATACATCCTAACACTAAACTTCAAAGTTACAAAGACTGTTTCACTGCACCAATTGAAGAAATATATATTTTTACCTTATTGTTGTGTGCTTAAGTTGTTTTAATAGGTGTCCTGAGTTGACATGATTTAGTCTTTGTTGAGTGTTTAGTTGTCTAAGTTATAGATAATTACTCTATGTGAGTATTAGAGATCATAAGTGGGCCTACCTTCTTACAACAATTATGTGTAAGCTCAATTTTTGTAGGTATTAACTTGTTAGATTGATAATTTATAAGGTCAAGTCGTATTAAACTTGCTTAACGAAGTTCCTGTTCGAGAAAGCAATAGAGTGGATGTAGAAGGATTACACCACCTTCGAACCACTATAAGATCATAAGTGTTTAATTTTTTATATTTGCTTACTTATTGCATCTATACCTTGTTATCATACTACATATAAAAGGTTTTATAAAAAGCTTTCTTAGAAAAGATTTTAAACAAACCATTTGTCAAAATTATTTTCCGCTGCAAGAACTTTAAGTTACAATAGATAATATTAATACGTAGTGTTGTAAGTTGGACTGCTTGTTCTGTTGTAAGTTTCCATAACTTTCAGTAAAGTTTATTCGAAAGATTTTCTAAAATCAATAAAGGTTCATTCATCCCTTTCTGAACCTCTAAACCACTTAAGACCAATAGTATCTATCAATCACCAATGAAACAACTAAGAAGGACGTTGCAGAGGCTGGACTCCCTGTACTGATCGAAGTTACAATACAGATCGTTGTATGTTTTAAAGATATAATTGATTATAACCTATTTGTCCTAAAAGAGATTGACAATGTTGCTCGGGTGGAGATTGAGTAGCTAATAATGTTAGCATGGACAAACTCTTGACATATAGAGATGATTGAAGTTGTAGTACAGTTGACACATGCAACAAAGTTAAACCTACATTAGGAAATTGTGCTTTTTATACCAATTTTTGAACAAACAAGCACTTCTTTAGGAGATCAACTCTCTTTATCCTAGAAGCATCAATTTAGCACATCATCCATATAATGTAGTTGTTGGTCAATGCCTTTAAGATCATGAATTCAACGTGGTAAAAAATATGAATCAGAATTCCTCAACATCTCAAAGTCTCTAAAGAAGCTACAAAAGGTGATAGAAGGGATGCCTACTAAGATCAGATATCTACTATAAAATGAGTATAATAAACAATACATGGAAATGAGAAGAGTTGAAACCGCCTTTAAAACTTCAGCTGATCAAACTTCCAGCACACTCAAAATAGTATCTGAAACTCTTTCCACCCACTCTACAACACAAGATCATATTCAAAAAGACCTAGCTGATCAAGGAAAACAATTGTGCAGTTGTAGCACCCCGAACCTCTTATACATATTTCTATTAATTTATTTTCTTACTACATCATCTTTCAATTTAAATTATTGTTTTTGATATACACATACTTATTTTAATCTGTCTTTATCAATGATTTCGTGTTCGACTACGCCGCCAACACCGAGACTAAGTTAAAGGTGATATGAGAATAATAAAATTAAAAAATTAAGAATCTAGCATCAGGCTTAAGGTTTAAAAGGTTAAAAGAAAATAATACTAGCTTGGATTAAGATGACAATAGATTTTATCAGGTAAATAATTGCCAAAATCCATTAAAAATAGTCTTATTAGGATTAATGATAATGAAATATTATAAAAAAATCTCTAAATATGTTAAAGTATATAAGAATAATTATTTTGAGTATAAATGAAATTATTACACATAAAATCCACTAATATATTTTATTAAAGCTAACTTTAAATAGTGGAAATGTCATTATTATTTAGTAAATGACCAATGTGCCCCTTTTGCCCTAATTTATTCTATAAATATGATGGATCCTAATTTGAGAACCATTTTTCACGAACAATACACACTAAATCTCTACATACATATTTACAAACACTTGATCTCCAAGTTTGCTACAAGGTAGTCTTCTTACCTTCTTCATTTCTAAAGTTTTGATCATGTAAAATATGCATGTTTTAGGTTAGATAGTCATACTATAACATGATCTAGGTTTAGATGATGGTTTTTTTTTTGAAATGTTCTAAAAAAATCATATTATGTTGTACGAATATATGAGATGTTAAGGGACTGTTTTGGGCTTTTTTTAAAGATGTTCTTGGCCTGTTTTTATGATATTTTTATATGTTAAAATAAATGTTATGGGAAGTATAAATATTATTTTAGATCATATTTTGGACTTGTGTAGAGAAAGTTATGATTTTCGCAAGTTCTCTTCATTTCTTTGCATACTTAGGTCTTAGAAGCTTATGTTGATGTTAGATGATTATTTTGAGCATGAAAATATGTTTATATAATTATGTGATGAAAAACCATGCTTTAATATACCAAAATGATGCGTAAATTATGTTTTATACATCTTAAAATATGGTGTTGAAGGGATGGCCAAAATTTTGTTGTTGTTTGGAAGGCTTTGTATGTTTTATGCTTTGATCCAAATTCATCCTCACTTGGGTGTTTTCTACAGCTTTGTTAGGCACGTGTCTTCACCAAATTGGGTTTGAGTCTGCAACTTCAGTTTATCTTTACCGACTTTATTTTGATCCATTGAGAACTTTAATCCTCTTATGTATCTTGATCTTCCTCGTTTTGCAGCTTGAGTTGACTCTGTTGCTGCATTTAATGTTTCTTCTAAACATGCAACAGGTTGATTACACTACTGCATCCTGCATCATTTCTTGTTGTATTTTTAACTTGAGTATTGTTGTAATCTCTTCTAGGTTACAACTATGTTGTATGTTCTTCTTGAAATTGTATCTTTACAAGATGTTCTTGTAGAATCTTCATTTCTTTATTGATTGCTGCATACACATTTTCTTTGAAGTCCTTCATTTTTCAATCTTAAATACTACAAACTCAAATCTAGTCTATACTTCACTTAAACATTGTGAAAAATGGGGTACTCTAATTTCCTATTACAAGGCTGATTTGTCTCATCAAAATCTAAACATTGATTTCCTAACACTCATCATGATAGATAATCGATATAAAACATGTTTACATAAATGATTCAGATCTTTTGATATATTGTAATGTTTTATCTTATAATCAATTGTCTTTAATGTATATGTTGATTAGTAACATTATTTATAAACATGTATAAATTATTTTAAAATAAAATAAAAAATATATATCTTAAATCACATATTATTTTCAAGTCCACATCTAGGGGTGTGAATAGCTTAGACTACTCGATAAGGGTTTATGGCCTAACTTATTATTGGCCTAGTTCAGTCTATCCTCCTTAGTAAATGAGTTAGACTAAGACTGTTTATCAAGTTCATTATGAATGTAGGCTAGCCCCGAATCTTAAAAAAATACCTAATAGGCCTAATAGGTCAGCCTTTTTATAATATTTGATATGTTTGATATCTTTTATAGTTGTATATATAAGTAGTCTAGTTTATGTTTTATATTTACATAAATTCTCATGTGCATCAGATGCATGGATCGAAAATTCATGCAATTCATATCGATTCAGATCTGAGAGTTTTGCTTTTATTTTTTTCATTTTATGTGTTGACCTTTATATTATAAATGTGTAACTTTTATGTTATAATAATCTGCCATTTATATACAAATGTTGTTATATAATATATATTTGGGAAAATGGCCATTTATACCCATTTTTTTAAAGTTTGATCCTAATTTACCCATAAATATAATAACATATTTGTTGGTCCCAAGTGGTGTCCGAGGTTCACAGGAGGGGGGGGTGAATGAACTTTGGTCGATTTTACAAATCTATGAAAAACTTTTCTGCTCTGCAAGTTACTTGAACTTGCAGCGTCAGATCGTTACTGCTTACAGCACTAGGATGCAGTGCTGCATGCTGTAACTTAGAGTTTTATACACAGCGGAAAAAGTAACGTTTATAACACAAGACTGATTTTCTCAATATGCTTCTTTCAGAAACGTTTAATGCTTATGATATATGCAGGAACAGAAGATAAAGGCACAAATAAGTAAAACAATTAAACACGTATTACTTATAGTGGTTTGAAGGTGGTGTAATCCTTCTACGTCCACTCTACTGCTCCTCGAGCAGGAACTTTGTTAAGTAAGATTGAATTACAAGACTCTCCTAACAATCTATCAACTTTACAAAGCAACCACCTACTGAAGTCCAGCGTACATACAACAACTGCAAACTTCAAAGGCTAACCCACACAGGGTTCTACACTCCCACACAGGGAAATTGCCTAACTCTAGACAACTTATACAAACAGCAAGGATCTCTTCTATCAACTGTTCGACACCACTAAAACAACCTAAGCACACAACAACAAGGTTAAAAGAATATAAAAAGGTTCTTCAACTGGTGCGGCAAAGTGAGCTTCTGAATCCGTTGATGGATCTTTCAGCACTGGGCTTGCTTCACTTCACAGAGGTTGAGTGGCTGAAACTGATAGTAGGCTTGAATATTTGTATCTTGAAAGCTTGTGAGTTTTTGCTCGAATGTTTTAGTATTAGTAGTTTCAGTAACCAGCTTCAGTGTATCTCTTCCTCTATTTATACTTGTAGGAGAAGATGTCCGTTGAAGGAGACATCTCTCTTTTGAATTTGAAGTAGTCTGATTAAAGGCATCGTTTGCATTTAATGCGACTTGACTTTTTCTTTTGGAGCATTTAATGCGGCAGTTGCGGCTCGCAGCTTTCTGCAGCGCGTCAGTCCATGTGGCGTCTTCGTATTGGCTCCGTGTCTGCTTCTTTGATCTTCTCTTGAACGGCTCTATTTATTCTTGCTTGAATCTTTGTTCCTCGTACTGCATTTATCCTTCCTACGATTGCAGGATACTTCTTGTTGTTATTTGGCGCTGATTGACTTCTCTGAACTGTAAGCTTTGCGCTATATCCTCGGTCTTCGTGCAGCTAATGTATTCTTGCAGTACTGTTGTAACTAAGACCTGGTTGCAGTATCTTGAGTAGAGCTGCTGCATCTTTTTCTTGCAGCACTCCTGTACGCCTTAAGCCTTGCTGCTGGCCTTCATACCCTCTCTTTGTATGATGATGAGAGGGAGGTGCTGCATCTTTACTTATAGCTCTGCTGGGTACAGCGCCTGCTGCTGATCTTCTTATAACACCAGCTTCACCAGCTCCTCCATTATCATCTCTTCTCCAGCGCTTGGTAGAAGGGATGTCAGCCGCAGCAGATGATCCAGACCTCATTCTCCTCCTGCTGAGAGATTGCTGGTCATCATCTTCTTCAGCTCCCCTTGAGCTCCTGTATTTATCTTCAATCTCTTCCCCCTTTTTGGCATCATCAAAAGTCGGGGGCTGAGCAGGGACAGCTTGTAGGAACCGTCGGATCGCCGACCCTATATGATTATCTGAATCGGGATCCATGCAAATATGATTAATGCGCAGCGAAAAAACGAATCATACCTTTTGCACCGAAATTAGTTCTAAGATCAGAACTGTAGATCGAGGAATCGATGAAGCCTGGACCTCACGAACTTCTGCTGTATTCCTCGCCTTATCTCAAACGTTGTGTGGGCAACGAGCTTTCGAGACTTTCACCGGTCTTCTACTAATACGTATCTCAGATTTTTATGTCTGTATATCTGTATTACTGTGTATTGAAAATGGCTGACTTGAAGCTTATTTATAGGCTACAACAGGGACCTTGAGGAGGATTAGGAATCGGTCTCCTGATAGGCTTAGGAGTCCTTAATTCGATCTGAATATACTTCTTAAGTCTATCAAATAATATCTTAATCCACTAAAAAGATATTATTGAACTACCGTCCCTTATCCATATTAGATATGACTCCTATTTATTATGTGCGCGTTTATCTCCCCGTGTTTAAGATATCGAATGTCCATTAATTAAATGAATTACCGACAATTCAATTAATTAATATTTAATCCAAGAGTAGTACCACTCAACTTTATTATCATGTCGGAATAAATCCACCTGTAGGGTTTACATGATAATCCTTATGAGTTCCTCAAGGGGACATCATCATCCTAAATAATTAGGACACGGTTTCATTATATAATCAACAGCACACCATATAAACAACACTGTATCCCAATTTACTGAGCTTATTGATTTAATAAATAAATCTCACCCATTGGTAAATTAAAGAAAATATATATCGAGTATACATGCCCATTATCATACAATGATTAAGAGAACGCACATCCATAATAACAGAGGTCTTGTTTTATTCATGTAGTCAGTACAAATAAAACAACCTCAATTGGTCCTGCTCAATACATACAAAATGTACTAGTGTAATTTTATAATCAAGACAGATTAATACCAAATTACACTACAACCATTCCGATAATTTGTCCAAAATTATCTTGGCTGTGAGCTACCATTTATAATCTATAAGGAACTGATAACATGATCTTCTGTGTGGCACCACACACCATGTTATCTACAATATAAATTAATTGGACAATTGTAATAACATTTATAACAAATATATAAAATGCAAACATTTGACCATAAAAGATTCTCATATCATAAATAGATGTTTACACAAAAGCTAGGCTTATAGTATACATCCTAACACAGCTGGGACCACCTTGGAACGTGGTTTTTAGGTCGGTTCAGGGGTGGCCTTAGGAGCGTCAACGTACTGAGGGAAGGCTCGGAACATGATGTCCCTCAATTCTCTAACAATTAGCTCCAGGTTCCCCAAACGGTCGTCCACACTTCTGGTTCGCTGGGATTGATCAGATGTGCGATCCAGAAGTGTTTGCAGGACGAGAGAGTGAGTATTCAGCCTGTCAGAGGCATTCTCAGCATGGCGCTTGCACAGCCTTATCTCTTGACGAGTCTGTGTAGCTTCAACTTTCAGCTCTCCCTCCATCCTGACCCATTCCATGTAAAGCCTGTGGGAGTGATCATTCAGCGTCCTCTTGATCATCCCAGGCAAGACTTCAAGGTCCTTCTTGAAACCTATCATGGTTTCAGCGTGGAATTGGGCAGCGACCTTGAGATTGTTGCTCATGGTAGACTCATTCTCCTGGAGGGCGTGCACCAGATGTCTAACCGCAGCTTGAACTCGGTTGATCGATTCATTAGGAGTTAGCCCCGAATTCCGTCTTGTTGAGGCAGTAGAGGATGCAGCGAATGGTATAACAGCTTGGATAATTGGAGCTGCATCCTGCCTTGGAACCTCAGTGGCAACCTCGTCCTCATGATTGCTGGTTTGAGAGCTTGTATAACTTGAGGATGGGTGCTCTTCTTCTTCTTCTGCCTCATCTTCGCCGGATGAGATTTGAATAGGATCTGCTCCGCCAGATTTTGGCCTATGAACAGCTATGTTGCGTTCCTTTATCATCCTTGCGAAGTCGGCATCAGTAACCTCAGCTGCTGTAACCTTGGAAGGTTCTTGTAAGCATGTAGCAGCTGCAACATCAATCTCCTCTTGAGGTGTCTCTAGCTGCACGGGGGTTACCTCAGCTACTCCTTCTGCATCCTCTGTGGGTACTGTCTGAACAGCCTCCTCTACAGAGGTCTTCTTACCCTCAGAGAGTGTTGTCAGAACAACAGCCTCTCTTGAGGTCTTCTCCAAGTACCCCATCTCCTCGGCCGATCCTGCAACTTGGACAGATTCCGCTGCAAGAATGGGTTCTTGCAGCTCTGGTTGGTTTCTTGCAGCGTCCACAGCATTCAGCACTCTTCTACTGCTGCAAGAATTTCAGCTTCCACCCTGCAAGTCTCTTCAGCAGCTGCTTTTTGGGTGGTCGCCTGCTGTACTGCTGTCTCCGCCAGTACAGGGAGTCCTGTCTCGGCAACTTCCTCCGTGGTTGCATCATCGACGTCTTCAGCAAGTTCAGAGATTACTCCTTGAATGATGGCTGACGGTTCCCTTTGTGAGTCTGCAGCAGCAGCATCCATGCGAACAGGGGAATCGCCATAGTCCAACAGTTGAGATTTTTCCTCCTCCAAAGGATCCAGCGCGATAATGTTGGAGAGGCCCTAAACTACTTGCTCGTATGCAGGGGAGTTCAGATGGTGTGAACTTGAACTTCCTTCTCCCCGCATCCTCCTAGGAATGTGCTGCATCCTTGTCTCCTTCACACTCTGTTACAGCGCCTGTTGCAGCATAGCTTCCTCAGCTTGCTCCACTCCTAGGGTGTCGATTTGCTCTCGGGCAAATGCGACATTATCGCCCCTTCTAACAGCCTCCGCAGCCGGGGTAAGAAAGACCTGCACATCCTCCAATGCTGCTCTCATCGGCAGCTCTGTAGAGTCGGATTCTACAAGAGCTTTTCCTTTCCCTTTGTCCTTTGCTCCCTGAGCAGCACTGCTTTCACCAAGCTCCTGTACTCTTGCTGCATACTCAGGTTGCAGGAGTGCCAGTATATCCTCTGATTTGGCCCACTCCAGGACAGCTTGCTCAACTGTCAGGAAATCCTTCCACTTCAACAGGATTTCCCCCTTAGCCAGCCGCATCTCTCTCTAGAGATTGTATTGCAGCTCCATATTTCTAGCCGCTGGAAAGATGGGATCAAGCACTGAAGCATCTGTTTGTAGACGAGCTTCTTCAGTTGGCTTGTCCCGGAGCTGATATGGCTCCTGAAGCAGATGTGACTCATCCCCAAGATTTTCTACCACCTCAGAAGGTGTAAAGAGTTGGGAATCAAGAGCCCCTTCTTGATCCCGGGGCTGATGAGACTCATCCTCAACAGCAACTACAGCCAAGCCTGCTGTAGGGCGTTGGGAAGCAGCAGCTGCAACAGCCTTCTTCTTGCTGCGTGAGGCCCTTCTCACCAAGGGTGCATCGTCATCAGAAGATGAGGATTCAGTTTCAGGTACAGCCTTCCCTGAACTCCTCTTGATGACGGGAAGATGATCTTGAATGTCCTCTTCTTCCTCGTCTCTCCCGCTGCATACTGCTTCATCTTGCAGGGCCAGGGTAGCATTCTTTTTGTCTTTGGTTTTCTTCCTTGCTGCCACAGCTTCTGCTATCTTCGGTTGGGTCTTACCCTTCTTCTTCTTCTCCCCTAGATACTTTTTGATGGGGATGGGGCTCGGTGCTGCAAGTTGAAGACCAAGCTTGCAGAGCAGAGAACAAATGGTGACACCGTAGCTCCGACGCTCCGTTATCTTCTCTGCTTTCTCCCACAGCCTTTTCATGATGAACCTCACCCAGTTCACCTTCTCTCTGGTCATGATAGCGGACATGATCCGGAACTGGAGATCTGTGCACTTGTTATAACTCCCTGTTCGGCCTTCAATGGAGTATACACAGATATCATGAAGCAGTTCAAACTCCAGCTTGAAGAGCTTCTTTGGGGCGCTTCTCTTGATTTCAGCCCCTGCGTCCCTTGCTCGAAAGAGATCCCACATCTCCTGAGCAGATGCTTCCCCATAGTTCAACAACTGACTGGGGGTCATACCTCCGGCGGAAATGCTGAAGGTGGTAGCGATGTCTCTAACGGTTAGAGACCGCTCTTCCTCGCCTGCATCCATCTTGAACAGGATGCAGTTCCTGTCCTCCGCCTGCCTGGCGTAGGAGTAGAACCTCTGTACTGACTCCACAGAGAAGCCAGCGTAAACAGTTATCAACAGCCTTAGGACTTGGGTCCGCTGAAGAGCATCGAAGATTCTTCTAACGAGGGCTTCATCGTACAGCCCAGAAGCATAGACATGCTCCTGGTTGATCAGGCATCCTTCCAAGATGATGGTTTGCCTGGCTGCCATGGATTTCTTAGAGAGAAAAGATGAAGAGTTTCGAAGATTGGACTTAGGAAAATTCTCACGAAATGAAACTTCTCTCTCTGTGTGATGGTGAATAATGATTTCGAAAAGTACGGTTATGGGGGTTATGGCGGATCTCAAGGGACGTGAAGTAAGATCGACGGTTGAGAAAATTGAAAGAGAATTGATCTTACGGTCCAGGAAAAAGTGGAGATGTCAAATCGTCGCTAATTATTACAAGGCGCGTGGGCTACTGAGCGTAACCCTTCCAATTCTAACACGCGCAGACTTTGCATTTAATGCTGAAAGACATGCCCTTTGCCGCCTAAATAAATGACTTTTTAAGGTTGCAGCATCCTTGGTACGAGGTTGTAGAGTAATCAATACCCTTTTGAAATAAATGTTGTAACCTTGTGCCGCTTGAACTCCCGATTTCTGTTGTACTGTAAGAATATATAATGCAGCGCTGTTTGAACCCAGCACTGTAAGAAGGCGTAGCTTATAGCACTATACTTACTGTTTCTCGCAAGCATGCAAATGTTCCCCCTGATCTTTGCACTTTCTTTTTCTCCTCATAACTTAAGAATTCCCTACTCGTTTCTAAGCATAGAAAACCTCGATTCACTTAAAGGCTTAGTTAATATATCTCCAAGCTGGAGATCCGTGTGAACTTTCTCAAGCACAATATCCTTCTTTTCCATGTGGTCTCTTATAAAGTGATGACGTATATCAATGTGCTTCATTCTTGAGTGAAAAACAGAGTCATGGGTAATTGCAATGGCGTTTGTATTATCACAAAGAATTGGGGTCTCTCTTTCTTGAATTCCATAATCCCTAAGTTACTGCTGTATCCAGAGAATCTGCGAACAGCAACTTCCTGCTGCAACATACTCTGTTTCTGCTGTAGAGGTTGCAATTGAAGTTTGCTTTCTGCAGAACCATAAAACGAGTCTATTTTCCAGAAACTGACAAGTCCCACTGGTACTCTTCCGATCAATCTTGCAGCCTGCATAATCTAAATCAGAGTAGCCTTTAAGCTTGAATCCTCATTCTTTGGGATACCATAGGCCTACTTCTTGAGTTCCTTTCAGATATTTGATAATCCTTTTGACCACTGAAAGATGTGATTCCTTTGGTGCTGCTTGAAATCTTGCACAGACTCCTACTGCAAACATGATGTCAGGCCTACTTGCTGTAAGATACAGTAAGGATCCGATTAGGCGTCTGTACTTCGTGATATCAACATCTTTACCATCTTCATCTTTGTCAAAGTTTATTGATGTTGACATAGGAACAGATGTTGCTGCACCATTCTCCATGCCAAATTTCTTAATAAGCTCCTTTGTATACTTGACTTGACTGATGAAGGTTCTTGTAGACAGCTGTTTTACTTGCAGCTCGAGAAAGAAACTTAATTCTCCCATCTCGAACTTTGACTGCATCAGGTTGGAGAACTTCTCACATAGCTCTTTGTTGATGGATCCAAAGATGATGTCGTCCACATATATCTATACTAGCAGTACACTTTCTCTATCATGTAGCTGTTAGGATGTATACTATAAGTCTAGCTTTTGTATGAACATCTATTTATGATATGAGAATCTTTTATGGTCAAATGTTTGCATTTTATATATTTGTTATATATGTTATTGCAATTGTCCAATTAATTTATATTGTAGATAACATGGTGTGTGGTGCCACACAGAAGATCATGTTATCAGCTCCTTATAGATTATAAATGGTAGCTCACAGCCGAGATAATTTTGGACAAATTATCGGAATGGTTGTAGTGTAATTTGGTATTAATCTGTCTTGATTATAAAATTACACTAGTACATTTTGTATGTATTGAGCAGGACCAATTGAGGTTGTTTTATTTGTACTGACTACATAAATAAAACAAGACCTCTGTTATTATGGATGTGCGTCCTCTTAATCATTGTATGATAACGGACATGTATACTCAATATATATTTCTTTAATTTACCAATGGGTGAGATTTATTTATTAAATCAATAAGCTCGGTAAATTGGGATACAGTGTTGTTTATATGGTGTGCTGTTGATTATATAATGAAATCGTGTCCTAATTATTTAGGATGATGATGTCCCCTTGAGGAACTCATAAGGATTACATGTAAACTCTGCAGGTGGATTTATTCCGGCATGATAATAAAGTTGAGTGGTACTACTCTTGGATTAAATATTAATTAATTGAATTGTCAGTAATTCATTTAATTAATGGACATTCGATATCTTAAACATGGGGAGATAAACGTGCACATAATAAATAGGAGCTATATCTAATATGGATAAGGGACGGTAGTTCAATAATATCTTTTTAGTGGATTAAGATATTATTTGATAGGCTTAAGAAGTATATTCAGATCGAATTAAGGACTCCTAAGCCTATCAGGAGACCGATTCCTAATCCTCCTCAAGGTCCCTGTTGTAGCCTATAAATAAGCCTCAAGTCAGCCGTTTTTGAAACACAGAAATATAGATACGTATTAGTAGAAGACGGCTGAAAGTCTTGATAGCTCGTTGCCCACACAACGTTCGAGATAAAGGCGAGGAATACAGCAGAAGATCGTGAGGTCCAGGCTTCATCGATTCCTCCATCTACGGTACTGATCTTAGAACTAATTTTGGTGTAAAAGGTATGATTCGTTTTTCGCTGCGCGTTAATCATATTTACATGGACCCCGATTCGGATAATCGTATAGGGTCGGTGATCCGGCGGTTCCTACAGTAGCCTAAACAACTTCTTATCAATTGTTCCTTTCTGGAAACCATTCTCTAGCAGATAGAGAGATAGGGTGTCATACCAAGCTCTCGGTGCTCGCTTAAGTCCATACAGGGCCTTATGTAACCGGAACACCTTCTCTTCTGCTTGATCTTCGAAGCCTGGAGGTTGTTCAACATAAACTTCCTCTATAAGAAGACCATTCAGGAATGCACTCTTAACGTCCATTTGATAGACATTGAAATTCATGTGAGCTGCATAAGCCAGAAAAATCCTTATTGCTTTTAATCTTGCTACTGGAGCAAAGGATTTATCAAAATCAATTCATTCTTCCTGGCAGTATCCTTTGGCAACTAATCTTACCTTGTTCCTTACGACGAGTCCAGATTCGTCTAACTTGTTCTTGAAGACCCACTTTGTTCCAATTACTCCTTGATGAGTTGGTCTTGCAACTGTCTTCCATACTTGGTTTCTTTCAAAACCATTTAGCTCTTCTTGCATGGCCTATATCCAGTTGCTATCTTGCAGTGCCTCTTCAACATTCTTGGGCTCTGTCTGAGATATGAAGCATGCAAACATTGCTTCATAAGGGATGAATCTTCTTGTTCTTACGCCAATGGATGGATCTCCTATTATAAGATCCCTTGGATGATTCCTTAGCCACGTTCTATCAGGCTCAAAGATGTGTTCTGTTCTAGGTTGCTTCTCTTGTTCCTGTAATGTAGGAGGTTCTGCTGCTGTAAGAATATCTGCTGCATCCAAAGTTGCAGTTTCCTCTTCTTTGTCTTCTTCTGTAGGCAAAACTCCTTCTACATATGGAACAACATTCTCTTTCCTTGGAGCTATCTTTTCAGGTGGCTTGATGTGTAGAAAAATATGCATAATTTAATTGAACTAGTCCATAGTTCTAATGCATTTAATGTGCCTTACTTGTTATTTTTCTACACATTTTCATTATTTGTTCAAAAACTCCAATTTTCGATTTTCTTGATTTAAGCAGTGATTTAGAGACAAATGTGGGAATAAAGAATGAAGGCCGATGATGTAAAAAAGTGGACATTGGGTACAATATTTACACATTGGATGATCCAATGTGTGAGAATGAAGCCCAACGAAAGCCCAAAGCTTCTTTGCCAAAGAAGAATGAGCCCTAGCCCATAATACTCGTCTATCAAGATAAAAGGGCCGCATCCAAACAGAAGGAAGCGTCAGACAACAGAGGAGGTAGCGTCAGATTGGAGAGAATAGATCAGAAAAAGAGAAAAGTCATGATTGTGAATTTTATGATGTGTGGCTAATTTCCTACGCTAGTTCAAAGGGATGTTGAACCTTTATTTTTGATCTACTCCGGATGATTAGTAACACTTTCTTAATTTCTATCTCTTGAATGATTTGTGTTGCTTGGTTAATTGTTTATGATATTGCATGATTCGATTTAGCAGGGCCCGTTACATTGAATTGTTGTGATATCTATTGCTAGGATATGAACCGTAATCCGTAATTGTTACGAATTTATATTCATAAGTAGCAAGAAACGTTGGAATCGTTAGGGGCAATACATCTCTAGATTATCCAAATCGAGCTTGTGAATTTAGAGTCTAGTTCGTCCTATCATCTTAGAGATTAATGCGTTCATCACACTAAATCTAGAGGTCGTACCTATTAGGTTGTCTGATTGAACAGAGTTTATTAAAGAGCTTATTTTAATAGACTAAACTTAAGAGATGATTCAGGTTAGCAGAGCTTGTTGCTAATCTAGGGATGGGGATTTGAGAGATAGGTTGAGAGAAACGTTATTAATTAATCCACCTGATCAAGAATAAATGGGGATACTGAACTGAGAACTAGTACTTGTTTATTGATTGATTCTTGTTTATCTGATTTGTTCCCATCTTTGAGTGTGGCGTAATAGCTTGTTAGGTTTTTAGTTTAATTTGATAGCTTCCCAACCAACCCCCCATTTAGCTTATTTATTTGTTGAGTAGTTAGCACCAGTGAATTTAATTGGTTCATCTGTTCTCTATGAGATCGACCCTTATTTGCCACTTCTACAAATTAGTTGAGGGTAAGAAGGTTTATTTAATTTTGCGTGCCTCGACAGCACGGTCAAAATTTTGGCGCCGTTGCCGGGGAACGGTGTGCAATTAATTGAGTTTGTTGGTGTTAATTTTTGCTTTTATTCTCATTTGTTTTGTCTGAGTCTTTGTCGTTGTGTCTTATAAAAAAATTGAAAAAAAAATATTAAAAATTAAAAAAAATAATAATTGATTCTCTGTTTTGTTTTTCATTCTCTGCTTTCAATTTACACACAGTGCCTAGAAAATAGTACATTGAGCAACCTAGTATCCACATCTAATTACTAATTTTATGTGTGTTTCTCTTTGTCTCTGACAGTGGATGATTACTCGTTCTTCTGGGAAGATTGGCTTTGAATACTATCCTGAGATCACTAAGCGAGATCGAGAGCTGAGACAGCGAGCTAGAAAAGCTAAAGAGGCATTGGAACTACCACATTTTTCTGAATCAAGTGAAACAGAGAGTGAGGAAGAAGTCATGGCAGAGGAGAACAACCAAACACTGAAACAACTTGCTAATCCGGAGCTAGCCCAAGAACCACTTTGCATAGCATTTCCTGCCCTTGCTAACAATACTACATTTGAACTAAAATCTGGATTAATTCATTTACTGCCATCTTTTCATGGTTTTGCAGGAGATGACACATTCAAGCATTTGAAAGAATTCCATATTGTGTGCTCGAGTATGAAACCGACGACAATAACTGAAGAGCAAATTAAGTTGCGAGCTTTCCCCTTCTCGTTGAAAGACGCAGCAAAAGATTAGCTCTACTATCTACCACGGGGGTCTATCACAACTTGGGCCAAAATGGAAAGGGAATTCCTTCAAAAATACTTTCCCGCATCTCGAGCAGCAAGCATAAGAAAGGAAATTTGTGGGGTGCGACAGTTGAGTGGAGAAACGCTTTATGAGTATTGGGAGCGGTACAAGAAACTAATCGCAAGCTGCTCCCATCATCAAATTAGCGAGCAATTGCTCATCCAATATTTCTATGAAGGTCTATCACTCATGGATCGTAATATGATCGATGCAGCTAGTGGAGGGGCCCTTGTAGATAAGACTCCAGCAGCAGCCAAAAATTTAATTTCAAACATGGCGGCAAACTCACAGCAATTTGGCATCCGAGGAAGATCAGTTGAGTCAGTCAAAGAGGCTTGTGATTCTTCACTGACAAATAAGTTGGATGAACTTACCTCTTTCGTTAGAAAACTTGCGGTAGGGGGAATTCCACAAGTGAAAGCATGTCGAATTTGCGCAACCACAGATCATACAACTGATGATTGTAAGGTGTTATTGGATGAAATTGAGGCGCATGCAAATGTCGTGGGTGTTGGAAACTTTCAAGACCGTAAATATGATCCCTACTCTAATACCTATAATCCGGGGTGGCGTGACCATCCTAACTTCAAGTGGGGGAATCAGCAGGGTACACACCAAGGTGAGCAAAACCGTCCACCACCACCACCACAAAGAGGGCAGTTTTATCAAAAGCAACATGCTGAACAAAGCTCCCGAACAGAATTGGAAGATATAGTGAAGACATTGGCTACTAATACCGTCCAATTTTAAAATGATACTCAGTCGAGTATTAAGAATCTTGAAAATCAAGTCAGCCAATTGGCAACAGCGCTTAGTCGTATTGAGATGAAAAATAGTGGAAAGTTGCCTTCACAATCTGAGATTAACCCCCGAAATGTGAGTGCTATTACATTGAGAAGTGGAAAACAACTAGTTCAGCTCGAAAAAGCTCAAGAAGTACCTGAACAGAGAAGTGAGGATGAGAACAACAAAAAGGTACACATTCAGTCACCCAGTGTGCAGATGAACATTGGGTCATCAAATGCAAAAAGTCACATTGTAGCACCCGATGTTCAAGATCACATTGTCTCATCCAATGACAAAGGACACATTGAGTCATCTGATGTAAAATTGGGAACCGAACAACAAGAAGTTCGTAGTGGATCACCACAGAAATCCGACTGCCCTGAAAAGATAAGTCCATGCAAGGTTATTCCCAGTAGAACTAACCCCTTACCTTTTCCTTGCAGGATTGCAAAGACACCAGTAGATAACAAACAAAAGCAAGCCCTTGATATCTTTAGGAAGATGGAACTCAACATACCACTGCTTGATGCAATTCAACAAATCCCTAGCTATGCAAAATTCCTCAAGGATCTTTGTACGAACAAACGTAAATTGAAGGGGAATGAAAAAGTTATGATGGGAGAGAATGTTTCAGCAATTTTTCAGAAGAAGTTGCCACCAAAGAGAAATGATCCAGGTATGTTTGTCATTCCTTGTCGGATTGGGAACTATAAGGTTGAACGTGTTATGCTAGATTTAGGAGCATCAATAAATGTGATGCCACGATCCATTTATGCCTCCTTAAATTTAGGACCGCTGAAAGAAACGGTGTGGTTATTCAGTTAGCGGATCGTAGCAGTGCTTATCCTGATGGGGTGATTGAGGACGTACTTGTCCAAGTCAATGATCTCGTTTTTCCAGCTGATTTTTATGTTCTAGATATGAATAGCGATTCATCGAATTCCACACCTATTTTGTTGGGGAGACCATTTTTAAACATCTCCCAAGCAAAAATAGATGTTCGTGAAGGCTCCCTCACGATGGAATTTAATGGTCAAGTCATTAAGTTCAACATCTATGAGGCAATGAAATTTCCTAATGATATGAATTCAGTTTTTGCAATAAATACCACTGACCCTCTTGTCCAGGAGTATTTTGAGCTAAATTGCAGGGAAGACTTGGAGATTGTGCTTAACCAAGGACTGGTTGATGACGAGATTCTTCAAACTAAAAAAGGGTTGCTAGAAATAGTTGATAACCTATCGAAGATAAAACCGATCACATCAAGACAGGGTGTGAATTTCATCAAGTTGCCTGAATCATCACATTCAAAAGTTCACCCTTCTACTGTCCAAGCACTCGAACTCGATCTCAAACCACTTCCTAGTCACTTGAAGTATGCTTATTTGGGAAAGAATGACACTTTGCCAGTGATTATCTCAATAGAGTTGACATCAAGTCAAGAAAGATCTCTGATTTCAGTGCTTCAAACCTACAAAGAGGCTATTGGTTGGACGATAGCTGATATAAAAGGAATTAGTCCCTCATTGTGTATGCATCGGATTTTGTTAAAAGATGATGCCAAACCCACCAGGGAAGCACAACGACGCTTGAATCCTCCGATGATGGAAGTAGTAAAAAATGAGATTTTAAAACTTCTTGATGTGGGAATGATTTATCCAATTTCTGATAGCAAATGGGTCAGTCCTACTCAAGTAGTCCCTAAAAAGTCAGGAGTTACTGTGGTTGAGAATCATGAAGGAGAACTAGTTCCTACTTGGATGCAGACTGGATGGCGAGTTTGTATAGATTACCGTAAGCTTAATGCGGTAACTCGAAAGGATCACTTTCCTCTTCCCTTCATAGATCAGATGCTTGAGAGGCTTGCAGGTCACTCTCACTACTGTTTCTTAGATGGTTTTTCAGGTTACTTCCAAATTGCCATTGCTCCTGAGGATCAAGAGAAGACGACGTTCACATGTCCATTTGGAATGTTCACTTACCGAATGATGCCTTTTGGACTTTGCAATGCCCCAGCAACCTTTCAAAGATGTATGGTAAGTATATTTTCTGAGTATGTGGGTCATATCATTGAAGTTTTCATGGATGACTTTAGTGTTTATGGGAATTCATTTGAACTTTGTCTAGAAAACCTTGTTATGATTTTGAGAAGATGCGTTGAAACTAACCTTGTTCTTAATTGGGAAAAATGTCACTTCATGGTGGAACAAGGCATAGTCTTAGGCCATATTGTCTCTGTTAAAGGAATTGAAGTTGATAAATCGAAGATATATATTATTACTGCTTTGTCTTACCCCGCTACTGTGTGGGAGGTTCGCTCATTTCTTGGTCATGCAGGATTCTATCGAAGGTTTATCAAGGATTTTTCCAAAATAACCTCCCTGCTATGCAAGCTGCTGCAAAAGGATGTGGAATACAAGTTCACTGATGAGTGCAAAGAAGTATTTGACAGGTTGAAGGAGTTGCTAACAACACCACCCATTATCCAACTTCCAAATTGGGACCATCCATTCGAAATCATGTGTGACGCTAGTGACTTTGTAGTGGGTGCTATGTTGGGACAACGAGTGGGAAGAGCAGCTCATGTGATTTACTATACTTCAAGAACTTTGAATTCGGCTCAAGCGAATTATTCCACAACTGAGAAAGAACTATTGGCTATCATGTTTGCTTTAGAAAAATTCTGCTCTTATCTCTTAGGAACTAAAGTCATTGTTTTTTCCGATCATGCAGCCTTGCGATTTCTACTTGCGAAAGGAGAGGCAAAACCCCGATTGATCAGATGGATCCTTCTACTGCAAGAATTTGATTTGGAAATCAGAGATAAAAAGGGAGCTGAGAATCCAGTAGCTGATCATTTGAGTCGATTGATACAAGAGGAGGATAACACACCATTATTAGAGAGCTTCCTAGATGAACACCTGAATGTTGCATCAACACACTGGTTGAGCCAGAGAACATTGGATAAGCAATGTGCCAGAGAACATTAGATCATCAAGTGTGCCAGATTTCATCAGATCATCAAATGTGTAAATCTCCACCTTGGTATGCTGACCTTGTAAATTTTCTTGTTGCTCGTGTTTTCCTTATAGGAATGACTAAAACAAGGAAGGATAAACTCAAGAGTGATGCCAAGTACTACGTATGGGATGATCCATATTTATGGAAGCACTGTTCTGATCAAGTAATTAGAAGGTGTGTACCTGACTCTGAATTTCATTCCATTCTAACATTCTGTCATTTTCTTGCATGTAGAGGACACTTTGGATCAAAAAGAACAGCTCATAAAGTCTTAGAGAGTGGATTTTACTGGCCATCCTTGTTTAGAGATGCTCATCTCTTTTGCAAATCATGCGACAACTATCAAAGGACCGGTAACATCTCCCAACGTAATGAAATGCCCCAACATCCAATAATGGTCTGTGAAATATTTGACGTGTGGGGCGTGGATTTCATGGGACCTTTCCCTTCATCTCATGGCAACATTTATATCCTTCTTGCTGTTGATTATGTGTCCAAATGGGTGGAGGCTAAAGCCACCCGCACTAATGATTCCAAAGTTGTGGCAGGATTTGTGAAGTCAAACATTTTCTCCAGGTTCGGAATTCCAAAGGCCATCATTAGCGATCGAGGGACGCACTTCTGTAATAGAACCGTGGATGCTTTATTGAAGAAATATTCAGTTCAACATAAAGTGTCTACGACCTATCATCCTCAAACTAGTGGTCAAGCGGAGACATCATATAGAGAGATTAAATCCATTTTGGAGAAGACGGTCAACCCTAATCGTAAGGATTGGAGTTTGAGACTCGAGGATGCATTGTGGGCGTATCGAACCGCCTATAAGACACCGATTGGGATGTCCCCATATAGATTGGTTTTTGGGAAACCTTGCCATCTTCCTGTCGAACTTGAACATAGAGCTTTTTGGGCAATAAAGCGATGTAACATGGACTTCGATGAAGCTGGTTTGCATAGGAAGTTATTGCTACAAGAACTTGAGGAAATAAGGAATGATGCTTTCGAAAATGCATGGATCTACAAGGAGAAAACAAAGGCATTTCATGATGCTCAAGTGCTACTCTATCATTCACGACTCAAATTATTTCTGGGTAAGTTACGTTCTCGTTGGATTGGTCCCTTTGTTATTATTTATGTCTTTCCTCATGGTGCAGTCATAATTCGGAGCTTGAAAACTGGCAAAGAATTCAAAGTGAATGGACATCAACTCAAACCATACTTTGACGGATTTCAAAAATCAGATGTGGATCGAGAAGATTTCGATGATCCACCGACTAACTAGCCAAGGAATTTCGTCAAGCCATGACGTTAAATAAGGCGCTTTTTGGGAGGCAACCCATATTTTTTTTTATTTTATATTCAAGTGCATGCATTTCTGTTTTCCAGGGTCAATGGACTAAAAGTGGCTGAAATCCTTCACCTCTTGTGATCGCAGCACCATCCGCCAACTTGATCTGGTGATTTCTTGTCCACTTTACCTTTTCAATTTCATTCATTCATTTTGTGCTATATTTTTTTAATTGCTTAGGGACAAGCAACTCATAAGTTGGGGGGATGGGGTTGAAAAGATGCAAAGTAGCATGAAAAATAAATAAATAAAAATTAGTTGGATGGGAAACTTGCAATGATGATTAAGATGTTATGTGATACCTGTGGTGATTATTCTTGTGGGATTAGAGGTGATGCATGAGCTAGACTTGAGAATGTAGAGATATTGTGGTTAAAAATGCTGAATTTGCACTCACTCACACATTTTTGAAAGACTGTACTATACTTGAATTAGTACTATGATTGGAAGTTAATCCTTTGAGTCTGCTTGTGTATTTGGCTTGTACTTCTTAGTTTCCTTCAATTGTGGGTTCGAGTTGCCTGCATTTATTGTTGGATGTCACCCCGTGGTTGGAAATAAATCAGTGTGTTTGGAGAAAAATAAATGGAGTTGAGTTGAAAATCATTGAAAAGCGAAAAGATGGTGGAAAGCGGAATCAACTGCCTGCTCTTAGGGGTCTCGAGAAAAAGCTGAAAAGAAAAAAAAAATAATGGACCAACCTAAGAGTGGTGTGGAGCTGCCGATTCCACCTAAAAAAAAGGATCTGATGATTTGGAGAAAAAGGGGGTGGCTTGACTGTTTTAACTAGCTCAATCTCTAAGAATCGAAAGAAAGGGGACTGAAAGTACCAAGCTGAAGCATGAGTAGTTTAAGGTGATTGATGATCTCTCATAGGAAGTTTGGGTGTGGTATCTTTCATGATTGTGGGGTGAATAGTCGAATTTAGTCCACTATTTGTTGATTGAAAAGAAAAGCTCTTGTACAAATCTTCTGTCCTGTTATGAAGAGTTCCATAGTTGAGCAAACCTGAGCAAAAATGTTTCCTTCATTTCAACTTCTGTTGTGCATATAATAGTGTTTACTTGGGGACAAGCAAAGATTCAAGTTGGGGGGAATTTGATGTGTAGAAAAATATGCATAATTTAATTGAATTAATCCATAGTTCTAATGCATTTCATGTGTCTGTACTTGCTATTTTTCTACACATTTTCATTATTTGTTCAAAAACTCCAATTTTCGATTTTCTTGATTTAAGCAGTGATTTAGAGACAAATGTGGGAATGAAGAATGAAGGCCGATGATGTAAAAAGGTAGACATTGGGTACAATATTTACACATTGGATGATCCAATGTGTGAGAATGAAGCCCAACGAAAGCCCAAAGCTTCTTTGCCAAAGAAGAATGAGCCCTAGCCCATAATACTCGTCTATCAAGATAAAAGGGCCGCATCAAAATAGAAGGAAGCGTCAGACAACAGAGGAGGTAGCGTCAGATTGGAGAGAATAGATCAGAAAAAGAGAAAAGTCATGATTGTGAATTTTATGATGTGTGGCTAATTTCCTACGCTAGTTCAAAGGGATGTTGAACCTTTATTTTTGATCTACTCTGGATGATTAGTAACACTTTCTTAATTTCTATCTCTTGAATGATTTGTGTTGCTTGGTTAATTGTTTATGATATTGCATGATTCGATTTAGCAGGGCCCGTTACATTGAATTGTTGTGATATCAATTGCTAGGATATGAACCGTAATCCGTAATTGTTACGAATTTATATTCATAAGTAGCAAGAAATGTTGGAATCGTTAGGGGCAATACATCTCTAGATTATCCAAATCGAGCTTGTGAATTTGGAGTCTAGTTCGTCCTATCATCTTAGAGATTAATGGGTTCATCACACTAAATCTAGAGGTCGTACCTATTAGGTTGTCTGATTGAACAGGGTTTATTAAAGAGCTTATTTTAATAGACTAAACTTAAGAGATGATTCGGGTTAGCAGAGCTTGTTGCTACTCTAGGAACGGGGATTTGAGAGATAGGTTGAGAGAAACGTTATTAATTAATCCACCTGATCAAGAATAAATGGGGATACTGAACTGAGAACTAGTACTTGTTTATTGATTGATTCTTGTTTATCTGATTTGTTCCCATCTTTGAGTGTGGCGTAATAGCTTGTTAGGTTTTTAGTTTAATTTGATAGCTTCCCAACCAACCCCCCATTTAGCTTGTTTATTTGTTGAGTAGTTAGCACCAGTGAATTTAATTGGTTCCTCTGTTCTCTGTGGGATCGACCCTTATTTGCCACTTCTACAAATTAGTTGAGGGTAAGAAGGTTTATTTAATTTTGCGTGCCTCGATAGCACAGTCATGGCTCTTCTAACTTCTTGGTGTCAAAGTGTGGTTCATCAAACACGACATGAATAGATTCTTCGACCACCAAGGTTCTCTTGTTAAATACCCTGAAGGCTCTACTTACAGCAGAGTATCCTAGAAATACTCCTTCATCTGACTTTGCATCAAAAGTCTTCAGATGTTCCTTTCCATTGTTGAGAATATAGCACTTGCATCCAAAGATATGCAGATATGAGATTTTGGAGTATATCCATTCCAGATTTCATAAGGCGTTTTGTCTAAGTCCTTGATGATTAGACATATGTTCTGTGTGTAGCAAGCAGTGTTGGTTGCTTCAGCCCAAAATATCTTGGGTACTTCTGCTTCAACTATCATTGTCCTTGTTACTTCCTTGAGGGTTCTATTCCTCCTTTCAGCTACACCGTTCTGTTGAGGTGTTCTTGCAGCAGAGTATTCATGTCGAATACCATTATCAGAACATAATTTCTCAATGAATTTGTTTGTGAACTCAGTTCCTCTGTCTGATCTAATCTTCACTATACTCAAACTCTTTTCATTCTGAATTTTCTTCATGAGATCAGGTAGCTTGTCTTGAGTTTCAGACTTCTTTGCAAGAAAGATTGTCCATGTATATCTGGAGTAGTCATCTACAACTATAAGAGAGTACTTCTTCCCGCTCAAGCTTATTGGTTCTACTGGTCCAAAAAGGTCCATGTGTAGAAGATCTAAGATCTTGTGAGATGACTTTTGAGACTTGTCTTTGAATGAGCTCTTAACTTGCTTTCCTTTCTGACAAGCTCCACAGATATTCTCCTTCTTGTATGCTACATCTGGAAATCCTCTTACAAGGTCTTTTCTTGCTAGCTTGTTGATAGTCTTGAAGTTCAGATGGCTTAACCTCTTGTACCACAGCCAGCTCAGCTCTAGTGGACTTTTCACAATGAAGCATGTAGGTTGAATAGAAGAGTTCCAATCAGCTAGATAGATGTTTTCTCTTCTTGTTCCTGTAAGCTTAACTTCATTTGAGGTGCTGTCTTTGATTAAGCATTTGTTGAGGTTGAATTCCACTGTGTATCCTTTGTCACAGAATTGACTAATGCTTAGAAGGTTGTATCTGAGTCCTTTTACATAGGATACATCCTTGATCTTTATGTTTCCTTTGACTAGGCATCCACTTCCTTTTGTGCTTCCTTTGGAATTATCTCCAAATAAGACCTTTGGTCCTTTGCATTCTTGAAAGTCTTTTAGAGAATCTTTACTGTCTGTCATGTGCCTCGAGCAGCCGCTGTCTATGTACCATACATCACTACTACACCCTGGCATTGAAACCTGTAACAAATTCAGACAGATTTAGATATCCATATCTGTACGGGTCCTTTGGGGTTAGTTGCTTTAGGAACCCAAACTTTCTTAACAGTCACTGTTTTGCTATAAGATTTGTTGGTTCTCTGAGTATATGCAGTTCTGCTTTTGAACTGCCTATTAAATGTATGTGCAGAGCTAGCGAATGTGTTACCAACACTTTTGTAGTGTGATCTTCCACCATACTTCCCTTGAGTATATCCTCTTTGAGGTTTAGACATGTAAGTCTCAGCATAGGTGGGAAAGTTTCTTCTGTACTGCAACTTAGTTGGTTGCTGCATCCTCTTGCTGCATACAGCAGATGGCTTCTGCTGCAGCCAGTTTTTAGATGCAGACTTACTTCCTGCAGTTGAGCATTGGGGTTTCTTCCCCTTATCCATCATTGCTGTCTTGTTCAAGATCTTCACAGAGTCACATAGTAACTCTTTCACCATTGGGGTTTCATCTTGAACAAAATTTACAACTCTGAATGTACTTGCTGTATTCTGAGAGTTGTGGTTGCTGTAACCTAAGCCCGATTTTTCAAAAGGACTTCTGTTTTGGTTTATGCAATCTCTTGCGTCCTTGGATGATTTGGTGAACGTGCTCATTTTGGACTGCAAGATTTCCTTCTCAGATTCTAGCTTAGTGACCAGCAGATTAAATATAGAGACTTCTTGTTGCAGTTTACTACACCTTGAGTTATCGGACTCAAGTGACCAGCATTTTTGCAATATCAATATTCTTGCTTTGAAGGATCTCATTATCGGTTCTCAAGTTCTCATTTTCAACATTTAGTTCCTCATGAATTGAGTTGATCTGCTCGAAATAACTCATGATCCTTCTTAAGGAGTGGATCATGTTCAACTCCTCACTTTCAGGAATCCATGATATGTTGTAAGAATGAGTTTTTGATACAGAGAAAATAGCGAGTCTAAGGTGGATTTGGGAAGGTGACCAGAAAAGTTAGATTTTAACCCAACTTGCTCTGATACCACTTGTTGGTCCCAAGTGGTGTCCGAGGTTCAGAGGGGGGTGAATAAACCTTGGTCGATTTTATAAATCTATGAAAAACTTTTCTACTCTACAAGTTACTTGAACTTGCAGCGTCAGATCGTTACTGCTTACAGCACTAGGATGCAGTGCTGCACGCTGTAACTTAGAGTTTTATACGCAGCGGAAAAAATAATGTTTATAACACAAGGCTGATTTTCTCAATATGTTTTTTTCAAAAACGTTTAATGTTTATGATATATGCAAGAGCAGAAGATAAAGGCACAAATAAGTAAAGCAATTAAACACGTATGGCTTATAGTAGTTCGAAAATGGTGTAATCCTTCTACGTCCACTCTACTGCTCATCGAGCAGGAACTTTGTTAAGCAAGATTGAATTACAGGACTCTCCTAACAATCTATCAACTTTACAAAGCAACCACCTACTGAAATCCAGCGTACACACAACAATTGCAAACTTCAAAGGCTAACCCACACAGGGTTCTACACTCCCACACAGGGAAATTGCCTAACTCTAGATAACTTATACAAACAGCAAGGATCTCTTCTATCAACTATTCAACACCACTAAAATAACCTAAGCACACAACAACAAGGTTAAAAGAATATAAAAAGGATCTTCAACTGGTGCGGCAAAGTCAGCTTCTGAATCCGTTGATGGATCTTTCAGCACTGGGCTTGCTTCACTTCACAGAGGTTGAGTGACTGAAACTGATAGTAGGCTTGAATATTTGTATCTTAAAAGCTTGTGAGTTTTTGCTCGAATGTTTTAGTATTAGTAGTTTCAATAACCAGCTTTAGTGTATCTCTTCCTCTATTTATACTTGTAGGAGAAGATGTACGTTGAAGGAGACATCTCTCTTTTGAATTTGAAGTAGTCTGATCAAAGGCATGGCTTGCATTTAATGCGACTTGACTTTTTCTTTTGGAGCATTTAATGCGGCAGTTGCGGCTCCATGTTTGCTTCTTTGATCTTGTCTCGAACGGCTCTTTTTATTCTTGCTTGAATCATTGTTCCTCGTACTGCATTTATCCTTCCTAGGATTGCAGGATACTTCTTGTTGTTATTTGGCGCTGATTGACTTCTCTGAACTGTAAGCTTTGCACTGTATCCTCGATCTTCATGCAGCTAATGTATTCTTACAGTACTGTTGTAACTAAGACCTGGTTGCAGTATCTTGAGTAGAGCTGCAGCATCTTTTTCTTGCAGCACTCCTGTACGCCATTCCTTCTTTCTTAGCTGTAGTGATGTTCTGTCTTCATACAGCTATACTGTATCTGCCATTTTGCAGCGATGTTGTATCTGTCTTCTTGCAGCAGCTTCCTTTCTAAAGGGCTTAGATGCAGCTTTGTCCTTGTCAAACCTCCATCTTCCAACACTTAAGACTAGACTCAAACCTAGTCTATATATTCACTTAAACATTGTGAAAAATGGGGTACTTAAAACTTCCTATTACAAATGCATTTTGTCTCATCAAAAACTAAACATTAAAATCCCAATAATATCCCTAAATGACCCTAAATATAAATTTTGATCACAAAATACCCATTTTTTCCCTAAAGTCAACTGATATGCGGGCCCCAACTGATTTGTCAGACTGACTCACATCAATTTGCACTATAAGAAATCGTACTTTTCATGACGATTTTTTTTGCAACATATGAAATTTTGTCACAATTTTTCACTTAATAGTGACAAATACCATTTTTGTCATTATTATATATATTTTTGCGACATTATTTAATTTTGTCATTATTCATTAATTTTTTCGTCACTAATATGTATATTTTATGACGATTATAAAATATTCATCACAATATTCTTGTAAGGTATAATTTCCCACCAAAATTTTAGAGGTGCGTCTTTAAATGACAAATTTATTGTAATTGATAACAACATTCCCTGTCACAAATCGATTAATTTTCTTGACAATAACAAATTTTGTCATGAATTCTTTGAAATAAATACCGACACTATTAGTTCGTCACCAATGTTCATATTTCACGATAATAAATATCAATTCGTCATTATTTCATTTGGACGCATAATGTCTTTTTTAACTTTATAGATAAAGTTTTCACGACGAAAAAAAAATGAAAATTTTGTCACAACAAAATATTATTTTGTTATTATTTAGTAGAATAAAAAATTGACGAAGTTATTTCGTCATTAATGAAATGTTTGGTGACAATCTATTTCGTTATAATAATTCATCATTTTTATGTCTACTTTAATTTTAATATATATAACGAGATGATGATCGTCATTAATTAATTCATATTTAAATTACATATATAACACGTAAATTTATTATGGTGGTAACCCTCATTCTTAACCATCTCAATTTTATGTAAACTTCATATTATAATTATATAATTATTTGTAACGAGATAATATTTCGTCATGAATAATCATTTCATGAGTAATTAATTTCATTTTGATTATATATGACAAGATAATGATTTTTCACTAATTAATTTATATTTCAATATTATATAATTATTATATATATATATATTATATGAGGAGATAATTTGAATTATATAATTATGTGGAATAGATAATAGTTTCTTATGAATTAAATGTTTCAATAAGAAAAAAAATATAAAAATAAACCTATGTAAGAGTTGAGGTTCGAACCTAGCCCTCCAATTAACAAAAACACCACCTGACTAACTAAACTAACTAACAGTTATATTCTTATAATATAAGACCATGCATGCATCATAACTCAATTATTGGATCTGAATTAAATTTTTTAATAAGTAAAAAATATAAAAATAAAAATCCTTGTGAAAGTTGAGGCTCGAACCCAGGTCCTCCAATTAAAATAAACACCACTTGGCTAACTAATTGTCTAGAAATCCTAGACACAAGTATTCTTATAATTAAATCTAAAACCAATATATCTCCTCCATTCCATCAAATTACACGGCGAACTTCTCATCTATTCTGCTGTCCACCTTTCTCAATCTCGCCCCCTATGCAACCATCATCATAATTCACTTCTTGACATCTCCCACCTCTCGTAAGTGTTAAAGATTTATTGAATTTTTATTTTTTCTTATGCTTAACCCCATGTTTATTGATTTCTTGAGAGACTATGAGTATTTATAAGGAGAAGAACAAATGAGAATCTCACAAAATATGCTAAATTTATTTTTTATTTGAGCTTATATATTGGATATATTGCTTCATTCAATTGCGATTTTGGTTTTGCCTTTTGTTTTCTTATGTTAAACTAGATTTGAATGACTTGGTAGCAAAACTTTCATTCATCATATACAATATGAAGCCTAAGTGTTTGATAAAATGCATAAATGAGATGGGTGGAAATACCATTTTTTAGTTTCAAGTTGAGTGTTGCATATATCAATTTACACTCGAATATTTTTGTAATGCATGATATTTGTCACTATTTCTTACTCAATTATGACGAATTCTATTTTTATCATTAATATATGCATTTTTGTGATGTTATTTATTATTAAACCTTAACATTTTCTATATTTACAAAAGTGTGATATTTGATCTTTCTCCATGATAGGTGAAATATGGACAAAAGTTGGATGCATGTTATTAAATGGTCTAAGACTTATATAAATGGGGTAAATGGTTTTATGAAATTTGTGGAAATGCATGCGGGTCTAGAGGGTGGCATTAGATGCCCATGCAGAGATTGTTTGAACTTAGTAATAAAGGATAAGATAACTGTTAAGAAACATATTTTGGAGCGGGGGATAGATCCGGGATATATTACATGGTTTTATCATGGTGAACCAAGTTTGAATAATCAAACGAATCAAGATGTTAATGAGGATGAAAGAATTGATAGTGATTCTCTAGAAGGAAATGATGAGGAAAATGATGGTATTGCAGATATGTTATTTGACCTTGGTGAACAGTACTATCAAACACATACTAATAACATGTCAGATAGCGATAATACCAATAATTTTGAGATTCCAACATATCTTAAGGCACTCTTGGATGATGCTGAAATTGAATTATACCCAGGATGTAAGAAGATTTCACGGACATCTTTTATTATTCAATTGCTCCACTTGAAAGTATATAATAGATTGAGTAATAAAATAATAGATATGATGTTAAAGTTGATGAAGTCAGCTCTTCCAGATGGTGAAACACTTCCTAGTTCTTGCTATGAAGCTAAAAGATTTTTACGTGATTTGGGATTGGGATATGAATGCATCCATACCTGTAAGTATGATTGTATTTTATTCTAGAAAGGCAATAAAAACTTGGACATTTGTCCTATTTGTGGGACTTATCGTTGGAAAATTAATGATGGTATAGGGAAGAAGATACCACAAAAGATCTTAAGGTATTTTCTATTGACACCTAGACTTCGTCGTCTTTATTTATCTTCAAAAACATCTAAAAAGATGGTTTGGCATAAGGAAAAACGGATTGATGATGATTATATGAGACATCCGGCAGATTCAATTGCATGGAAGGACTTTGATAATAAATTTCCTTTATTTGCTAAAGAACCTAGAAATGTTCGACTAGCCCTAGCTTCAGATGGTTTTAATCCATTCGGAAACCTAAGTACCACTTACAGCATGTGGCCAGTAATTTTAGCCCCATTGAACCTCCCTCCTTGGGATTGCATGAAGCCATCATTTTTTATGTTGTCGTTGCTTATTCCCGGAAAAAAGTCACCAGGAAAAGACATTGATGTTTACTTACAACCATTAATTGAAGAATTAACAGAATTGTGGGTAAAAGGAGTAGAAAACTATGATGTTTCTTGTAAAAATAATTTTCAACTGCAAGCAGCTGTTATGTGGACGATTAATGACTTTCCAGCTTATGGTGATTTGTCCGGATGGAGTACTAAAGGGTACATGGCTTGTCCAGTTTGTAATGAGCAAACGTATTCTCTAAGATTGCGGAACAAGATATGTTACATGGGGCATCGTCGTTATTTACCCAAAAATCATTCTTGGAGGAGAAGTAAAAAGTTTAATAATAAAAGAGAAGATAACGAGGCGCCAAGGAACTTATCTGGTGATGATGTGGTAATGCAGTTGGATAGACTAGAAGATTTGACACCAGGGAAGCATGGTAGTAGAAAGAGGAAACCTATGCTTAAGGAATTGAATTGGACTAAACGCAGTATTTTCTTTAATTTACCTTATTGGAGTAAGTTAAAGTTGAGGCACAATTTAGATGTAATGCACATCGAGAAGAATATTTGTGAGAGTATATTAGGAACTTTGATGGATATAGATGGGAAAACAAAAGACACTGTAAAGGCAAGACAAGACTTAGAGGACATGAAAATTCGCAAGGAGTTGCACTTAATTAAGAGAGGAGATGGAAAATATGTAAAGCCTCCTGCATGTTATGTTATGAAAAAAAAAAAAAGACAAGACTTCTGTGAGTTTCTGAAATCTATTAAATTTCCAGATGGATATGCTTCTAACATTTCTCGTTGTGTTAGTATGAGAGACCAAAAGATATCTGGATTGAAAAGTCATGACTGCCATATACTCTTACAACGACTACTTCCAGTTGGTGTTCGCGGATCTTTAAATAAAAATGTACGTAATGTGTTGGCTGAGTTAGGCCAATTTTTTCAACGTTTGTGTTGTAAAAAGTTGAAAAGATCTGAACTGGAGAAAATGAGTGAAGATATTTGTATGATTTTGTGTAAACTAGAACAGATATATCCTCCTACTTTTTTTGACATCATGGTTCATCTGCCTATTCACTTACCAAATGAGGCACTACTTGGTGGACCGGTTCAATTTAGATGGATGTATCCAATTGAAAGGTAACACTTCAATCTTTTTTTTATGTATATACTTTCAATTGAAAGGTAACACTAATAATTTTTTGCCTTGTTTCTTTTTAGATTATTATGTGATCTGAAGCAAAGTGTACGTAATAAAGCTCATCCAGAAGGTTCAATTGCAGAAGCTTACATTGCAAAAGAGTGTTTAACTTTTTGTTCAATGTACTTGCGAGGAATTGAGACAAGATTTAACAGAGATGAGCGGAACACTGAGGAAGAGTTTAGTGCCACACAATGGTTTGTCTTTCAAAATTGTGAGGAGGTTGAACCATATTTTGAGTAAGTGTATTATTTTCTTTAACTTACAAAATCAATATGAGTTGCTAAAAACTTTAAACATGTCACCTACAGGAAGCATAAGCAAGAGCTTGTCCTAGAAGATTGTGAAAATATAGATAAAGAACACAAAGAGAAATTTCCTACATGGTTCAAGAAACATGTAAGTTGATATTTGTTTGCAATTAATAGAATATCTTAACAATCAATGATTGATATATTTGATTTTTGATACTTAATTTATATATATGCATATATATTTCAGATGACTCAAGTATACCATGAAGAACAATCAGCTGCAAATGAGTCTCTTTATGCACTTGCATGTACACCGCATAAGTGTGTAAGAAAGTACACCGGATGCATTGTAAATGGAGTAAGGTTTCTAACTAATGAACGTGATAGTCGGCGTAAGAGTCAAAATAGTGGGATTGTTGTGGAAGAGAACCACGATGATGAAACCATAGATTTTTATGGTGTTTTGATTGATATAATTCAACTTGATTATGTGAAAGATAAACGTGTTACTATATTCAAATGTGATTGGTTTGATCTTGGGAGTAAAAAGAAACCAGGGATACAAAGGGATGGAAAAATAATAAGTGTTAGAGTTAGTGGAAAATGGTATGAAAATGATTCATATGTATTGGCTGATCAAGCAAAACAAGTTTTCTACATTAATGATCCCAAATTAGGACGAGATTGGAGAGTGGTTCAACCATTCCAACATAGGCATATATACGATGTTGATGAGATGCAGGATGAAATAATAGATGATGATAGTACTAATTTAGTAGAAGATGAAGTATATCAAGAGAATGAAATGAATGATGCATTTGAAGTTGGTCATAGTGAAATACAGTTACTACATAGAGAGGATTTGGATCCTGAAGACTTTGATGCTTCAATAATTTCTAAACTACCTGAAGATGTTGAAGAAGCTAACTTAGATGATGTTGAGAAGGAAGACGAGTTTGATGAAACTTTAATTGATTATTGTAGTAGCGAAGAAGACACACATAACAATTCTAACTCTGATGATGAGAGTGATGATGACAATTTGGAGACTTGATTTTGTCATATGGTAAGATTCAATAAACTGTACCTAGATTATGTTGACAAATTAATTGTGATATAGAAATTTAGCTTAAGTGTGGAAATCTGTTTAATTGTGTTACATGGATATGGGGTTTTCCATGATGTTATGCCAAAAAGAAAGATGAATAATTCATCTCCCCATGACAGCAATGTAGATCGTTAAAAGGAAGATGGTGATTTTCTTAAATATTTTTTGCAGCACAGGTATACATGCTAAGATAATGGGCATAGATATTGCATCTTCATTTCAATTGCAGCACTCATAATCAATCCTTGTAGAATGTTGATAGTGACTAGGTTGTACACATTGCTGTTGGACTCTGGCTCACTTCCTACTGATGTAAGTACCTGCTAAACATGACATAATTTGCTTCTATATACTTTATTGATCTGAATATTGGTTATTTATCCTTTGGCGGCAACAGCAAAATGGAATGTGGATGTTGGCGTTCCTGCCGATTGGGTGAAGGTGAATGTGCAGAAAATGAGAGTTTATTAGAAAGGAATATATTTGTTAAACATATTCTTGAATCCAATTGATTTCCCATTTATGCTCCAATAACTTGGGCAAAAGTTCTGTGTGGTTATAGAATTCTCTGTCATGTTAGCTTTATGAAGTTTCCAGGCTGGGCCAGATGACCCTTACTGGAAAACTGGTTATCCTTGCTTCAGTTCTTCTTCTACCTGTTTGGCACTCTACTGTTAATTGTAATGGATTATTTTTTTCTAGCCTTATCCATAAATACTCTAAATCTGAAAACAGTTTTAAATCAAGTTTACTTTTTTCTAATCAATTTTTGTATCAATTAATTCTTAATTTATTCACATTTGTATAATCTATATATATCTTTTTTATAGAAAATATTCAATATTTATGTTCTAAAATTTTATTTTTCTGAATTAGAATAAAGTTTGGTCCCTATATACAATATAGAAATTTAATATATTCAATTATATTTATAGAAAATACATATTTGACCAAAAAATCATTTCTTATTTCTCAATTTGTATACTCTTATGAGAAATTGTTGTTTCTTTCTAATCAATTAAATAAAAATTCCATTTTTAAATATTCAACATCGACAACGGGATACTCAAATTGAATGCCCTTTACCCAAATCAACTAAATCTAATATAATACACTACACAACATTATATTATAATTATTACTATGTTAAAAATATATTTACTATTGTATTATATGTATATTAAGATAAAAAAGAAATTTGATTTAGTGATTTCTGTAAATATCTCATATACACACTTATATTTAAAAACATTTTAATGATAAAACTCGTGTCATCAATGAGAATTATACTAGTTAAATTATATATCAACTAACAAAAAATTACATTATTAAGAACTTTCATCTAAATGTATAAATATATTTCTTTTATAACATGAATTTACTAGTTTTTCTATAAGTAGATACGTTGGCATCATGCTATTTATTGGTGGTTTGACATTTGTGGACATCTCAATTAAATTATTGAAATGATGTCTTAGTATGAAATTTAATAAATTTCAAAATATACATAATTTAAATGTTTAGGAGATTTTTGTTACTTTTAATAACTTGAATTTTTAAACACAATTTAATTTTTTTAATAACAAATGTTATCTATAATTCAACATCTTAGTAACAGGATCTATACTTTATAATTTTGTACTTTATAGAATTTGTACTTTATAATTCACTATTGTTATAAATATTTTTTTATATAATTATGGTTTATTATCATTTATCATGTATTAACAACTACTAATATATTTTCACAAGTCATTTAAATTTTAGAGCATTTTATTTTCATGTCATGGTGATACAAAATTTTTGGTGTTTGTGTACTTCGTCAATATAATTTTTTTCGTTTCGTATTTATGTTTATAGTTATACAATTGTCATAAAAGGACGATATATTTGTACAAATTACCATCATATATATGTTAGATTGTGAATCGTTTTTAAGACTTGTAAACGATTTTTTTTGTAAAAAATAAAAAAAAATTCTTCAATTAGTTATATTAAAATATACTTCAGATTAAAATTATATATATAGATAGTCTTATTGTTAAGGGAATTATATAAAGGTGATAATTAAAGTATCATATCTTATAGAGTAGCTCGATCAAATCTTATCACATGTCTTATAAGTAATTTTTCAAATCATCTATTAACAACATTAACTAATATATATTAATAAGAAATAAAATATTATTAAGATCTATTTATTATAATTTTTTTTATTTTATATAAATTTGTGAGAATTTTTTTCTTTTTATTAACTTATAAATGATATATTTTATAGTTAAAATATATAATATAATGTATAAATAATATAATATTAATATTTGAATTTGTTTAAAAAATTTATTTGAATTTGGAATATAAGGAGAAGTTGTCGCATAGCTAATCACTATATTACTTTAAAACACACTAACTTGATTTAATTTATCCAAAATATGAATACATATTAAAATGTAAATAAATCTATAAAAAAATATGAAATTTTGTTTTGAATTGAAAACTCAATATAAATTTCAAGCCTTAAATTGAGAAAAAAATGTTAAATTAAGCTCCTTATTGAGAGACATTAAAATTTGGGTTCAGAATTGAGAACTAATCTATAAATTGGATCTTATTATAAAATTTATCCTATAAACAATTTATAAAATTGAAATTTCTTTACTTTTAAAATTTGACGGAAAGCTATTTTTTATTTATAAAGGAATCACTACATGTATGTCACATGAAAAGCCTAAAAATAAATACAGAATTGCATATTTAAGTTTTAAAAAATTGAAATCTATTTAGTTATTTATGCATTGTTAAGATTATAACTTTAAATTAGAATAAATTTCATATTGTAAATTAAAATATTTAACAATGTAATCATATATTCATATATATAAATATAAATATAAATATATATATATATATATATATGACTATATGTAGTTATACACATATTTTGTGAAGTGTATTGTATCATCAATGTTTATATGTTATCACTTATCTTATTTTTCAATATATTTGAGCTATAAGTAAAATATTTAAAAAATTATAAATAATATATTAGTAATATTTAATTGTATATTATGTAGTAATACATCCGAAATATAATAATGCATATAATATATATATATATATTATAAATATTGTCTGCATTTGGAATAGAATCAAATTTCGGGTGAAACTAATTTTTGTTTTTAATCTAATTAAGTATAACCAACAGAATATCATTATTCTAATTAAAATTAGAATATTTAACTAATATCTTAATTAAACATCAAGCAATAATTAAAATGGTTTGACCAAATTGATTCATTCTGTAACGCCCAGGATAAAACAAAGCATAATTGGTTAATTAAATAAGTAAACTTTAATTGAAATATCTTATGTGTATTAACTATTGAGTGTTTAATTTAATTACGTGCGTTTCAGATATGTGTTTAACGATCAGTTTTAGATGGATAAAATTTATACACATGGAAAATAGAATATTTTTATAACATTAGATGCGTAATGGAAAAACGAGAAGATAGAAACGAACTAGAGGTCAATCAGACACCCGTAGCTCAAACGGTGAAGAAAAGGGCAAAATACGAAGTTTCGGAAAAACACGGAACGGGATCTGGATGACAGTAACCGACCTTATCATGAACAGTAAATTTTCCAGATTTTCTATAAATAGGCGCTCATTCATTTCATATTTTTTTTCACCTTTCTTCGAACGAGCCGAAAAACGACGAAAACACGTAAGTCTCTCTCTTTTCTCTCTCGTCTTTTTATTTATTTTTCTGTTTTCGATCGCCGCTGCCGCCGCCGGAGTCGCCGGAGCCGCCGCCGCCACCGTCGGAGTCACCGCCGCTGCCGCTGCCGGAAAATTCTAAACTCATCCATTTTTACTGATTTTCGTACACAACGTAGCCCTCGACGAGACGAATCTAGGACAACTTCCGGAATTCAATTCCGATTCTCCGTTCGCCGGAAAATGGC
Source organism: Scutellaria barbata (assembly GCA_028654395.1). Lineage (NCBI taxonomy): Eukaryota > Viridiplantae > Streptophyta > Magnoliopsida > Lamiales > Lamiaceae > Scutellaria > Scutellaria barbata. Next base: position 10,563,443 of record CM053656.1, on the reverse strand, counting down.
GAAAAACGCCGCTGCCGTCGCCGGAAAAAGTCAAACCCATTCGTTTCGGCTGATTTTCGTATAAAACATAGCCCTCGACTATACGAGTCTAGGGCAACTTCCGGAATTCAATTCCGATTCTCCGTTCGCCGGAAAACGGCGAAAAACCATCTCCAAAACCCCAACCCTTATTTTCAGCCACCTTTTCTCTCTCCCGTTTTTCTCTCTCTTGGTCTTTTTCTCGAGGTTGCAGACACCGGAAGGGCTTCTGGAGTGGTGGGCTAGCCACTGGAGGGGTGGCACCGCCATGGGTGGTGGCGCCGGTGCCGGAAAATGGATTGGAAAAGTAGTTGTTGCATTGTGTTTGTGTAAATTGTGTTTGACGAAGGGTTTCCGTGGCTGTTTTTATGGTGCTATTCACGCCTGAATCCGGCGAGGGATGGCCGAATCTGGTAGCCGGTGATTCAGGCTAGCCATAGAACTAAGTTTCGACGGCATAGGGCGGCGACACCGCCGCCGGTGGTGCCGGGAAGGTGGCTGCTCGAGCAGGCCGACGACGGGAGCAACCTGCACCGCTGCCTAGAAAACTAGGCAGCCGACGGGAGACGCCGTCGGGAAATTTTCCCGTCGACGGGAACACGCGTACGACGTCGTATTTTCGATTCGTTTTCGATCCGAATCTCGTTTTCTTTTCATCGTACTTTATCATCGAGACGTTGCCAATAAAACATCATTGACGGGGGGTCGTGGGTCCCGGTCAAAGTCAACCCTTTGACCAAATTACCGAAATACCCCTAAATCTTAAAATGCTCTGTTCGAGCTCGTTTCAACTCCGATTGAGCTCATTCTTGTTTTGTTGTGATCCAAATTTCATTCTCTTTCATCTCAGCCTTATAAACTGATATTTCTCTCTCGTTTTCTTCAACCTCAATCGTTAGGCCTACCGTTCCGATTCGTCTCATCTCGATCGATAATATTCGATTCGATATCGTTTAAATCCTTAATTATATTTCATAAATATCTAAAAACATCGTAAACTATGTAGGCTACCTGTTGGATTGAAGCATTGAGATACGTGATCTTGGATACTTGCAACTCACGTGGTAACCACCGAACAAGGTGGGGGTAATTTCTAACTCTTTATCTGTTTACAGTTTTCCCTATTTCCAAGCATGATTGAGGAATACTAAATGCTGTGATTATATTTGCTGTGACATACTTATTACTGTGAGGGGTGGGCCCGCTGAGGCGCTCCTTCATGCATTCGTCCCTAACCCCCATTCTTCTATGAAAGGTTTGGTGGTCCTTGAAATGCACCAGCGGTATTGAGACCGTTTTATAGGATAAGACGGGGGAATCCCGCACCTATTCGTCCCTTACCATTTCTAATGTCCGCTGTGCATATTTCGTGCTGTGATTCATAATGATTATGTGTATTTCTAATTTAATTATCTGTTAAAGATTTAGATGCGGATTTTATTCCCCACGAGTGTATTCAACGCACTCACCCCATATTCTGTAATTCACGTTACAGGAAGTGATGAGCTTGATGAACCCTAGAAGGAGAGAGGAGGTGCTACATTTATTTTTAGATCTGTAAATTATTTTAATATGATGTTTCTCAAACTTTTGTCTTTATAAAACAATGTTGTAAGGAATCCAAGTTTGGTGGTTAGATGATGTGTATTCGGAATGTGAGGATGATGATGATGTGTATTCGGGATGTGAGATCCTGAGGATGATGTATGTATGTGTATTCGGGATGGTGATATGTATTCGGGATGTGAGATCCTGATGATGATGTATGTATGGGATGTGAGATCCTGATGTCTTTTCCGCTGTGAGTATTATGTTGAATCGGTTGAAACCGATGGTTGATGTATAATATCTTCTGTTCGTCTCTTATCTCTTTTCTTCCTACACGCCCATGTGGAAAACTCTGATAAATTTTATGAGAGAAAATTGGGGCGTGACACATTCTCTCTCTGAGCTCACCCGTCCCCCCCCCTCTCTCAGCAACTCAGGCCTCTTGCGTTTACATTCTAGTCACTTTGTGGATGGTTTCTCCATCGATCAAAATCTCGATTTTTCCTTTCAGTTTATCCAATTTCAAATTGAAATCCTTAAGTAAATAATCCTCATACCCATTAAAAAGATGTGCCCTAGATATTTACCTTATCCATATCCCTCTTTTATTTCCATTCACTCTGCCAAATCGCAACCTCCTATGTCAAGCTCTTTTCCTTTAATTTATTTGGGGAAAAAGTGGCGGGATATCAATTGGAGAATGTGGGAAATCTAATTTCAATCATGGTAAGTATATCACACCCTATTTCACTTATGCATATAATCTAGGTTATACAGTATCAACGCCTCAAATCTTCTTGCTTTATTTTTCTTGATTATCAGTCTTTGAGTCTGGTAAGGGAAAATCTCTATTACACGAGCCTTTTTGTGAGGTATGTTTCATGAATATGATGTTCTGCCTTGTTCCAATAGTGATAGTATTAAATCAATTCGTTTGTAGAATTATTTAGATAATTTTTTCTTAATTTTTATTGTATATTTGAGTGATGTCTATAATTATGGTGTAATTGTTCATTGAATCATAATGCTCTTTTCATTGTAAGTGTACTGATGTGATGATATAGATTATGCACGCCTTAAGTATCAAGAATTGGGTGATATTGTTTTGGGAAATGTGGTTGTAATTACTAGATTTATGATCGTCTTTCTTTTTTTAAGTTTTGGAATCATGTTTTTACTTTGCTTGGTTGCTATAAAACTGTCATTGATAACATATCTGAAACTGGGGAATTAAGAAATGAAGATATTCATTTTAAAATTAATACTCTTCTTACAATTGAATTTATAAGATATATATCTGCTAACATATGATGGTTAGTTAAAGCACATGAATATTCAATACTCAATTATTTTTATTTATTTATAAATGAATATTATCTTTTGCTTCAATTTATAGTAATTTACTTGTGAAATTGAAATAACAATTTCATTATTTCAGTAGCCTTTAATTTTGAATTAAATGTGATATAGTCTGCTTGCAATAAATTAATTTCAATTGAATTAATGTTAAAATATTAATTTGATAAAAGGTATTTATCTTGATTTTTTTATAAAATTTATTTGAGTGATGGCTTCAATAGAGGAAAGGTAAAAGTGGCTGCATAGGAATGTGTTACTTTTGTGGTGATGTCTATTTGGTGGATAATGATTATAGCAACTTTGGGAAGGTGTTGTTAGTAGTGTTGGGTGGTATATGAAGAAGTTGCTACAATATTTTGATATTGTGATAAATATGTTCATGTATCTGTCTTGGTGGTAAGTTGAAAAGGCCAAGTTAGGTTTTACATCATCTTGTATTGGGCTTCTGATCTACTTATTTCTGACCATATATGTAAGTAGGCTGGGTCCAAACCTGCCATTTCTTGTTATTTACACAAAATCTATGACTTGATTCAATTTGTACCATTAAAGTCTCTAAGAGACCTTTCACAAATTCTTATTAGTTCATTGTAAGGTAACAAAATTATTTTAATCCTTGTCTAGCAGGTTTTAAAATGGCTCCTGGATTTCTACATAAACTGAAATCAAAAAAGAACCACCCTAGCATGTTTCAACAAGATCTCATGGATCAAACTACTAAGTATACATTGACTGATGCCGATATCAGAGGGCTTCTAGATGAGACAAATTTATTTGGTGCCAAAACTAATACAAAAACTAAGGCTGAAGGAATTATTGAATCACAACATGGTTTCAAGACTGGAGTTGGACATACAACAAAAAACCAAAGCATGATAGGAGGTAAACGTACCACGGCAAATCCCACCATAGAATTGAAAAGTACTACGAGTCAAAATTCTAGAACCTTGCAGAACAATGTAGTTTCAGCAACTCATACTCCTGAAGTACCTCCAATTGAAACCTTTGGAACTCCATCGACTGAGAGTCTTGAACATCTATCACCAAATGCTGCTACCACTGGTACAAATTTATCTTTCTATACATTAATATGTTTTTCTTTAGTATTTGAATTTCAAAGCATTTCTGTGTGAAACAACAAAATATCATAATATATATACACATGTAGCTACTGCTTCTAAGAAAAGAGGACGAGGACATACAATGGGCAAGGGCATTATGAAGTATTTTGCTTCCTCTGGGAATAAAATGAAGATAACTGTGGATTCTTCGATTGGAAGACCTCTAAATGGAGATGAATCTGCAAAGCTTGCAAGCCAAATTGGTGTGGTAACTCGAGACGTGCTTCCTGTTCCAAAGAGGTGGAAAGAAGTGGATGAAAGTAATAGTTTGGAGCCAGGGCTTGATCATCTAAAGGTATGAATAAGAAAAATTTACATGTCTATTAATTGTTATCACTTTGTACGGTTATAATAGATTGATTATTTGTATGATATTTCAGATTCATATGGACATAAATATTGATGATCCAGGTGTAAGACAATGTCTGATTGATAGGTTGAAAATTAGTAGTCGTCAAAAGCGTCACAAGTTACATAAGCATTTCCAAAAGTTTGCAACTTTGCAACAAGCCAAGAGTAACAAGCCATCTTTCTGTCCTAGCAAAGAACATTGGGAAGAAATGTGTGATTATTTTGCATCACCTAAATTCAAGGTACTAATCCTATTTCTTTTTATGATTTTATTATCATAACAAAAATGTGGTAAAAATTTTATAAGTTACTTTGGTTTTTCCAGCATACAAGTGGTGTAAATGCATTAAATAGAAGCAAGTTGCGATGTAAGCATATCTTAGGCAGAAAAGCTTTTACCGTTCGAAGTCATGAAATTGTGAGTATTTTAATATGGTTTTTTACATGAAAGTTTTATGTATTGATATCTAATTTTAGTTGAAGTAATATAGTTGAGATCATACTATTTGAGTTTAGATATTATAAACTTTATATATATGTTTTAGTGAACTATTTAAGAAAAATTATGTAAAACATGTTAGAAGAATAATTTGAATTATCCATATGCTTGTTTTTTCATCTTACCAGGCTACATGTTTCTTTTATAATTAGAGATATCTTCTCTAGATAATAATCTACCTCTATATCTTGTTGAATTTGGTTTAATATTGGTTTTTTGTAGTTTGGAAAAGTAAGATATAAAATAATTGTATGAAGCAAAGTTATTTTGAAAATTTATGCTAAATGTCATTATCATGGTTAAATGATTTTAATTATAGTTTCTCTAGACATAAATTAGATTTTGACTTATCATATTTGAGATTTTTGTTAAATGTAATATGATTTTCCATTTTTATAATGTTAGTCCCAGCGGGAGTTGAATGGGGAACCTTGTGATAGAATTGAGTTGTATAAACGTACACATTGTTCAGATAAGGATGGTTCAGTGAATGATGGCTGGAAATCCTTTGAGGCAAAACATAATTGGGTAAGTTACATATTTGTGAGAAATAAGTTTAGTTAATGCAAAAGTTACTAATTAGAACTCTTTACATTGTTATGTTCAAATAGGAGTTGATGATAAAGAAGCGTGAAGAATATAAGAAACAAGGAATCGAGAAAAATTCAGAAGAAATAGTTTTTGAGGTCTTGGGCCCTGGAACTGGTTATATAAAGGGTCTTGGCTATGGTCCAAAACCTCCAAGTAGACGCAACATATTGAATGATTCTACTAAACAACAACTACAAAAAGAACTTCAAGAGACTCAACAAAAGTTGCAACAGTCCGAGACTGAGGTGAATGAACTCAAGATAGAAGTGACTGATTTAAAAGACCAAATGTCTCAGCAAGGAGCAAATATCAACAAGCTTATGGCATTTTTAGCAGATAAAGGGCTAGACATCTAAATCATTAATAAGGTTTGCTTACTTCGGCGTTCAAATATTTATGCTATTTCCATTTTTTTGGATGTCTTACATTAAATTTTGTTTAATTAATATTTTAAAATTTTTGCTAATGTACTAATATTATTTTATAAATTTGTAGGTGAATCTTCACTCATTTGGATGGTTGTGAATTTGTTATGGGGAAAGTTCTTATGTAATGATTTAGAAGTTGGGAATTAAGATTTAATTTTATTGTTTTCATTTATTAAAGTACGTTTTATTGTTTTCAAGAACTAGTTGTTTATTTTTTTACATGGATGTTTATATTACTTGAAGTTCTAATTGAAGCTATGATTCTTTTTAATTCATGCATAATTGAGTTTTGTATTATATTAGAGTATCATTATTTGATATTAATGTTACTTTTCAAGCAATTAATGTTGTTCCATGTATGTGGAATCAATGAAATATTGTCATCCATAAAATAAATTTGATTACTAACAATATATAATTTAGTCATGTTTATTAAATTTTCGTGATGATTTCTATCGTCGCAAATTTATATTATTAGTTTTAAGAAAACAACATTTCACATAAAAAAATTGTCATGAAATGTTATTATTCACCACGAATAAGATATATATATAGTGACAAATAAATATTGTTATAAAATATTCATATTTATTGACGAACCTTGTTGTCGCTATATTTTTTCTTTATGACGATGAATATGGTTGTCACCACAAGCAATTTTCTTACGAGACAAAACATGTCGTCTCGATTGTTAGTGATTTAGTGACACTTAACAATTTGTTGTTGAAAGTTTGATTCTTTTGTGACGCATCTTTTTGTCATTATAATATTTTAATTTAATGACATTTCATAGTTCGTAGTTATAAATTAATTTTTTCGTGACAAATTTTATTAAATATGACGAAATAGGTAAGCGAATTGTGACGAAAAAATCGTTATTAAAAGATTGTGAGTTTGGATAAAAATTAATGTTTGTCACCAAAGTTATTGTTTTGGTGACGAAATATAACTTTGTCACTTAAAGTTTTATTTTTCATGACGAAACATAATAATGGGTGACAAATTTTGATCACATTAATGACGTGTTACATGTCACTAAAAATTAAAATAATAGTGACAATGACTTTTTTCGTCACCAAATCCTAACTATTTGGTGACAAACTTTAAAATCATCGCATAAACCTTTTGCCACGCACCTACACTGACGATCACTGCGACGCAAAAATTTCATCACCAAAAATCTTTCATGACGAAAAATGATATTGATATGACGAAATTTATCGTCGTGATTTCTCAAATTTCTTGTAGTGAATTGTCACTTGCTCACTATTTTCACCAATTAGTTGACTTTCGCCAATTAGTTTAATTAGTGTTATTATTAATCTTCGAAAACTATTACCTGTAATGTTCGAAAATGTTGTACATATGAATTTTAGTAATAATTTATTGTTTTCGAAAACATTATTATTAATTTTCAAAAATTAACATTGTTATTAATTTTCAAAAATTGCATAGTAATGTTCGAAGATTATTTTTTCAAAAATAATAATATTAATAATTTTCAAAAACATTAGTATTAATGTTCGAAAATTACTAAAATTTTATAACTAATGTTCGATTATACTATATTACTAAAATTATATTAGCATTATAATATTATAATAATACATGAGTAATTTTGTACACGACAATTTATTATGTTTTTAAATGCGCTATAACAAATGGTTTTTTACCCAGTTGTTGAAGTCAAATAAATTGGACACTTTCTTCTTGTATGATTTTCTAACTTGCAAATCGAACATTTCTTTTTCAACCTTTGGATGCCTTCATCGCTGCAGCCACCAATGTGTTCATTATCGATTTCATCACCTCACATTTATGACGCATAATTGTGACTTCGGTTGTTAAAATATATTTTGTATGAGTACCTTATTACTACACATGAATGCGAATATGGTATGAGGTCATTCTGAAAAATAGAACATGTGCACTCATATTGGGCTAGCTCGACAATAAAAATCTTACTCACATCAGTGAGCTTATAATTATTTCGGCACAATTTATCGACTTATATATGCTGACCAATTTTGATAGCTTCAACTAGTCTTTCATGTGTTGCCTTCGTTAGAGTATTTTCTCTATCTTCAGCAGCAATCTTCATCTCATAAAACCATGTTGGGATTTCAATATTTTGATTTTGATGAGACAAACCATATATATAATAGGAAGTTTGAGTATCCCATTTTTCACAATGTTTAAGTGAAAACATAGACTAGGATTGAGTCTAGTTATAGGTGCTGAAAGATGGAGGAATTTGAATGAATAATGCTGCATCGAGAAATTAAGAATGAAGCTGCTGCAAGAAAGCAGATACAACAATACTGCAAGAAGTAGATACAACAATGCAGCAAGCAAGTAAGAATGGCAAGCAAAGACGCTATAAGAAAAGGTTACAGCAATAATGTAAGAAAAGATATAGCAGTACTGTATGAAGCTACTGCAAGAAGGTCAAGTTACAGCAGCACTGTAAAGAACAAACAGCTGTAAGTAGACTTAGGATACAGAGCGAAGCTTATTGGATAATCAGCTAACAACGTTTATGACAAACAGAATAAGTATCCTACAATCCGAGGAAGGATAAATGCAGTATGAGGAACCAAGAACCAAGCAAGAATAAATAGAGTCGTTCCAGAGAAGATCAAAGTTACAAACACGGAGCTAATGCTAAGACTGTTAGGATGTATACTATAAGCCTAACTTTTGTATGAACATCTATTTATGATATGAGAATCTTTTATGGTAAAATGTTTGCATTTTATATATTTGTTATATATGTTATTGCAGTTGTCCAATTACTTTATATTGTAGATAATATGGTGTGTGGTGCCACACAGAAGATCATGATATCAGTTTCTTATAGATTATAAATGATAGCTCACAGCCGAGATAATTTTGGACAAATTATCGGAATGGTTGTAGTGTAATTTGGTATTAATCTGTCTTGATTATAAAATTACACTAGTACATTTTGTATGTATTGAGCAGGACCAATTGAGGTTGTTTTATTTGTACTGACTACATAAATAAAACAAGACCTCTGTTATTATGGATGTGCGTCCTCTTAATCATTGTATGATAACGGGCATGTATACTCGATATATGTTTCTTTAATTTACCAATGGGTGAGATTTATTTATTAAATCAATAAGCTCGGTAAATTGGGATACAGTGTTGTTTATATGGTGTGCTGTTGATTATATAATGAAATCGTGTCCTAATTATTTAGGATGATGATGTCCCCTTGAGGAACTCATAAGGATTATCATGTAAACCCTGCAGGTGAATTTATTCCGGCATGATAATAAAGTTGAGTGGTACTACTCTTGGAATTAAATATTAATTAATTGAATTGTCAGTAATTCATTTAATTAATGGACATTCGATATCTTAAACATGGGGAGATAATCGCGCACATAATAAATAGGAGCCATATCTAATATGGATAAGGGACGGTAGTTCAATAATATCTTTTTAGTGGATTAAGATATTATTTGATAGGCTTGAGAAGTATATTCAGATCGAATTAAGGACTCCTAAGCCTATCAGGAGACCGATTCCTAATCCTCCTCAAGGTCCCTATTGTAGCCTATAAATAAGCCTCAAGTCAACCGTTTCTAGTGTAACAGACACAGAAAAATCTGATATACGATTTAGAGAAGAATGGTTGAGAGTCTCGATAGCTCGTTGCCCACACAACGTTCGAGATAAGGCGAGGAATACAGCAGAAGATCGTGAGGTTCAGGCTTCATCGATTCCTCGATCTACAGTTCTGACCTTAGAACTAATTTTGGTGCAAAAGGTATGATTCGTTTTCCGCTGCGCGTTAATCATATTTGCATGGACCCCGATTCGGAAAATCGAATAAGGGTCGGCGATCCGGCGGTTCCTACAAAGACGACACGTAGACTGACATGCTGCTGAAAGCTGCGAGCCGCAACCACCGCATTAAATGCTCCGAAAGGGAAACTTAAGTTGCATTAAATGCGAGTCATACCTTTGATCAAGTACACTTAAATTCAAATGAGAGATATCTCCTTCAACGGATATCTTTCTACAAGTATAAACAGAGGACGAGCAACCCTATAGCTGACTTCTGAAACATCTACACGAAAAAGTTCAAGCATTCAAAGCTATATTCTCTCAAGCATATTTTACAGTTTTAGTCACTTGACCCCAGTGAAGTGAAACCAAGTTCAAGCTGAAAGATCCTTTGAAGGATTCAGAAGCTCAATTCACCGCACCAGTTGAAGAACAATTTTACATACTTTTTAACCTTGTTGCTGTGTGCTTAGGTTGTTTTAGGTGTCGAATAGTTGATAGGATTTATCCTTACTGTTTGTATAAGTTGTCTAGTTGATAGGCAATTCCCTATGTGGGAGTGTGAGACCCTGTGTGGGTTGCCTTTAGAACTTGCAGTTGTTGTGTGTACGCTGGGTTCTAGTAGGTGTTTAGCTTTGTAAGTTGATAGATTGTTAGGATTGTCCTATAATTCAATCTTGCTTAACAAAGTTCTTACTCGAGGTAGCCGTAGAGTGGACGTAGAAGGATTACATCACCTTCGAGCCACTATAAACTATATGTGTTTTATTGCTTTCCATATATATGTCTTTATCTTATATTTCTATCTGTCATAAGCATAAAACATCTTGAAAAGGATCATATTTGAGAAAACCAGCCTTGTGTCAAAATCATATTTTCCGTTGCGTATAAAAACTCTAAGTTACAGCGTGCGGCACTGTATACTAATGTTGTAAGCAGTAACTGACTGGCGCTGTAAGTTCAAGTAATTTACAGAACAGTAAGTTTGTAAAAGATTTACAAAATCGACCAAGGTTCATTCACCCCCCTCTGAACCTCGGACACCACTTGGGACCAACAAGTGGTATCAGAGCGAGTTGGGTTAAAAGCCAACTTATTTGGTCACTTACCCAGATCCATCTTAGACTCGTTGTTTTCTCTACATCCTGAAAATCTCATTTTTACAACATACCATGGATTCCACTAATCATAAGTTACCCATGTTTTCCATAGAGGAATATGATGATTAAAAGATAAGAATGCAGACACATCTTTCAGCAATGAATGATGAGATGTGGATGGTCATCACCGAAGGACTGATCATCCCCACAAAGATGAACCCCATGCTTGGAAGAGACATAGATGAAGGAGCACCGCCACCAGCTAAATTTCAAACCAAGACAAAAATGGAACAACGAAGATAGGAAGAGAGTCAACTTAGACAATGTGGCCAAGAATGCTCTGTTCATAACCTTGGACAAAGGCACATTCAGCAAAGTTAAAACTTGCAGAACGTCCAAGGAAATTCGGGAAAAGTTTGAACAAATATGTGAAGGAACAAAACTCACTAAATATAACAAGATCTCCAATGCCACCTAACTATTCGAGCTTTTTGAAATGAAGAATGAAGAGACTTTTGAGCAACTAGATTTAAGATTCACGTCTATCGTGAATGAACTAGAAGCTCTGGGCAAGCACTACTCTCAGAAAGAGAAAAACATGAAAGTGTTTAGAGCCCTGCCAACGGAATGTGATAGCAAGACCACCGCCATGAGAGTATCCATGGATTTGAAATCCATGAGTACATCTGACCTTTTCTCCGACCTTAAATAATTCGAATATGACATCAATAGACAGAGAAATAAGTCTGAAGAATCGAGCTTCAAAGTTACAGTGCTGACTGCCAGAGGCTCTAAGGATACAGCAACTACCAGTTGCAGCAAGCAGTCTGAGGTTACAGTAGAGGACGTTGAAGAGGATATGACACTTCTTCTAAAGAAATTTAGAAGATTCATGAAGAGCAATAACAGCAGCAACAAAACAAACCTCAACAAGAGGAATGACTTTAGAAGAAGTCATCCACCTCCTCAGGTATCCTCCTCTTAACAATCAAATACAAACAATCTTGACTTGTGCTATAATTGCAGAAGACTCGGACGCTACGTAAGAAGCTGTCCACATCTAACAGTGCATAAGTACCTTAAAGGAGAGAGAGAACAGATGAGAGAAAAGAGAAGAGAGGATAGACACAAGCTTCGGGCTCTCATTGGAGAGATGGAAAAAGCCAAGGATACATCAGTCTCAAAGGAGATGTTGAAAGCTGCAGAATCCTCCGACAGCGACACTGAAACCTCATCATCTGATGAAGAAGCATTGATCTGCCTGATGGCAAAAGATTACGAGGACAGCGAAGAAGATGAGGTAACTTACCAACCGCTGTCCATACCTGACAAAGAGGAGTTGAACATGATCCACTCCTTGAAAAGGATCATGAGTGAATTTGAGCAGATCAACTCAACCCATGAGGAGCTGAAGGTTGAGAATAAAAATCTAAGAATGGACAATGAGATCCTCAGAAGCAAGAACATCGACATTGCTAAAATGCTAGCTACATGTGAGCCTGATAACTCAAGGTGCAGCAGGCTACAAAAGGAGGTCTCAAAGCTAAGTCTGCTAGTCACTAAGCAAGAAGCTGAGAAGGAGAGCTTGCAGTCCACAATCAAAATATTTAACAAGGCTAAGGACGCACGGGAGTGCCTAAGTCAAAGCAGAAGTCCATTTGAAAAATCGAGCTTAGGTTACAGTACTCACACCTCTCGGGATACAGTAAGTACATCTAAGGTTGTTATGTTTGTTCAAGCTGAAACTTCAATAGATAATGAGTTACTCTATAACTCAGAAAAGATCTTGAACAAACCAGCACTGATAGATGAGGGTAAGAAACCCTTATGCTCAACTGCAGGAAGTAAGCCTGCATCTAAGAACTGGCAGCAGCAGAAGCTATCTGCTGTAAGCAGTAAGAAGATATAGCAACCCACAAAGTTACAGCACATAAGACATTTCCCCACCAATACTAAGTCTTACATGTCTAAACCTAAAGGAGGATATACTCCAAAGAAGTATGGTGGAATACCACACCACAAGAGTGTTGGTAGCACATATTTAGTTTCTGCACACACAGTTAACAAGCAGTTTAAAAACAAAACTGCATACAGAACAAGAACCAATAAATCTTACAAGAAGATATTAACTGTTAAGAAAGTATGGGTTTCAAAGAAACTAACCCAAAAGGACCCTTACAGAAATGGGTACTTAAATCTGCTTGAATTTGTTGCAGGTTTCAATGCCAGGTTGAAACAGTGATGTATGGTATATAGGCAATGGCTGCTCAAGGCACATGATAAGTAGTAAAGATGTCTTAAAAGACTTCCAAGAATGTAAGGGACCAAAGGTCATCTTTGGAGATGATTCCAAAGGAAACATAAAAGGAAGTGGAAGCTTAATCAAATGAAATATCAAAATCAAAGATGTATCCTATGTGAAAGGACTCTGATATAATCTTCTGAGCATCAGTCAGTTTTGTGACAAATGATACACAGTGGAGTTCAACCTCAACAAATGTCTAATCAAGGACGGCACATCAAATGAAGTCAAGCTTACAGGAACAAGAAGAGGAAACATATATCTTGCAGACTAGAACTCTTCTATTCAACCAACATGCTTCATTGTAAAGAGTACACCAGAGTTGAGCTGGCTATGGCACAAGAGGCTGAGTCACCTGAACTTCAAGACAATCAACAAGCTAGCAACATGAGGAGCAACCTAGACCTATACATGTTTTTCAGCCTGACAGAACATAGCTAAGGAATTATCCTAGAGATCTCATCATTAGAGATCCATCCATAGGAGTACGGACAAGAAGGTCCATTCCTCATGAAGCAATGTTTGCAAGCTTCATATCCCAAACAGAGCCCAAGAATGTTGAAGAAGCCCTACAAGATAGCAACTAGGTACAAGCTATGAAAGAATAGCTAAATGGATTTGAAAGAAATCAAGTTTGACAAACAGTTGCAAGACTAACTCATCAAAGAGTTATTGGAACAAAATGGGTCTTCAAGAACAAGCTAGATGAATCTGGACTTGTTGTTAGAAATAAAGCAAGATTAGTTGCTAAGGAATATTGCCAGGAAGAATGAATTGATTTTGATGAGACTTTTACTCCAATAGTAAGGTAGGAAGCTATAAGGATTTTTCTGGCATATGCAGCTCACATGAATTTCAATGTATATCAGATGGATGTGAAGAGTGCATTTCTCAATGGTCATCTTATATAGGAAGTATATGTAGAGCAACCTCCAGGGTTTGAAGATCAACCAGAAGGTGTTTAGATTACACAAGGCCTTGTATGGACTCAAGCAAGCACCAAAAGTTTAGTATGACACTTTATCCCTCTATATGCTGGAAAATGGTTTCAAGAAAGGAACAGTCGATAAGACTCTGTTCAGGATACAGGATGGAGACAGTATTCTCTTAGTACAGATATATGTGGATGATATCATCTTCGGATCCACCAATAAAGATCTATGTGAAAAGTTCTCCAACCTAATACAATCAAAGTTCGAGATGAGTATGATGGGAGAATTAAGTTTCTTTCTAGGGCTACAAGTAAAGCAGCTGGTTGCAGGAACCTTCATCAGCCAGGTTAAGTATACAAAAAAGCTTATCAAGAAGTTTGGTATGGAGAATGGTTTAGAAACATCTGTCCCTATGTCTACATCCAAAAGCATTGACAAAGATGAAGATGGAAAAGATGTGGATATCACAAAGTATAGACGGCTCATAGGATCCTTGTTGTATCTTATAGCAAACAGGCCAGATATAATGTTTGCAGTTGGACTCTGTGCAAGATTTCAAGCAGCACCAAAGGAGTCACATCTTTTAGCAGTCAAAAGGATTATTAAATATCTGAAAGGAACTCAAGAAGTAGGCCTATGGTATCCCAAGGAAGGAGGATTCAAGCTTAAAGGCTACTCTGACTCAGACTATGCAGACTGCAAGATTGACAGAAAAAGCACTAATGGGACTTGTCAATTTCTGGGAAATAGACTTGTTTCCTGGTTCTGCAGAAAGCAAACATCAATTGCAACATCCACAACAGAAGTAGAATATGTTGCAGTAGGAAGTTGTTGTGCTCAAATCCTCTGGATACAGCAGCAACTAAGAGTTATGAGATTGAAGAAAAAGAGACTCCAATTCTTTGTGATAATACGAGCGCTATTGCAATTACCCATAATCCGATGTTTCACTCAAAAATAAAGCACATCGATATAAGATATCATTTTATAAGAGATCATGTGGAAAAAAAAGATGTTGTGCTTGAAAAGGTTTATACGGATCTCCAGCTAGCAGATATATTCACTAAACCGTTGAGTGAATCAAGGTTTTCTATGCTTAGAAACGAGTTGGGAACTCTGAAATTATAAGTCGAAAAAGAAATTACAGAAGCCCAGGGAAAATCTCTGCATGCTTGCGCAAAGCTGTAAGAATCGTTCTGTAAGCTGCGTCTTCATACAGCACTGAATTCAAACAGCGCTGCATCTTTAATTCTTATAGCACAAACGAAAAAAAAGAGAAATAAGCAGCACGTGGTTACAACATTTATTTCAAAGAGTATTTAATACTCTGCAACCTTGTATCCAGGATGCTGCAACCTTAAAAAGATAATAAATTAAACGGCAAATCATATGTTTTCAGCATTTAATGCAAGTCTGTACTTGTCAGAAGTTGAAGAGGCGTAGTTAGAGCCCACGTCTGCGCTCGGTCATAATTAATTATGATTTAACCCCTCTATCTTTTTCTAAGGACCGTAAGATTAATTCCCTCTCTTTAATCTCAACCGTCGATCTTACTACATGTCCCTTGATATTCTCCATGATCTCATAACCATCTCATTTCAAATTTATTTCGCCATAACCCCAGAGAGAAGTTTCATTTCCTTCACAAAATATTTCGTAAGTCTCAAAAATTCATCTCTCTCAAAACATCAATGGCAACCCGTCAGACCATCATTTTGGAAGAAAGATTAGTGAACCAAGAGCATGTTTATGACTCTGGGTTATACGATAATACGCTCATCAGAAGAATCTTCGACATACTAGGAAGGACCCGTGTTCTAGGGCTCCTAACCACCACCTACGTCGGATATTCCGTAGAATTGATTCAGCGATTCTACTCTTTTGCTCGGAGGTCTGAGGAGAGGAGAGACTGTATCCTATTCCGGATGGATGTAGATGGAGAAGAAACGGTAGTGTCCTCCTTCAACATCGTCACTGCCTTCAGTATCTCCTCTAAAGGTTTGACCCCCAGTCAGCTTGCGACTTATGGGGAAGACATCTCTCAGGAGATGTGGAATCTCTTCAGAGTGAGAGATGTCAGGGTTGAAATAAAGAGAAGGGCCTCGAAGAATCTCTTCAAACCGAAGTTTTTGTTTTTTCACGATATTTGTGTATACTTCATTGAAGACCGAACTGGGAGTTATAACAAATGCACTGATCTCCACTTTCGGATCATGCCTGCCATCATGACCGGAGAGAAGGTGAACTGGGCCAGGTTCATCTTAAAGAGGATTTAGGAGGAGGCAGAGAAGAGCACAGTAAGAAAGAGCTATGGCACCACCATCTGTTCTCTGCTCTGCAAGCTAGGTCTTCAGTTTGCAGCTCCTATTCCCATCCCCATTAGAAAGTATCTCGAAGAGAAGAAAAAGGGTAATGTTGATCCCAAGTGGTGTCCGAGGTTCA
Organism: Scutellaria barbata; assembly: GCA_028654395.1. Taxonomy (NCBI): domain Eukaryota; kingdom Viridiplantae; phylum Streptophyta; class Magnoliopsida; order Lamiales; family Lamiaceae; genus Scutellaria; species Scutellaria barbata. The sequence goes on along the minus strand of CM053656.1, from coordinate 10,546,933 downwards.
GAGGGGGGGTGAATGAACTTTGATCGATTTTATAAATATATCGAAAAACCTTTATGTTCTGCAAGTTACTCGAACTTGCAGTGTCAGACAGTTACTTCTTACAGCACTAGGATGCAGTGCTGCACGCTGTAACTTGAGTTTATACGCACTGGAAAAATAAGATGAATAACACAAGGCTCGTTTTCTCAAATATGCTTCTTTACAGACTATTTTATGCTTATGAGATATACTAGAAATAGAAGGTAAAAAACACAGATAAATAAAGCAATAAACACGTATGACTTATAGTGGTTCGAAGGTGGTGTAATCCTTCTACGTCCACTCAACTGCTTCTAGAGCAGGAACTTTGTTAAGCAAGATTGAATTACAGGACCTTCCTAACAATCTATCAACTTACAAAGAAACAACCTACTGAAGTCCAGCATACACACAGCAACTGCAAACTTCAAAGGCTAACCCACACAGGGTTCTACACTCTCACACAGGGAAGCTGCCTAACTCTAGACAACTATACAAACAGCAAGGATCTCTCCTATCAACTGTTCGACACCTCTAAAACAACCTAAGCACACAGCAATAAGGTTAAAAGTATATTGGATTTGTTTCTTCAACTGGTGCTATGAAGTGAGCTTCTGAATCCTTTGAGGGATCTTTCAGTTTGAACTTGTTTCACTTCTGGGAGGTTGAGTGACTGAAATTGATGGAAGACTTGAATGCTTGTATCTTGAAAGCTTGTGAATTTTGCACAAATGTTTCAGTTAATCAGTAGTCAGTTCCAGTGTTACTCATCCTCTATTTATACTTGTAGGAGAAGATATCCGTTGAAGGAGATGTCTTCTCTTTTGAATTTGAAGTATTCTGATCAAAGGCATGGTTCGCATTTAATGCGACTTGACTTTCTATTTTTCAGCATTTAATGCGGCAGTTGCGGCTAGCAGCTTTCTGCAGCGCATCAGTCTACATGGCATCTTTGTATTGGCTCTGTGTCTGCAACTTTGATCTTGTCTCGAACGGCTCTATTCGTTCTTGCTTGGATTTTCGTTCCTCGTACTGCATTAATCATTTCTCGTATTACAGGATATTTCTTGTTCGTGATAGGCGTTGTTTCAACTGTTTGGACAGTAAGCTCTGCGCTGTATCCTAGGTCTGAGTGCAGCTGTTGTCTTCTTATAGTGCTGTTGTAACTTGTACCTTCTTGCAGTATCTTCTGGCAGTACTGCTGTATCTATTTCTTGCAGTACTCCTATATCATTTTCTTACAGCGATGCTGCACGCCGTTCTTTCTTACTTAGCTGCAGTGCTGTAACTGTTTTCTTGCAGTGATGCTGTATCTGCTTCTTTGCAGCAGTATCTTTTCGATAGGCTCGATGCAGCGAAGTAACTTATAAAATCCTCCATCTTTCAGCATATATAACTAGACTCAAAACTAGTCTATGACTTCACTTAAACATTGTGAAAAATGGGGTACTCAAAACTTCCTATTACATATACGTTTTGTCTCATCAAAATCTAAACATCGAAATTCCAACAATTTTCCCCTTTTTGATGATGACAAAACCTTTATATTATTTCGTTCATGAAGAAGTTTTCATTTATACATGATATCATATGGTTCTTCAGGATTACATGCTTGGACAGCTTGAAAAGATAAAATCTAATCCTGGATTCATCAGAAATGTATCATGCTATTCCTTCATTCCATAACATCAGGAAAACGTAAAAAGCATGCATAAGTTCATAAGGATTGAACTTTGAACAGAAATGTAAGGAAAATTCCTTCATTAACTGAGAGAGATTTTACAAGATAGATATTACAACAAGGATCACAAGAGAATATATCAATTACTGAAACAGAGACCTTTTTGTAGGCGAGTCTTCAGGTCTTCTTTCAGTGAATCTTTCCAAGCCTTCTCTTTCTCTTGATCCCTTCCACCAGTCTCTGATGGATTCCTGATAGGACTGATCTAGCTTCTCCTTGATTACTGGAATCTGAATCCATCTTAGCCAGAAGTCCTCACAGTAAGGTACAATCCTATCTTGCTTCACTAGGTCTATATAGAAATTTTGAATTTCTAGTTCTCCTTCCCTAGTAAGCTGCTCATATCTTTTCAGTGCAGTTTTGCAAGTGTGATATCTGCTGAATTTGCCTTTCCTGCACAGAAATCTGAAGTATCTGAGGTATTATGATCATTTGTACAGAGTGATCTCCTCAAATGATGGATTCTTGTCTGTAGGCAGCTTGATTGCCCTAAAGATGTCAAATCTCCAGGTCATGTTCTCTCCTTCAAACCTTTGATCCATCATCACAGATACTTCAGTAGATATGTTTTCAGTGTCAAGGCGAGGGATTCCTTGAGGGGGATATTGGTAGAGGTCTCTGGCAAAAACTCTCCTCTCACCAATTACACCGAGCCTTTGCATCCAGGCATATTGATCTTCTTCTGCTCTTTGATGCCCTTCAATCTCGGTCCCGCTCATCCTCTTTCTTGATCCTTGTTGCTGGCTCTCATGCCCTCTCTTGGAATGATAAGAGGGATGCTCTGCTATATGCAGCACCTGCAGTAGATCTACTTCCAGCAGCAGCACCAGCTCCTCCAACTCCAGTATCATCATCTCATCTCCATTTCTTCGGAAAGGGGATGTCAGCAGCAGCAGCAAATGATCCAGACCTCTTTCTCCTCCTGCTGAGAGGTTGCTGGTCATCATCTTCTTCTTCTTCAGCTCCTGTATCTATCTTCAACTCATTTCCCCTTTTTGGCATCATCAAAAGCCGGGGGCTGAGCAGGGGCAACTGGGACCACCTTGGAACGTGGTCTTTGGGTTGGTTCGGGGGCATCTTTGGGGGCTTCAATATACTGAGGGAATGCACGGTACATGATATCCCTCAATTCTCTGATGATTAGCTCCAAATTTCCCAAACGATCGTCCACACTTCTGGTTCGCTTGGATTGATCAGATGTGCGATCCAGAAGTGTTTCAAGGATGAGGGAGTGAGTGTTCAGCCTGCCAGAGGCATTCTCAGCATAGCGCTTGCACAGCCTAATTTCTTGGCGAGTCTGTGCAGCATCAATCTTGAGCTCTCCTTCCATCCTTAACCGATCCCTGTACAGCCTGTTGGAGTGATCATTCAGCCTTCTCTTGATCATCTCCGGCAGAACTTCCAGGTCCTTCTTGAAACCCGTCATGGTTTCAGCATGGAATTGGGCAGCGATCCTGAGACTGTTGCGCATGGTAGACTCATGCTCCTGGAGAGCGAGCATCAGATGTCTAACATCGACTTCGACTTTGTTGATCGATTCATCAGGAGTCAGTCCCGAATTCCTTCTTGTTGAGGCAGCAATGGATGCAGCATAAGGAATGACAGCTTGAGGGTTCTGGCTGCATCCTACCTCGGTGTCTCTGTAGCAACCTCATCCTCATTGTTGCTGGGTTGAGATGTGACACCCGTAAAATAATAATAGAAGTAATAATAAATTAATAATTTAAAGGTTGTTAGATTTATAAAAGAAATTATATCAATCCTATATAATGTAGGATTTTAGTTAAATGATGAGTCTAATTGGAATTATAAGTTAAGTCTTACTAGACTTCTTTTGGTATGAGCCCAAAAGATTATGAGGCCCATTGCATTATTATTAGGTTTAGGATTTCTAAACCTCATCACATAAATAAAAGGGGATAGAAGATACGATAGGGTTAGGATTCTCAACTCTCTTAGAGAAGGTACGTACTTTTCCTTTCTCATAATTTTCTTTCCATTCAAACCTAGAGTAATTTGTTTAATTCTTATGATAAATCTAAGTGATATCTTGAGTTAGAATACAACTAGGTTAAGGAAACACATCTTGTTCTTTAATTTCAAATTCTAGAACGGTTAGTCAATTATTTGAATTCGTAGTTAGACACCTCCAAATTTCATGAATTTTGGATATGTTGATCTTTGATATATATTGAATACTCAGTAAAAATTTCAGATCAATCGGAGTTGAAACCGATTTGAAATAAATTTTATATTCCCTCAGTCCAAAAATCGGTATGTTCACGTTTCTGATTTAGACGTTTTAAAATAAATAATTACAGACCTTATAATTTTATGAAATTTTAATATGTTATAGTATACTATAACTTTGGTCTTCTGTAAAATTTTCATGTCAATCGGAGTTATATTTTATTTTATATAAATTTTATATTACTGACTTTCGGAATTCAACAGTTTTAGTATCGCAGTTTAAATAATTTAAAACTATTATTTATATACTTCCAAATTTTATAATATTTTACTAGGTTATATATTATCAGGATTTTGATCTACAGTAAAAATTTTAAATTAATCCGATAGCTATTTCATTCAAAAATTAATTTTCTTTTTCTGTTTTGGAAGGATTCACGATATACACTTTCTGATTTACGAGATTAATACTCATAGTTAAACATCTTCAAATGCTTTGAATTTTGGATATGTTACAGATTCATATGTCTTTTATCTTTTGGAAAAGTTTCAAAATAAAAGAGTTTATATTTCTTAATATACTAATTTTCTTTTATAGCTCTGCAGAATTTTCTGTTTCTGGAAATTAAGTTTCAAAATTTATAAATCTGTGGTTATACTATTTGAATCTTTGTGAAATTTATAAATGTTATTTATTTAATAACCTGGATTCCATGTTTAAAATTTAGGATCATTTTATCTTATACTTTTTAAGAAATAAATCTTGCAATGCTTAACTAGAGTTTTCCTAAAATCTTCCAACTTAGGATTCATGTCTTAATTCTTCAAAAATTTTAAAAAGTTCTTATTTACCCTCCAAGGTGTCCTAAGACTACTTTAGAGATTTAATTTAATTAAAATAGTTATTGAGGTTTTCTTTAAACCTTTAGGTATTAAGTTAGTGTATGTTTTCATTATGGATGAATAGGTGTCGAAGAAGGTGTAGCTCGCGAGGAATAGGATTGCATTCACTTTCATTCCGCTCAAGGTTTTTAACTTTTAAGGTGGGGATTCTTTTCATATATGTTTGTCTTTATTAAATGCGTTATGTGGAGGTGATTGATGAATTGATGAAATGTGTCATGAGAAAATTATTATGAAAATGCTTGCTATGATCTATTGATCTGTGCATGAGACTTGCTGTAATCTATGATCTATGCATGAGAATTAGTCAGGGACGTAAGAGGTCCAAGGATCAAAAGTAGATCCTCGGGTATACCCGCCGTGCTCAGAATTGATTGGCCAATCCCAAGATGAGAAAATGTTTATTTGCTTGGCTGTTGTGTTATTTGTCTTGCTTTTGCCTGATGTCTTTAATCTTGACAAGCATGTCCCCACTGAGCTAGTGTTTGCTCACCCCTTTATGAAAAATCTAAAATTTCAGAGTAATGGTATGGATGTGGAATGGAGTGGATGAGCGGTGGCTAGAGTTACTTTACCTGTTTTATTTTAAGCTATTTATTTCAAGAAAGACTAAATGTTTCCATCTTCAATCTGCTTTAGCATGACTCATTTCATTTTGTTGAGATCTTCTGATGGAACCGTTGTAGGATTCGGGTTATTTTTAAATACTCTTACGGTCTTTATTTTATTACTCAAACTTCTATTTTTAAAATATTTGCAAATTTAATTTTCCGCTGCAAGAATATTAATTTTTATAAACATTTTTAAAAAAAAAGTTAAGAAAATTTGGGATGTTACATGAGAACTGGTTGAACTTGAGGATGGGTGCTCGTCGTCTTCGGCCTCCTTTTCGCTGGATAAGACAACAACAGGTTCTGGTCCACCAGCTTTCGGCCCACGACAGCTATGTTGCGCGTCCTCATCCTCCTGGTGAATTCGCCGTTAGAGACTTCAGCGTTCTCAGTAACTTCTGCTGCTGTAACCTTGGAAAGATCTTGAGAGCATGCAGCAGCAGCAGCGTCAACCTCCTCTTGAGGTGTTTCTAGCTGCACAGGAGTTACCTCTGCTCTTTCTTCAGCATCCTCTGTGTGTACTGTCTTAACAGCCTCCCCAACAGAGGTCTTCTCCAAGGACCCCGTCTCCTCGATCGGTCCTATAGCTTGGACAGGTTCTGCTGCAAGAATGGGTTCCTGCAGCTCTGGTTGGTTTCTTGCAGCGTCCACAACATTCAGCACTGTACACTCCATTGCTGTAAGAATCTCAGCTTCCACCCTCCTTGTCTCCTCGGCAGCTTTTTCTTGGGTGGTCGCCTGTTGTACTGCTGTCTCAGCCAGTACAGGGAGTCCCACCTCTATAACTTCCTCCGTGGTTGCATCATCGGCGATCTCAGCAATGTCAGAGATTACATCTCTGATGATGGCGGTTGGTTCTCTTTGTGAATCTACAGCAGCAGCATCCATATGCACCGGGGAATCACCGTAGTCCACCAGTTGAGGCTCCTCCTCCTCCAAAGGATCAAGAGAGATAATATTGGAGAGGCCTTCAACCATATGCTCGTATGCAGGGGAGTTCACATGTTGTTGGCATGAACTTCCTTCTCCCCGCATCCTCCTAGGAGTGTGCTGCATCTTGGTCTCCTTAACACTTTGTTGCAGTGCCTGTTGCAGCATAGCTTCCTCAGCTTGCTCCACTCCCAGGGTATCGATTTGCTCTTGAACAAAAGTGACGTCATCACCCCTTCTAACAGCCTCCGCAGTCGGGATGAGGAAGACCTACACATCTTCCAATGCTGCTCTCATCGATAGCTCTGCAGAGTCAGATTCTGCAAGAGCTTTTCCCTTCCCTTTGTCCTTTGTTCCCTGAGCAGCACTGCTTTCACCAAGCTCTTGAACTCTTGCTGCATACTCAGGTTGTAGGAGTGCCAGTATGTCTTCTGATTTGGCCCACTCCAGGATAGCTTGCTCGACCGTCAGGAAATCATTCCACTTCAACAGGATTTTCCCCTTAGACAGCCGCATCTCTCTCCAGAGATTGTATTGCAGCTCCATATTTTTAGTCGTTGGGAGGGTAGGATCAAACACTGAAGCTTTTGTTTGTAGACGAGCTTCATCAGTTGGCTGGACCCGGAGCTGATGTGGCTCCTGAAGCAGATGTGACTTATCCCTAAGGTTTTCTACCACCTTAGAAGGTATAGAGAGTTGGGCATCAAGAGCTCCTTCTTGATCCTGGGGCTGATGAGACTCATCCTTAACAATAACTACAGCCATGCTTGCTGTAGAGAGTTGGGAGTTAGCAGCTGCAACAACTTTCTTCTTACTGCGAGGGGCCCTTCTAACCAAGAGTGCGTCATTATTCGAGGAAGAGAATTCAGGTTCAGGTACAGCTTTTCCTGAACTCCTCTTGATAACAAGAAAAAGATCTTGAACGTCTTCTTCTTCGACTTCACCCCCGCTGCTTGCAGCTTCATCTTGTAGAGCTAGGGTTGCATTCTTTTTGTCTTTGGTTTTCTTCCTTGCAATCCCAGCTCCTGCAGACTTTGGTTGGGTCTTACCCTTCTTCTTCTCCCCAAAATACTTTCCGGTGGGGATGGGGGTAGGTGCTGCAAATTGAAGACCAAGCTTGTAGAGTAGAGAACAGATGGTGATAACATAGCTTCTTCACTCCATTATCTTCTCTACCTCCTCCCACAGTCTCTTCATGATGAACCTCACCCAGTTCACCTTTTTTCCGGCCATGATAGCGGACATGATCCGGAACCAGAGATCTGTGCACTTTTCGTAACTTCCCGTTCTGCCTTCGATGGAGTATACACAGATGTTATGTAGGAGTTCAAACTCTGGCTTGAAGAGTTTCTTGGGAGCGCTTCTCTTGATCTCAGCCCCAGCATTCCTTGCTCGAAAGAGATCCCACATCTCTTGAGCATTGTGCTCCCCATAAGTCATAAGCTGACTTGGGGTCATACCTCCGGTAGATATGCTGAAGGTTACAGCGATGTCTCTCACAGTGAGAGATCACTCTTCTTCACCTGCATCCATCCGGAATAGGATGCAGTTTCTCTCCTCCGCTGCCCTAGCGTAGGAGTAGAAATGCTGTACTGACTCCACGGAATAGCCGGCATAAACAGTGGTCAATAGCCCTATGACCTTAGTCCTCTCAAAGGCATCGAAAATCCTCTGAATCAACCCATTGTCAAATAACCCTGAAGCATAAACATGCTCCTAGTTGATCAAGCGACCTTCCAGAACGATGGATTGTCTGACTGCCATTGGTTTCTATTTTTCTGAGAGAAAGAAAAATGAAAAGCTTCAAAGATTTGGACTTAGGAAAATTTCGCGAAAAGAAACTTATCTCCTTGGATAATGGTGAAAATGATTTCGAATTAGGGCGGTTATGGGTGTTATGGCGGATCTCAAGAGACGTGTAGTAAGATCGACGGTTGAAATAAATCAGAGGGAATTGATCTTACGGTCCAAGAAAAAGCAGAGATGTCAAATCGTCGCTAATTATTACAAGGTGCGTGGGCAATTGACCGCGTCTTTTCCACTTTCTGACACGCGCAGACATGCATTAAATGCTGAAAGATATGCGATTTGCTGCCTAAATAAATACCTTTTTAAGGTTGCAGCATCCTTGGTACGAGGTTGCAGTGTAATAAATACACATTCGAAATAAATGTTGTAACCTGGTGCTGCTTACACTCCCCGTTAATTGCTGTACTGTAAGAATAAGGAATGCAGTGTTGTTTGAACTCAGTGTTGTATGAAGGCGTAGCTTACAGTACTGTACTTACTGCTTCTCGTAAGCATGCAGAGATTCCCCCTTGGCTTTTGCACTATCTTTTTCACCTCATAACTTAAGAATTCCCAGCTCATTTCTTAGCATAGAAAACCTTGATTCACTCAATGGTTTAGTGAATATATCTGCAAGCTGGAGATCCGTATGAACTTTTTCAAGCACAACATCCTTCTTTTCCACGTGATCTCTTATAAAGTGGTGTCTTATGTCAATATGCTTCATTCTTGAGTGAAAGACAGGATTATGGGTAATTGCTATCGCGCTTGTATTATCACAGAGAATTGGAGTCTCTTTTTCTTCAATCCCATAATCTCTAAGTTGCTGCTGTATCCAGAGAATCTGTGCACAGCAACTTCCTGCTGCAACATACTCTGCTTCTACTGTAGAGGTTGCAATTGAACTTTGTTTCCTGCAAAACTATGAAATAAGTCTATTTCCCAGAAATTGACAAGTCCCACTGGTACTTTTCCGATCAATCTTGCAGCCAGCGTAATCTGAGTCAGAATAGTCTTTTAGTTTGAATCCTCCTTCCTTGGGATACCATAGGCCTACATCCTGAGTTCCTTTCAGATATGTGATAATTCTTTTGACCGCTGAAAGATGTGATTCCTTTGGTGCTGCTTGAAATCTCGCACAGACTCCTACTGCAAATATAATGTCTGGCCTGCTTGCTGTAAGATATAGTAAGGATCCGATTAGTCGTCTGTACTTTGTAATATATACATCTTTACCATCTTCATCTTTTTCAAGGCTTATGGATGTAGACATAGGTACTGATGTTGCTGAATCATTCTCCATGCCGAACTTCTTAATAAGCTCTTTGGTGAACTCGACTTGACTGATGAAGGTTCCTGCAGCCAGCTGCTTTACTTACAGCCCTAGAAAGAAACTTAATTCTCCCATCATGCTCATCTCAAATTTTGACTGCATCAGGTTGGAGAACTTCTCACATAACTCTTTGTTAGTGGATCCGAATATGATATCATCCACATATATTTGTACTAGCAGTACACTGTCTCCATTCTGTATCCTAAACAGCGTCTTGTCGACCGTTCATTTTTGAAACCATTCTTCAGTAAATAAAGAGATAAGGTGTCATACCAAGCTCTTGGGGCTTGCTTAAGTCCATATAGGGCCTTTTGTAATCTAAACACCTTCTCTTCTGCTTGATCTTCGAAACTTGAAGGTTGTTCGACATAAACTTCCTCTGTAAGAAGACCATTTAGGAATGCACTCTTCATGTCCATTTGATAGACATTGAAATTCATGTGAGCTGCATATGCCAGAAAAATCCTTATTGCTTCCAGCCTAGCTACTGGAGCAAAAGTCTCATCAAAATCAATTTCTTCTTCTTGGCAGTATCCTTTACCAACTAATCTTGCTTTGTTTCTCACGACAAGTCCAGATTCATCTAACTTGTTCTTGAAAACCCACTTTGTTCCTATAACTCCTTGATGGGTTGGTCTTGCAACTGTCTGCCACACTTGGTTTCTTTCAAAACCATTCAACTCTTCTTGCATAGCCTGTACCCAGTTGCTATCTTGCAGTGCTTCTTCAACATTTTTGGGCTCTGTCTGAGATATAAAGCAGGCAAACATTGCTTCATGTGGGATGGATCTTCTTGTCCTTACTCCTATGGATGGATCTCCTATTATAAGATCCCTAGGATGATTCCTTAGTCATGTCCTGTCAGGCTCAAAGACATGTGCTTGTGTAGGTTGCTCCTCTTATTGTTGTATTACTGGGGGTTCTGCAGCTGTAAGAATATCTGTTGCATCTAAAGGTGTAGCTTCTTCATTTTTGTCTTCTCCTGTAGGCAGAACTCCTTCTATATAAGGAACAACATTTTCTTTTCTTGGAACTTTATCTACAGTTGACTCTTCCAGCTTCTTGGTGTCACAATGTGGCTCATCAAACATCACATGAATATATTCTTCAACCACCAAGGTTCTCTTGTTAAATACTCTGAAGGCTCTACTTACAGCAGAGTATCCTAGGAATACTCCTTCATCTGACTTTGCATCAAAAGTCTTCAAATGTTCTTTTCCATTGTTGAGGATATAACACCTGCATCCAAATATATGTATATATGAAACGTTTGGTGTATATCCATTCCAGATTTCATAAGGAGTTTTATCTAGATCTTTGATAATCAAGCATCTGTTCTGTGTGTAGCAAGCAGTGTTGGTTGCTTCAGCCCAAAATCTCTTGGGTATTTCTGCTTCTGCTATCATTGTTCTTGCTGCTTCCTTGAGGGTTCTATTCCTCCTTTCAGCAACTCCATTCTGTTAAGGTATTCTTGCAGCAGAGTATTCATGTCGAATACCATTGTCAGAACAGAATTTCTCAATAAACTTGTTTGTGAATTCAGTTCCTCTATCTGATCTTATCTTCACAATGCTCAAGCTTTTTTCATTCTGGATTTTCTTCATGAGATCAGGTAGCTTGTCTTGAGTTTCTGACTTGTTTGCAAGGAAGATAGTCCATATGTATCTGGAGTAGTCATCCACTACTATAAGTGAGTACTTCTTCCCACTTATGCTTACTGGTTCTACTGGACTAGTACCAAAGAGATCCATATGTAGAAGATCTAGAATCCTATGAGATGACTTCTGTATCTTATCTTTGAATGAACTTTTTACTTGCTTCCCTTTCTAACAAGCTCCACAGAGATTCTCTTTCTTATATGCCACATCTGGCAATCCTCTTACGAGACCTTTCCTTACTAACTTATTGATAGTTTTGAAGTTCAGGTGACTTAACCTTTTGTACCATAGCTAGCTAAGCTTTGGTGGACTCTTCACAATGAAGCATGTAGGTTTAGTAGAGGAATTCCAATCAGCTAGATAGATGTTTCCTCTTCTTGTTCCTGTAATCTTGACTTCATTGATGTGCTGTCTTTGATTAAGTATTTGTTGAGGTTGAATTCAACTGTATATCCTTTGTCACAAAACTGACTGATGTTCAGAAGGTTGTATTTGAGTCCTTTCACATATGATACATCATTAATCTTTATGTTTCATTTGACTAGACATCCACTTCCTCTTGTGCTTCCTTTGGAATCATCTCCAAAGATGACCTTGGGTCCTTTGCATTCTTGAAAGTCTTTGAGAGCTTCTTTGCTGCCTATCATGTGCCTTGAGCAGCCACTGTCAATGTACCATACATCACCGCTGCAACCTGGCACTGAAACCTGTAATAATTTCAAACAGATTTAAGTACCCATTTTTGTAAGGGTCCTTTGGGGTTAGTTGCTTTTGGAACCCAAACTTTCTTAACAGTCACTGTTTTGCTGTAAGATTTGTTGGTTCTCTAACTGTATGCAGTTGTCCTTACAAACTGCTTGTTAAAAGTGTGTACATTAACAACATGTGTGATACCAGCACCTCTGGAGTGTGGTCTTCCATCATACTTCCCTTGAGTATATCCTCTTTGAGGTTTAGACATATAAGTCTCATTATAGGTGGGAATTTTTCTTTTGTGCTACAACTTAGTGGGTTGCTGCATCATCTTGCTGTATACAGCAGATGGCTTCTATTGCAGCCAATTCTTAAATGCAGGCTTACTTCCTGCAGTTGAGCATTGGGGTTTCTTCCTCTTATCCATCATTGCTGTTTTGTTCAAGATCTTCACAAAGTCACATAGTAATTCTTTCTCCATTGGGATTTCAGCTTGAACAAAATTTACAGCTTTGGATGTGCTTGCTGTAGTCTGAGAGATGTAATTGCTTAACCTATACCCGATTTTTTAAAAGGACTTCTGTTTTGGTTTATGCAATCTCTTGCGTCCTTGGATGATTTGCTGAATGTGCTTATCGTGGACTGCAAGCTTTCCTTCTCAGCTTCTAGCTTAGTGACCAGCAGATTTAATCTAGAGACCTCATTTTGTAGCTTTGTAACGTCCCGATTCTTTTGTAAATAAATCTTAACCGAGATATTACTCACTTATAAAAATTTCCTCTTCAAAAGAATAAAATATAAATAAAATTAAGAATAATTATAAAATATACATTTCTTAAATTCATGAAATTAATCATTTTAAATAAAAAGCTTCTGTAACCTTTGCTCATCGGCTACCAGCATCCACCGCTCGCACTCCACGCCATAAAAATCTCTAAACTGAAAACATTTTAAAAAGAGGGGTGAGTGACAAAAGTACACTCAGTGGGGTGGGAAAACTCGGGATGACATAAAATAATTTTAAAAAATTTTACACACACATGCCAAAACACCATTTTATCACATAAAACAAATTTTCGTAAAACGTTTGTCTTTTAATAAAAATCATAGAAAATAGATCATTTCAATTACGTAACTTAAATCATTTTATAATGTAAGCATCCATCTCAAATCAATCATCCTTCACATTCAAACATATCACTTTCATTATCACATTTACAATTTTTAACCATCTTGCAAACATATGCGGGTCTTAACCTCCCTGAAAACATATAATCCATCATTCACATTCAAACATCAGTTTTCACATAATTTACGGTGCTTAGCAGCCATGAAAGCATTTTACGGTTCTTAGCCGCTATAAAAACATTTTTACAGGTCTTAGCCGTCTTGGAAACATATGTGAGTCTTAACCGTCTTTTTCGACGTTCATAACCGTCTTTTTCGACGGGTCTCAACCGCCTTTTACGACGTTCTTAACCATCTTTTTCGATGGGTCTTAACCTCCTTTTACGACGTTCTTAACCGTCTTTTTCGGTGATCAGCCATCATTCATACGCATGCACATGCACACATCAACATACACATAAAAGCACATTATTTTAACATAGCACTTAGTTGCAGTTCTCAACTGCCATAAAAACACAACTTGTTTGCACATATGCAAATATTAACATCACATCATTCTTTACCTTTGCATTAAAAAAAAACTCATAGCACCTTATTCATTATGTGCGTAATACAAACCACATTTCACACATGTATAAGATTCACCTTCATCACTTCATAACATTATCACACATAACATCTCATGCATTCAGCACGTATACCCAACTCATTTCATATCGTATAATATTTCGTATTTTAAATGCTTTGAATGAATTATAAATACCGTAATAAGTAATTACCCCCACCTTTTACGGAAGATGCTTGAAAAAATATCTACTTTTATCCCAGCTTAGTTCTTTTCTCCTTTCATATTTCCTACAAAGCGTAAGTGCTCGCTTTAGAATTTAATCAAACTATTCTTAATTAACATACATCCTTCATTATTTCGATAAGGATCTAGGGTTTATACCTTATTCGACATATAAAGAGGTCTAAATAAAATAACTTAATTTATATAATTTCTCTTTGATAAGTTTGAATAGGTTTCTGATGATGTTGTGATTTAAAGAATAAAATAAATGATTTTAAGGTGAATTAAAAGGTTTAGGTGAATTTGTAATAAAATATGTTTATTAAAATATTAGAAAGCTTAATTAGACTTTATTTAGATTTTGAAAGACTTAGCTTAGTTCTAGGAGAATTAAATTATAAGATTATGATTTGGTTTAAATATTGAAGACTTGAAAATAATTCTAAAATAAGTAAATTATAAAGCTTTTAGCTTAAAATAATTCTTAAGGGCCTTTAAAATAATTTTAGAAAATCTAATTATATAATTTTACGGTTTAACTTAGATATTAATAAATTTGAATATATTTATGATTATGACGTATTTAGATTTACTATAAAGTTTATTTTATAAACTAAATTCAATTAACTGAAATTATAAGTTAATTTAGGAAATATATTTAATTGCATAACATGTTTAGTTAAATTTCTATTTAAGAGAATTGAAGTCGATATTTAATTTGATATTTAATTTAATTATTAATTTTGAGGTTTAAATTGTAAGGTTTATAATTAATTTAAGATCATTAGATCATTTTTAATAATATAGAAAATTTATTTGAATGTTTAATATTTATAATTAAATCCTTGGTTCGTTTATTAAATTATAAAGATCAATTTATAATGTCCATAATTATGTTTAGGTCTATATATATCATTGGAACTAAGAGATATTGTGATTAATATTTTTAGATGTTAATTCATTACCTAAAGGTCCTTAAATTAAATCTAATTTATAGAATTAGAACCTAACCTGAAAACCTTCTATCGCCGATTTATCTCGATTCTCTTCTATATACCTTACAAAGCATAAGAGCTCGTCTTAAAATCTAATTTAGCTATCTATAAATTTAAGTAAATTTTAGGATGTGTTATGTAATTTTAGCAAGTTCTAGTGTTCAATTGTCATTGTCCAGGGTTTTAGAGGTCTTAAAGCATGTCTTAAGAAGTTAAGGGTAAATTTATAATTTTACAAGAGTTATGGGGTTAACGAGACTAGAATTTAGGATTTTATATCCTAGATTTGAGGTAAATGATTTTATCGTACATACTATAATTATTATAATATTTTTAAGGCTAAATTGTAACCTAATTCATTTGTTTGGGTCGAAATCATCATTTTATATATATATATATATATATATATATATAAAGAGGTCTAAATAAAAATAAATTAATTAATATAATTTCTTCAACTCCATGAGTTAAATATCATATCTTAAAATGAATGTGTCAATATGCAATATCCCTCAACTTTAATATGCAATGTATAAATGCAATGTATAATATTAGCATATTTTAGGGTGTGTTATATAATTTTAGTAAGTTCGGGATTTCGTTTATCATTATTCATTAAATTCTAGGTCTTAAAATCTATTTAATCAAATTATAGGTGTAATATGCAATATTCATAAAGTTTATGGTCAAACATTAATATACCCTAAATCTAGGTTTGCAAATTAGCCCACAATTATATCAAATTTATAAAAGAACACCCTTACCCCCAACCCAAACCCCAGCCACCACTGTCCATCCCTGTTGTCGCCCTTCGCCACAGCCACCGCCACCGCCACCTTCTCCGTCACCCTTTGCCGCAGTCGGCGACTCCCCGTCACCGGCGACCATCCAAACACTTCAACACATACACGGCAACACTGTAGCAACACACACCAAAATACACCCTGAATTACAGTAGCGCACCACCGCTGCTCCGACCAAGCCCAGCCACCGTTCGCAGCTGCTGCTGCCCAGCCGCCATTCGTCTCTGTTGCCCCCCATCCCTGCACACACGCACCTACAACTATATATACACACACGCAACGTCCACTACTCCTTAGGTCATCCCATCTTTCAACTCGCCGGTGCAACCATGCGCCGGCTCCCAAACAACACAGCTGCAAAAAGCAGCAAAGATGGAGAAACAGAGAGATAGACTGTAATGCCTAGTCATATTAATTAGGAAAAGGCCGTCTGTAACACCTCATTCCCTTTTTTAATTAGAAATAGGTCGTCACCCTTTACTTATTTAGAAATTAAAGAAATTATAATTACTTTCTAATATACAGCGGAAGACTTAAAATGAAGACACGAGAGCTTTATACTTATATTTTTTTAAACCGTAACATATATACATTTATATATATATATATATATCCAAAACTAGATCGTGTCTTACCCACATTTCTAGGTAAAATGTTCATACCAAAAGCCTATCAGAAATTACACGACAAACATATATACATGACAAGATACAAGTCTAAGCCTATAGTTTATCATACTACACATATTTAACAACTTATTGTTTTGAAAATGAAACATTATTCTAGTACAATTTTATAAATACAGTGAGAAGTCAGCCAGCCTACTACAACGTCCACGTCATCATCTGCCGAGCCTGAAAATATAAAAAACAACATCATGAGACACCTCCGGAGAGGGATCCCAGTGGGATAACTGTACACTCTAATATATACTGAACCAATTAAATTAATTAGCACATACTACATGTCCTTCGGGCATGCTCACCCTGGACCATACATAACATAAAGGAATGTGGGAGTCGCTCGCCCACTAAACCTTGCTTTCATAGACCAGGCATTTTCGCCCATATGGTCGTCACCCGATAGCGAAGCAACTACCGGTTATAGCTACGGAGCTTCAGCCGTAGATTTTCATACATAACATATTAATTTAATTATCAACACATAGTAAAGTGTAGAAGTTACCCACTTTAAAACTGAGGGTTCGAGGATTCCTTTTTGGATGCACCGATCGTCCCGACTGCGCTCGACACAATTAACCGATTAGCTTTTTATGTCATATAACACAATCTTTTGTATTTTATATTAGATTTCTTTAATCTAAAGAATAATTATACTTCATTTAATACATACTTGTGATATAAAATTTTTAGACACTTCAATTAGTGATTCAGGCATAAAATGACACATAAAGCCACAACAATTTTAATAATTCATAGGTGATTCCAAAAATGACAAGAATATTTACATAATCACATAATAGTGTTATATATCATATTCTGAAAATTCACAATTTTTCATCATCTACATATATTAATAAAATTAATTCTATAAACTAGTTTTTCACTTCAATTTCAACTCAAAATCAGTCTATATTGCAAAATTTATCAAACATTATAGGTCATAAAACAATTTCATATTTTCACAGAATTTAAATAACATGTTGAAGTATAACATATAAAAATATCAACTAAAACTAAGCTTTACATAATTAGTTATGAAGTTTCGAAGTTTGCTGAAAACAGGGTACTTTATAAGGTGAAAACATGCTTTCTTGTAAAAATTCTCATAAATGGTACAAGGCTTCAAAATTTACAAGGTAAATTTCTACATCTCTATCAGAACTGGTACTACAACATAGTCAAATATGACATATATATATGGTTGAAATAAATAGTTATGATATTTAGAACAAGACCGAAAATAGGACATGACCAACACAAAAAACCAACTATATTGTAAAATTCGGCATAAATCGTACAAAACTCCAAAAATTGCATACTAAATTTCTGTACGTACCTAAGAATTGGTTCTAAAATATAGTAAAAGATAATATATAAATTCGAAGTATACAGTTGAGAAATATAATTTGATTCGGACTCAAAAACAAGACAAAAACTGTCTCTGAACAGCTTATCTTAGAAAAATCATATAAAATCGATTTTAACTCCAAATCTTTTGAAATTTGACACACATATTATACACTGCATATAATAGATTATGTTAAAAGGGTTTAGCTTAAATCAATTCCTACATCACCCAGAATATTTCGGAACAGAGATGCAGAGTATGAAATAGAGTAAATCCATAACAAAACAGGGTTGTGTTTGAAAAATCATAATAAATCGAATTTATGTCCAAGTATTCTGAAATTTAACAGATATGTTCTTCACTTCATATATTAGAATTTTACCGAAGGGTTTAGGCAAAATCAATTTCTATAAACCTACGAATTTCTCAGAACATACCTGCAATTTTCCATCTCTTACACATGCACTATTTTGCATATTCAAGTAAATGAAATACATAAAATTCTAAATCTAATGCCAAAGAACATTTTTGGATCTTATAATATATGTTATAAGTCATGAAAATATCAGAAAATAAGAAAGGTTTTAGCTAAAATACCTTCAAAATCAAGAGACAAGAGGTGTGTTCTTCCTTTTCTTTTGAAATTGTGTTCTTTCTTCTTCTTCTGAGTTTCCTTACGTTTTTTTTCTTTCATTTGATTCATCACATCATATTATACATTTTAAGGATGAGGACATGAAATAGGAGATGACTTTTAGGTATTAGGATGTGTAGAGAAAAGTTCTATTTATTAGACTTATGATGCAAGTTGCACAAAATATCTTTGTTTCCCTTTTTCCTTTTCATTTTCATTTTTTTTTCTTTTCTTCTTCTTATATATATATATATATATATATATATATATATATATTGATACATGTATATCTACTTATATAAAGAGATAAAAATTAGTATAACAATAATGTTATATTAGCATAACTTATATAATAAAAGAGGCAATTTATTTATATGATTTACTTTATGTAAAGAACATATTTTTATCTACATTATGATGTATAAATTCATGTTCAAGCAATATATGTTTCATCACATAAAATAACATATAAAGATCATAAGTAAAGTTTCATAAAAGAAAGCATTCGAAAGCGGTAACGAATAAATTAGCATATGAGCTTAATATCATATAATTCATTTAAAATCAACAAACATCTTATCTTTTACTTCCATTCATATGTGTCGAGTGAGTGGAGATCGAGCTCGGTTTCTTCCAAAAGTTATCCTGCAAAATCCTTAAAATCTTGAAAGAAATATTAGATCATAAAGATGTTAAAATCATCGATCATACTATGATTTGTAAATCATAAATTAAATAATATAAGAAATTGCACTTAAATCATTTATGCTTAAACGATAAAAGAAATTTTATAAAATATGCAATGTAAGGTTTTTCTTGAAAACGGGGTGTTACATAGACAGTCTGGGGAGAGAGAGAGAGCATATGCAAGAGGGAGAAAAAAACAAGAAAAAAAACGTGAGTGAGAGAAGAGGAGAGAGAGTGTACCATTTATTATGGAGAGAGAGAGAGATAGAAGATATTTTTCCCCAATTATTGTTTCTTTAGGTAAGAAAAATTTTGGTGAGCATTTATGATGAATAGATACAATAATATTGCTAATGATATAATTTTTTTTTACTTATCAATTTATATCCTAATACATACATTATTATTACTATATAACTTATTTTATAAAGTTATAAAAATTTTCTAGGGTGTTACAAGACTGCACCTTGAGTTATCAGACTCACATGCAGCCAGCATTTTGGCAATATCAATGTTCTTGCATTTCAGGATCTCTGTTGGTCCCAAGTGGTGTCCGAGGTTCAGAGGGGGGGTGAATGAACCTTGGTCGATTTTCAAAATCTTTTAAAACAACCGTTCTGCACTGCAAGTTACTTGAGCTTGCAGCGATAGATGGTTACTGCTTGCAACGCTACGATGCAGTGCTGCACGCTGTAACCTGGAGTTTTATACGCAGCGGAAATAAACTTTTAAACACAAGGCTGTTTTTCACAAGAATGCTTCTTTCAAAACGTTTTATGATGATAGACAGATAATAATGCAGAAGATAAACGCACAGATAAATAAAGCAATTAAAACACTTATGGCTTATAGTGGTTCGAAGGTGGTGTAATCCTTCTACGTCCACTCTACTGCTCCTCGAGCAGGAACTTTGTTAAGCAAGATTGATTTACAGGACTCTCCTAATAATCTATCAACTTTACAAAGCGAACCACCTACTGAAGTCCAGCGAACACACAGCAACTGCAAACTTCAAAGGCTAACCCACACAGGGTTCTACACTCCCACACAGGGAAGCTGTCTAACTCTAGACAACTAAACAAACAGCAAGGATCTCTCCTATCAACTGCTTGACACCACTAAAACAACCTGAGCACACAGCAACAAGGTTAAAAGGATAAAAAAGTTTTCTTCAACTTGTGCTTCGAAGTGAGCTTCTGAATCCGTAGGGAAACTTTCAGCTTGAACTTGCTTCACTTCGATAGGTTGAGTGACTGAAACTGTTGTTGGCTTGAAGGCTTGAATTTGTAAGCTTGAAACTTTCGCGAATGGATTTTAGTTCTCAGTAACAGTGACAGTACCCAACTTCAGTTCTCCTCAACCTCTATTTATATTTGTAGGAGAAGATGTCCGTTGAAGAAGACATCCCTCTTTTGAATTTGAAGTAGCCTGGCCAAAGTATGGTTCGCATTTAATGCGACTTGACTTTTCCTTTCGGAGCATTTAATGCGGCAGTTGCGGCTCGCAGCTTTCTGCAGCGCGTCAGTCCATGTGGCATCTTCTTATTGGCTCCGTGTCTGCTACTTTGACTTTTTCTTGAACAGCTCTTTTATTCTTGCTTCAATTTCCGTTCCTCGTACTGCATTTATCCTTATTAGGATTTGCAGGATACTTCGTCTTGTAGTTGGCGCTGTATTACTTAACTGACTTGTAAGTCTGCGATGTATCCTAGGTCCTTGTGCAGCTGATGCTTTCTTTCAGTGCTGCTGTATCTTAGACCTGATTGCAGTATCTTCTGACAATGCTGCTGTAACTTCTTTCTAGCAGTACTCCTGTATCATTTTCTTGCAGCGTTGCTGCACGCCGTTCTTCCTTGCTTTGTTGTATCGAAGTTCAGCCTTATTTATACTTTGTTGTTCCTTCCTTCTTCCAGCTATGCTGTATCCTGCCTTCCTACAGTGATACTGTATCCTGCCTTCTTGCAGCGATATCTTCCCTTAAAGCTTAGATGCAGCTTTATCCTCTTTTAACCTCCATTTCAATACTTGACACAAGACTCAATTCTAGTCTATTTATTCACTTAAACATTGTGAAAATGGGGTACTCAAAACTTCCTATTACATATTTGGTTTGTCTCATCAAAATCTAAACATTGAAATCCCAACAATTTCCCCCTTTTTGATGATGGCAAAACCTTTACAATATTTCGTTCATGAAGAAGTTTCATTTTACATTAATTCATATGGTTTATCCAGATTACATGCTTGCACAGCTTTGAACAATTAAATCTAATCCTGGATTCATCAGAGATGCATCATGCTATTTTTATCATAAGCAACAGAAAAACATAAACAGCATGCATGAGTTCATAAGAGTTGAACTTGGATAAAACAGAAGGAAAATTTTCTTCATTAACAGAGAGAAATTTTTACAACTTAGCAAAAATACAATAAGGATCTCAAGAGGGTATATGAATACAGCTTAGTAAAACAAAGACCTTTTGCTTGCTGGTTCGTCTGATCTTCTTCCTGCAAACCTTTCAAGGTCTTCTCTTCCTCTTGATCCTTTCCACCGATCCCTGATGGACTCTTGGTAGGACTCTTCCAGCTTGTGCCTGATCACGGGAATTTGAATCTATCTCAGCCAGAAGTCCTCGCAGTATGGTACAATCAGCCCTTCCTTTACTCGGTCGATGTATAACTATTGAATATCAAGGCTTCCTTCCCGAACGAGCTGTTCATGTCTTCTCAATGCAGTCTTGCAAGTATGATACTTGCTGAATTTACCTTTCCTGCATAGTTTTCTGAAGTGTCTGAGGTACTCTGATCATTTGAAAATAGTGATCGCCTCAAATGTTGGATTCCGATCAAAAGGCAGTCTGACTTCTTTGAAGATGTCAAATCTCCAAGCCATGTTCTCTCCTTCGGGCCTTTGATCCATTAACACGGACACTTCAGCAGAGATATTTTCAGTGTCAAGGCGAGGAATTTCTTGAGGAGGAAATTGATAGAAGTTATTTGGAAAAAAATTTCTATCACCAATTACTCCGAGTCTTTGAATCCAGGCGTTAGGATCTGTAGCTTCTTCGTTCTGGCGCCTTTGATTCTCAGACTCGTCCCCGCTCATCCTCTTCCTTGAGCCTTGCTGCTAACTATCATCCCTTCTCTTATGATGATAGCTGGGAGGTGCTGCATCCTTACTTGCAGCTCTGCTCTATGCAGAACCTGCAGCCGTTCTTCTTCCAGCAGCTGCACCGGCTCCACCAGCTCCATCATCATCTCTTCTCCATCTCTTCGGAGAAAGGATATCAGCAGCAGCAGATGATCCAGACCTTCTTCTCCTCCTGCTGAGAGGTTGCTGGTCATCATCTTCTTCTTCTTCAAATTCAGCAGCTCCTTTGCTCTTGTATCTATCATCAAATCCTTCCCCATTTTTAGCATCATCAAAAGCCGGGGGCTGAGCAGGGGCAGCTGGGACCGCCCTTGATCGTGGGTGTCGGGTCGGTTCAGGAGCGGGCTCCGGAGCATCAGCATGCTGAGGGAAAGCTCGGAGCATGATGTCCCTCAATTCTCCTACTATCAGCTCCAGATTCCCCAACCGGTCGTCCACACTTCTGGTTCTTTGAGATTGATCGTAGACACGATCCAGAAGTGTTTCCAGGACTTTGGAGTGAGAGTTGAGTCTGGTTGAGGCATTTTCAGCATGCTGCTTGCATTGCCTGACCTCCTGGCACGTCAGAGCAGCTTCGACCTTCAACTCCTTCTCCAGCCTAACCCGATCGTAGTACAGCCTGTTTGCATGGTCCGCAAGATTTGATTTGATCATATCAGGCAGCACTTCGAGGTCCTTCTTGAAACCAGTCATGGTTTCAGCATGGAATTTGGCGATGACCCTGAGACTGTTGCGCATGATAGACTCATGCTCTTGGAGAGCATACAGCAGGTGTCTAACAGCGGTCTCGACTCTGTTGATAGATTCATCAGGAGTCAGCCTAGAATTCCTTCTCGTCGAGGCAGCAGCGGATACAGCAAATGGGATGACATCTTGACATACTGGCGCTGCATCCTGCCTCGGAACTTCAGTAGCAACCTCATCCTCATGTTTGCTGGTTTGAGAGCTTGTAGAGCTTGAGGATGGGTGCTCTTCTCCTTCTTCTTCTTCTTCTTCCTCATCTGCCTCTTCTTTGCCGGATGAGACTTGAACAGGAGCTGCTCTGCCAGATTTTGGCCCATGAACAGCTATGTTGCGTGCCTTTATCATTCTTGCGAATTTGGCATGAGACATGTTAGCGTCCACAGTAACCTCTGTTGCTGTAACCTTGAAAGGTTCTTGAGAGCGAGCAGCAGCTGCAGCATCAACCTCCTCTCAAGGTGTCTCTAGCTGCACTGGGGTTACCTCAGCTTCAGCTCCAGCATCCTCAGAGAGTACTGTCTGAACAGCCTCCCCACCTGAGGTCTTCTTACCCTCAGGGAGTGTTGTCAGAACAACATCCTCCACAGAGGTCTTCTCAACGGACCCCGTCTCCTCGGCCGATCCTATAACAACTTCGACAGCCTCTGCTGCAAGAATGGGTTCTTGCAGCTCTGCTTGGTTTCCTGCAGCGTTCACAACTTTCAGCACTGTATCCTCCACTGCTGCAAGAATCTCAGCTTCCACTCTGCTTGTCTCTGCAGCTCCTTCTTCTTGTTGAAGGGTGGTTGCCGGCTGCACTGCTGTCGTGTCCAGTGCAGGGAGTACCACCTCTGCAACTTCCTCCGTAGATGCTTCATCGGCAATTTTAGAGATGTCTGTGATGACATCCCTGATTATGGCAGATGGTTCCCTCTCAGAATCTGCAACAGCAGCATCTTCATCTTCGCGAACCGGGGAATCGCCATAATCCAGTAGTTGGGTTTCCTCCTCCTCCAAGCGATCCAGCGTGACAATATTGGAGAGGCCCTCAACCACTTGCTCGTATGCAGGGGAGTTCATCTGATGTGAACTTGAACTGCCTTCTCCCCGCATCCTCCTTGGAGTGTGCTGCATCCTGGTTTCCTTCAGGCTTTGTTGTAGCGTTAGATGCAGCATAGCTTCTTCAGCTTGCTCCACTCCCAAGGTGTTGATTTGCTCTTGAGCAAATGCGACCTCATCGCCCCTTCTTACAGCCTCCGCAGCCGGGACGAGGAAGACCTGCGCATCTTCCAATGCTGCTCTCATCGGCAGCTCTGCAGAGTCGAATTCTGCAAGAGCTTTGCCCTTTCCCTTGTCCTGTGCTCCCTGTGCAGCACTGCAGCCATCGAGCTCTTGAACTCTTGCTGCAAAGTCAGGTTGCAGGAGTGCCAGGATGTCTTCAGATTTGGCCCACTCCAGGACAGCTTGCTCTACTGTCAGGAAATCCTTCCACTTCAACAGGATTTCCCCTTTGGACAGCCGCATCTCTCTCCAAAGAGAGTACTCCGCAGCCATATTTCTAGCAGCCGGAAAGGTAGGATCGAGCACTGAAGCTTCTGTTTGTAGACGAGCTTCTTCTTCAGTTGGCTCGACCCGGTGCTGATATGGCTCCTGAAGCTGATGTGACTCATCCCCAAGGTCAACTACAACCATATTAGGTGTAGAGAGTTGGGAATTAAGAGAGTCACCTTTATCCCTGGGCTGATATGACACTTCCCCAACAGCAGCAGCAGCTCTCTTACTGCGTGGAGCCCTTCTCACCAAGGGTGCGTCATCATTTGGGGAAGAGGATTCAAGTTCATCCACTACTACTAGGGAGTACTTCTTCCCGCTCAAGCTTACTGGTTCTACTGGTCCAAAAAGGTCCATGTGTAGAAGATCTAGAATCCTGTGAGATGATTTCTGAATCTTATCCTTGAAAGAGCTCTTAACTTGCTTTCCTTTTTTACACGCTCCACAGACATTCTCTTTTTTGTAAGCTACATCTGGTAATCCTCTCACGAGGCCTTTTCTTGCTATCTTTTTGATAGTCTTGAAGTTCAGGTGACTTAATCGTTTGTGCCATAGCCAGCTCAGCTCTGGTGTACTTTTCACAATGAAGCATGTTGATTGAATGGAGGAATTCCAATCTGCTAGGTAGATATTTCCTCTTCTTGTTCCTGTAAGTTTTACTTCTGTGGTGCTATCTTTGATTAAGCACTTGTTGAGGTTGAATTCCACTGTGTATCCTTTGTCACAAAATTGACTGATGCTTAGAAGATTGTATCTAAGCCCCTTTACATAGGATACATCCATGATCTTTATGTTCCCCTTGACTAGGCATCCGCTTCCTTTTGTGCTTCCTTTGGAATCATCTCTAAATATGACCTTAGGTCCTTTGCATTCTTGGAAGTCTTTCAACGTTTCTTTACTGCCTGTCATGTGCCTTGAGCAGCCACTATCGATATACCATACATCACTGCTGCATCCTGGCACTGTAACCTGTAACAATTTCAAACAGATTTAGGTACCCATATTCGTACGGGTCCTTTGGGGTTAGTTACTTTGGGAACCCAAACTTTCTTAATAGTAACTAATTTACTGTAAGATTTGTTGGTTCTCATGCTGTATGCAGTTGTCTTGACAGACTGCTTGTTAAAAGTGTGTGCATAACCAACATGTGTGTTACCAACACCCTTGTAGTGTGGTCTTCCACCATACTTCCCTGGAGTATATCTTCCTTGAGGTTTAGACATGTAGGTCTTAGTATAGGTGGGAAAGTTTCTTCTATGCTGCAACTTTGTTGGTTGCTGCATCCTTTTGCTGCATGCAGCAGATGGCTTCTGCTGCAGCCAATTCTTAGATGCAGGCTTACTCCCTGCAGTTGAGCATTGGGGTCTCTTCCCCTTATCCGTCATTGCTGTTTTGTTCATGATCTTTTCAGAGTCACAAAGTAACTCTTTCTCCATTGGAGTTTTAGCTTGAACAAAATTTACAGCTTTGGATATACTTGCTGTATTCTGAGAGCCTTGATTGCTGTAACCTATGCCTGATATCTCAAAAGGATCTCTGACACGGTTTATGCAATCTCTTGCGTCCTTTGAAGATTTGGTGAACGTGCTCATCTTGGACTGCAAGGTTTCCTTCTCAAATTTTAGCTCAGTGATCAGCAGATTCAATCTAGAGACCTCTTGTTGCAGCTTACTACACTTTGAGTTATCAGACTCTCTACAGCGAGCATTTTGGCAAAGTCGATGTTTTTGCTCTTGAGGATCTCATTATCGATTCTAAGGTTCTCATTTTCAACCTTCAGTTCCTCATGAATTGAGTTGATCTGCTCGAAATCACTCATGATCCTTTTCAAGGAGTGGATCATGTTCAGCTCCTCATCGACTTGTATGGACAACGGTTGGTAGATTACCTCATCTTCTTCGCTGTCCTCGCCATCTCTAGCCATCAGGCATATGAGTGCTTCTTCGTCAGAGGATGAGGTTTCAGCATCGCTGTCAGAGGATTCTGCAGCTTTCAGTACTTCCTTCGGAACTACTGCATCCTTGGCTTTCTCCATCTCTCCTATGAGAGCTCGAAGCTTGTGCCTTTCCTCTCTTCTTTTATCTCTCCTATGTTCTCTTTCTCCTTCAGGATACTTGTGCACGGTTGAATAAGGACAGTTCCTTACGTAGTGTCCAGGCTTCCTGCAATTATAGCACAAGTCAATATTCCCTGTATTTGACTGTGGAGAAAAGGATACCTGAGGGGTTGGATGACTTCTTCTGAAGTCATTCTTTTTGTTGAGGTTGGTGTTGCTGCTATTGTTGTTGCTCTTAATGAATCTCCTGAATTTCTTTAGGAGGAGCGCCATATCCTCTTCAGCAACTTCTGTTGTATCCTCACTCTGTTTACTGCAACTGGCGGTTGCTGTATCCTTGGTTCCTCTGGCAGTTAGCGCTGTAACTTTGGAGATTGACTCCTCTGACTCATTTCTCCTTCTATTGATGTCATACTCGAATGCTTTCAAGTTGGAGAATAGATCAAATGTGCTCATGGACTTCAGGTCCATAGACACTCTCATGGCAGTGGTCTTGCTATCCCACTCTGCTGGTAGGGCTCTCAACACCTTCATGTTCTTTTCTTTCTGTGTGTAGTGTTTGCCTAGAGCTTCTAATTCATTCACTATGGATGTGAATCTCAAATCTAGTTGTTCAAGAGTCTCTTCATTCTTCATTTCGAAGAGCTCGAATAGTTGGGTAGTGTTGGAGATTTTGTTTTCTTTTGTGAGCTCAGTTCCTTCACAGATTTGCCCCAGCTTTTCCCATATTTCTTTGGATGTTGAGCAAGTTTTAAATTTGCTAAATGTGCCTTTATCCAAAGTAATAAATAGAGCATTCTTTGCCACATTATCCAGGTTGGCTCTCTTCCTGTCTTCGTTACCCCACTCTTGACGTGGTTTGGTCAGGAAGTTTGGTAGTGGCTTCTCTCCTTCTGCATGGTCTCTTCCATACATTGGATTCACCTTCATGGGGATTATCGGTCCTTCAATTATGACCGTCCACATCTCATCATTCATGGCAGAAAGGTGTGCCTGCATTCTTATCTTCCAGTCGTCATATTCCTCTATGGAAAACATAGGTAGCTTGTGATTGGAGGAATCCATGATATGCTTTAAAAATGATTTTAATGCAAAGAAAACAGCGAGACAAAGGTGGATCTAGGTAGGTGACCAGATAAGTTGGCTTTTAACCCAACTCGCTCTGATACCACTTGTTAGTCCCAAGTGGTGTCCGAGGTTCAGAGGGGGGGTGAATGAACCTTGGTCGATTTTCAGAATCTTTTAAAACAACCGTTCTGCACTGCAAGTTACTTGAGCTTGCAGCGATAGATGGTTACTGCTTGCAGCGCTACGTGCAGTGCTGCACGCTGTAACCTGGAGTTTTATACGCAGCGAAAATAAACTTTTAAACACAAGGCTGTTTTTCACAAGAATGCTTCTTTCAAAACGTTTTATGATAATAGACAGATAATAATGCAGAAGATAAACGCACAGATAAATAAAGCTATTAAACACTTATGGCTTATAGTGGTTCGAAGGTGGTGTAATCCTTATACGTCCACTCTACTGCTCCTCGAGCAGGAACTTTGTTAAGCAAGATTGATTTACAGGACTCTCTTAACAATCTATCAACTTTACAAAGCGAACCACCTACTGAAGTCCAGCGAACACACAGCAACTGCAAACTTCAAAGGCTAACCCACACAGGGTTCTACACTCCCACACAGGGAAGCTGCCTAACTCTAGACAACTAAACAAACAGCAAGGATCTCTCCTATCAACTGCTTGACACTACTAAAACAACCTGAACACACAGCAACAAGGTTAAAAGGATAAAAAAGTTTTCTTCAACTTGTGCTTCGAAGTGAGCTTCTGAATCCGTAGGGAAACTTTCAGCTTGAACTTGCTTCACTTCGATAGGTTGAGTGACTGAAACTGTTGTTGGCTTGAAGGCTTGAATTTGTAAGCTTGAAACTTTCGCGAATGGATTTTAGTTCTCAGTAACAGTGACAGTACCCAGCTTCAGTTCTCCTCGACCTCTATTTATACTTGTAGGAGAAGATGTCCGTTGAAGGAGACATCCCTCTTTTGAATTTGAAGTAGTCTGGCCAACGTATGGTTCGCATTTAATACGACTTGACTTTTCCTTTCGGAGCATTTAATACGGCAGTTGCGGCTCGCAGCTTTCTGCAGCGCGTCAGTCCATGTGGCATCTTCTTATTGGCTCCGTGTCTGCTACTTTGACTTTTTCTTGAACGGCTTTTTTATTCTTGCTTGAATCTCCGTTCCTCGTACTGCATTTATCCTTCCTAGGATTTGCAGGATACTTTATCTTGTAGTTGGCGCTGTATTACTTAACTGACTTGTAAGTTTGCGCTGTATCCTAGGTCCTTGTGCAGCTGATGCTTTCTTTCAGTGCTGCTGTATCTTAGACCTGATTGTAGTATCTTCTGGCAGTGCTGCTGTAACTTCTTTCTAGCAGTACTCCTGTATCCTTTTCTTGCAGCGTTGCTGCACGCCATTCTTCTTTACTTTGCTGTATCGAAGTTCAGCCTTATTTATACTTTTATGTTCCTTCCTTCTTCCAACTATGCTGTAACCTGCCTTCCTACAGTAATACTGTATCCTGCTTTCTTGCAGCGATATCTTCCCTTAAAGCTTAGATGCAACTTTATCCTCTTTTAACCTCCATTTCAATACTTGACACAAGACTCAATTCTAGTCTATTTATTCACTTAAACATTGTGAAAATGGGGTACTCAAAACTTCCTATTACATATTTGGTTTGTCTCATCAAAATCTAAATATTGAAATCCCAACAATCTCATTGCGATTCTTAGGTTCTCATTTTCAACCTTTAGATCCTCATGAATTGAGTTGATCTGCTCAAAGTCACTCATGATCCTCTTTAGAGAGTGGATCATGTTTAACTCCTCACTTTCAGGTACGGACAGCGGTTGATAGATTACCTCATCTTCTTCACTGTCCTCGCCGTCTTTAGCCATCATATCAGCACTTCTTCATGAAAGGATGAGGTTTCAGTGTTGCTATTAGAGGATGGGTGTGAGAATAATAGCATTTATATATAAGCCGATATTAATATATCATATATTATTTATCTTTCCTATAAAAAAAACGAAAAAAAAAAGTTATACTCAATTATATGGGAACATTTTTTTGGCTTAATTGCGAAAAAAAAAATTCAAAGCTTTGCAGTTTTTTTCTATTTTAGCTAATTGTTATAAAATTATCAATTTGAATCATAATTAATCAATTATTTTTAATTGTAGTTAATTTATGTTTTCTTGTCAAAATTATATTACGTCTGTTGATGTATATGTCAATATAGTAATATGCAAATCATACATTACTTAAAATTCAAAACTAATTAATCATAAATAAATGCACTTTAATCTAAACAATTAAGAAAATAAAATCACGCACAACAAAAGCATGAGCTTTAAAATTTTGTCAATGACGTCTCACTTTTCGCATCAACATTCGTGGACATCTTTTCTACTAGAAAACAAAATGTATGCGTATGTCCAATATTCCACAACAAGAGTTCAAAATTGCTTTTATCTTTTTTATTTAATTAGGTTTGAGTTTTGTAAAATAGTTATTCTTCTGTATTCAATATTTATTAATTTTTTCTTTTTTGCATCCGTATCTTTTAATAAATTTTTATTATTTTTATATTAAAACTTTGGATTTTAGTTAATAATGCTTTACATTTTTACTACGTTGTTTTTATAAATTTCTTTTCATTTGTTTAGATTAAAGTGAGTTAATTTATGATTAATTAAATTGGATTAATGTTAAATGATGTATCATTTATATTTTTTTTTACGTGATATCCACATAGCTACACATATAAACTAATTAATTTAATTTACTAAAATTGAAATCAATTTGTCAATTATGATTAAAATTGATAATTTTAAAACAATCAGTTAAAATAGAAAATTTATGTAAAATTTTGAATTTTTATTATAATTAGTTTTTTTTTAACCAATTTTCAATGAGTAAGGCTTGTGTGCATGTGTTACATGGATCTTAGATCCATGCAATGCGGGTCGGGTCGAGCTGAATCCGACCCGGATCCGCGCACTTTTTTTATTTTTTCTATTTTTTTTATCCTGACCTTTATATTGTGTTAGTGGTACCTTTATATTATGTTAAGTATACATTTATATTATGTTAAGTATACCTTTATATAACAGTTTAGTTTTTAAAAAAAACCCTAATTTTGGCAAAAAAATCCTAATTTTGACGAAAAAATTATAATTTCAACACAAAAAAATCCTAATTTGTACATATATACCTTTATTTAAATATTACGCATATCTTTAATTAATATTAGTCATACTTTTATATAATATATAAAGGTATAACTAACATAATTAAAAGGTATCACTAACATAGCATAAAGGTATATTTAACATAATATAAAGGTATGTTTAACATAACATTATAACTCTAAAGGTATGCTTAACATAACATAAAATTATAAAGGTATGACTAATATAACATAAAGGTATACTTAACATAACATAAAGGTATACTTAACATAACATAAAGGTCTAATGTAAAAGGCTTGCATAAAAGTATGCTTCATATAATATAAAAGGTCTTAAAGGTACACTTAACATAACATAAAGGTATACTTAACATAACATAAAGGTACACTTAACATAACATTAAGGTCTAACACCTTGAGCGAATTTGGGTGGGTTTGAGCGCACCCACCCAGGCGCATGGGGGCGCGTGGGAGCGCGTGGAGGGCGCGTGGAGGCGCGTGGAGGGCGCATGAACCGGGTCGGATTGTTGTGCATGGATCTAAGATCCATGCACAAGGTGTACAAAAGTTTTTGTGATTTTCAATTGTAAGCAAGTCAATTTTTCAAAATTCAAGATCTAGTGTCACGAAGCTTGTGGGCATTGAGATAACAGTCTTCATGTTCATGAATTTCTTTCATATCAGTTGTGATTGTATTATATCTTATATTATATAATATTTAATATACATCATGTAATAATTAATGATGTTATTGAATATACATGATATGTGGTGATTGTGATTGTATCACTGAGTTTGAATATTTTATTACATTTAATGTTATATATTATATTACATAATATTTAATATACATCACATATTAATTAGTGATATCATTGAATACACGTGGTGTATGATAATTGATTTGAAATAGCAAATGTAATATCGAGTGTAATAGAAAATCGCAGTTAATGATCTCAAAGCAAAAGATCTCGGACCTCAAAGCTATTGAACAACAAGATCTTTTAATATATGACGACAACAATTAAAAAACAAATAACAAATATTATTTTTATTTATTTATTTTAGAAATAAAAGTAAAATATGTTGTTTTATGAAATGGGTAGAAAACATTTTCTCTAATGCATAAATAAATGTAAAAATCAAAGACTATCAACTTAAGTGGTACTCCCTCCGTCCCACCTTATTTTGCCTACTTTCCATTTTTGCTTGTCCCAACTTATTTTGCCAGCCCAAAAATGGCAAAAAAAAAAAGCACTAAAAAAGCATAAAGTTAAACATTCAATCAACAATCAACTGTATTTTCTTAGGATCCGTGCCGGTCAAAGTAGGCAAAATAGCTCGGGACGGAGGGAGTATATCATAATTATTAAGTATAAAAGTACATATTCTGATAATTAGGTTTTTAGTTTTTATGTTAATAAAAAATGTAATTTGGAGATTAAATCAAATCTGTTTATATATAGATATACACACACAGACAGCTATACTCGAAGAAGGACGAGCAAAAAGAAGAAAGAACATCAATGGAAACGATAATTCTGTATCCATCTCCAGGAATGGGCCACCTTATTGCCATGGTGGAGCTCGGAAAATTCATTCTCCACCACCACCCTTCCTTCGCCATCACCATCTTCACTTTTCCGCCGTCCTTCAACACTGGCTCCACCGCCGAATACATCCGCCACATCTCCGCCACCGTACCTTCCTTGACCTTCCACCACCTGCCCCCCATTTCCGATCTTGATCTCCACGCTTTCCCCTCTATGGAAGCCGTTACTTTCGAAGTCCTCCGCCGCAGCAACCCGCACGTCCGCCGTGCACTGGAGACCGCCCCCGTCGCCGCCTTCATCATCGACTTCTTCTGCACCACAGCTCTACCAATCGCCGCCGAACTGCACATCCCCACCTACTATTTCCTCACTTCTGGAGCTGCCATTCTTGCCCTCTTCTCATACTTACCTTTCCTCCATAAAACCACCACCAAAAGCTTCAAAGATATGAACACGCGCATGCACGTTCCTGGGTTTCCTCCATTCCACTCTTCCGACATGCTCGTGCCGATGCTCGATCGAACCACGTCGGATTACGAAAACTTCCTAAATACTGCCAATAATATACCCAAATTAGCTGGAGTACTAGTCAACACTTTTCGAAAGTTTAGAGACGAATTCGCTTCAAGCCATTCGAGAAGGCAAATACAACCCCGATGGCCGTACACCGCCGGTTTTCTGCGTCGGACCGCTCTTGGCAACCGGAGATGTAAGCGGCGGCGGCGGTGATTGTCTGCAGTGGCTGGACAAACAACCCAGTAAAAGTGTTGTCTACTTATGTTTCGGCAGTTTAGGTTTGCTTCCAGAAGCCCAGTTGAAGGAAATAGCTACAGGGTTGGAAATAAGCGGCCACCGGTTCTTATGGGTGGTCCGGTCGCCGCCGTCGGCCGACAAGAGCAAGCGATTATTACGGCCGGCCGAACCGGATTTGGATTCTCTCCTCCCGACCGGGTTCTTAGACCGGACAAAGGAGCGGGGTCTGGTGGTGAAGTCGTGGGCACCACAGGTGGCGGTGCTGAACCACGAGTCGGTTGGCGGGTTCGTGACTCACTGCGGGTGGAACTCGGTTCTGGAAGCGGTGTGCGCCGCCGTGCCAATGGTGGCGTGGCCTCTGTACGCGGAGCAGCATCTTAATAGGGTGGTGATGGTGGAGGAGATGAAGGTGGCGTTGAGGATGGAGGCGGCGGAGGATGGGTTCGTAGCGGCGGAGGAGGTGTCGGAGCGAGTGCGCGAGCTGATGAATAGGGAATCTGGGAAAGGGAAAGAAATAAGAGATGTGGTGGAAAAGAGGAGCTTCGAAGCTAAGGCAGCTATGGCGGAGGGAGGTTCTTCCGTCTCCGCTCTCGGAGAGCTGGTCCACATGTACTGGAAGCCAGAATCATCATAAATTCTGTGTCTTGCAAGTTTTATTTTTAATTTTTGTTTTTAGCCTTTAACAGTCCCCAGACTCCAATAATTGTGGACAAGCACGTGTGTTGCATATCTATTTTACTCGAAAGTCCCATGTTATTTTGCACATCAAATTTAAATGGGATTCTCTGTATCCATTTTTATTTACCAGTCATGTATCATTTAGAAAACGACGTCGTTTTCATATATAATTAATAAAGATTTCTGGTAAGTTCTCTTCAGCAGCGCGGCTCAAGTCGTAATTTTTTTTCTATTTTTTCTCACACACAGTAATCTTTTATATATATATATTTTTTTTTCATTTCACACGACTGAAATCTTTTTTTCTTTTTTATTTTATCTTTTTTCTACTTATTTAATCATTTTTCACTTTCTTCTTTCCATACTGAGACTCTTTTCAACCAAACTGTAATTGGCCAATCTCTGCTGAGAAACACGTCTTTTTTCACTTTCTTCTTTCCATACTGAAACTCTTTTCAACCAAACTACAATTGGCCTCCCTGCTAAAGAATTTTAATAAATGGATTGCAGCATTTTGATAAATATGCCAAATATAGAAACGATGATTAGTTTCAGGCCATTTGGAAACTAGAGCTTTTGCCATTGCTGCATCTTGATTCGTAAGAATAGTTATTGGTTTTTTCTTCCACATAGCTTTGGCAAATGTATCGAATAACCACTCAAATGTTAAAGAGGTTTCATCGTATAACAATGCAGCACCAAAAATTATACTCCGTTTGTGATGATTTACACCTACAAATAACGCAATTGGACGACCTTCATTATTCTTTCTGTAAGTTGTGTCAAAGCAAACAACATCTCCAAAATTTGAGTAATCTGCTCTCATCTTTCCATCAGACCAAAAAATATTAGTAATCAGATCATCTTCATCAACTTGAATAGAATAGAAAAAAAATAAGGATCATCAAATTGCATCTTATTCAAATATTCTAATACTCCTCATGTATCTCCTTTCATCATGTTTCTTGTTCTTTTAGATCGCAAATAATTTTTGTAATCACAAGAATGAAACCTAGATTCTCTCTTCCCCTACTTGTCTAACCATAAGATCATGAGATGTTTTTGGTTGGATACCTACATCATTTGCCATTTGCCATTTGTCATTTGAATCTGTATAGCTGCTGATGAAGTTATATTCCTATGACTACTGTGTAAGTGTGTTTTACTTGGACTTCCTATGACTACTGTGTAAGTGTGTTTTACTTGGACTTGAAAGGTAGTGATTATGATCTTCAACAAACTTAACCACCGAGAATTTTCCAGTCTGTCGATTGCTGAATCTCATTTTAGCTTCACAACCAAACCTTATTTCTGGACAAGGTGCTTTCACATAAGTATCTCGTTTGTCATTTTCCCTCTTCCCTTCAGCACTATAACAAAAGATTCTATCAATTACTTCACCAGATTTATCTTTATGACTTTTGCTCCTTATTCCAAATCCAACTTGTTTAGCATACTTCAAATAAAACTGATAAGCATCTTCTTCAATATCAAACTCTATACACATTTTCGGAATCAATTCTTTAGGTATTGACAAAGTAGTACTTTTTAAATCTTTCTTAGGTTGAACACCATATTTTGACAGAATTCATTAACATCGCACGCTTCAAAATTCAATCGACAACAGGTGGATTCTCCTTACATGAAGTGTTAATCTGAATACTAACAAAGGTAAAATATCAAATAATATATATTTAGACCCTAACAACTATGAATGTAAAAAAAAATATAAGCCAAAACTATTGAGATTAGATATGCATGGAAGAATATTTGACGGTACTTTTCCTTGACTTATTTCTTTCTATTTTGAAGAATATTTGTCGATATTTTCAAATATATTTTCCTTTGATTTGAGCAAAATTTTGAAGAATATTTGTCGATATTTTCCACATTTTGTCGTCGATTAAATTAAAATTCCTCAGCAGAGATCGGCCAGTTTGGTTGAAAAGATTTCAGCCGTGTGAAATGAAAAAAAATAAAAAAATATAAAAGATTAAGAGAACTTACCGCATAAATCTTTATTAATTATATATGAAAATGACGTCGTTTTCTAAATGGTACATGAGTGGTACACAGAAGTGGATACAGAGGATCCCATCTGCATCAAATTGGGCACAATTTTTAAGAAAAAATGAATATTTGCTTTATGATTGAGGATATAATGGTCAAATTGGGCACAATTTTTAAGAAAAAGTTTGAATATTAAATGGCATTGTTTGAGAAAAAGTAATGGCATCATGTGTAAATAAGTGTGTATTGTGAGGGTAAGAATTATGATAAATTTTACCTCTCAAAAGTAATGGCATCATGTGTAAATAAGTGTGTATTGTGAGGGTAAGAATTATGATAAATTTTACCATTTTGGGGGGTGCAAAGTGTTTGGGGACAAACTAAAAAGAAAAGTGTGCAAAGTGTTAAGGGATGGAGGGAGTATCTTTTTTGACGAAACTGTGTTGTCCTTTAGACTACACTTATGACTCATCAATCACCCAATGGTTGGGTCACAAGAAAAAAATCAACACATTAAAATTTGGAGTACATGGTCAAATACACCATAAAAGCTATAATGTATTATCCTTTATATCATTCTATATAAATTTTAATTATTTTATATTATAAATTATAAAAAATTGATCTAATTCTATCATTTATTTTGACCAAATCATATGTGTACAAATACAAATGAAACATGATTGATAGGATAACTAATGACTTTGACAATGTGACTAAATTGATTAATTATATATTAGAGGTAAAAGTTCAAAATACCCATTTTTATAAAACTTAAACCCAAAATACCCATAAATATAACATATAAGTTCAAAATATCCATTTTTGGTAAAAAGATCAAAAAATTCCTTGACATCCATTAATAATCATTATTTAATTTTGAAAATTGCTACTATCACTCCAAATTTGTTATTTCCAAACCAATTTGCTAAAGTATCTTTTGAAACTGGATATAATTATCTTGGTATATCGGTTGAAAACTTTTCCTGTACCCCAAAAAACACTCGTATTTATATTTGTGATCTGGTCTGAAATGTATAACAAGGCCACGTACTGGGTGATTATTATTTGAAAACAAATTTAATAGAGTTTTTCAATGATTTATATTTATTGAGATCCGATGCTCAGAATTGGTATCAGAACCAAGTTTTATTGAAGATATAAATTTAAATTATTTGTACAATATTATTTTCTTATACCTAACGGGAGGAGAAAATCAAGAAAATATATCCGAAAAACTTTTGAGATATAACAAGTGTAGGATTTCATTAAATAACATCCAGCAAATATTGGAACATAATTATTCCAAATACATCTAAGGTCACACAAGACCTTGGGAAGTTTAGAAGATCATCATATATTATGGTAGACAGATGGAGAAGATGTGCCGATCTCTATCCGAGATCCAACAAAAAGTTTCAGATTTGAAAAAAGAAATAATAGATCTGAAAGGAAGGTTACCCAGGGAAACAAGTAGATCGATGAACGAACGATTTAAAGATGCATTCGAAGATAAACCAATCATTCCCAAAAAAAAGGCTACGGAAGTCCCGAAGTCTAAAAGCTACGAGGAACTCTTGCTCGACATCATTCGACAAGTTTGATGGAGGTCTCAAGAGTAGACATCTCGGAATTAACCGAATCACTTTCCAATCTAGGGATTGTGGATCTGGTTAATCTCAAGATGAATGATCATATTCCTAAATAGGAGGAAGGGAGCACGAGTGCTGAAACATCCGTCCCCCAACAACCACAAGAATCGTGGAAATATGATTGAGTTGATTATAGTGCATTCAAGGCATGACAAAGGAGACGACCAGAAGGGAATCAGACAGCATCAAATAGCCCTTTAGTGAAAACGATGCTAGAGCCAACACATCTGTTCGGGTTGATGCTCACAACTAACATCATCGATTTCAGAAACATGGAGACTTTGATCGATGAATGGATGACATCCTTAAAGGTTGCTGTGTCAGTGTTGGACATTGAGCAAGATCAATTCAACAAACTAATTGAAAATAGTTTGCAAGGTTCGGCCAAGAAAGCATGGGACAGCACGGAGGTCCATATCAAAGAAGAGATCGGATCCGAAGATAATATTTATGAAATTATCGAAAAGATCGGTCATTTGCTCAAATTATTCTTCATCGGAGATGGATACTTTGATGAAAGAAAATAATAAAAGAAGCGAGAATATACACAAACCTTGTATGCTCTCGAATTAAAAAATATATGTTATGCGGATGAATACATTTATTAGTTCCGCAAATATTACTTCCAAGCTCTAATACCATTGAATATTGCAACAGAATTATTCTTTGCAAAAATATGCAACCCATGAAGAAAGATGCTTATACAAACATATAAGGTGCCTCTAGGGAGAATCGATTCAGTGGCCTAAAGAATGTCATTTTGGAAGGATAGTCTAAGAAAATGGTGTCATCAAGCGACATCACAAAAGAACAAAAAAAAATTAAAAGGGTTGGTAAAAAAGACTCATCTTTGTTGCGACAATAATGATTTTTCAAGTATTATTGGAGAACCAAGTCGCGAAAGACATGGAAAGAAGAAGAAACACTTCAGAAGAAGGTTTCAATTTAAGTCTGGAGGATTATACAGAAGACCTTCCAATCAAGAAAGATCGTGGTGGTCCAAATCCAAGGTTAGATCTTACAAATTTGGTCAAAAGTCTGGTCCTTTCAAGTTTTCTTCACAAGGATCTAAATTGCAAAAAAAATTTTAATTTTTTTTTTAGTAAAATAGAATTATCATTAGCCTTCAACCAGGGACGGAACCAAAGGGAAGGGAAGGGTGGCCCTGCCCCCCAACTTATCAAATTTTTTTTTACCTCTTACTATATATTTTAATAATAAATATATATTTTTATTTAATGTAGAGAATTTTAATATTATTATTGATCCCTTTAATCTTTTATACTAGTTCCGTGACTGCCTTCAACAGACTCCAATAATAGTGGACAAGCACGTGTATTGTATTTCTATTTTATTTTTTGACGAAACTGTGTTGTCCTTTAGACGACACTTATGACTCATCAATCACCCAACGGTGTTGGGTCACAAGAAAAAATCAACACATTAAAATTGGGAGTAAATGGTCAAATACACCATAAAAGCTATCCTTTATATCATTCTATATAAATTTTAATCATTTTATATTATAAATTATAAAAAATATCTAATTCTATCATTTTGACCAAGGGCGAAAATATCGGTTTTGATGAAAATATCAATATTTTAATTTTACAAAAATATCGATTTCGGTGGAAATATCGGACATTTTTAAAAAAAATTGAAAACTTTGTAAAAAAATTGAAAAATATATCTACTAATTTACAAATTATTATAACTAACATTAATACATATATTGAATTTAAATTTTCAAATAAAATGATATATTTACAATAAATATATAGATCAAATACTATATAAACATTGTCTGCTATGATAACATGACAAATTTTGTATAAAATATTATTTGAGTTTTTCTTTTTGGTAAGTAATAGTATTGTTTTCTTAAGAAAGATAATGGTAATCTATTTTTTTTAGAGAAATAAGATAATCGTATTGTTTCATTGCTTGCTTTGTTTGGA
This sequence comes from Scutellaria barbata, assembly GCA_028654395.1. Classification (NCBI taxonomy): domain Eukaryota; kingdom Viridiplantae; phylum Streptophyta; class Magnoliopsida; order Lamiales; family Lamiaceae; genus Scutellaria; species Scutellaria barbata. The sequence goes on along the minus strand of CM053656.1, from coordinate 10,507,658 downwards.
TACAATAAAAATTTCTATAAATTAATAATATGTGAATCATAAAATTTATTTAATTGAAAGAGGTATAAAATATTGATTTTATTTACGAATAGCGAAATATATATTTAATCGATTGTTTTTAATTTATTTATCCAATTCAATAATGAAATATATATTAGTTATAGTGGAAATGGTCCAAAATAACCAAAAACATTTAATTTTATACCAAAATACCCAAAAATATTTAAATGCCCCTCAAATATACCAAAAACACTATAATTTTATCTCAAATTACCCAAATAGTACACATTTCAGTCAATGAGCCATAGGTTGATGAGATGACGTTTGAAAAAGTCTGAAAATGGAAGGAATCTCAATTCAGACAAATAGGTTCAATTCAGTCAGGCGTAGGGCTGCACGAAATAATGGGTATAGGGCTATAAGGCTACACGAAATTTTCTTTATAGGCCTACACGAAATTAGGGTTATAGGGCTACACAAAATTCCAAAATAGGGCTACACAAAATAAATGTTGTAGGACTATAGGGCTACACGAAATTTTCTCTATAGAACTACACGAAATTAGGGTTATAAAGCTACACAAAATTAGGGTTATAGGGCTACATAAAATTAGGACTATAGGGCTATAAAGCTACACGAAATTTCCTTTATAGGGCTACACAAAATTAGGGTTATAGGGCTACACGAAATTTCCTCTATAGGATTACATGAAATTAGGGCTATAGAACTACACGAATTTCATGTAAGGTTGAATGAAATACATAGGGCTACACAAATTCGGTGATTTCAAATGTATATTTTGACTTCAATATAAATTTAATTATATTAATTGTGATAGTGATGTTGAAATGTGTGTACATCAAGGGGGGGTGGTTGATCAAAAAAGTGAGTAGTTTGGGGTATTATTATTTGAAATTTGGTACAATGAATATAATTAAATTAATATTGGGTATAAATAGTACCCACTATTTCAAATTAGATAGTTTTGGTTGCTACCCCTATAGTTATATGTGATTTTAAATTTAGTGAACATACATTTATCTTTATATATATAAAAATAAGACCACATCAACATGTGCCTCATGTCAAACATACAATTTCCATATTAATTTTATTTTAATTTTATAAATTAAATCTATAGTAACTAGAATTTCAAAGTTAATTAATTAATGTGGCTATTTATGATATCAATTTAATTATATTGATAATAAATATTAGTAAATAATATATGAAAATTTTAATAAATTTTTTAAAGTAGCACATGTTAGACTTCAAATATTAAAATCATTTATAAAATTTAAATTTGTTTTAGAGAAAAATATAAAGTAAAATTTAAAAAAAAACACCTCCAATCATAGTCTAAAATGTAAAAAATAGGTAAAAAAAAAAAAGGAAAGAAAGAAAGATTTCTGCTGACATTTGCAATATATCGGTGAAATGTTACGAGATTTTGTCTATCAAACACCGAAATCGAAATTTGATCGACATTTACCGATATATCATCAAAGAAAAATTACATGATGTTAGTATGTCGAGACCCAATTTATAACGATATTTCGACGATATATTGCCGAAATATCGTGATATTTTTGTCCATGATTTTGACCAAGTTATATGTGCACAAAAATGGATAAGACATGACTGATAAGACAACGTATGACTTTGACAGTGTGATTGGATTGGTTAATTATATATTAATGTTTTGTACAAAAATCACCAAATTAATAAAATATATCACACGAAAATTGTTAGGAAGGGTAACATTGAGTTGAAGGCATATTCATTTTTAAATATATATTTAAAATCTCTTACTCATAATATAAGAAGTTTTTCACAAAAAATATATTTTTTAAATCTCATACTTATAATTTAAGAAGTCTTTCACAAAAGTTGTACCTAAGCTAATGAACCTCAAATTTATTTTGAAATTACATGAATTTATGTAACATTTGGTATCAAAATTTATAATACTTATTTTCATGTAATAAGTTTGGAAATAAATTTTTGTTAATCTTATTTTCATATAATGTTTCTTTCACAATTTCATAGAATACAGTAATGTAGGAAAAATAATAATTTAGTTAAATTTTGTGAAAAACTTTTAATTAATAAATATGAATAAGTCTTACACAAAAAATGATCAATTTTAAATATATAATACATCTTACACGAAAATATTAATTTCGTGGTATTAGGGGTTAATTCCCTTTTATATTTTTTCTTTTTATTTATTTATATTTTATCAAATTTATTTAAAGTAATTTTGCAAATTGATTTTGAATGATTTGCAAGTAACAAACAACATTACACGAATTTCACAATTATAAAAATTTGAAAACAAAGAGAATTTTACAACACTTCACTTTTAAAATTTGATAAACAACATTACATGAAATTTGATCATTATAAAATAAAAATAAAAAATCGTGTAGTGGTATTAAAAAAGAATGGTAATGTGGCAAAAAAATTCGTGAAATGGTCATGTGGCATAAATTTTAGAAATTTGACAATCAAAAAAAAAAAAATTAAAGAATTACACAAACATGTAATGGTAGTGCCATATTATTCGTGAAATGCTATTTGGCATAAATTTTTGTGTAATTGCTTTAGAAAAATAAAGTTTGTGTAATGTTTAAAACAAAATAGTGTAATGTTCTAATTTTTTTTGTTCTAATTTTTTTTATTCATGCAATGCATTAAAAAAAATTCGTGTAATGTATTAAAATTTAAAAAATATGAGGTTTGCACAAAATTATGAAAAAGAATTTAGGTGTATTATTAAAATTTAATTCTCAAGATTTCATGTAAGGCTTGATAGGTATTTTTATACTTATTTTTTTGTATAAAGTTTAAAAGGCATTTTTATATTTATTTTTTAAGTAGCCTCTTGAAAAAATAAATTGTGTAAGACCTTGTTTTTATGTTACAGGAAAACAGAGTATATAACTATTATTTATGAATTTCCACTTTAAACGAAATTGTTCACAAAATAATAAAATAGTGTAACCCATTTATATGTATACACGAAAATAGTGTAACTTTCCTCAATAATGAAATAATTATGAATAGTGTAGCCATTTTCCATAATAATGTACCCACTTTACATGAATTTTGAATGAATATTTTTGTAACATCCTGATTCTTTTGAAAGTAAATTTTATCCGAGATGTTACTCACTTATAAAATTCACTCTTTCAATAATATAAAAATAAATAAAAACAAGAATAATTATAAAATATACATTTTTTAAAATTCATGAAATTAATCATTTTAAATACAAAAGCTTCTGTAACCTTTAATCATCGGCTACCAGCATCCACCGCTTGTCTTCCACGCCATTAAATCCTTCAATTGAAAACATTTTAGAAAGAAGGGTGAGTGACAAAAGTACACTCAGTGGGGTGGGGAAACTCGGAAAGACATAAAATAATTTTGGAAGATTTTACACACATGCCAAAAATACCATTTTATCACATAAAACAGATTTTCTTAAAACATTTGTCTTTTAATTAAAATCATAGAAAATAGATCATTTCAATCACGTGACTTAAAATCAATGTAAATGTAAGCATTCTTCACAAATCAAACATCATTCACATTCAACCATCACTTTTCATATAATTTATGGTGCTTAGCCGCCATGAAAACATTTTACGGTTCTTAACCGTCATGATACGGTGATTAGCCGTCTTTACGCGAGCCCTAGCCGCCTTGCATACGCATGCACATGCACATATCACTTCATTTACACATTTACGGTTTTTAACCGTCTTGCAAACATACAATCAATCATCATTCACCTTTCGACATCACTTTTCACATAATTTACGGTGCTTAGCCGTCATGAAAGCATTTTGCGGTTCTTAGCCGCCATGAAAACATTTTACGATTCTTAACCGTCATGATACGGTGATCAGCCATCTTTATGCGAGCCCTAGCCGCTTTGCATACGCATGCACATGCACACATATTTACATCACACATACACATATCAAACATACATATGAAAACACATTAATTTAACACAACACTTAGTTGCAGTTCTCAACTGCCATGAAAACACATCTTATTTGCACATATGCAAATATCAACTTCAAATCATTCACCACCTTTGCATTCACAGTAAAATGTTCACATTCCGAAAACAATCACAATCCATAATATCATAACATTATCATACATAATATCTCATGCATTCAGCACATATACCCAACGCATTTTATATAGTATAATAGTTCGTAATTTAAATATTTTGAAAGAAATATAAATACCGTAATAAGAATTTACCCTCACCTTAGGAAACTGAAGCTTCTATTCATAAGTTGTCGAGTGTATTCCTCTTTCCTTGCTTCCTACATCGAATACTAAAATATATCTTAGTACTTTGTCTAACTACAATTCCCTGTATGGGAGTGTGAAACCCTGTGTGGGTTGTCTTTAGAACTTGCAGTTGTTGTGTGTACGCTGGGTTCTAGTAGGTGTTTAGCTTTGTGAGTTGATAGATTGTTAGGAGTGTCCTGTAATTCAATCTTTCTTAACAAAGTTCCTACTTAAGGTAGCAGTAAAGTGGACGTAGAAGGATTACACCACCTTCGAACCACTATAAACCATAAGTGTTTTATTGTTTTTCATATCTGTGTCTTATCTTATATTTCTATCTGTCATAAGCATAAAACATCTTGAAAATGATCATATTTGAGAAAACCAGTCTTGTGTCAAAATCATATTTTCCACTACGTATAAAAACTCTAAGTTACAGCGTGCAACACTGCATACTAGTGCTATAAGCAGTAACTGACTGGAGCTGCAAGTTCAAGTAACTTGCAGAACAGTAAGTTTGTAAAAGATTTGCAAAATCGACCAAGGTTCATTCTGAAGGAACCGCCGGATCGCCGACCCTATACGATTATCTGAATCGGGGTCCATGCAAATATGATTAACGCGCAGCGGAAAACGAATCATACCTTTTGCACCAAAATTAGTTCTAAGGTCAGAACTGTAGATCGAGGAATCGATGAAGCCTGGACCTCATGATCTTCTGCTGTATTCCTCGCCTTTATCTCGAACGTTGTGTGGGCAACGAACTATCGAGACTTTCAGCCGTCTTCTACTAATACGTATCTCAGATTTTTATGTCTGTGTATCTGTATTTCTGTGTGTAGAAAACAACTGACTTGAGGCTTATTTATAGGCTACAACAGGGACCTTGAGGAGGATTAGGAATCGGTCTCCTAATAGGCTTAGGAGTCCTTAATTCGATCTGAATATACTTCTTAAGCCTATCAAATAATATTTTAATCCACTAAAAAGATATTATTGAACTACCGTCCTTTATCCATATTAGATATGGCTCCTATTTATTATGTGCGCGTTCATCTCCCCATGTTTAAGATATCGAATGTCCATTAATTAAATGAATTATTGACAATTCAATTAATTAATATTTAATTCCAAGAGTAGTACCACTCAACTTTATTATCATGCCGGAATAAATCCACCTGCAGGGTTTACATGATAATCCTTATGAGTTCCTCAAGGGGACATCATCATCCTAAATAATTAGGATACGGTTTCATTATATAATCAACAGCACACCATATAAACAACACTGTATCCCAATTTACCGAGCTTATTGATTTAATAAATAAATCTCACCCATTGGTAAATTAAAGAAACATATATCGAGTATACATGTCCGTTATCATACAATGATTAAGAGGACGCACATCCATAATAACAGAGGTCTTGTTTTATTTATGTAGTCAGTACAAATAAAACAACCTCAATTGGTCATGCTCAATACATACAAAATGAAGTAGTGTAATTTTATAATCAAGACAGATTAATACCAAATTACACTACAACCATTCCGATAATTTGTCCAAAATTATCTCGGCTGTGAGCTACCATTTATAATTTATAAGGAACTGATAACATGATCTTCTGTGTGACACCACACACCATGTTATCTACAATATAAATTAATTTGATAATTGCAATAACATATATAACAAATATATAAAATGCAAACATTTGACCATAAAAGATTCTCATATCATAAATAGATGTTTATACAAAAGCTAGGCTTATAGTATACATCCTAACAATCTCCCACTTATACTAAAAGACTATGCTGTCATATACGCTGCCATGCATCTGATTCCCATCCCATCAACATGCTCATCGAAGGCTTTCGCAGGAAGGGCCTTTGTGAAAGGATCTGCTAGGTTATCGGCTGATGCAATCTTGGCGACAACAACTTCCCCTCGCTTTACGATATCTCGTATCAGGTGGTACTTGCACTCAATGTGTTTACTTGCCTTATGGGCTCGTGGTTCCTTCAAGTTTGCTACTGCACCACTGTTATCACAATAGATTGTGATAGCTTTGGGCAAACCAGGAATCACTTCTAAGTCCATCAAGAAGTTTCTGAGCCATACAGCTTCTTTGGCTGCCTCAGAGGCCGCCACATATTCAGCTTCCATGGTGGAGTCCGAAACGCATTTCTGCTTCACACTTCTCCACACTATGGCTCCACCTCCCAAGGTAAACACATACCCCGAGGTTGATTTACTGTTGTCCCTGTCTGACTGGAAATCCGAATCCGTGTAACCCACAGGTAATAAATCATTTGCCTGGTAAACTAGCATATAATCTCTAGTCCTTTTCAGGTACTTTAGAATATGCTTTACGGCAGTCCAATGACCTTGTCCTGGGTTACTTTGATATCTATTAACCATGCCCACGGCAAAGCAGATATCCGGTCTTGTACATAGCATCGCATACATCAAGCTTCCTACAGCCAAAGCATAAGGAACTGCTTTCATTTCCTCTATCTCCTTTGGTGTCTTAGGACACATTTCCTTAGATAAAGGCACTCCATGCCTAAAAGGTAGAAAACCTTTCTTGGAGTTTTGCATGCTAAAACGAGCTAGGATAGTGTCAATGTATGAAGCTTGAGATAAGCATAACATCTTTTTCTTGCGATCCCTTATAACTTTGATCTCAAAAATATGTCCAGCTTCTCCTAAGTCCTTCATAGCAAATTGCTTGGACAGCCATACCCTTACGTCTGAAAACACCTTGACATTGTTTCCAATTAACAAAATGTCATCTACGTATAGTACAAGAAATACCACCACGTTTCCGTCACTCTTCTTATATACACAAGATTCATCCGGACATTGAATAAATCCATAAGACTGGATTACTTCATCAAAACGGATGTTCCAAGATCTCGAAGCTTGTTTCAGTCCATAAATAGACCGATTAAGCTTGCACACGAGATGCTCTTTGCCCTTTGCAATGAATCCTTCAGGTTGCTTCATATAGATGTTTTCTTCAAGACTTCCATTAAGGAAAGCTGTCTTGACATCCATCTGTCAAACCTCATAATCCATATGAGCAGCAATAGACAAAAGAATCCGGATAGACTTCAGCATGGCTACCGGTGAAAAGGTTTCCTCATAATCGATCCCTTCTTTTTGAGTATACCTTTTCGCAACAAGCCTTGCTTTAAAGGTCTCTACCTTTCCGTCTGATCCTCTTTTCCTTTTGTAGACCCATTTACATCCAATGGCTCTTACACCATTTGGTGGTTCTACAAGCTCCCAGACTTGATTAGAATTCATAGATTCTATCTCAGAGAGCATTGCCTTTTGCCAAGATATCGCATCTTTATCTTGGAGTGCTTCGTCATAAGTCCAGGGATCTATTTCATGTTGTCCAGGGACCAAGTCTGAAGACTCTCCCAAAAACATGAATCTATCAGGTTGTCTAACAACCCTCCCACTACGACGAGGCACTATCGGTATTTGTGTATCATTAGTGACACGCGGTGCAGTCACTTGTGGTATCTCATCTTGTACCGTCGGTACATCAGAATTATCCCCTCTCATTTCCTCAAGAACAATTTTACTCATGGGCTTGTGGTTCATTACATAGTCCTCTTCTAAAAATCGGGCATTCGTGCTAACAATGACCTTCTGATCTTTAGGACTATAAAATAAACCACCTTTCGTTCCTCTAGGATAGCCCACAAACAAGTGTACTTCCGTACGAGATTCCAACTTATCAGCATCTCCCTTCAGCACATGTGTTGGACTACCCCAAATCCGAATGTGTTTCAGACTAGGCTTGCGCCTAGTCCACAATTCTGTGGGAGTAGAGGGTACTGACTTAGAAGGTACCAAGTTTAGAATGTACGTCGCTGTTTCCAGAGCATACCCCCAGAATGAATTTGGTAATTCTGAATAACTCATCATCGATCTAACCATTTCCATAAGAGTCCTATTCCTTCGTTCCGCCACACCATTCTGTTGGGGTGTACCCGGTGCAGACAATTGGGATTGAATCCCAGCCTCTGATAAGTAACTCCTAAACTCTCCTAAGAGGTACTCACCACCACGATCAGATCGTAGTGTCTTGATACTTTTACCATGACGTTTCTCCACATCAACCTTGTATTCTTTGAACTTGTCAAAGCACTCAGACTTGCGGCGCATCAAGTAAATGTATCCATATCTCGAATAATCGTCTATAAAAGAGACAAAAATATTCGAAACCACCTCTTGCCTGAATAGTCATAGGGCCACATAAATCAGAATGAATCAATTCCAACACTTCTTTGGCTCTATACCCCTTCGCCTTAAAAGGCCTTTTGGTCATTTTTCCTTCCAAGCAGGATTCGCAGGTTGGATAGTTTTCCACTTCCAAGGAACCCAAAGGTCCATCGGCTATCAACCTTTGAATCCTCCTCAAGTTAATATGACCCAACCTTAGATGCCAAAGATATGTTTGATTCATTTTTGAAAGTTCTTTTCTCTTATTAGATTTAGAAGATGTGCTATTAATTTCCATTTGTTGCATCGTAGGAGTTATAGGATTAAGAATATATAAATTGTCAACCAACGTACCAGAACAGATAATAACTCTATTCTTCTTAACGACAACATTGTTATCAAAAGAAACAGAGTATCCATCCTTAAAAAGTTTAGAAACTGAAATCAAATTATTTCTAAAACAAGGTACGTAAAGACAATTTCTCAAAATCAAAGTCTTATTCCTATGAAAAGATAAATAAACATCTCCCACTGCAACGGCCGCCACTTTCGCAGCGGTGCCCATGTATATGGTAATCTCCCCATCACTTAGTCGTTTGGTTTCCTGGAACCCCTGCAATGAATTACAGACATGATCAGTGGCTCTTGTATCTACACACCAGGTACCGGTAGATAACACCGCTAAACATGTTTCAACAACTAATGAAAAAGATGTACCTGAATTGTTCTCCTTTTTACGGGGACAATCGATTTTCCAATGTCCAGCCTGCTTGCAATGGAAGCACTTGCCTTTTGGCTTTTTCACACCACCTTGTCGTTTAGCCACTTGAGGTCCGGCCGTCTTCTTTGCTGAAGAATTCTGTTTCTTCTTCTTCTTCTTTCCACCTTGCGGTTTAGAAGCAGAAACATTTTCAGCAACGTAAGCCTGAGAATTTTGACGAAACAGTCCCTCTGCTGATTGGAGTTCTGTCAGAAGTTCCGCCAATAAATACAACCTTTTGTTCATGTTGTAGTTCAAACGGAACTGCTCAAAACTCTTAGGCAGCGTTTGGAGAACGATATCGACCTGGGTTTCCCCATCGATTTCAGCTCCAAGGACCTCCATCTCATTCAGATGAGCCATCATCTTGAGGACATGATCACTCACAGGTGTCCCCTCAGCCATGGTGGCAGTCATCAAGTTTCTCATAGCCTCCTGTCTGGCAGCCCGACTCTAGTGTTCGAAGAGTTCTTTGAGATTATGCATCATATCATAGGCAGTAGGCATGGCCTGATGCTGATGTTGCAGCACATTTAATATGGAAGCCAAAATGTAACACTGCGTCATCTCATCTGCCTTTACCCACTTCCTATAAAGCATTTTCTTCTCTTCAGTAGAGTTTTCATCAGGCATGTCAGGACAGTGCTCAGTGAGTACAAACTTGTACTCTTCAGCAGTCAGGATAATATCCAGGTTTCGTTTCCAATCAATATAATTAAGACCAATAAGTTTGTTTTCTTTAAGTATAACAGCAAGAGGATTGAAAGCCATAATGAAAATCCTGAGAATCACATAAATAAACACATAGGTCAAATAATTTGAATTGACAAATCATATTGTTCCCTCAAACAACACAATCTTAATTCACCAACACCTCAATACACCGTGAACTTTGTATGCCACGATAGTGTGGACGTATACTAATTCAAACATTTGTTAGAGGAGGTTTTACCCATTAATTTTATTATCTTGTCAACTTAACTTTATAACAAATAAAATTAATAGTTGGTTATCGCTTTGGCCATACAAATAACAGTAGTGACTCCGATGGGGAGGATACTTATCAAATGCATCTAAGTGTATACCATTACTTGATACTAAGTCCATTATCTAGGATTATGCCCCTTCAGATGGAGAAGATGACACGCTCCTAAACAACTTTCTATAATCACCCATAAAGGAAGTTTGATCTAGTGATCCGCAAATGAACTCATCCGATATGGAGGAAGGCACTTAAAACCAACGCGCAAGTTCAGGTGCATCACTTACAAACCAGTAATGGAGGCCATGGGATTTATTAAAATAATTAATCCCTCTCCCACTTAGTTTTTTAACATGAGGGATTTTAACATGCATATCATATAAAACACATACAAGCATGCTTGATAAAACACATATAAAGCAATAAATATGAAAAACATAATTTCCAACTATTATGGCCTCGTTTTATCGCTGTGTTCTTGAATGTTTGCCGTCAAACCGTGCTCGATCTGAAACACGCCGCACGGTCGTGCCCTGTCGTTCAGTCGTGATCCTCAGCTGGCACGGTCTGACCGTGCCCTCCAGCACAGTCGTGCCTGATCTGAAACACGCCGCACGGTTGACCGTGCTCCATAGCACGGTCGTGTCCTGTCGTTCAGTCCAATCTTCCACCAGCACGATCTGACCGTGCTCCATAGCACGGTCGTGCCCGGTTGTACGAGCCTAACCTTGTTTCTATTACATCCATCGATCCTATACCCCACGAAGGAGTTTACATATAATCTAGATCGAACAGAAAATTAAAACCTAACACGACAAACCGCCATGATTTTACTATTACAATCATACATTAAAAAACAACCTCGACATGTCCGAGGGTTTAATTCATACATAAACATACATTCAGACCATAATAGTTGGATTTAAGGTTCCTGCAGAAAATCATAATTTTTTTCGCACATCCTACTATTATCCGATCTAAAACACGCATGCTTCAAGATATGATTCATAATAGAATTAACCGATTCAATCGAATAGAGTCAGAAAATCAGGGCTCTAATACCAATTGAAGGAACCGCCGGATCGCCGACCCTATACGATTATCTGAATCGGGGTCCATGCAAATATGATTAACGCGCAGCAGAAAACGAATCATACATTTTGCACCGAAATTAGTTCTAAGGTCAGAACTGTAGATCGAGGAATCGATGAAGCCTGGACCTCACGATCTTCTGATGTATTCCTCGCCTTTATCTCGAACGTTGTGTGGGCAACGAACTATCGAGACTTTCAGCCGTCTTCTACTAATACGTATCTTAAATTTTTATGTCTGTGTATCTGTATTTCTATGTATCGAAAACGGCTGACTTGAGGCTTATTTATAGGCTACAACAGGGACCTTGAGGAGGATTAGGAATCGGTCTCCTAATAGGCTTAGGAGTCCTTAATTCGATCTGAATATACTTCTTAAGCCTATCAAATAATATCTTAATCCACTAAAAAGATATTATTGAACTACCGTCCCTTATCCATATTAGATATGGCTCTTATTTATTATGTGCGCGTTTATCTCCCCGTGTTTAAGATATCGAATGTCCATTAATTAAATGAATTACTGACAATTCAATTAATTAATATTTAATCCAAGAGTAGTACCACTCAACTTTATTATCATGCCGGAATAAATCCACCTGCAGGGTTTACATGATAATCCTTATGAGTTCCTCAAGGGGACATCATCATCCTAAATAATTAGGACACGGTTTCATTATATAATCAACAGCACACCATATAAACAACACTGTATCCCAATTTACCGAGCTTATTGATTTAATAAATAAATCTCACCCATTGGTAAATTAAAGAAACATATATCGAGTATACATGCCCGTTATCATACAATGATTAAGAGGACGCACATCCATAATAACAGAGGTCTTGTTTTATTTATGTAGTCAGTACAAATAAAATAACCTCAATTGGTCCTGCTCAATACATACAAAATGAAGTAGTGTAATTTTATAATCAAGACAGATTAATACCAAATTACACTACAACCATTCCGATAATTTGTCCAAAATTATCTCGGCTGTGAGCTACCATTTATAATCTATAAGGAACTGATAACATGATCTTCTGTGTGGCACCACACACCATGTTATCTACAATATAAATTAATTTGACAATTGCAATAACATATATAACAAATATATAAAATGCAAACATTTGACCATAAAAGATTCTCATATCATAAATAGATGTTTATACAAAAGCTAGGCTTATAGTATACATCCTAACACATTCACCCCTCCTCTGAACCTCGGACAAACCATTTTTCGAGTATTCACCGAGCACACTCTAGAAAAGAACATACAGGTAGCTCTTTTGCCCAAATAAGACGACTATTCCATGTCTCAGCCGCATTTGATGTCATGAAGTTAAATCTTCTAACAGGATATCTCACTCAAGCGCATCGTTGTTCTCCAGCCTTGGATAAGGCTGCTACTGCATCTTGTATTCCAGAATCTTATATCGTAGATATGTACCTGTAAGTAGAATTATCGTTACTGAAATATAATATAGTTCATGACAAATTATAGAGTTTCTAATACGATATATTGTCGACCATTCAGTAGATATTTTAGACAAAAAAATGTACTTATCGAATGTCGTCGACTGATAGTAAAATGTAGCTTTATTGAAAAGTTCCACCAAATGTGTTCTATGTCTGGCTAGATTTTGTTGTAAATGAAAACAATATAAACCATGAGTTGCATCAGGGTACACTTCTTTGATGTCATTGCTGATGCTGGCGTGTTGATCGGATACTATTAGCAATTGATCTGGGCATCCAAATGCTTCACGAAGATGTTTCAGAAACCAGGTCCAAGACTCATCATTCTCCACATTTCCTATATCAATTGCTAATGGAAAAATTAGATCGTTACCATCTTGTGTCACTGCAACAAATCCAACACCTTTATACTGACCTTTCAATTGACATCCATCCACAACTATAACGGACCGTGAATATTGCTTAAATCCATGAATAGATGTTGCTAGTGCATAGAACACATATTTGAATTTTCCGTTAACATGTGTTTGCAAAGCTGTATATGTCCTGGGATTAGATAATTTCAAGACCTCCAAGTACATTGGGAGCAGAACAAATGACTTTTTTGGATCACCGTATGCAACCCTCATTGCATGGCATTTTGCTCTCAATACAACCTTGTAAGAAACATATACACCATGTCGATCCTTCATTTCTGATATGATGCTCCTAGGACCAAGATTGGAATTTTCTTTTCTAAGTGTTTCAGCATAGTACTCACCTATCAAAACTGCTGGAAGTCGATGAGGTGCACTACTGCTCAAATCATACGAACATGTATGTTCTAAAATAATCTTTGAAATTTTCAAAATGCCAAATTTCTCGTGTGCGTTTAATATGAATGGGTAATTTTTTTACTGCATTTCACGTACCATCTATTCTTATCAGATCAATCCCACGGTACTCAACACAATTCTCCAAATGGTAAAAACCAACCACATTTTTCAACTCAGTTTTACTACCAAAAGTGAATCCTTTCCGCAAGGAAACATGCTCAGTTGGCTCGTTCACTAGGGTGGGCTGCTCATGACATGGTATTTCTGGAATAAACCATTATGGTCTCCTAATGTATGTCAAGAATTCCTCGTACGCCAGCCATTTCTCCTTATCCAAAATATTCTCGACATTTTCATCTAACTCAAAGTCATTATTTTCAGCTGTCTCTGGTGCTGATTCATCTTCCTCATTTGACGAACCTAAAACAAGATAAACATAATATATATTAAATTTTGAACATATTATGAAATAATTAAAAACACTTACAAAATTACCACTATCATCATCATATAGTTGTGCGGGTCCTCTTTCTGTTTCAACTGGTTGTGGGACAGCTTCATCTTGTCCAGACTCATGATGTTCATAGGCAGTCGGAGACCTATTCAAATCGATATGGTCGACACCCCACTCTGATGTAAAGTCCACACGACCACTAGATTAAAGCCAGGGTACCCATGTAGGAACCGCTGGATCGCGGACCCTATACGATTATCCGATTCGGGGTCCATGCAAATATGATTAACGCGCAGCGGAAAACGAATCATACCTTTTGCACCGAAATTAGTTCTAAGATCAGAACCGTAGATGGAGGAATCGATGAAGCCTGGACCTCACGATCTTCTGCTGTATTCCTCGCCTTTATCTCGAACGTTGTGTGGGCAACGAGCTATCGAGACTTTCAGTCGTCTTCTACCAATACGTATCTCAGATTTTTTTGTCTGTATATCTGTATTTCTATGTATCGAAAACGGCTGACTTGAGGCTTATTTATAGGCTACAACAGGGACCTTGAGGAGGATTAGGAATCGGTCTCCTAATAGGCTTAGGAGTCCTTAATTCGATCTGAATATACTTCTTAAGCCTATCAAATAATATCTTAATCCACTAAAAAGATATTATTGAACTACCGTCCCTTATCCATATTAGATATGGCTCCTATTTATTATGTGCGCGTTTATCTCCCCGTGTTTAAGATATCGAATGTCCATTAATTAAATGAATTACTGACAATTCAATTAATTAATATTTAAACCAAGAGTAGTACCACTCAACTTTATTATCATGCCGGAATAAATCCACCTGCAGGGTTTACATGATAATCCTTATGAGTTCCTCAAGGGGACATCATCATCCTAAATAATTAGGACACGGTTTCATTATATAATCAACAGCACACCATATAAACAACACTGTATCCCAATTTACCGAGCTTATTGATTTAATAAATAAATCTCACCCATTGGTAAATTAAAGAAACATATATCGAGTATACATGCCCGTTATCATACAATGATTAAGAGGACGCACATCCATAATAACAGAGGTTTTGTTTTATTTATGTAGTCAGTACAAATAAAACAACCTCAATTGGTCCTGCTCAATACATAAAAAATGTACTAGTGTAATTTTATAATCAAGACAGATTAATACCAAATTACACTACAACCATTCCGATAATTTGTCCAAAATTATCTCGGCTGTGAGCTACCATTTATAATCTATAAGTAACTGATAACATGATCTTCTGTGTGGCACCACACACCATGTTATCTACAATATAAATTAATTTGACAATTGCAATAACATATATAAAAAATATATAAAATGCAAACATTTGACCACAAAAGATTCTCATATCATAAATAGATGTTCATACAAAAGCTAGGCTTATAGTATACATCCTAACAACCCACTGATCCACTGATGATATCTCAGCTTGCCTAGCTTCGTTTTCATTTGGTATACCCCATTTTGATAAGAACGTTTCGTTGTTTTATAGTCCAAGGGGAACATTTACATAATTCGAGAATTGCTTGGGAATGTCACATGAAGGATATGAGCATGTGTTATTATCCAATACTCCTGATGAAACCCCTACAAGGCTGATATTCTGCGATGGTACTGACCACACGCATTCTGATCCTCCAAAATCCATACTTTTAAGGGAAACAAAAATGATGAGACATTCATTGCTTATGGACAATAATCATTCCAAATCCAAATCATTACTAATTTTTTTCATTTTCACTATTCCATTTATCACCGCTAGTGAATGGATCACATATTTCCAACTATTCATGTCAGCACATATAAGTCCATGGATTGACTCTAACAGATTAGCAAATGAAATTCTTTGAAGGTGTATACGCTTGTAAGAACCGTTTTTGTACTCTAACTCTTCCCAATAACCCCCGAACCAAACCACTACAGATATGAAACTCATATTTTCCTATGTATGGTCAAAAAATCAAAAGATTTGCTTAAATCAGAAAATATTCATCTATTTTTGAGAATAATTTTGAAATATTAATAAAAAAAAGATGCTACCAATGGACATAGGGCGCAACTTTAATGTCTTATACTTATATAGCTCCCGCCGCCACCTAGGTCGTCCGCTCCGCCAGCATCTTCTCGGTTCGAGGTCCGTTCACCTTCCTCACCTCGCGCCACCACCATGATTCGGCATCTCGTCTCACACCACCGCCACACAGGCCATCCACACAGGCTCCGCCGCCACCCAGGCCGCCACCTAGGTCGTCCGCTCCACCAGCATCTTCTCGGTTCGAGGTCCGTTTACCTTCCTCAGGTCCCGGCCGCCAAGCAACCTCCACTTCGCGCTAGCTGCAAAGTGCTCCCGGGGGAATGCGTCTCGTCTCACGCCACCGCCACACAGGCTCCGCCGCCACCTAGGTCGTCCGCTCCGCCAGCATCTTCTCGGTTCAAGGTCCGTTCACCTTCCTCAGGTCCCGGCCGCCAAGCAACCTCCACTTGGTTCGAGGTCCGTTCACCTTCCTTAGGTCCCGACCGCCAAGCAACCTCCACTTCACGCTAGCTGCAAAGTGCTTCCGGGGGGATTCGAACCCGTGACCTGCTCTGATACCAAGTGTTGGACCATCAAGCGCATTGCCGCTACACCAAAAGGATATCCAATGGATATAGAGCGCAACTTTAATGTCTTATACTTATGTAGCTTTGCACTTACGGATTCGAATCTGGCAGAGCCATGCCTCGCACCTATTTAAGCTCCAACCCAAGACAGGTTGCTGGGAAATATCCCAACATAATGTGCTACAATTACAATATTTAGCAGCATTTCTTTATATTGTTCGTGCACATTAATCGGAAAAACAAAATGTCCATCACCGGATAGTACTATAACATTTATTTAAAAACTAATATCACATATGATAACACTTCAAAAGGGTAATCACTTAAATATGTAGTTTCGGTCATTCTAGTATTAATGTAAGATAACTTTGAAGGTCAAAACATTATTATAGTTGAATTTATCCAAAATCTTGCAAAATATAATACAATATTATCATTTATTGTCGCTTGAGAATATTACCATCTATTTTCTTAGTGGGTAATGTAATCTAATATCAACTAAAATTATTGTGAACAGTAAAAAAATGACAGTTGTTCTGCAAGATTTATAATGAAATTAAATTATATATTGAAGGAAAAAATGTTTGTCAACTTAATTGTGCATGCATGAAAATACATCATCTTTAATTGGCAAAATTGTTTTCGCTAGTTTAATTACTAACTATGCTATGTATCATTTTCCCGTACAATTAAATATGAATCATCTAACAGGGGCGATTTAGTAAACTAATTTGCATTAAATAAATATCAAAAATATATAATTCAAAAATTAATACGGTTGGTGACATGTTACATGATAATATAGACATTCTAACAACATACCTTTGAACTATGTTTCATGAAAATTTCTTCAAGTTTTGTAAGGCCTAATCCACAATGAAAATATTGAACAACTATAGATGAGGTGAAAATTATTTCATGTGCTCTATTTATCCTTCATTGGCCCTCACATAGACTAAAAAGAATAATTTACCGTGCATACAATTTTACGCGTGATGTACTAGTTTTGTCTTGGCACAACGCATAATAATTTAAAGAAAAAATGAGGGGTGGGGAACAGTAACTGAAATCACTTTTTGAAGATGGGTTTGCAGTATTAATTCTCACTAATATTATAAGCAATTTTAGAGATAATATTAATATTTTCGGACATTACTATAGATTTTTCGAGACACTAATAATTCTACTATAGTATTTTCGAATATTATTTATACAATAAGTAATGTTCGAACATATTTTGTGATGTCTTATTTCAAACCCATTAGTTTGTAATTTACGAAAATAACATGGCTAGTAATATGCATGGCCTAATTGTGATTAATATTGCCTAATTACTCCCACCTATTCGAACATTACATTATTGGAGTGAGTAAATTCATTGGACCCACACACTGATAATGATTTGACCATGCACAAGAAATTTTGGCCATTTACTTTGTCATATACACTCACTCCAAACATGCAATGCACACACGTGACTTATATGTCATTTTACTGCCCCACATCCACTTTTCACCAATTGAAGCCCCCCCCAACCACTAATGTAAGTAACATTCAATGCCACCCCAACCATTCATTTTCAAAATATTTAATAATGTCCCTCCCTCATATTTAGTTATTCAAACCCCCTTTTTTGAACATTTCTCCCACCTTTCACCCCATTCTTACCACTTAATTTTTTCACATTTTGGAACATAATTTTTGTTTGCCAAAGATTTCGATGGCCGCCCAGGTATGTTTTGAACCTTATATTATATTGTTTGTTAAAGAAAATTATGTTGTTACTCCTTGGTTAAATAATTAGCAATCACAGTTATCTTTTATTTTGTTTTATCTGTTATTTAGTTTTCAATTTGCATCACTCAGTTTTAAAAAATTGATATGTAGTTTCTGCAAAGTATTAGGTGAAAATTCCATAATGCTTAAGTTACCAATTTTGTGTAATTAATCAGTTAAAAATTTAGTGTGTTAATTTTTTGTCCACGTTTCGCCAATTTTTAATTACATATAATTCCACATAATAATTGTGTATGTTCGAATTTTCGACAATTAAGTATCCAAAACTCCACCTTGTTTTCCAATATTCCATTATAGTTAAATTGGGAAGATTAGCTATGTTTGAAGATTGACTTATAATTTTCAAACTTTATTACACAAGTAGTAGTAATTTTCGAGAATTACTTAACAAATATTATTAATTTCTTTTCAACCAGTCGAGTAGTTTATCTTCTACTAGTTATAAAATATACAAAATTAGCTTCTTTCAAACATTACTTCATTTTCGGACATTAACTGAATTATTTTTGAGTATTGCATAATTTTCGAACTTTATTATACAAGTTGAGGTAATTTTTGACCTTTACATAACAAATATTATTAGTTGTGAAAACAGTAGTTATAAAATATTAAAAATTAGCCTCTTTCGAGCATTACTTAATTTTCGGAAATTAACTATTAGTATTAATATTTGAAATATAGTTATAATATGTAATTAGCTATTTTCGAACATTTGTATAATTTTCGAACATTATCTAACAAGTAGTAAACATTTTCGAACAATAGCTAACAAATAGTACTAATATTCGAAATATAGATAAATATGTAATTAGCTATTTTAGACCATTAGTTAATTTAAAAAATTAGAGCTTAGCGAACATTACAAAATTGTCGAACACTTCTTAAAAAATAGTAGCAATTTACAAGAATTACCTTAAAAATAGTATTCATATTTGAACTTTAGTTGTAATACCTTATATTAGTATGCATTTTCGAATATTGTTTAATTTCAAAAATTACATTTATTCGAAATATTACACTAGTAATTTTCGTGCATTAATTTTAAATTGTGAGGTGATTTTCAAACATTAGCTAATAAATAGTATAAGTTCAACAACAGTAGTTATAAAATGATAAATCCGGCCCATGTAAATTTGTTATTTTGCAGTACTTATATTATATATGTTTGTAACTTTACTGTCTTGTAGGGTTTTCTAAGTGATTAATAAGTAATGAGATATTTGTTTACATGTTGTAGAGCGATTTGCATTGGGTTCGTGAATCTTGTCAAGGTCGTTTAGCCTATATTAACGACTATTATCATTTGAGTATACTTGAGGATATCAAGACATAGTTGCTTGCGCACGGTCGAGAATGTGTACTCAATTTTCTTGGTTTATGTTTCGTACATTTTCTAAGGTGGGAGAGTTCGACGGAAATATGCAAGTCGATGTTGCATGTTCTTATGTCACGTGAAGTGTGTAGTTCAGATACCCCTGCCCACGAGAGATGGTTTCTAATCTTTGATCACCGAGTTGAGATTTGATAATTCTGACTTTAGCCCGATTGGGGTTCACCATCCACCTGAAGGGGGAGTGTACTATAGAGTCCATGATGAATCCACCCATGTGACTATTCAAGACCTTCATAAAAAAATTTCCAGGGGATCTTTTCATCAGAGTCAAGATGACGAGGTAAAGATTTCGAAGATACTCATTTTGTACTACATCTTACTCGATGTCGACCCACAGAAGACTTGTGTGGATCTGTGGGTATGGGACTTAGTGGAGCAGCCCGAGAGATGAGATAACTTTCCGTAGGGGAAATTGTCTTTTCTTACGTTACTGAAGTTGATGGATAGGATTCCAGTAACTATTACAGACCCAAATTCTACGGACAAGATCCCCATGTACCATTTTTACGCATTCTCTGTTGCTCTACTGGTTAGTAATATTATATTTTTTTATTATTATTTTGAATGAATTCAAAATAATCGGTTGTCAACATTTAATCATATTCATTGTCTAGGTTTGGGCTTACGAGGTGATTCATGTCATTGGAACCATCACTGGACGTCGATTGGATACCACAAATCACCTGCTTAGATTATTAAAGTGGTCAACAGAAAAGTCCACTGTAAATGTTACCGATGCACTGTCTGGAGAGGTATTGTGAATTTCCTCACTGATGCAAATTTATCCACATTCACATTTTTTTGGCTGGTTGTTGTGACTTTATAGTAAGTGTAATATATGCATTCATTCCAGATGTACTGTTTGGTTTAAAGAGGAATGTCAGCCATTTTGGCGTGGAATCGAGCTAGACTTGGCCGACAGGGTTCAATTTGAAGCAAGAAGATGCGGTAGGAGACCTGCCCAAGCAACTAGAATCCCACATGGTTCGAGACCTTTACCTGATGAAGTGGGTCCATCATCCTCAGGTCCTAGTTCGGCAAGGAGGACCTCAGCTTCTAGACAACAAGGTGGTGGGCAATTGACCCGACAGACCACTAATACGAGCGAGCTTCATGATGTGGAGTCGTATGGGTACCAGTATCATGATTTTGCGATGCAACCCACTGAATTACTACAGATTGAGTCATTTCAGGATGCCGACCCTAGTAGATTCGTGTCAGGTTCCTCCGAGTCGCCTTCTATTTACCCATTTTCAAATCCTGCTTCTATACATGACGACCTAATGCAGCGCATGTCTGGGTTGTTCGATACTGGATTTGCTGAGATAAGGGCTTACGTTGGACAGCAGTTCGATGACCTTCAAGGATATATGGATGACGTGGTTCGTGACGCAGTCCGGGACAAGACACAATGCTTGGAGCAAGTGATTTCGTCAATGATTCAAGATGAGCTAAGGTCATTCTACAACTCTTGTTCCTCATTTCAAGAGTCTTATTATCCCCCGGCATCCGAGTATTATCCACGAGCCCAGGGAGCAATGGAGTGGTGTACTCCTGGAGTACCCCCGAATACCATGTACGGACAGTACGGACCTTCTGTAGTCCCTTTCAAGATGGGGATCGATATACCCACCCTACAGATAGGATCGAGATATATCGTGGAAGTTGCTCCAATAGAATCTTCATCATCAATTGAAGGGTCATCGATAGATGATTTCCCCAAGATGAGTGTCGTCATACGAGTCGTTCGATAGAAGACACCTTCTGGTTATGTCCGAAGTCCATTTCTTTGAAATGATGTGAAGAGACCGGATCTTCAAATGGCTGATCTAGAGGCATTCATTCGGGAAGAGCTAGCTTTATTAGAGCATAAGAAAGAGCCTAAAATGTAAGTTCATGAATTTACGTTGACATTATTTCAAATCATCGTTACGTGCTTATCTGACTATTAATGTTGGAGTAGGTTACGACGTTGGTCCAGAATTCTTCAGCACATTCTTGGATCCAATGGAGGACATGTCCTTTGAGGTTAGAGATTACTCATATGCATATTTTCATGATCGACATTTTTCTTTCCACATATAATATAATATTTTTTAAATTCATTTGATTTGCATATAAAATTATTATCTAATGAAAATTGTCCCCTACATCAGGTACTTGACTCGTACCTAGGTATTCTACAGAGCGACCGACATTTGTTGGTATTCGGGACATCGATCCTAGGGTACAAAAGAAGTTCCAGATATTAGATGCTCATTTCTTTGTACGATTCTAACTCAAAAAGTTGTTCTACTTGTCTTGTTCATCCAAAGTATTGTCTTATTTCTTTGTTCATATTTATTACAGACAACATGTGAGGCAATATGGAATGAGGTCCACCGCAATGATGATGAGCTCTCCAAATACGCATGCCCAAGGAAGGAGAGTTTTTCAGCGGCATAACTTGAGCGACTTATTCCCTATGTCGTAAGAAATAGGCCGAAATGACGATATGCGAAGCCATGGTGGAAAAAAATTGGCTCCGTAAATTTTTTGATCATTTTCGTAAATTGTAAATGCGATCGGCTGCACTCTTTCGATTTCGGTTCAACTCAGTTTAACATGTTTAAAATTATCCATGCAGTTTTTGACGGTCATGAACTTGGACGGACACTGGGTGGCCTGTGAAATTGAAAACCACCCCACATGCGGATCGTTCTTTTCAATAACATGAGATGGACCTAGAACATTGTGAAGTTCAACCACCGATTAAATGTCTTCGACGTGTATTCTTGGCACTCTTAGAACCCACTGGATTCTATGCTCGTGCAGCACATGAGGGAACACACATCGAAGTTTGTCCAGATGAGCTGGCGATGTGTACTGCAAAAGAGGTAAAATATTACGTCCAGTAGGGTAATTATACGTGCGGTGTTTTTACCTTGCTCGCAATCGAGAGTGCTTTGACTGGGAAATGGCCTAGACCTCATCTGAAACAAGAGGGACTTAAAAAAGTTAGGCGTAATATGGTTTCGATGGTTTACAGGTACTCTAGTGATGCAGGCACTATAAAGCCTGATGATTTGGGATGCTAAAGTATAACTTTACGTTGTATTATGCCGGATTCTTGATTCTTTTGTAATGTACGATCCATGAATTGGATTATTTATATCAACTTCATCATTTTGTGAGGGTGTTAAAAAAATAGCATCAACTATAACTTTCTCAACTATATATCACTAACATTTTTCGAAAGAAAACTAATATAGTAATATTAAATCTAACATGTGAGTAATTACCAAGCTAATAATCATATGTACATTATACACCATTTCATCGACTCGTAATTTTATAGTATAACTAAAAAACAACCTTTACAATTAGATATTCAAGCTTATATGCATGCATTAGTATAATGTTCGAAAATACTATTCAAAATAATGTTCGAAAATTTATAAAATAATGTTAATAATGTTCGAAAAAAACTAAGGGTTCGAAAATAATATTCCAACTAATAATGTTCGAAAATTTGAAAATTAATCTTTATAATGTTCGAAGATACTTTCATTAGTATAATGTTCGAAAATACTTTCATTAGCTAATAATGTTCAAAAATTTCAATTCCAAAATAATGTTAGAAAATTTAACAAATAGTTCATTAAATATGTTCAAAAATACATGCATCGGTATAATGTTCGATAATACTTTCATTAGTTAATAAAGTTCAAAAATTAGTAATGTTTGAAAATTTGAAAAATAATGTTAATAAGGTTGGAAAATACTTTCATTAGTTAATAATGTTACAAAATTTCAAAATTACTTACTATGCAATTTTCGAACATTACGATGTTGAAAACACAATGTTAACTACTAATAATACAAAAATATGTTTTCGAAAATTATTAATATTATTATACATGTTTTTGAACATTAATAGTTATTATTTTTGAAAATAATAATCTTGGAACAGTACTATGCAATTTTTGAACATTAATAATAATGTTTTCGACAGTTAATATTATAATTAATGTTTTCAAAAATTACTAATAATGTTTTCGAAAATTATGATTATTATTATTAATGTTTTCGAAGATTATTATTTTCGACACATAATAATCTTGGAACATTACTATGCAATTTTCAAACATTAATAATAATATTTTCAAAAGTTAATATTATTATTAATATTTTTGAAAATTAATAATAATGTTTTTGAAAATTAATTATGTAATTTTTGAAAATTAATAACAATGTTTTGGAAAATTACTAATAATATTATTAGTGTTTTCGAACATTATAATTTTTGAAAATAATAATCTTTGAACACTACTATGCAATTTTCAAAAATTAATAACAATATTTTCGAAAATTATTAATAATATTATTAATGTTTTCGAATATTATTATTTTCGACAAAATAATCTTTGAAAATTAATAATAATGTTTTCGAACATTACTATGCAATTTTCGAAAATTAATAACAATGTTTTCGAAAATTATTAATATTATTATTTATGTTTTCGAACATTTTTTTTTTCGAAAAAAAATATTTTCAAAAATTAATTATGCAATTTTCAAAAATTAATAACAATGTTTTGGAAAATTATTCATAATATTATTAATGTTTTCGAACAATATAATTTTTAAAAATAATAATCTTCGAGCACTACTGTGCAATTTTCGAAAATTAATAACAATGTTTTCGAAAATTATTAATATTATTATTAATGTTTTCAAACATTATTATTTTTGAAAAAATAATCTTCAAAAATTAATTATGCAATTTCAAAAATAATAACAATGTTTTGGAAATTTTTAATATTATTATTAATGTTTCCGAACATTATAATTTTCGAAAATAATAATCTTCGAACATTACTATGCAATTTTCAAAAATTAATAACAATGTTTTCTTGGAATTATTAATATTATCATTAATGTTTTCGAACATTATTATTAAAGTTCAAAAAATTATTAATATTATTATTTTAAAAAAAATAATCTTCGAACATTAATATGCAATTTTTGAAAATTAATAACAATGTTAATTTTCAAAAATTAATAATAATGTTTTCGAAAATAATAAATTATTACTAAAATTCTTATGTACAACATTTTCGAACATTACAGGTAATAGTTTTCGAAGATTAATAATAACACTAGTTAAACTAATTGGTGAAAGTCAACTAATTGGTGAAAATAGTGAGCAAATGACAAATAGAATGTGAGTCAGTTAAACTAATTGGTGAAAGTCAACTAATTGGTGAAAATAGTGAGCAAATGACAAATAGAATGTGAGTCAGTCTGACAAATCAGTTGGGATCTGCATATCAATTGATTTTAGGGAAAAAATGGATATTTTGACATCAAAATTTATATTTAAAATCAGAATGTGTTATTATATTTATGGATAAATTGAGATTAAACTTAAAAAAAATGGATATGAAAAACCATTTTTCCTTATATATTTTTCATGTGTATATTAATTATTACGTACATGAGTTGACCAATTCTCTTTCCCCAAGTCTGCCACTAATCATCACCACATATACACTATTTCTACCTACTGATAGGTTTCTTGAATACTACTGAACTTGTTCCTTTATTCACTTTTATATATATATATATATATGGAAAAATGCCTATAATAGTCATTTTTCTATAATTTCACCCAATTTTACCTATTGATATAGGCATTAACCCTATTATACCCAAAAATATATAAGAATGTGTATTAAAATACCTATTTTTTAGTACAAATTAAATTGACTTCCACAGCCACGGGCCCCACAGGAGTGATGTGCACAAACAATTGTCATGCAATTATCATGCCTTCCAGCCGCCTCCATGTGCCTCACTGCACAAATTATCATGCAATTAAAATTCCACCCCCTCCCACCACGTGTCAAGTCCTTTAAGTGAATCAGTTATGCCCCCTCCCCCAATAATGACAAAATAGACAAAATATACTTACAACATTTACTGTTATTACTGTGACGAAAATTTATGTCGATTGTATTACAATTCTATATAAGCATACAACTTGGAAATCGAAATAGCATTCGAACTCAAATAAGCAATTTGTATAGTTTTGGTTGTCGATTAGAACTTGGAAGCGCCGAAGAATTTTTTGTGTTCAAGAATTTTAAAGGTATGTTACGAGCATGTAGATATTATCATGTAATATTATATTAAACCGTACACAATTTTCGTGTTTACTTGAATTTTGTAGTTGTGATATTTATTTAATTTAATGCTTTGTAATATTATTTTTTGCGTTTAAGGTGAATTGTTAGATATATTTTATTTGCGTACACGATGATAGTTAAATTTAGCATATACGAAAACTGCTAAAACTATCCACGAAAATAATTTTTATTTCAGCCACGAAAATATTATGCACGAAAATAAATAAAATTATCCTCCACGAAAATAATTATTATTTTTAGCCACGAAATTATTATCCACAAAAATAATTAAAATTATCCTCCACGAAAATAATATTTTTAACCTACGAAAATAATATTTCGGAAAAAAAATTATCACGAAAATAATATTTTAACCACGAAAATAATATTTTTTATCCACGAAAATATTAGACACGAAAATATTTTCCACGAAAATAATTCAAATTATTATTCACGAAAATAATATTTTTTTCCACGAAAATTCAAAAAAACATAATTCACGAAATTTCGAAAAAATAAGTGTACACGAAAAATCGAAGAAATTATTGTCCACGAAAATTCTGAAAAACATATTTCACGAAAATTCTAAAAAATATGTGTACACGAAAATTAGAAGAAATTATTGTCCACAAAAATTCTAAAAAATACAATTCACGAAAATTCGAACCATAAATTGTACACGAAAATTTGAAGAAATTATTATCCACGAAAATTCTAAAAAATCATGTCTCACTAAAATTCGAATATATGATAATTTTTAATATTAACGTATAGTTAAATTAAAATAATTGATGGGTTGTAATTGTTTTATATTTATATATAAATTATTTTTAATCTTATATAAGTCTTGTATGTTCGTACTTTTAAATTTGTAATTATCCTAAATATTTTAGATATCAAATTTATAATAATAGAATATTGATGTGAGTTTTTTAGATAACTGTAATGAGTAATTTATATTTGTTGTCACCTATATTTATATTATTCAATTATTCAATTTTTTTGTTTTATCATTATAGTATTAAATCTTTAATATAAAACTATTATGAAAATATTAAAAATTTAAAGTTAAATATGAGTGTATTTGTAACGCCCAGGATAAAAACGAATCATAATTGGTTAATTAAATAAGTAAACCTTAACTGAAATATCTTATGTGTATTAATTCTTGAGTGTTTAATTTAATTACGTGTGTTTCAGATATGTGTTTAACGATAGGTTTTAAATGGATAAAATTCATACACATGGAAAATAGAATATTTTTAAAACATTAGATGCGTAATGGAAAAACGAGAAGATAGAAACCAACTAGAGGTCAATCAGACACCCGTAGCTCAAACGGTGAAGAAAAGGGCAAAATACCAAGTTTCGGAAAAACACGGAACGGGATCTAGATGAACAGTAACCGACCTTATCGTGAACAGTAAATTTTCCAGATTTTCTATAAATAGGCGCTCATTCATTTCATTTTTTTCACCTTTCTTCGAACGAGGCGAAAAGCGACGAAAACACGTAAGTCTCTCTCTTTTCTCTCTCGTCTCTTTATTTATTTTTCTGTTTCCGATCGCCGCTGCCGCCGACGGAGTCGCCGGAGCCGCCGCCGCCGCTGCTGGAGTCGCCGCCGCCGCTGCCGCTGCCGAAAAATTCTAAACTCGTCCGTTTTTGCTGATTTTCGTACACAACGTAGCCCTCGACGAGACGAATCTAGAACAACTTCCGGAATTCAATTTCGATTCTCCGTTCACCGGAAAATGGCGAAAAACCGCCGCTGCCGTCGCCGGAAAAGGTCAAACCCGTCCGTTTCAGCTGATTTTCGTATGTAACGTAGCCCTCAACGATACGAGTCTAGGGCAATTTCCGGAATTCAATTTCGATTCTCCGTTCGTCGGAAAACGGCGAAAACCATCTCCAAACCCTAAACCCTTATTTTCAGCCACCTTTTCTCTCTCCCGTTTTTCTTTCTCTTGCTCTTTTTCTCGAGATTGCAGGCGCTGGAAGGGCTGTCGGAGTGGTGGGCTAGCCACTGGAGGGGTGGCGCCGTCATGGGTGGTGGCGCCGGTGCCGGAAAATGGATTGGAAAAGTAGTTGTTGCATTGTGTTTGTGTAAATTGTGTTTGACGAAGGGTTTTCGTGACTGTTTTTATGGTACTATTCACGCCGGAATCCGGCGAGGGATGGCCGGATCTGGTAGCCGGTGATTCAGGCTAGCCATAGGACTAAGTTTCGGTGGCATAGGACGGCGACACCGCCGTCGGTGGTGCCGGGAAAGTGGCTGCTCGAGCAGGCCGACGACGGGAGCAACCTGCCCCGCTGCCTAGAAAACTAGGCAGCCGACGGGAGACGTCGTCGGGAAATTTTCCCGTCGACGGGAACACGCGCGACGTCGTTTTTCGATGCAATTTTCGATCCGATTCTCATTTTCTTTTCATCGTACCTTATCACCGAGTCATCACCAACGAGACCGGGGGTCGTGGGTCCCGGTCAAAGTCAACCCTTTGACCAAATTACCAAAATACCCTTCAATCTTAAAACGCTCCGTTCGAACTCGTTCCAACTCCGATTGAGCTCATTCTTGTTTCGTTGTGATCCAAATTTCATTCTCTTTCACCTCAGATATATAAACTGATATTTCCCTCTTGTTTCTTCAGCTTCAATCGTTAGGCCCTCTGTTCCGATCCGTCTCGTTTCGATCGATAGCATCCAATTCGATATCGTTTAAATCCTTAATTATATTTCATAAATATCTAAAAACATCATAAACTATGTAGGCTACCGGTTGGATTGAAGCTTTGAGATACGCGATCTTGGATACTTGCAACTCACGTGGTAACCACCGAACAAGGTGGGGGTAATTTCTAACTCTTTATCTGTTTATAGTTTTCCCTATTCCAAGCATGATTGAGGAATACTAAATGTTGTGATTATATTTGCTGTGACATACTTATTACTGTGAGGGGTGGGCCGCTGAGGCGCCCCTTCATGCATTCGTCTCTAACCCTCATTCTTCTATGAAAGGTTTGGTGGTCCTTGAAATGCACCAGCGGTATTTGAGACCGTTTTATGGGATAAGACGGGCGATGCCTGCACCTATTCGTCCCTTACCATTTCTAATGTCTGCTGTGCATATTTCGTGCTGTGTTTCATAATGATTATGCGTATTTCTAATTTAATTATCTGTCAAAGATTTAGACGTGGATTTTATCCCCACGAGTGTATTCAACGCACTCACCCCTTATTCTGTAATTCACGTTACAGGAGGTGATGAACATGATGAACCCTAGAAGGAGAGAGGAGGTGATATATTTGGATCTATAAATTTCTTTAATATGATGTTTCTCGAACTTTCTCTTTATAAAACAATGTTGTAAGAAATCCACGTTTTGTGGTTATGATGATGATGTGTATTCGGGATGTGAGATCCTGATAATGATGTGTATATGGGATATGAGATCCTGATGTTTTTCCGCTGCAAATATTATGTTGAATCGGTTGAAACCGATGGTTGATGTGTAATATCTTCTGTTCGTCTCTTATCTCTTTTCTTCCTGCACACCCGTGTGGAAAACTCTGATATTTTTTTATGAAAGAAATTGGGGCGTGACAGTATTAGTCTATTGTAATTTTGTGTAATTTTCCCGAGAATTATTTCGCTCCACTTTGGCAGTTTGTCACAATATACACATGATTACTCTCTGATGTGTGTTGTTTTTGTTTTTTTGTTCATGTATAGGAAAAAATGAGTTTCATTTCTGTCGTTGTTTGGTTCGGGGGATATTGGGAAGGTTTGGAGTACAAAAACGGTTCCCAAGAGCTGCTTCACCTTAAAAGACTTACATTTGCTGATCTATTAGAGTCAATTCATGGACTCGTGTATGCTGACATGAATTGCTGGAGATATGTTGTTGGTCCCAAGTGGTGTCCGAGGTTCAGAGGGGGGGGGGTGAATGAACCTTGGTCAATTTTTCAGAATCTTTAAAACAACTGTTCTGCACTGCAAGTTACTTGAGCTTGCAGCGATAGATGGTTACTGCTTGCAGCGCTAGAATGCAGTGCTGCACGCTGTAACCTGGAGTTTTGTACGCAGCGGAAATATACTTTTAAACACAAGACTGTTTTACACAAAAATGTTTATTTCAAACGTTTTATGATGAGAAGAGATATAGATATATGCAGAAAATAAGCACAGATAAATAAAGCGATAAAAACACTTATGGCTTATAGTGGTTCGAAGGTGGTGTAATCCTTCTACGTCCACTCTACTGCTCCTCGAGCAGGAACTTTGTTAAGCAAGATTGATTTACAGGACTCTCCTAACAATCTATCAACTTACAAAGTTAACCACCTACTGAAGTCCAGCGTACACACAGCAACTGCAAACTTCAAAGGCTAACCCACACAGGGTTCTATACTCCCACACAGGGAAGCTGCCTAACACTAGACAACTAAAACAAACAGCAAGGATCTCTCCTATCAACTGTTTGACACCACTAAAACAACCTAAGCACACAACAACAAGGTTAAAAGGATAAAAAGGTTTTCTTCAACTTGTGCTTCGAAGTGAGCTTCTGAATCCGTAGGGAATCTTTCAGCTTGAACTCTGCTTCACTTCGATAGGTTGAGTGACTGAAACTGTTGGCTTGAAATTTTGTAAGCTTGAAACTTTTTCGCGTAGATGCTTTAGTAATAGTGATGGAATCAGTTTTCAGTAACCAGCTTCAGTTCTCCTCGACCTCTATTTATACTTGTAGGAGAAGATGTCCGTTGAAGGAGACATCCCTCTTTTGAATTTGAAATAGCCTGGCCAAAGTATGGTTCGCATTTAATGCGACTGACCTTTCTTTTCGGAGCATTTAATGCGGCAGTTACGGCTCGCAGCTTTCTGCGGCGCGTCAGTCTATGTGGCATCTTCTTATTGGCTCCGTGTCTGCTACTTTGACTTTTTCTTGAACGGCTCTTTTATCCCTGCTTGGATCTCCGTTCCTCGTACTGCATTTATCCTTCCTGGGATTTGCAGGATACTTAGTCTTGTAGTTGGCGCTGTATTTACTTAACTGTTCTGTAAGTCTGCGCTGTATCATTGGTCTTTGTGCAGCTGGTGCATTCTTTTAGTGCTGCTGTATTATAGACCTGCTTGCAGTATCATCTGGCAGTGCTGCTGTAATCATCGTTCTAGCAGTACTTCTGTATCATTTTCATGCAGCGATGCTGCACGCCGTTCTTCCTTGCTTTGTTGTATTGAAGTATAGCCTTATATATGCTTTGTTGTTCATTTCTTCTTCCAACAATGATGTATCCTGCCTTCTTGCAGCGATACTGTATCCTGCCTTCTTGCAGTGATATCTCCCTTTAAAGCTTAGATGCAGCTTTATCCTTCTTTTAACCTCCATTTCAATCATTGACTCAAGACTCAATTCTAGTCTATTTATTCACTTAAACAATGTGGAAATGGGGTACTCAAAACTTCCTATTACATGGTTGGTTTGTCTCATCAAAATCTAAACAATGAAATCCCAACAATTTCCCCCTTTTTGATGATGACAAAACCTTTACAATATTTCATTCATGAAGAAGTTTCATTTTACTTTAACTCATATGGTTTATCCAGATTACATGCTTGCACAGCTTGAATGAATAAATCTAATCCTGGATTCATCAGAGATGCATCATGCTATTCCTTTCAACAAACTCAACAGGAAAACACAAACATCATGCATGAGTTCATAAGAGTTGAACTTGGTCAGAGCCGAAAGAAAAAAATTTCTTCATTTAAGAGATAGAAATTTTTACAACATCAAAAATACAACAAGGATCATGAGAGGGTATATGAATACAGCTTAGTAAAACGAAGACCTTTTGCTTGCAGATTCGTCTGATCTTCTTTCAAACCTTTCAAGGCCTTCCCTTCCTCTTGATCCTTTCCACCAATCCCTGATGGACTCTTGGTAGGACTCTTCCAGCTTGTGTCTGATCACAGGAATCTGAATCCATCTCAGCCAGAAGTCCTCGCAGTTTGGTACAATCAGCCCTTC
Organism: Scutellaria barbata; assembly: GCA_028654395.1. NCBI lineage: Eukaryota > Viridiplantae > Streptophyta > Magnoliopsida > Lamiales > Lamiaceae > Scutellaria > Scutellaria barbata. Next base: position 10,475,468 of record CM053656.1, on the reverse strand, counting down.
CTTGACTCGATCGATGTACAGCTGTTGAATGTCAAGGCTTCCTTCGCGAACGAGCTGTTCATACCTTCTCAATGCAGTCTTGCAGGTATGATACTTGCTGAATTTGCCTTGCCTGCATAGATCTCTGAAGTGTCTGAGGTACTCTGATCGTTTGAAAATGGTGATCGCCTCAAATGTTGGATTCCGATCAAAAGGCAGTCTGACTTCTTTGAAGATGTCAAATCTCCAAGCCATGTTCTCTCCTTCAGGCCTTTGATCCATCAACACGGACACTTCAGCAGAGATGTTTTCTGTGTCAAGGCGAGGGATTTCTTGACGAGGGAATTGGTAGAAGTTGTTTGGAAATATTTTTCTTTCACCAATTACACCGAGTCTTTGAATCCAGGCGTTAGGATCTGCAGCTTCTTCGTACTGGCGCCTTTGATTCTCAGACTCGTCCCCGCTCATCCTCTTCCTTGAGCCTTACTGCTGGCTATCATCCCTTCTCTTATGATGATAGCTGGGCGGTGCTGCATCCTTGCTTGCAGCTCTGCTGTGTGCAGAACCTGCAGCAGATCTTCTTCCAGTAGCTGCACTGGCTCCACCAGCTCCATCATCATCTCTTCTCCATCTCTTCGGAGAAGGGATATCAGCAGCAGCAGATGATCCAGACCTCCTTCTCCTCCTGCTGAGAGGTTGCTGGTCATCATCTTCTTCCTCTTCTTCAGGTTCAGCCGCCCATTTGCTCCTATAGCGATCTTCAAAGTCTTCAAACCTTTTCCCCTTTTTGGCATCATCAAAAGCCGGGGGCTGAGCAGGGGCAGCTGGGACCGCCCTAGATCGCGGGCGTCGGGTCGGTTCAGGGGCGGGCTCTGGAGCATCGACATGCTGAGGGAAAGCTCGGACCATGATATCCCTCAAACTCTCCTACAATCAGCTCTAGATTCCCCAACCTGTTGTCCACACTTCTAGTTCTCTGAGATTGATCGAAGACACGATCCAAAAGTGTTTCCAGGACTCTGGAGTGTGAGTTAAGTCTATTAGAGGCAGTCTCAGCATGCAGCTTGCATTGCCTGACCTCTTGGCGCGTCAGAGCAGCTTCGACCTTCAACTCCTTCTCCATCCTGACCCGATCGTAGTACAGCCTGTTTGAATGATCATTGAAAGTATGCTTAATCATATCAGGCAGCACTTCGAGGTCCTTCTTGAAACCCGTCATGGTTTCAGCATGGAATTGGGCACTGACCCTGAGACTGTTGCGCATGGTAGACTCATGCTCTTGGAGAGCATGCGGCAGATATTTAACAGCGGTCTCGACTCTGTTGATGGATTCATCAGGAGTCAGCCCTGAATTCCTTCTTGTTGAGGCAGCAGTGGATGCAGCAAATGGAATAACCTCCTTACATACTCGTGCTGCATCCTGCCTCGGTACTTCAGAAGCAACCTCATCCTCATCGTCGCTGGTATGAGAGCTTGTAGAGCTTAAGAATGGGTGCTTATCTTCTTCTTCTTCTCCTGCTTCTGCCTCCTTGTCGCTAGATGAGACTGGAACAGGAATTACTCCGCCAGATTTTGGCCCATGAACAGCAATATTCCGTTCCTTCATCCATCTTGCGAATTCGGCATCCGACATATTAGCGTCCACAGTATCCTTCGCTGCAGTAACCTTTGAAGGTTCTTGAGAGCTAGCAGCGGCTGCAGCATCAACCTCCTCACGAGGTGTCTCTAGCTGCACTGAGGATACCTCGGCTTCAACTTCAGCATCCTCAATGGGTACTATCTGAACAGCCTCCCCACCTGAGGTCTTCGCACACTTAGGAAGTGTTGTCAGAACAACATCCTCCACTGAGGTCTTCTCAATGGACCCCGTCTCCTCGGCCGGTCCAGAAACAGCTTCGACAGTCTCTGCTGCAAGAATGAGTTCTTGCAACTCTGCATGGCTTCCTGCAGCAATCACAGTATTCAGCACTGTATCCTCTATTGCTGCTAGGATCTCAGCTTCCACCCTGCTCTTCTCTGCAGCTCCTTCTTCCTGTTGAAGGGTGGTTGCTGGCTGCACTGCTGTCGCGTCCAGTGCAGGGAGTACCGCCTCTGCAACTCCCTCCGTAGATGCTTCATCGGCAATCTCAGAAATGTCTGAGATGACATTCCTGATTATGGTGGATGGTTCCCCCTCAGAGTCTGCTTGAGCAGCATCTTCATCTTCGCGCACTGGGGAATCACCATAATCCAGTAGTTGGGCTTCCTCCTCCTCCAAGTGATCCAACGTGACAATGTTGGAGAGGCCCTCAACTACTTGCTCGTATGCAGGGGAGTTCATCTGATTTGAACTTGAACTGTCTTCTCCCCGCATTCTTCTTGAAGTGTGCTGCATCCTGGTTTCCTTCAGGCTCTGTTGCAGCGCTAGATGCAGCATGGCTTCTTCAGCCTGCTCCACTCCCAAGGTGTCGATTTGCTCCTGAGCAAATGCGACATCATCGCCCCTTCTTACCGCCTCTGCAGCCGGGGCTAGGAAGACCTGCACATCTTCCACTGCTGCTTTCATCGGCAGCTCTGCAGAGTCGGATTCTGCAAGAGCCTTGCCCTTTCCCTTGTCCTGTGCTCCCTGTGCAGCGCTGCAGCCATCGAGCTCTTGAACTCTTGTTGCAAAGTCAGGTTGCAGGAGTGTCAGAATATCCTCTGATTTAGCCCACTCCAGGACAACTTGCTCGACTGTCAGGAAATCCTTCCACTTCAATAGGATTTCCCCCTTTGACAGCCGCATCTCTCTCCAAAGAGAGTAATCTGCAGCCATATTTCTAGCCGCTGGAAAGGTAGGAACGAGCACTGAAGCTTCTGTTTGTAGACGAGCTTCTTTTTCAGTTGGCTCGACCCGGTGCTGATATAGCTCTTGAGGCTGATGTGACTCATCCCCAAGGTCAACTACAACCATATCAAACTGATGTGACACATCCCCAACAGCAACAGCAGCTCTCTTGCTGCGTGGAGCCCTTCTCACCAAGGGTGCGTCATCATCTGGGGAAGAGGATTCAAGTTCAGGTACAGCCTTCCCTAAACTCCTCTTGATAACAGGAAGAGGACTCAAAGGATCCTCTTCTTCAGCATCTTCCCCGCTGATAGCAGCTTCATCTTACAGAGCAAGAGTTGCATTCTTTTTGTCTTTGGTTTTCTTCCTCGTAACTCCTGCTCCTACAGCCTTCGGTTGGGTCTTGCCCTTCTTCTTCTCCCCGAGATACTTTCCAGGATGAATGGGGGCGGGTGCTGCAAGTTGAAGGCCAAGCTTGCAGAGCAGAGAGCAGATGGTGATACCGTAGCTCCGACGCTCCGTTATCTTCTCTACTTCCTCCCACAGCCTTTTCATGATGAACCTCGCCCAGTTCACCTTCTCTCCGGCCATGATGGCAGACATGATCCGGAACCGGAGATCTGTGCACTTGTCGTAACTCCCTGTCCTCCCTTCGATGGAGTATGCACAGATGTCGTGGAGAAGTTCAAACTCCGGTTTGAAGAGCTTCTTGGGGGCACTTCTCTTGATTTCAGCCCCTGCATCCCTTGCTCGAAAGAGATTCCACATCTCTTGAGCTGATGCCTCCCCATACGTCGCCAACTGGCTGGGGGTCAACCCTGCAGCCGAAATGCTGAAGGTGGTGGAGATATCCCTAACGGTCAACGACCGTTCCTCTCCATCTGCATCCATCCGGAACAGGATGCAGTTCCTTTCCTCCACCTGCCTAGCGTAGGCGTAAAACCTCTGTACTGACTCCGTGGAGAAGCCAGCATATACTGTGGTCAACAGCCCTAGGACTTGGGTCTGTTCTAGAGCATCAAAGATCCTCTTGATCAGGGTATTATCATACAGCCCTGACTCCAAGATGTTCTCCCTGTTGATCATTCTTCCATCAAGAACGATAGTCTTTCTGGCAGCCATTGAAATCTTTGTGAGATAGAGAGAAAAGAGACAAGGGTTTTGCACTTAGAAAATTTTCTTGCGATCACAGCGTTTCTCTCTCTGAAGATGGTGAAAACTGAATTTCAAATGGCAAGTTTTGGTCTTTATGGCGGTTCCCAAGAGACGTGCGAGATTGACGGTTGAGATAAATCAGGGAAATGATCTAGTGGCTCAGGAAAAAGTGGAGATGTCAAATCGTCGCTAATAATTACTTGGCGCGTGAGCTCTGTCAGCGCCCTTTCCACTTCCTGACACCCGTAGTCATGCATTTAATGCTGAAAGACATGCCTTTTGCCGCCTAAATAAATGTCTTTTTAAGGTTGCAGCATCTCTAGTACGAGGTTGCAGAGCAATCAATACTCCTTTTGAATTCAATGCTGTAACCTGGTGCTGCTTGATTTCTTCGATAACAGCTGTACTGTAAGAATGTAGATTGCAGCGCTGTCTGAACCCAGTGCTGTATTGACGCGTAGCTTACAGTACCATTTTTACTGCTTTCTGCAAGCATGCAGAGGTTCCCCCTACGATCTTGCATTTTCTTTTTCTTCACAACTTAAGAATTCCTAGCTCGTTACGAAGCATAGAAAACCTAGATTCACTCAAAGGTTTTGTAAGGATATCTGCCAGTTGTAGATCCGTGTGAACCTTCTCAAGCACGACATCTTTCTTCTCAACATGATCTCTTATAAAGTGATGACGAATGTCAATGTGCTTTGTTCTTGAGTGAAAGATAGGATTATGGGTAATTGCAATAGCGCTCGTATTGTCACAGAGAATTGGCGTCTCTTTTTCTTCTATCCCATAATCTCTAAGTTGCTGCTGTATCCAGAGAATCTGCGCACAGCAACTTCCTGCTGCAACATACTCTGCTTCTGCTGTAGAGGTTGTAATTGAGGTCTGCTTCCTGCAGAACCACGAGACAAGTCTATTTCCCAGAAATTGACACGTCCCACTAGTACTCTTCCTATCAATCTTGTAGTCTGCATAATCTGCGTCGGAGTAGCCTTTAAGCTTAAATCCTCCTTCTTTAGGATACCATAGGCCGACTTCCTGAGTTCCTTTCAGATACTTGATCACTCTTTTTACAGCTAAAAGATGTGATTCCTTCGGTGCTGCTTGGAATCTAGCACAGACTCCTACTGCAAACATAATATCAGGCCTGCTTGCTGTGAGATACAGCAATGATCCAATGAGGAGTCTGTACTTCGTAATGTCTACATCTTTACCATTTTCATCTTTGTCAAAACTTATAGATGTGGACATGGGAACGGACGTTGCTGCTCCATTCTCCATGCCAAATTTCTTGATAAGCTCCTTCGTATACTTGACTTGGTTGATGAAGGTTCCTGTAGGAAGCTGTTTTACTTGCAGTCCGAGAAAGAAACTTAATTCTCCCATCATACTCATCTCGAACTTTGACTGCATCAGGTTGGAGAATTTCTCACATAGCTCTTTGTTTGTGGATTCGAAGATAATATCATCCACATAGATTTGTACAAGAAGTACACTCTCTCCGTCCTGTATCCTAAACAGCGTTTTGTCGATCGTTCCTTTCTGAAAACCATTTTCCAGAAGATAGAGAGATAAGGTGTCATACCAAGCTCTTGGTGCTTGCTTCCGTCCATACAGGGCCTTTTGTAAACGAAACACCTTCTCTTCTGCTTGATCCTCGAAACCAGGAGGTTGCTCAACATATACTTCCTCTGTAAGGAGACCATTCAGGAATGCGCTTTTAACATCCATTTGATAGACGTTGAAATTCATATGTGCTGCATAGGCTAAGAAAATTCTTATTGCTTCTAGCCTTGCCACTGGTGCAAAAGTCTCATCAAAATCAATTCCTTCTTCCTGACAGTATCCTTTAGCAACTAATCTTGCTTTGTTTCTTACAACGACTCCTGATTCATCTAGCTTGTTCTTGAACACCCACTTTGTTCCAATTACACCTTGATGGGTCGGTCTAGCGACTGTTTGCCATACTTGATTTCTCTCAAATCCATTCAATTCTTCCTGCATGGCCTGTACCCAGTTGCTATCTTGCAGTGCCTCTTCAACATTCTTTAGGCTCTGATTGTGATATGAAGCATGCAAACATTGCTTCATGTGGGATGGATCTTCTTGTCCTTACACCGATGGATGGATCTCCTATAATGAGATCTCTTGGATGATTTCTAAGTCATGTCCTATCTGGCTCAAAAACGTGCGTTAGTGTATTTTGCTCATCATGTTGCTGTAATGCAGGAGGTTCTGCTGCTGTAAGAATGTCTGCTGCATCCAAGGTTGCAGCTTCTTCATCTTTATCTTCTTCTGTAGGCAGAACTCCTTCTATGTATGGTACAACATTCTCTTTTCTAGGAGAGGTTTCTTCAGGTGGTTTTTCCAGCTTCTTTGTGTCACAATGTGGTTCATCAAACACCACATGTACAGATTCTTCTACCACCAGGGTTCTCTTATTAAACACTCTGAAGGCTTTACTTACAGCAGAGTATCCTAGAAATACTCCTTCGTCTGATTTAGCATCAAAAGTCTTCAGATGTTCCTTTCCATTGTTGAGAACATAACACTTGCATCCAAAGATATGCAGATAGGAAATGTTTGGTGTATGACCATTCCATATTTCATACGGTGTCTTGTCAAGATCCTTGATGATTAAACATCTGTTCTGCGTATAGCATGCAGTGTTGGTTGTCTTAGCCCAAAATCTCTTGGGTATTTCTGTTTCTGCTATCATCGTCATTGCTGCTTCCTTGAGGGTTCTATTCCTTCTTTCAGCAACCCCGTTTTGTTGAGGTGTTCTTGCAGCAGAGTATTCATGACGAATGCCATTGTCAGAACAGAATTTCTCTATAAACTTATTTGTGAACTCGGTTCCTCTGTCTGATCTTATCTTCACTATGCTCAAGCTCTTTTCATTCTAAATTTTCTTCATGAGGCCAGGTAGCTTTTCTTGAGTTTCCGACTTCTTCGCTAGAAAGATCGTCCATGTGTATCTAGAGTAGTCATCCACTACTACTAGAGAGTACTTCTTCCCGCTCAAGCTTACTGGTTCTACTGGTCCAAAGAGGTCCATGTGTAGAAGATCTAGAATTCTGTGAGACGATTTCTGAATCTTATCCTTGAAAGAGCTCTTAACTTGCTTCGCTTTTTAACACGCTCCACAAACATTCTCTTTCTTGTAAGCTACATCTGGTAGTCCTCTCACGAGGCCTTTTCTTGCTAGCTTGTTGATAGTCTTGAAGTTCAGGTGACTTAATCGTTTGTGCCATAACCAGCTCAGCTCCGGTGGACTTTTCACTGTGAAGCATGTTGATTGAGTGGAGGAATTCCAATCTGCTAGGTAGATATTTCCTCTTCTTGTTCCTGTAAGCTTTACTTCATTTGTGGTGCTGTCCTTGATTAAGCACTTGTTGAGGTTGAATTCCACTGTATATCCTTTGTCACAGAACTGACTGATGCTTAGAAGATTGTATCTAAGCCCCTTTACGTAGGATACTTCCTTGATCTTTATGTTCCCCTTGACTAGGCATCCGCTTCCTTTTGTGCTTCCTTTGGAATCATCTCCAAATATGACCTTAGGTCCTTTGCATTCTTGGAAGTCTTTCAGCGTTTCTTTATTGCCTGTCATATGCCTTGAGCAGCCGCTGTCGATATACCATACATCACTGCTGCATCCTGGCACTGTAACCTGTAACAAACTCAAACAGATTTAGGTACCCATTTCCATACGGGTCCTTTGGGGTTAGTTACTTTGGGAACCCAAACTTTCTTAACAGTAATTGATCTACTGTAAGATTTGTTGGTTCTCGAGCTGTATGCAGTTATCTTGGAAAACTGCTTATGAAAAGTGTGTGCTCGATAAACATGTGTGTTACCAACACCCTTGTAGTGCGGTCTTCCACCATACTTTCCTGGAGTATATCCTCCTTGAGGTTTAGACATGTAGGTCTTAGTATCGGTGGGAAAGTTTCTTCTATGCTGCAACTTTGTTGGTTGCTGCATTCTTTTACTGCATGCAGCAGATGACTTCTGCTGCAGCCAAGTCTTAGATGCAGACTTATTCCCTGCAGTTGAGCATTGGGGTTTCTTCCCTTTATCCGTCATTGCTGTTTTGTTCACTATTTTTTCAGAGTCACAAAGTAACTCTTTCTCCATTGGAGTTTTAGCTTGAACAAAATTCACAGCTTCGGATGTGCTTGTTGTATTCTGAGAGCCTTGATTGCTGTAACCTATGCCTGAAATCACAAAGGGATCTCTGACACTATTTATGCAATCTCTTGCGTCCTTTGAGGATTTGGTGAACGTTCTCATCTTGGACTGTAAGATTTCCTTCTCAGATCTTAGCTCAGTGATCAGCAGATTCAATCTAGAGATCTCTTGTTGCTGCTTACTACACTTTGAGTTATCAGACTCTCGTGCAGCGAGCATTCTGGCAATGTCGATGTTTTTGCTCTTGAGGATCTCATTATCGATTCTAAGGTTCTCATTCTCAACCTTAAGCTCCTCATGAATTGAGTTGATCTGCTCGAAATCACTCATGATCCTTTTCAAGGAGTGGATCATGTTCAGCTCCTCATCAACTTGTATGGACAACGGTTGGTAAATTACCTCATCTTCTTCGCTGTCCTCGCCATCTTTAGCCATCAGGCATATGAGTGCTTTTTCGTCAGAGGATGAGGTTTCAGCATCGCTGTCAGAGGATTCTGCAGCTTTCAGTACTTCCTTCGGAAATACTGCATCCTTGGATTTCTCCATCTCTCCTATGAGAGCTCGAAGCTTGTGTCTTTCCTCTCGTCTTTTATCTCTCCTCTGTTCTCTTTCTCCTTCAGGATACTTGTGCACTGTTGGATAAGGACAATTCTTTGCGTAGTGTCCAGGCTTCCTGCAATTATAGCACAAGTCAACATTCCCTGTATTTGACTGAGGAGAAGAAGATACCTGAGGGGTTGAGTGACTTTTTCTGAAGTCATTCTTTTTGTTGAGGTTGGTGTTGCTGCTATTGTTGTTGCTCTTGATGAATCTCCTGAATTTCTTTAGGAGGAGCGCCATATCCTCTTCAGCAACTTCTGTTGTATCCTCACTCTGCTTACTGCAACTGGCGGTTGCTGTATCCTTTGTTCCTCTGGCGGTTAGCGCTGTAACTTTGGAGACCGACTCCTCTGACTCTTTTCTCCTTCTATTGATGTCATACTCGAATGCTTTCAAGTTGGAGAATAAGTCAAATGTGCTCATGGACTTCAGGTCCATAGACACTCTCATGGCAGTGGTCTTGCTATCCCACTCCGCTGGTAGGGCTCTTAACACCTTCATGTTCTTTTCTTTCTGTTTGTAGTGTTTGCCCAGAGCTTCTAGTTCATTCACTATGGATGTGAATCTCAGATCTAGTTGCTCAAGAGTCTCTTCATTCTTCATTTCGAAGAGCTCGAATAATTGGGTAGCGTTGGAGATTTTGTTGTCCTTGGTGAGCTCAGTTCCTTCACAAATTTGCTCCAACTTTTCCCATATTTCTTTGGATGTTGAGCAAGTCTTGACTTTGCTAAAGGTGCCCTTATCCAAAGTAATAAATAGAGCGTTCTTTGCCACGTTATCCAGGTTGGCTCTTTTCCTGTCTTCGTTTCCCCACTCTTGTCGTGGTTTGATCAGGAAGTTTGGTGGTGGCTGCTCTCCTTCTGCATGGTCTCTTCCATACATTGGATTTACCTTCATGGGAACTATCGGTCCTTCAGTTATGATGGTCCACATCTCATCATTCATGGCCGAAAGGTGTGCCTGCATTCTAATCTTCCAGTCATCATATTCCTCTATGGAAAACATAGGTAGCTTGTGATTGGAGGAATCCATGATATGCTTTAAAAATGATTTTTATGCAAAGAAAACAGCGAGACAAAGGTGGATCTGGGTAGGTGACCAGATAAGTTGGCTTTTAACCCAACTTGCTCTGATACCACTTGTTGGTCCCAAGTGGTGTCCGAGGTTCAGAGGGGGGGTGAATGAACCTTGGTCGATTTTTCAGAATCTTTAAAACAACCGTTCTGCACTGTAAGTTACTTGAGCTTGCAGCGATAGATGGTTACTGCTTGCAGCGCTAGAATGCAGTGCTGCACGCTGTAACCTGGAGTTTTGTACGCAGCGGAAATATACTTTTAAACACAAGGCTGTTTTACACAAAAATGCTTCTTTCAAACGTTTTATGATGAGAAGAGATATAGATATATGCAGAAAATAAGCACAGATAAATAAAGCGATAAAAACACTTATGGCTTATAGTGGTTCGAAGGTGGTGTAATCCTTCTACGTCCACTCTACTGCTCCTCGAGCAGGAACTTTGTTAAGCAAGATTGATTTACAGGACTCTCCTAACAATCTATCAACTTACAAAGTTAACCACCTACTGAAGTCCAGCGTACACACAGCAACTGCAAACTTCAAAGGCTAACCCACACAGGGAAGCTGCCTAACACTAGACAACTAAAACAAACAGCAAGGATCTCTCCTATCAACTGCTTGACACCACTAAAACAACCTAAGCACACAGCAACAAGGTTAAAAGGATAAAAAGGTTTTCTTCAACTTGTGCTTCGAAGTGAGCTTCTGAATCCGTAGGGAATCTTTCAGCTTGAACTCTGCTTCACTTCGATAGGTTGAGTGACTGAAACTGTTGGCTTGAAATTTTGTAAGCTTGAAACTTTTTCGCGTAGATGCTTTAGTAATAGTGATGGAATCAGTTTTCAGTAACCAGCTTCAGTTCTCCTCGACCTCTATTTATACTTGTAGGAGAAGATGTCCGTTGAAGGAGACATCCCTCTTTTGAATTTGAAATAGCCTGGCCAAAGTATGGTTCGCATTTAATGCGACTGACCTTTCTTTTCGGAGCATTTAATGCGGCAGTTACGGCTCGCAGCTTTCTGCGGCGCGTCAGTCTATGTGGCATCTTCTTATTGGCTCCGTGTCTGCTACTTTGACTTTTTCTTGAACGGCTCTTTTATCCCTGCTTGGATCTCCGTTCCTCGTACTGCATTTATCCTTCCTGGGATTTGCAGGATACTTAGTCTTGTAGTTGGCGCTGTATTTACTTAACTGTTCTGTAAGTCTGCGCTGTATCATTGGTCTTTGTGCAGCTGGTGCATTCTTTTAGTGCTGCTGTATTATAGACCTGCTTGCAGTATCATCTGGCAGTGCTGCTGTAATCATCGTTCTAGCAGTACTTCTGTATCATTTTCATGCAGCGATGCTGCACGCCGTTCTTCCTTGCTTTGTTGTATTGAAGTATAGCCTTATATATGCTTTGTTGTTCATTTCTTCTTCCAACAATGATGTATCCTGCCTTCTTGCAGCGATACTGTATCCTGCCTTCTTGCAGTGATATCTCCCTTTAAAGCTTAGATGCAGCTTTATCCTTCTTTTAACCTCCATTTCAATCCTTGACTCAAGACTCAATTCTAGTCTATTTATTCACTTAAACAATGTGGAAATGGGGTACTCAAAACTTCCTATTACATGGTTGGTTTGTCTCATCAAAATCTAAACAATGAAATCCCAACATATGTGATCCATTCACTGGTGGAGATAAATAGATTCGTGAAAAAAAAATTAAGAATGATTCGGATCTGGAACGAGTATTGTCTATGAGTGTGGAGTGTCTTATCGTTTTTGTTTCCCTTAAAAGTACTGAATCTCAGAACCCCAACTCTGTAGGGGGTTCATCGGGAAGAGTAGGAACGAGGACAGACTCATATTCGGCATTTGACATTCCCCAACAAGATTGGAATTTTTTAAATGTTCCCCTTGGACTATAATCAGACGAAACATTTTATTCGAAATGGGGAATTCCTAATGAAGACGAAGCTAACCAGGCTGGGACCTCAAATGTGGATCAGTGGGCATCTTGGCCTTCTTCAAGTGGTCGGGTGAACTTTGCTTCTGATTGGGGTGTCGACTACATCGATTTGAACAGTTCTCCGAATGTTTATGGACATCACGAGTTTACAGAGGGTGAAGAAATCTCACAGGCAACTAAACCAGAAATAGTACCACAACAATTAGTTGACGATGCCAGTGGTAAATTTTTTTACATATTTTGAAGTATGATATAACATTTTGCAGTTGTAATGTATGCTTTCTTGTATATCATGTTTCAAGTTCAGGCAATGATGAAGACGAATCAGCAAATGTGACAGAGGCTGATGATGACTTTGATTTAGACGAAGAAGTTGAGAATACTCTAGATGAAGAGCAACGACTTGTGTTTGAGGAATTCCAATCATATATTATGAGACCAGAGTGGTTTATTCCAGAAGTACCATCTGATGTGCAGCCCAAATTAGTGAACGAGCCGGCCGAAGATTCAACCCTGCACAAAGGAGCCACTTTTGGTAGCAAAACAGAGTTGCAAACTGCGGTTGGATTTTACCATATCGACAATGTAGCCGAATACTGTGTGGAGCGTTCCGACAAGACGAGGTGGTACGTGACATGCACAAAGAATAATTGTCCATTCTCCCTGCACGCACACGAGAGATATGGGATTTGAAAAATCTCAAAAGCTGTTTTACAACATAATTATGGGAGTGAATTGAGTAGTAGTGAACCTCGTCGACTTCCTGCAGCTGTGATCGGGGAGTACTATGTTGAATCAGTTAGAAAAGAAAATTACAAGCTGGATCCGAGAACCATAATGCATGAAATGAAGGAGAGACATGGTGTACAAGTTAGTTATAGGATGACATTGACGGCAAAACGACATGCAATGAGGGTTGCATACGGTGACCCGAAAAAATCATTTGCTCTGCTCCCATTGTATATGCAGGTCTTGAAAATTTCGAATCCCGATTCATATACAGCTTTGGAAACCCATGGAGATGGAAAATTCAAGTTTGCCTTCTACGCAATGGCTGCATCTATTCACGGTTTTAAGCGATATGCAAGGCCGGTTATAGTTGTGGATAGGTGTCATTTGAAAGGTCAATATAAAGGTGTTGGATTTGTTGCTGTGACACAGGATGGAAACGACCAAACTTTTCCACTAGCAATTGGCATAGGCAACGTGGAGAACGACGAGTCTTGGACCTGGTTCTTCAAACATGTTCGTGAAGCATATGGCTGCCCAGACCAATTGCTTATAGTGTCCGATCAGCACGCCAGCATCAGCAATGACATAAAAGAAGTGTACCCTGATGCAGTCCATGGTTTATGTTGTTTTCATTTACAACAACACTTGGTGAGACACGGAACACACTTGGTAAGGCTTTTCCACAAAGCTGCATATTATTATCAGTCCACACAGTTCGAGAGGTATGTTTTCTATGATGCAACTGCAAATACATCTTTTATCTAACATCAAAAACTCTCTGCATGTGTGTTGTTTTTTCAAAAGTATATAGTATTTACTTGTCAACCTGCTTGTCATTATAGGTATATGGCCATGTTGCAAGCATTCGGCATACAAGGTGCGATAGCTACTTTGTCAAAGGTTGGAGAACAACGATGGGCTCACGCGAGATGTCCTGTGAGAAGATTTAATTTCATGACATCTAACGCTGCTGAGATATGGAATAGTCGGCTTGTGTGGGCAAGAAAACTGCCTATATGTTCTTTTTTGGAGTGTTCTAGACGCATTTTGGAGAAATGGTTCTACGAGAGGTGGACTGCTGCCGAAGATAGAGAAAATACCTTAACGATCGCAGCACATGAAAGATTAGTCAAGTCGGTGAAGCTTGGTGGGCGTATGCAAGTTGCAAAACTCGAACGAAGCAAGTACAAGATAACTGATGGTAGTAAAATTTTTATTGTGGAGCTAAACCAGTTCGAATGCACCTGTTCCATTTTTCAGCTGGATCTGATCCCGTGTTCGCATGCATGTGCAGCAATAAGGTATTTATACAACATGTTATCAATTCGTTTCTTACTTTGAAACATAAATCAACATGCTTGACCTAACTATTGTTATTTGTTACAGTTTTGCAAAAGAATCATTTTCGGCATACGTGGCACCATACTACACAACCGACTGGTGGAGGGGGATGTGGAGTGGTACGGTGAATCCCGTTCCTGATCCAGAAACTTGGGTGGCGTCGGATGACATCGAAAGTCAATTATGTCGAGCACCTGACAAGGTGAAACAAGCGGGACGACCCAAGGGAAAACGAATTCCTTCCGGCCGTTCTGGAAGGTGCAGCCGCTGCAGCCGAGGTGACCATAATAGAGCCAGATGCACCGAGCGCATTCCGGAGCAGTATGACTATCGGGCCGAGGAAGTTAGGAATGAAGACGTCCAACCCAGAAACGATGAAGGAATACGAAGAAAGAAAAAAAGATGTTCAGTTTGTCAATCAGAATCACATACACGAAGAAAATGTCCGATTTATTTGGCCCAAACATCTGGGCGATCCGGGTGTATGTAGTTGCTCTTCAGTGTCTTACATCTGTGCCGTATTATGCTTTAGTTTGTCTTACGTAACTTATATTATAAATTCGTAGTTGGGTAATTATGTGAAGAAAAATATGTTGGTGAAACAAATTTTGAAAACTGGAGAATCACATTGTCAATATTAGAAAATGGTACTGGAAATGTTCAATAATCAGAAAAATAATGTGCAAAATCACCAGAACCGATCTAGTCTATACGCTCACATGTATCAGCGTCTGCCGAGAACTTACACAATGACAATGCTACAACACACCTAATCTGAAAGACTCATTTCACTATATCTGGTCTCGGAAACATGCCACTAATACAACTCTCTATCGCCTTCAATGCCCATATGCCACAGCTCGTAGGGTCATCCTGCTTGTAGCAAAATCTGGACTCGGCACTGTGGCAGCCAAGCATCGCTGGACAGTACGAGTGAAATCCTAGCTTACCATAATATCCACTATGGTTCAATAATCTCGGCAACATGCGACGAATAGGGAGAGTCTGTCGGAGTCGTAGTGCCACCACATCAACGTCCCAATGATGATGCAGACTGTCGAACAAAACCAATGTATATGTACGAAGATTCACCTCCGCCGCCACCCAATGCCCGTCCAAATTGAGCACCATAAATATCTACATCCAAAAACCAATGACAGATTTATCAAATTTCAGTATCAGTCGAGAAAATGTCGAGTTATCAAAAGACCTAGAATAATGTACCTTGTTCGTCCTGTCCCACCAAGGTTTGATATGTTTCCACCTCGGCTTCTCACCACAAATCCAAGGAACGAGACGATCCAGGTCTTCAGGTGCAAATTCCCCCTGCACCTCTTCTACGTAACGCATTCTGGGATCATCATTTGCATGTATCCTATTCCAGATTTTCTTGCATGTTTCCTACAAAAACACAACAAATACATGTGAATTATTTATCGAGCAATAATTCGAAACTAATATATAAGACAATACGGTACTTACATTGAAGGAACAATCTATAATTTGGTACAACCTCTTGAGAGATTCATCTACATCAACATCAAAGTCCTTGGGCTGACTCTGAAGTATAGCGAGATATGAATCAATGACCTGAATGAATGAAACAAATAACATGAATATGATACCCAATTAACCAACAATCATATCAGTAAAATACAAAACAACAATTACTGATCTGTACCTCTCTTTCCAGTTAACCGTTTGGATCCATAATTTCTGTGAACCATGATGGGCCAACGGGGTATCCGATACCCACGTTGCGCCTGCAAAACAATAGAAGACGGTATTTTAGTTCTATACACAAAGAAAAGTGAAATGCTTTGGGAAAAAATTAAAGTAAACATTCTTACTGATCAGCTGCGTCCCCAAGCTCGGTCCATAGTAAGAAATCCACCATGGAATGGTCAGCCCGCGTTTTCATCCGTGCGGTGAAAGGACTTCGTAAGAAACGAGACTTCCTGGGTAAACGGATCTCTCGTAACCCGGTGCTCGTATCCAGAATACCCTGAGCAACCGACTCTGCATCCAAGCCCGACACGTGATCAACCTTCTCCCCAACAGGTGGCGTAGAATGTGTATCGACATGACTGAAATGCAGTGGCTGATAAAGAACGACGGCCGATGCTGGGTCAATAACCGGGGTATATGTATCAGTGGCCTGCTGCTCCGATACTGGTGGCCAACTCTCCCAATGTGTGTGGCATGGATCGACATGTGGGGTCGTATATGTACAATCGGTCTGATCGGCATCAGGATTGTACTACGTCGATGTAGACGGCCCTTCGTATCCATGAGTAGGGAAACTGGATGGATGGTCGGACCCATATCTGCAAGCGAAGTCAGCCGAAGAACCGAAGAATGACTGTAGCTGATCGTAAATCATGTCAGGAATCGACTGCACAAGGCGCTCGTGATCAGCCTGGATGCTGGACTGCATGTGTGCAAACCGAACATCGAACTTTGAGTCCATCTGACCAAACCGATCGTCCAGAGCATGGGTGAATTTGGAGAACAACTCGTCGTATATGGAGGTGCCCCAAGGAACATCACCAGCCTGAGGAACTGTATCCGGTGACGAAGAAGACACTCCACGCGGCCGCCGTCTAGGTGCCCGGTGCCTGATCGGACTAGCAGCAATAGGCGAGTCAGGCACCTCTGTATCTGGGTGTGGCGGAGAAGAGGTATGGAAATGCGAATGCATCTCCGGCATATGATGCTACTCGTCACCATGTGATGCGGGCGAGTACTCACGACCCATGTACCTCATATCACCATGAGCGGGCGAGACTGTGGATGGAGCATCTTCAGAAGCTGGAGGAGCAGTCGCTCGAGTAGCCCGTCGCTCCTGAAGTCGAGCTGGTACGGTATCTCCCTCCGCTGGTCGGGACTCACGTGCCTGTGCTCGCCTCGAAGGCCCAACATCTACCGCTGCAGCACCGCGTGAAGCAGGATATAAGTGCCTCGGGGGTCTACGTCCACGTTTGGTCTCTAGAGGCTGTACCCCGATCAACAAGTCCATATCAATGAACTGCTAAAACGGCTGGGACTCCTCCTCAACAGTAGGAATGAGGGTCTCGAAGACATCAAGCTGTACATCAAAAAACAAGTTGATAGGGTTAGTAGGGTACTTTAAATCAATAGTTTGACACAATTTGAAAGCTTAGAGATTCATTGACTAGAAAGCTACCTCAGCGGCTAATGTCCTGTGAGTAACATCAATAGTGGACTTCGTCAAACACCACTTCAGACATCGTGGAATAGCACGTGGTGTGTCAAGCCGTTGGGCTGCAAAGGTACTCGTAAGGGGAATGGCCTCGTAAGCCCAAATCTACACAAGCGACGAAGGCAATTTAGTACACCGATAACAATTTTACACAAGTTTGAAGACGTAGGATATACACAAGTGTTTGGAGAACTCACCAACAGAGCAATGGAGAAGCCATAAAAGTGGTAGGTGAAGGTCCGCCCTGACTGCTGTCGTGGAATATCGGATGGGAGCCGGTCCATGTGGCGTAAAAGTGTAAGATAAGAGAACTTCCCCCATGGGAAGCTCTCCCAGCGCTCCTCCTAATCGATTAAATCCCAAAAGCACATATCGATGTGGGTCTTCCCGAAATCCACCCCAAGAACAATGCAGTACAAAATGAGAATTTTGGCAACCTTCACAGCATCCTCCCGAGACTGGCAAAACTCTCCAGAAACGAATCGGTTGTGCAGATCTGAAAGCTTCACCTTAATAGAGTCAGCAACCACTCGGAAGTATATGTCATCGTCGACTGGAACATGCACGCCGGAGGGGTCGAAGTCTGAATCTCCAAAGCGTAAACCTGTCACAAGAGCGAACTCTCGACGAGAGAATCTGCACGCTCGGGATCCAATGCAGAACCATCTCTCTAGCTCATTGGGATGAGTCCTATGGCGCACCTCCCGAGATACGAGGACGTGTAGTAAAATCATGCACCACTCTGCTTCAGCCGGCCACCACAAGAAGTGGCCGAATGACGTCGTACTGAAATGACGCAAGCAATCCCTA